>JASPKZ010000007.1:2926250-4145000 GCA_030220185.1 Diploptera punctata
GATAATGAAGTTGAGATCTTTCACCAAGGATACAAGCTTGCTTCCAAATGTACAAATTTTCAAGCAGAGCTTTTAGCTCTACTGCAACCTGTGGAATGGGTTATAATCACCAAAAAATCTTCTTGTATCTATAGTGGTTCCCAGGCAGCACTTTCCGCTATCAATGACAGATTCAACTGTCCCCGATTGCAACCTCCATAAGAACAAAATTAAACCAACATCTTGGACATATTTGCCTAGGCTGGATTAAAGGTCATGCTGGAACTACAGGAAATGTACGTGCAGATTTTCTTGCCAAATCAGCTGCTAATTCAAATATGGATTACTTTTATTTAACTTTTATAGGAATTAATCACTGTGAGGTTTAATTTATGATAAAATCAAATGTTTCTTATCTCTCCTCATACAAATCTTCTAAATAGATCGCGATTTTGAGACCATAACGGTCTCATCTTCAGCCAAAATAGTACTGAAGATGAGACCGTTATGGTCTCGAAATCACGATCTACTTAGAAGATTTATATGAGGAGAGGTAAAAAAATTTGATTTCACCATGGATTACTTTTACTCCTTCTGTCTTCTATCATATATTAAAGAAGTATTAAAAAATGATCTCTTACAAAACTGGAATGCTGAATGGTTAAACAGTATTAAATGGTGCTTTGACAAGAACATTATTTTTCCCAACTGCTTTTGACCGAATAAAGTGCAAATACATAAGACCAAATTTTGTATTAACACAATTTATGATGGACACGGTAATTTGGACATTATTTGGAATGATTTAAAATAGGTACAGATACCTGTGAAATTAAATGTTTCTTACCTCTCCTTTCTTCCGATCGACATAATACCAGTTGCCAAGAAAGTTCTGAGGATGAGACAGTTATAGTCTCGAAATCGCGATCAACTTAAAAGATTTATATGAGGAGAGGTAAGAAACATTTAATTTCACCATAAATTAAACCTCATAGTGATTAATTCCTACAAAAGTTAAATAAACAGATACCTGTATTTGCAAAAACTTCAACTAGACTATCTCACACCTGTTATTTCAGTGTCCCGCATTTGATTCCAAAAGAACTGAACTTATTAAAAAAACTGGTTATTGCCATAATAGATTTCAACTGCCTTTGTCAAATATTTTACGTAAGAAGTGTTGCTATACAAAGCTGTGTGACTTTATCTATCATATTTTTAAGAGACTTTGAGTTAGTTTTTTTTGGTTTGTTAATTTATTTATTTATTTGTTCATATTACGTTATTATGTAATGCTAGAAATTAACCATACTCTAAATTACTGTAAATAATTAATTGTACTGTAACTAAAACCCTAACATATGAAATAGGGTACGTATTACTGGAGATTCAATAAATAAATAAAATAAACCCTGGATGTCGATGTCAGCTCCCTCCTGTGGTTGACCAAAGAACCTACAAACGAGGTCACGTTCAGTCAGTATTTTGAAATTCATAACTCTGTTTTTGTTCTTCTGAATAAAGATTTTTTCCCAAAAATCTTTTGTATTTTCTAACTGTTTTAATAATTTAGTGTCCAAATTTATATGTTTTTCAGACCAAACATGAGCAGCAACTGCAGATTTTTCTATTTCCCCATTTCTAATATTTCTTATGTGTTCTTTGCTTCTAATTTGTAGGTTTCTTTTTGTTTTTCCTATATATATCTTTCTTTCCACAACCCGTACATTCAATTTGATATATTCCTGATTTTTTTATCAGCTTTTTTTTTTCATTTTGTTGGTTTTATTAGTTTATTTAAACTGTGGTTATTTTTTGGTGCTAATTTACTATTGAAATTCTCAAATATCTTTTGGAATTTATTGTGTGCACAAGGGTGATATGTGAATTTCCTGTATTTTTTCATAGGTGGTTTTTCTTTTTCAAGAGTACTTTTGTAAAACTAACAACTTAATCAAAGCCTCCTCACTTCCCTATGACATGAAGAAAGAACTTCAGAAGAACAAGGCCTGCCATCCAGACTCTATGGACTACCTAAAATCCATAAAGACCTCTATGACTGATTGTCAGCGCCAGAGGATCACCAACTTATAACCTAGCTAGATATTTATCTACTTTACTAAAACTCCATACAACCAACAGTGATACATATGTCAAAGACTCGATGCACTTCTTAGATAAACTAAAAGAGATATCTTTGCAAACAGATATCTAATGGTTAGTTTCGACGTGATCTCACTACTCACTTAGTTCCAATAAAGGAGACCATTCACCTCATTGCTGCTATGTTTCCTCAAGATATCACTAATCTTTTCGAATGCTGCTTAACCACCAGCTATTTCTTATTCATAACAATTTCTATGAACAAATAGATGGAGTAGCTATGGGTAGTCCCCTGAGCCCAGTAGTTGCAAATTTCTTTATGGAAAACTTCTAACAAAAATGTTTAGAGACTGCCCTTCTTAAACCCAAGACATGGCTTCGATATGTAGATGACACCTTCATAATTTGGAACCACAGGGATGATAAAATAGAAGCATTTCTTACACACATCAACAACATAAACTCCAATATACAGTTCACTGTAGAAAAAGGAAAAGATACAGCATAGCCTTTCTGGACATCTCAATCAGAAGAGAAGAAGATAGCAACATTTATCACACCATACATAGAAAACCTACGCATACTGACAGATATCTTCATAAAACCTCTAATCATCACCACAAACAGGAACTTGGTATCATCAAAACATTGACAAATCACACCAAGAAACTTTGCCATCCTGAATTATTAAAAACTGAACTTAAACATCTCTGTACAGTATTCACAGCCAATGGATACACCAACAAATAAATCAACTGAGCAAACCATTGCAGACGATACAACAACAAGGAATCAGAAGAGAAAAGTCAACCAGGGCATTCTTACTTTTCATTAAGAATGTAACTGACCATATTGGAAAACTGCTTAAGAAAGAAAACATAAACACAGTATACAGGCCTACCAGGAAAATCAAGAACCTCCTCAGACTGATTAAAGATCAACTTCATCCTCATCAATCAGCAGGCATATACAGGATCCCTTGCAGTTGTGACCAAGTATATATAGGCACCACTAAACGCAGCATCACAATCAGACTTAAAGAACATGAAAGATACAGTCATCTTAAACAAGTGGAAAAGTTGGCAGTAGTATAACACTCTCTATTTGAATGCCATACAGTACAATACAACATAGATATATTATCTAACTGCACACATTATTTTCTATCTGCAACGAGAAGCCATTGAAATATTCAAACATCAAAATAGTTACAATGGAAAGGAAGAATCATTTAAAGTCAACAAAGTATGGATACCAGTCTTAAAAAAAGTCAGATGTAAACTCCTACAAGAACAATCTACTAGAACATCAGAAGCAACCTCATTGGTGCAATGGAAGTCCCTAATGCTAACCAACCAGAAGGCAGATATAATTTACTAAGTAACAGACTGTGCAGAGAACACATCGCGGAAAAATGTATAAATAGGACAGGTAGTTGACAAAATTGTCAGTCTCAAGACTACCCTTGAGGATGCCGGACGCAGTCTCTGGCAAAACGTCGGGAAACTACAAGCCTGAAGACTACGGCCAACAGCCCAGAAATCTTCTACAAGATCATCATAATAACTCTGGCCGTCAATATATTATAAATACTAATTGGGTAGTATTGTTGCTAATGCATTGTATGGCTATATGCTTTAACTCATCACTGGCACACTTACAAATGATTTTATGGATATTTCAATATATTTATTTGCTATCATAGTAATAAATGACATTTCTTAACAGAATGTGGCTTTTATTTTAAAATCATTAGGAAGTCACATTATGAGATTTAATTTAATAATTGAGTTTGTATTTTTTAACATTCTTACCTCATATGATTGTTTATCCAGACATATGTTTCAGGGCTGTTTCCCCTATCGTCAGTGTTGCACAAAACTCAGTTTTCATGAAATTTTGGACAGTGTAAAAACGATGTCCAATCAACATCGTGAGGAACCCAGGTAGCTACAACGATTAGCGACTATATATTGAGAAAACCAGCCACAACTCAGTTTTGTGCAACGCTGAAACATATGTCCAGATAAACAATTATATGAGGTAAGAATGTTAAAAAATACAAACTCGATTATTAAGAATGTGGCTTATCATGTTACTGCCCTAGCCCTTCAATTGTTCTACTCATGTGTTGTATTATCAGAACTATGCTAGGATAGAAAATTAGGATACAATTGTCTTTTTCATATTTATGTAGGAGGAGAAACTATAAGCTAAAGTTAAATGAAGGATATGCGAAATATAGTATATTACTTATTACATGAAGGTAGGTATATCATTAGTTGGAATTACGTATAATAATAAAACATAGTAATATTTATAACACGACTACATATTTCTTATACAATATCCTTTATTTTACTAAAATTGAGACTAGTTTTATGAGTATACAGTTGAAAATACAACATAAGACTTGACAATAATTTAATGAATATGTATTGTAGAAAATATTAACTATAACCTACTTTGAGCACTTTAGAAATTTCCCTTCATTATAATTTGATTCTACCTCTACATTTATTGTCGTAATTTATTTTTATTGCAATTCACAATCAAATTTAAGATTTAATTTTTAAATAAAATTTTGATAGAAATGAGAATTAATAATATAAACTAAGCATCTTTAACACTCCCTTTGTGGGATCAAATATAATTATGCAGTTTTCCTTCTTCATGTTTCATAGCATTCTGCATCACCTGTCCAACCACTCCTACTCTGTACTGCAGATATGACAGAGTTGGTGGAAGGTATATGATAAAGTAGAGCTGGCAATTTTCATTCTAAGCTCTAATGTACTTGACTATCAAGTAGAGTATTTGGTGAAGCCTTATTCATTTAATTATCATACACTAATTTACTCATTATAAAAAATGTTTCATATGATTATGTGTGTATAATAGTGAATTTGTGTATTAAAAACTTAGTAGTATTAGGCAAAAATAATTTCATATTCATAGTTAAATATAGGAAATAACATTATGAAGTTCTTAATTAAATTAATGAATGAGTAATTTCTTATCTTACCTCATAGTTTATGTTTTCTTTAACACGGGAACTGCAATTTTCAAGAGGAACATTCTTCCCATTTTCAACCGATATTACTACTACCAGATTTTCGTTGGAATCTCCATCTATAATGTTGTCATTTGGTGTTCATTTGATGAACTTAGTGATTAGGTCCAATTCCTCAGGAATTTCGAAATGCATGGATCTGAATTTGTTCTTCTGAATATAGATCTTCTCCCAAACAGTCAATTTTAAAGGTTTTTACAAATGTTTTTGAAGTTTGGCCTCTTTTTCAATTTTATGACTCTCCAACAAACTATGTGCTGCAATAGCTGTTTTTTCAATTTCACCATTTTTAATATTTCTAAAGTGTTCCTTTGGGCAAGTGTCCAAATTCCTTTTTGTTTTTCCTATGTATACTTTATTGCGGTCTTTACAACTAATTTGATAAATTCCAGATTTTTTACTATTTGAGGTGTTCAATTTCTTATTGGTTCAATGTTTTTATTATTCATTTCATACATCTCAATGATGGATAAATCATATTTGAAGAGAAAAATTTTACGCTCAGACCGGGGCTCGAACCCAGGACCTTTGGCTTTCTGGGCCAATGCTCTACCCACTGATCTGAGCGAGTTCCGATCTAACGCAAATTTTTATCTTATATATGTTGTTAATTCCTGCATGCCAAATGCTATGAAACCTTTGTTTCTATCTTTGCAAATGGCGCTTCTTTATTAAGAAGACATTTATTTGTGAATTTTTATATTACATTATAACGCCATCGAAAGATGCCATACTGGCGTTATAGTGTAATATAAAAATTCTCAAATAAATGTCTTCTTAATAAAGAAGCCGCCATTTGCAAAGATAGAAACAAAGGTTTCATAGCATTTGGTGCACAGGAATTAACAACGTATATAAGAGAAAAATTTGCGTTTAGATCGGAACTCGCTCAGATAGCTCAGTCGGTAGAGCATTGGCCTGGAAAGCCAAAGGTCCCAAGTTCGAGCCCCGGTTTGAGCATAAAATTTTTCTCTTCAAATATGATTTTTATTGGTTATTAATAGATTAACAAGGCTAAATTTATTTATCGGTGCCAATGTAATATTGAATTTCTTCATAATTTTTTTTTATTTTTCCATTGTTAATAATATTGACTCACCTTGTTACATTTTGGCAAAATGGCTTACCAAGAAATTTAATGAATTACTAAGTTTCGACAACAAAAATATTGAAAATTAAGTTGAATTAGTAAAAGAACTAAATAATGTTTCACTGGTTTCTTTTGATGTTGTTTCTTTATTTCCGAGCATCCCAATTGGAAAGATGTTAAATATTTTAGAAAAATGGCTAAATTCCTTGAAACTAAAAAGAGAAATAATAGAAGAATATTTAAATCTTACAAAACTTTGTATTGATAATAAGTTTTTCACCTTTAATGGAAAATTCTATAAACAAATCTCGAGTCTGGCTATGGAAAACCCACTTTCACTATTTTTGGCAAATTTATTTGTGGGTTATTTAGAGTGTCATATCACCAATGCTTATCCCTGGATGTCCAAATGTTGGAGAGACATGTGGATGATATTTTCTCTGTGATAAATTCTGAATATATTGAAGATGCATTGAAATTACTCAATCTTCAAGATGAATCTGTAAAAGTTACTATGGAATTAGAAAAGAATAACTAAATCCCATTTTTGGACCTCTACATAATAAGGAATGAACAACAACAAAGAACTGAATTCAATATACACTATACAGGAAGGATACCCATACAGAAAATTGTATAAAGTCTTCAGGTTTCAATCATATTACACATAAACAAATAATTTTCAACAGTTTGATATGTAGATTATTAAATGTTCTACTAAATGAAGAAGATTTTAAGAAAGAATACAATCACATTTTGCACATAGCTAATTCAAATGGTTTTGGAAAGGAAATAATTATAAATTAAAGAAATTCAGACAACAAAAAGGTTAAAAGAAAACACCACCCTGCAATCTGATTCAAAAAAAGGAAAACAATTCAAGAAAATTACTTATCATCCTGAAATACATAACAAATTTCAAAAAATTCTCAAGAAATTCAATATTACATTGGCACCGATAAATAGATTTAGCCTTGGTAATCTATTAACAACCAATAAGAAATTGAGCACCCCAGATAGTAAAAAATCTGGAATTTATCAAATTAGTTGTAAAGACTGCGATAAAGTATACATAGGAGAGAACAAAAAGGAATTTGGACACTTGTCCAAAGAAATACTTTAGAAATATTAAAAATGGTGAAATTAAAAAAATCAGCTATTGCAGCACATAGTTTGTTGGAGAGACATATAATTGAAAAAGATGCCAAACTTCTAAAACATTTGTAAAAACCTTTAGAATTGGCAGTTTAGGAGAAGATATATATTCAGAAGAACAAATTTAGATCCGTGAATTTCGAAATTCCCAAGGAACAGGACTTGATCTTAAAGTTAATTAAATCAACACCTGATGGCAACATTATGGGTGCAGATTCCAACGAAAATCCAGTAGTCATAATATCGGTTGAAAATGGGAGGGATGTTCCTCTTGAAAACTGCAGCTCCTGAAAACATAAACTATGAGGTAAGATAGGAAATAATTTCATATGCTTTATATATTACAAATGAAATAAAAATAAAAATGCATTTTAGAATAAATACAATATTATATATTCATGCATAGGAATCACAGATGTTTAAAATAAAATAGTACTAGTAAATTACACCATAATAATTCCATAAAAAAAATTAAGTCTTCCATACAAATTTTATCTAAATACAATTGAGCAATATGGACAATTTAATTTCTTAATTTTTAATTATCTATAGCTTATTTTATGACCAGAAAAGTTATTAGTAATTTCTAATAACAGTGCTTTACTAAAACATTACAAAAGTGCACATGAATAAAAAATTAATTTTTGCTCAATAATATTTATCAACATCCACATGTTATTTCTAAAATACATAGCAATATAAACATATAAAGTTAAAAGACTAATGGTGTTTGAATCTGAGCCAATATTTTGTATTTCAGTTTAATAATTGATATAATAATTGCCTTGAAAATTAAATTTCCACTTTTAAAGGAATAAATGTAATATACAAATGAAATATATACATATAAGAGATTCTAATTTAAAGCTAAAAAAAGCATGGTTAAAAAGGCAATTTTCACATCAAAACAAGATCTGATAGTTTATTAGAAATGGAATGATAATAAAAGTCACCTTCCAATTCTACAAAGGCAATTTACCAACGCAATGCATGAACTGTGGAAGTTGTTATTGTATCATGACCACTTAAAGGTATAACACCATTATTCCTGTATTGATGTTTAACTTGAGATATCTGTTGATGTTGGGCAGACTTGGTTTTATGGTTTCCTCCACGAGGAAGAGGTACAATACTGGATCTTGTACGAAAATAATTTGCAACCTGGAAGAGAATACAAGAAACCTTTCAAAATGTGATACTGTAAATATTCTTTGCTGACAGGAACAGGAATATCAAAAATTTAATTTATTAACGGAATCAAATTACTCCCATCTTTCCTATATTTACTCTGTAATTTTTATCATAAGTAATGCCATTAGTGATTTCAAATTTATCTAGAGAATTTGGAAAGGCATTTGTTAGGACTATTTAACAAATAAAATTAAGCTGTTTACTCACAAATCATTAAAATATTTATATATTTAATGTAAATGGCGATGTTTGAAAACAAATGAGAAATGTTTGTTATGTTTCACTTATTCATCACTGCAACCAGATCATATTATTTATTGCCAAAGGATCACAATATTGTAAGAATGCACCCTAATGGAGAAAAAATGAAACACATCAAACTGTATATTAATTAATTTCTGATGTCCTATGATGTAAATAAGTCAATTATATTTTTCTGGAACGTTATTACCTGGGAAATAATACATTTAAGAAAGTGCAAACGGTGATTTCTTTTTTTTTTTGTGGTATAATCAATTGCTACAAATGTTTTTATATTATATCCCACAAGCACTATCTGGTTACATTCATGCACTATATATACAATCTGTAGCCATGTGCATTCTAGAATTCTTACATCTTAATATATAAATTGTTATTTTCAATGTATTTCTTAGAGAGTCAGTCACTGCAAAATAATGGTCTGATCTCTTGAGAATGTTAAAAGGAGGATCTCAATTTTAAAGTGATAAAATTGAGATGAAAAATGACTGTGATTGGTTGTAAATTAAAATTCATTGAAATGTGATTGGTCGTTGACTCCTATTTGGGACATGAGTTAAATAGTCCATAAAACAATATTTACAGAAAATAGTGTGCATTTTTCATGTTTAATAAGTTCCTTTGGTATAAAATACAGTGTGTAACAGAAACATATACTAAAATTTTGGGTAAACATTCCTAACATCTATAGAGCAAAAACAATATGTTTATGGCATATATCTAGAAAATCTTTATTTCCTTTCTCCTAAACTATCCAATCTTTTGCAACAACTATGATATTGTGCATTTTCCACTTTTCTGGTGGATTACTAATTTCTAAACCAAATAAATACTACTCAAACATACGAGAATTTTTTTTTTAAACATTCAAAATTCTTCAAGAAAAGAAACAGTTGCTCATTTCAGATTAGCATATAAACAAGATTGCTTGGCTAAATATCTGTAGATTCAGTTTCAAAAATGACAAAATATCCAAGATTTATAATAATAAGTAGAAATGCGCACACACCGGGCATGGAGGTAATTACATTACTTGTCCTTACTATACGCTGCGATTGACTTCTGTCTCTTCTTACATTTTATAATATGATATCTGTCACAAAATTCTAGACACAATATGCACACACACTTGTCATTTGGTTCGTGGAAGGTCTTGTTACTGCACATCTTGTGGTGGAAGCCATATATTGCCAATCTTGTCGTCACGTGTCGCATTTCATGATTTGCTTCCGTCCAGGTCCTATCTTGCATTGCACATGTTGCATAGAACTCCTCCGGTATGCTGTTTTTCTTCTTGTAGGAGCTTTTTTGAGGGCGTCATTCGCTGGGAGAATTATCTCGCATCTTAGTTCTTCTATCAAAAATGTCTCCCTGGTGAGCTCATACACTAGCCTCGATCCAAGATTTATAACACTGGCAAGATATTAAATAATATCTGATGGAGTATATGAGCTAAAAAAATTGTTCCAGATAAGAAGAATACACATATTATATTGGATTAGAGAGAAATTTATGTGTTCAAATTCCTACACATTCGATCAACAACAACTTTTCCAATATTCAGTGTTTTTATATGGGGTTTACTGTGCTATGCACATGAGACCAATGGTGGCATTCCACAAGAAACTATCTAGTTTATAAACTAAATAACTAACTCACTGGCACTATTGAACCCACAGATTCATGGCTGTGCAGACATAAGCTCTCCACACATCCCTAACCTGAGCTAATGTTTTCCAATCACCTCCTGTATAATTGACTTCCCTCAAATCATGATTAATGTTATTCTTTCACCTTATTCTTGCCTTACCTATTGGGCAATATCCCTCTGGTTCTCCTATAAGGAGTTTAAATTCCCTTCTATCATTTCCCATTCATCCCACATGTCCTGTCCATCGCAGTCAATGAGACTTAACTGTTATTACATTTGGTTTCTGACAAAGATTGTGTAGCTCACTTATGTGGGTTTCTTCATTTGCCTGTCTATTCATCTCTCTTTGGTAATTTTGCCATGGATTCCCTGTAGTAGTCCCCACTCGAAGAACCGAATGGGGGACTATTTTACCTCTGGAAAATTTTACCCCAATGGAACCCATATCCATGCTTCTTGCCAGCTGTACTTTTACGATGAAAGATAGTCGCTCTTTCAACCAAGGTACATTTTTCATCTGGCTTATCGTCATCGACCAGTCTGACAAGGATAACCCTTTCGGCAGTAATGCTACTGCCAGCATAGCTCTTGGGATCATTTAACCATGCAAAATACTCCATCATGATGAGGTAAATATACTTCCCAACATTAATTTGAATATATCATGAAGGGTTAAATACCTTACAATTTAACAGACTGGTATAACGAGAGTTCATAGAAGGAAATAAAGTATTTCTGGATCTCTATCAGATAATATTTTTCATTTTCTAGTTGTGAAGTACATTTCTCCAAAATTTTGAAATTATTTGAGAATAATAATGAAATTTCTAAATATTTAATAATCTGGATATTTTAAAATTTTAATATTCTGGTGTCATGCATAAAAATTCTAGAAATGATTATTCAGGCATCATTGTGCTCCATTATATCATACCACAGAAAGCACCACAAAGCATAACCATGCAAATGCACAAATTGTAATGTCAGCAGCAAGAGCAGTGATAAGGTGTTTGACAGCTACTACAGAACAATAATAAATCACATCAATTTAGATTTACATTAGCTGTAAACAACCAATTTATTTATTTATTTTTTTAAAGAAAAATTAATATCTGAACTGGAAATTGAATCCCAGACTTCCGACACTGTATGACAGTGTTCAATCCATTACACCATTCGAGACATGATAAATTTCTTTTCACATATACAATTCTCTTATGTCCTAAGGCAGATAGGTAGAGCTATTAACAATGTCATCAGATGACTTCTCATCATCATCATCATCATCATCATCCAGTATCATGGCAGCTGCAGCCATCTTCTGGAAACCAAATGCCATTCCTCTCTGTCCATCCATTGATCTTCCTCCAATCCTCTGATATTCATAACTGTTTGTACCCCTTCTATCCAAGTTTTCTTCAGTCTTCCTCTCTTCCTCCTTTCCATCAGATGACTTCTATTAATAATCATATATAGGAATTGCGCACTATATGTTATAGAACTGTATTAGTGAGATCGTTCTCTGGGGGCACCAATATGTATGGTATCTGTCACACACCATTTCACATAGTACACACATAGTTTTCGCCTGATTGGTGGACATTCTTTGTTTTACGGCATAAAACTCACTCCATATCTGTTTCTTCTTATCCTTGAGTTCCTGAATTACACTTTGGTATGCAGGTGTAGATGGCAGCATTAATCTTGATGTAAGGCATAGGTCTTCTAAGTAGAAAGTTTCCTTCTGAACTCATATGCAAGTCGTGATGGCGAAAATTTTGAGATACATGAGATTTTTTTTTAAAAGGGTTGCCTAGATCCTTTCAATATCTTTTAGGTTTCTTTTGTTCAATTTCTTTCATATTAATTCCAGCCTGTCTCAGACTATTGGAGTGATTTTTGCTTTGTAGAGTGAGATGGCTGTATCTATTGAGAGTTCACATAACTTCTGAATGTCTTGCATTGCTCTGATGGCTGCAATTACTTTTTCCTTTACATACAGTGTGAATGTGTTCCTTGTCGTTTGTAACATTATCCCTAGGTATTTGAAACTGTTTGTGCCAGTTATTTGTTTACTTTCAAAATACAGAGTGTCTTCCACCTTTCCTGAATACCAATGCCGCTGTCTTTTGAAGGTTGATTTCTAGTTCATTTTCATGAGCCCATACTGTCAGGCAATTTAATGTATCTTGTAGAAGATGACTTCTATTCAAAGTATCTTAACAAGAATTTTCATCACTTTCAAGCAGTAAAGTTTAATTAAGCTTTACTACTTAAAAGTAATGAATATTCTCATTAAAATATTCATTATTTTAATGAGAATATTCATTACTTTTAAGCAGTAAAGCTTAATTAAAAATACTATGAATAGAAGTTGTCTGATAGCATTGTTAATAGCTCTAGCTACCTTCCTTTGGACATAAGAGAATTGTATAAGTGGAAAGAAATGTTTGTATTGTGTCTCAAATTATGTAATGTACAGAATTCGAGGTATGGGGTCAATTCCTGGTTCAGACATTAATTTTTCTTTTGAAAAAATAAGTTTGTCCAGGACTGGAACAACCATCCATAGTAATTCTGCCCTAAGGCAGGTCCTTCACTGCAATCATAGCATTTCCATGCTATGCTTGCAACTTTACTAGGAAATTGTAGGTGTGGTAGCTTCCCGTTGCTTTCCACACCGGTGAAGGATGATGAAGATGATGATAATGATAAGGATGAAGATGAAGATGATAGCCATATGATTTCGGACACCATTTGGGCTTTAAAGTATTCCTGACATTTGTTTTACAGGTGAGGAAAAAACCCGATAAAAACCTCACCCAGAAAAACTGCCCCGACCAGGGATCGAACCCGATCCCACTGTGTGACAAGGCAGCACGCTACCTCGAGACCACAGCGGTGGACGACTGGAACATGTTAAACTAAATATAACATCAAAATATTAAGTTTAACCACTTTATTATTCTTCTTCATATTGACGAGTTAAAGTTAAAGTGATGTAAGTAATATTTTTTTTATATTTGAAGAGAAAAATTTTCGCCTAGACCTTCAATGAGAAGTGTTAAATTAATAATAAAATCATCAATATTTTCTTTGTTTTTTTTCTTCAGAAAAATACTGTAATAAATCTGAGAAATAAAAATGGTGCAATGTTATCTTTTAAAGGGTGTCATCTGGTCCAAATTTAACATAGAGGCTTGAATTGAATTTGAACAATGCACTATAATTGCTACAATTGTACTACCAGTACTGACGAAAATAACTTACACCACTGAAACTTCAACCCACCCACACAATTGTTATGTCATGTTTAAAATTTAAATTCTTCTAATTTGAAACTTAGCTTAATAGGTAAAGCTACTTTTGTGGTCTGGGAGTAGTATTTCTGCCCTTTGGGCCTTCAGAATTCAGATTCCATAATTTTTTTGGGTGAAGAAAATTTGAGGAAGACAAAAGTCATCAGTCAAATTTATTTAGAATATTAAAAAAACTCTTGAATATGAAAAAAAAAAAATGGTGTTTTTATTTAAATTAACACTTTCCAATACTGGATAGAGTTTTTCTTTCATAAATGAAAAATATATTTATGCAAAAATTATATATCTTGGTATTTTGATTAGAAAATTGGACATGATTAGCCTGTTACCAACAATGCCATGTATTGACAAGCTTATTGGAATATATCAAGTCAGATCTTGCATTAATTTTAATAAATTAGCATTGACAAAAAAGAATTATAATATTTTATTAGATAATCAGTGTAGTCAACATTTATAAGTTTCATGATAAGTTCCGTTGAGGTATTATTCAAAATTAAAATATAAAATTAAGAAATATTTACCTAAAAGGTCTGTCCCCTCAACTTCATTAGTTATTTATCTGTAGCACTTTTGGACTAGTCCCATCATCAGCAGGATTCAAAACTGGTGTTTCACTGATAATCTGGTAGAGGGGGTTACACGTACTGGGTGCATTTTCATTTATCAGATGGTCGTTGTTAACTGCCTTCAAAATTTCCATCTTCTCAAATTTTGTAAGCAGTTAACAACAACGACCATCTGATAAATGAAAATGCACCCAGTACGTGTAACCCCCTCTACCAGATTTTCAGTGAAACACCAGTTTTGAATCCTGCTGATGATGGGACTAGTCCCAAAAGCGCTACAGTTAAATAACTAATAAAGCTGAGGAGACGGACCTTTTAGGTAAATATTTCATAATTTTAATTTTTAATTAGTGTAGATAGATTAGGAATACAGAGTATTTAGAGCACTGTCTTTTTTCATGAGGCTGCAACAAGGAGTTTTTATGTCTCTCTTTCATTATCCATTCATGCCACATGTCCTTCCCATCGTAGACTAAGAGACTTAACTGTTCTTAATACAATGGCTTCTAATAAAGGTCATGTGGCTCACTGATTAGTAGTCTTCTCTATTCACCTCCTCTCCTTTTGGTCCAAAATTTTCCTAAGAACATTATTCTCAAATACATGTCATCTTTTCGCATTCCTTAAAGTAAAAGTCCATGTTATACATCCGTATAATATCATCATCATAGTACATTCACGAATTTAGGCCGTTTGTTGACCTTTTTTGGCCTCAAGAGAAACACCATCCAGAAGTCTTTTAAGTGGACGTCCTGGTCTTCTTCTTCCTGCAGGTTGATATCTTAACATTTGTTTGGGTATCCTGTGATCTTCCATTCGATGAACATGTTCCATCCATCTTGACTTATAATCAGAAATTTTGTTTTCTAAAGGTCCCATGTGTAATTCTTCTAAGATGTCTTCATTTTTTTGTGATCTAGTACTGTGTATCCTGCAGTCCTCTGAAAGTATCTCATTTCAGCAGATCTAAGTCTCTGTATATCCTCCTATTTCAACGTCCATACTTCGCTACCATACAAAAGAGTTGGAAGAGCCAGTGTTTTATACACTTTTAGTCTTGAATGTTTTTGGACTAACTGTGGCTTGAAGATAGAATTTATTAACCCTAAAATTCTTAAAAATTTAGATATTTTTGCATTTACATCCTTTTCTTTTTCATATGAGATATTGCATCCTAGATATGTAAAATTATTCACCTGCTCCAAAATTTTATTGTCAAGTACAATTTTATTTCTGACGGGATTTACACCTTGAAATGCCATAATTTTCGTTTTCTCTGTAGAACATCCATATAATATAACTGAGAGAACAACAGTTTTATATATTTTTAGTTTAACATTTTTTTTAGAGAAGTTGTGATGACAAAAGTCCCTGTAATGCATAATATGATGCATTTCCAGAATTGAGCCTATGTTTAATTTCTTTCTATATCTCATTCCTGTTTATAATCATTGTTCTTGATATCAGAATCCAGGCCACTTCTTCAAAATTTCCCTCATTTGTCATTAACTGTCTATTTCCATTATATGTGTTTCTATGTGTGACCATATATTTAGTTTTATTGATATTTACTTCCAGCCCTAATTCCTTAATGTTATTCAATAGAATGTATCTCTTAATTATTGCCTAATAATACTTCATCAGCATATACTAACACCTTATTAATACCATTGAGTTGTATGCCTTGTTTATCCTCTAAAGATTTGAAAACATGCTCTAGAACAAAATAGAATAGTAAAGGAGATAGTGCATCTTCTTGCTTTAATTAATTGTGAATTCCAAAAGTATCCGAAAACTGTTTCCCTAACTGCACACTATCTTTGTGCCATTAGACAGATACATTTGAATAAGTCTTAAGTAACTTTTTAGGAACTCCGAAGTTCAACAGGATACAACTTCTCCCTCTTAATTGAATTGCATGCCTTTTTGAATTCTACATATAGTTATGTATGGTGCCATTATATTCCCATTTCTTTTCTTAAATTTGTCCTATATTAAAAATCTAATTTATTACAGACCTATTTCCTCTAAATCAATATCAATGAGTGAAAATTGAAAATCTGTTGTAAAAATTAGGAATAGAGCTTTTATTGATACAATAGAATACAGTCATTAACTGGAAATTTGTCCTTGAATATCTCAAAACATGCCATCTCATAAAATTATTAAAAAAAATATTTTTTTTTTACATTATCCTACCCTTATACCAAATATTAGGCCGACACCACAATAGCAAGACAAAATAATTTTAATAATTATTTACTTTATATGTGACTCTTCATACCAAACTTCATCAAAATCGGGAATGTTGAGGACAAAAATTTACTTTTTTTTATTAATCAATGACATGGTATTGCTCAAACAGAATATTTATGAAATATTTGGAAGATAAGAATTAAATTAATATTTTTAATACCTCACCTCATATCCTTTATTCTTCTAGATTGCAGTTTCAGAGCTATATTTCCATCATCAGTAGCCTCTCGTCGACCGGTGTTATGTCGTTTCTTGGCGGTTTTCTTCTTCCTTCTATTGGTGGACCAATGAACATCTGGATCAAATCAAAATTTGCGGGAATTTCAAAATTCCAATAGAAGGAAGAAGAAAACCACCAAGAAACAACATAACACCAGTCGACGAGAGGCTACTGATGATGGAGATATAGCTCTGAAACTGCAGTCTAGAAGAATAAAGTATATGAGGTGAGGTATTAAAAATATTAATTTAATTCTTAAATTAAACCTCATAGTGATTTTTTCCTGTGAAAGTTAAATTTGGAAGATAGATAGGTATATAATCCTCTCTGCCAAATTTTTGTCCCTATATATATAAAAAAATGAAAGGAAATTTTTTACTATAAACTATTTTCATTTTGAAATTTGTATTTTATATGATCATACCTGTGATGTAAGTTCAAAAAACCAAACATTAAGGGTCGTATCTATAAACGCATTAGACCGTAAAAGTCGTTCTCTGCTGAGAAAGTTGCATCCAAAGACGTTTTTGCATACTCAAAAGTCTGTTCATGCGATAATAATGGTTGAAATTCCTAAGCTACCTGACAAGGTGACTTTGCAGAGAATGAATCGTGAGCAACCCGATGGGAACCGATGTACTTTGAAATCTTGCTGCTTTATCCAAGATGTCGGACCTTGAAGACTTCGATCATGTTTTCGGTATATGCGGAGAAGAGGAATTTGATAGAGTCTACCAAAAAATTCAACTGGAATATTACGCGGCGCGTCCGTTAAGCCCCTGCGTAGTGGTAGCGTAGTTCCCTATTGTTTAAGTTGAATTTGGCCCGAGCGGTTGGCCTTGATTTTGGAGGACCTGTTCTACAATTAACATAATAAATCACAGTAAAAGAGAAATAACATTATTTATTAAAATAAATTCCAAACATAAAGAAATCAACTCAACAACAAACTGTTATTAAAGTCAGCTGAAATCGCCACATTGTCCCTGTCAAAATATATTCTGTTACTAAAATGCTAATAGTTAGAGAGATATCCAATATTTTAAAATATTCAATTTTGTTTCATATTCTAAGTTACTCGGACCATTTGGTCCCGTATTTGATTCTAAGTATTAAAATGACCAAAGAAATGACAGATGAAAATACGTTACCCATGTAGATGCCACCGGCCCGCTGGGCCCTCCAGAGGGACCGCAGTCAGTCCCGCTGCTGTCTCCTTCTCCATTCCAGACACTCTTCTTTATACATATCGAAAAATCAGATAATCTATCCTACCAGTCCCAGCTATCATGATGTCATCTTTAGTAACAATTCCACATCTAAGGTCAGGATGATGCAACTTGGATTTGACAAGGCATCACCATCCCTACTTTGACCCTAGATAACAACTGTTTGTTTATCATGGAATTGATTACAAATTTCTAAACTACAAGTTTTTCTTACCAAGAATTATTAACTATATTAATAGAATTATTAACTATATTAATATGGGTATATTAAATGTCCATCTTTTGTCTTTATTTTTATGATATCTGTAATTAGGCCCTTTTGTATTTGTAATATTCCCCCCTCCCTAAATAAGACTGTAGGGTTGAAAAGCCGAAAGTCTTTTTTCCTTACAGGATATCTCTCACCTCTCGGGGGTTGGTCCTGACATTTATCTTATCAACTTAGCCTTAAGTGGGAGTGCACCTGTCGTCGTCAATTGGCGATTCCATCTGTCCTGGAAGTATTTTGTTCTCATCCTAAGAGGTTAGATCGTACTTGTAAATTGCCCCGAATACCTTTAATTGCGTCGAAATATCGCAAGATCCGTTTTACTTAGTGAGAACACCATACTTCAAAAAAAAAAAAATCACAATATAGCAAGCCATACATGCCTGAGCATTGTTTCAGAAAGAAAAAAAAAAAATGTTTATTTGCTGAAAAAAAAAAAAAAATATTGAACATTAACTAAAAAAAATTCTTCTTGTCTTCATTCTTCTTCCTTATTTAAACCTTCTGTGGTTTCTTTTGGAACCGACGCACTTACACTGTTATCCAATATCTGACGCACTTTATCACATTTTGTTACTTTTTGTTATGTACTTCGACGTTATCCCTTTTTATTTTTCTATTCACTCTGACGGTTCTATTTCGTGAACCGGATCATTGATAAAACATTATAAAAACTGTGGTGTCTGCTGTGGCCAGCTTGGAGGTCAGGTTTTGTG
This sequence comes from Diploptera punctata, assembly GCA_030220185.1. Classification (NCBI taxonomy): domain Eukaryota; kingdom Metazoa; phylum Arthropoda; class Insecta; order Blattodea; family Blaberidae; genus Diploptera; species Diploptera punctata. Next base: position 2,945,332 of record JASPKZ010000007.1, read on the forward strand.
TCTGCTTGCCGCGATGGAGGATGTGATGTCCTAATGCTCGAGGTCGTTGTTCAGTTTCAGCTGCCGTTGGTCCAGGTAGGCCTCTTTTTGTCATGCCTAGTTTCTTTAAACAAAACCCAGTTAGGTCCAAGGAGAGCTTGTGAAAGGTTTGAATGGAATTAATTTTGACGTGGAGTTTGTTTTCCTAACTCTTCTATAGGACAAAATTGGGCTGAAGGAGGTTAGGCCAAGGTTTGCGTTGGAGAAAGTCGTTATTATTTTTTATAATGCCCTGGGTTTGGTTTTTACTGCTAATGAGGTGTTTTGTCTCAGCTGGTTGCGAGTCTGGACATTCATCCATCTCATGCTCCGCCTCGAGATGTGTGTTGATCCTGGCAGCTACCCTGCGTCCTTAGATGTACAGGGTGTGGTTGGTCCTTGCAGCGTTATGCTGCCCTCGTCCTCAGATGTATAGGGTGCTCCGTGCGTCTGGCCATCTTAATCTGCCTCCCATCATGTGGTGTCGTGGTGGAGGCCGCAGTCCAAGCGTGAAGCTGCAATCTCATGCATATGGCATTAAAACTTTGGGAGGATAACTATAACATTGATTATGGGTTTGGTGCTATCCCGTACCACATGGGTCCGCATCCCCCCCATCACTCCTGGTCATTTTAATTTAACTTTATTGCTTAGAGGCTTCATTTTCAGCCATCATATCTTCGTTATTATATTAGACGTTCTGGCTTTAGATTTCTTTGTTATCTACATGTATCGTTTAGTTTGGTGCACCCATGTTCCTATTTGTCCCTTATAGCTAGCCTCAAGTTGCAAAGGAAATGCTCTTATGTTTTTGGTCTTATGATTTCTCATGAATCATTTATGCCCTTATTGCAATTCAGGTTTTACTAGGTTCAAAATTGTCAGTATCTCCCTGTATTTTACCGCTGGTTTTCACTTTCCATTGCTTGGATAAAATTTCAATTTTGCCTTTCCTACTCTAGAGCCCTGGGTTCGACCGAGTGTGCTCGCCTACACATATTTTCGCTAGGGCTTTAAGATGTAAATACTTCTTAGTACGATTATGTAACCTGAATTCCGTCTATCATTCCCTCGTGAGGTCCTGATTGTGAGAGCATTTCCTTTCTTTAATCCGGGATGCGTCTTGCATCTTAACTTCTCGCTTCTAATACATCTGTCGATATCCCATGTTACAGCCCACAGAGTTAACTTAAAAAAAAAATGCGTCTGAATGGTGTTGTTCCTTAAGTCCTTCCGAATTCGTTCGGCAAAATTTCCTTACGCCCTTCCTGATTTGTTTGCAATATCTCCTTAATCCCTTCGGCAATATTTCCTTATTTCCTTACGCCCTTCCTGATTCGTTCGGCAATATCTCATCTGGTTTCTTGAATTTCTGTATTTAATTTTCTTTTCATAACTCCCGATTATGCGTGGACTTTATTCCGTGTCTTGGGTCCCCATGTTACCTATGGGTTTAACCTCTCCCTTTTTATTTCTTATCCTTTGGTTTCCCTTAATTCCCATTTACGTTTTTGAGTTAATTCCTGGTCTCATACGTGTAGACTTATTCCCTATCTTACATATGGTTTTAACCTCCAAGTTCATGTCCAACCCTATGTGTTTAACTTCTAATTTTCATGTACTTTCTTAATGTGTTTATCTTTTAATTTCTTGTATTACCCTGTGTGTTTAACCCCTAATTTCCTGTAGTACCCTATGTGTTTAACCCCTACTTTCCTGTACTTTACTTATGTGTTTAACCTCTAATTTCTGTGATCTCCCTCTATGTACTACCTTAGGTGTTTAACCTATAATTTCCTGAGATCTCCTTTTATGTATTACCGCCATGTGTTTAAACTTCTAATTACGGTGTATTATCTTTACGTGTTTATCTTCTATTTCCATGTCTACCCAATGTGTTTAACTTCTAATTTCCGGTAGTACCATAGGTGTTTAATCCCTAAGTTCCTTAATTTCCTGTAACAATCCCACTTCTTGTATTAATTATGCATTTAACCCTCTCTTTGTATGTAGTATTCCCACTTCCTTGTATTACTTATGTGTTTAACCTCTCTTCCTACTTTCTTGGATTAAGTAGGTGTTTAACCTATCTTCCTACTTTCTTGTATTACTTATGTGTTTAACCTCTCTTCCTACTTTCTTGTATTACTTATGTGTTTAACCTCTCTTCCTACTTTCTTGTATTACTTATGTGTTTAACCTCTCTTTGTATGTACTGCCTAATGTGTTTAACTTCTATGTATATGTACTCCTCATGAGTTTAACTTCTAATTTCCCGAGATCTCCTTTTATGTATTACCGTATGTATTTAACTTCTAATTTCCCGAGATCTCCTTTTATGTATTTCAGTATGTGTTTAACTTCTAATTTTCCGAGATCTCCTTTTATGTATTACCCCTACTTAGGTCAATCTGTCTCTCTTGGCTCTACTCGTCGATCGCACAATCGTATATATATATGTTTCCTTTAGTATTCTTCTCCTTTAGTGTCCCAACGTATCTGACGTCCCTGTCTATTATTCATTGTTCCCTCGTTATGACCATATCCATGTGTGCGTACGACTTTTCTTCGCGGTTTTCCTAGCATCCTGGCATCCATTCTTTTGTATTTTCTTAGAAAGCCTGTTGGTGCCTCAACGTCCGCTACTGCGTCCAGAAGGGAATTAAATCCTATCCTCCCAGACGGGGTCCGTCTCTTGCTCACCTCACTTCCTAACTTCGGGTTTATTAGAAACTCTGTTGGTTCCTCAACGTCCGCTACTGCGTCCAGAAGGGAATTAAATCCTATCCTCCCAGACGGGGTCCGTCTCTTGCTAACCTCAGTTCCTAATCCCGGCTATGTATCCTTGGGGTGGGTTAGCCAATTCACCTTGCACGACCATGAAGACCAAGAATGGGCTCGACCTCCGACAACGGTGACTCGGTTAATCCCTTGCACGACCACGAAGTGGAGGCCGGGATGCTCCCATCTTCGTCAACAGTGACTCGGTTCCTTCCTAACCCCACCCCTCTCATCTTCGCGATTCCCGTCTCGCTATTTATCGTGTCGGGTGAGTCAGCGAATTCACCTTGCACGACCATGAAGACCAGGAATGGGCTCGACCTCCGACAACGGTGACTCGGTTATCCCTTGCACGACCACGAAGTGGAGGCCGGGTTGCTCCCATCCTATCAACAGTGACTCGGTTCCTTCCTGACCCCACCCCTCTCATCTTTGCGATTCCTGTCTCGCTATTTCTGTCGGGCGAGCCAGCGAATTCACCTTGCACGACCATGAAGATCAGGAATGGGCTCGACCTCCGACAACGGTGACTCGGTTATCCCTTGCACGACCACGAAGTGGAGGCCGGGGTGCTCCCATCCTCATCAACAGTGACTCGGTTCCTTCCTGACACCCCTCTCATCCTGCTGCCTCAGGACATTAACCTTAGGGAGAGCCTTCTTGAACTCATGGACGCCGCCTCATCGGAAAAGTGGATTTTATCCTAATCTTTTTGATGGGGTTCCCCTATCGCCCTCATCTCCCCCTAAACCCGGGTATCATGACAGTTTTCCGTGGGTCTCTTTGCCCGTAATTGTATTGTGCTTTCATTTGTTTCTATGTTCCCCAGATGCCTATCTCTCCCTAAACAACGATGTTCCATATGGTCCCTAACGTCAGTGCCAAGCCGGCAAGGTTTTATGGCCAGTGCCCCAAGATCATTTTGGAGTTCTCTGCCTCTAGATCATGTCATAACGGGGGTGCCCCACCTTCCGACCTGCACCTGCCTAGCTTGTTGGCGAAGTGTTCAGGCAACTCGCCAAATTTTCGAGGCCATAACCTCTCCAAAAGGGTCCTTAGTCCTTCCCAACTTGTATCCCTGTGTGCGACTATGTATAAGTTTCATCTCTGTGTGTATATTTCTCATGTTACCTAGCCTAGATTGACCTAAGTTGTAGCCTATCCTTTTATTATCCCTCGTAGGCCTAAATATGAAGAGTCTTAAGCGATCTAGTTTTCATCTATTATCGTAATATGTCATATCCCATGTGTATGTGTGTCTACTACTCGACTAGTCACTAGTCCTAACTGACATGGAACAAACTCGCAGTACAGGAGAGTCTAGGGCCCTTAGGCCCTCCAAACTTTACGAAGCCAGTCCATCTCAGCAGGAACCATTGCCTGCAGAGTGTATTATTTGTTGTGTCATACTCAGTAATAGTATTTTGTGTAACCCCTGGGTTTCCATTTTGAAATTCCACTATTCTACTAGATTGAATAAAACAACTCACTGATTGCCAAGTATTCTAATTTTTACCTTCTATATTCTAAGTGTATTATTCAATGCGTTGTAATTCCTACTAAGTTTCCATGCCCCTCTGCCGTTCTCTTTCATTTTATGCATAAACATAAGTATGTTTTTGGTATGTCGCTCTTATTTCGCTTTTATTATTATTATTATTATTATTATTATGGTTAATTAATTTACCGTGAATTTATTATTAGTATTATCATTATTATTATTATTATTATTATTATTATCATTGTTAGTTATAAATTTATTGAGTTTTATTATTATCATTATTCACTTTCCTGGTGATTTATTATTATTATCATGTTTTTTTTACTAATTTTCAGGATCCTCCATTAATATTAATAGTTTGATTTTCTCTGTTTACATCCTATTAATCTCACGTGGATATCATAACTGGTCTCTAGCATCCTATCCTTGAGGGTTATTCGTCGATGTTTGTTTGTCAAGTATCCTAATTTTCACTCAAAACATGTTACTGCCGAAAGAAAATATTTCTGGGAATAAGTCTATCCGCCCGTTACCATTCCTGTAAGCATCAGTCTAACCTTATTTTAACACGTCTGTAAGCATCTTGGTTCTACTTCCCCTCCGTAATCCTTACTAGCGGAGCTCTATGATTATGCCTAATTTTCGTTTTCCTCTTCAACTCGAGCTCTCTTATTTATACAGAGTTTCCATTCTTTTGTTTCCGAACCCTAATTCTGAATTACGGGTCAAGCGAGTCCTCCCTTAATTGCGCTAGCCTCCTTGACTTTACTTTTGATTTACTTGACTCATGATTTAGAAACGTCTCACATTGTAGTCGAAATTTTCACAGAATGCGCCCGCCGGCATTGTTGTAAATCTCTCAACACCGCATGAGAGGTTGATAAAAAAAAATTATTTTAAGTTATTATTTAACCTGAAGTTCGGTCGTCTTCCATTCCATGAGTCTAATGTTATTTCCCTTTTGGGGAGGCGGGTGGTCCCTACTTGGTATTATATTGCGCTAAATATCTATTCCCCGCTTTGTTTGATTTCTCTATAATTTCCCCTAAGGTTCCATGCCTCTTTCTCATTCTCTTGGTTTGGAAACTAGAATCTACATCCCTAATTAGGTGCGTTGTTATTTTTGTGATTGAGTTAATTCTCCATTCCCCTCTATGCTCGAGTTCTCGTTTATTTCTCCTAAGTCTTCATACCCTTTGTTCATTTTCTCGGGTGTCAAATCTAAAATCCCTTTGATCGCCCATATATGCCACTATATTTCCTTTATTTAAGGTACGTTTTCTGATGTCTAGAAAAAAAATTTTTACTTCCCTGTAATTGCACCTAATATAAATTTTGTTCATATTCCTGAGGCCATCGGTTTTGGAGTCCTTATCTGTGTGGTTAATCTAACTATCACCAAAATAAACAAATTCCAGAGCTTTGTTGAACTTTACAGCTATGTGACCTCCTAGGACACTTAGTGCATGTAGGAATGACGTGTCTCAAAATAAAATATCTCCCAAGATAGCGATTTTCCAATTTTCCGCGCTGGTAAGTTCATTTTTATATTATTCCGAAACTCCTATATTCTTGAACTTCCTTAACATTATTATTATTATTGTGTCATCCTTTTTCTTCCATTACCTTTTATTATGAACGTATGATTTGTACCCGACTTCGTGTGTTGTTTATTATTTTAGTGTGTTTTTTATTATTATTAATTTTAAATCACTCAGTTAGTGGTTCTTCCTGCCTTCATCTGCCTCATGCCCTGTCTTGTTAATGTCGCACGGTAGGCGGTAGTAATTTTAAGCGGTTTTAAAATTTCTTCGATATTTTTAGTATGAATATTTATATCTACTAGCATAGTGGTTAAAGTACCGCGCTACAAGCCGAAAGTTGGGGGTTCAAGTCCCGGTGTGTTTTTGGATTGTTAACCTGGTCTAGACCTTCTGGCGGCACTATGGCCCTGGGATTAATTCAGCCTCTAACTGAAATAAGTACCAGATTCTTGTTCTGGGCAAAGGGCGGCCGTCGCGCGGGGCTGATAACCCGGCTGACATTAAGTGCTGATTGTCTAGAAATATTGGGAGCCCTAACAATTCCGTTACCTCAAAATCTCCGATAGGGGAAATGTGTTACTTGAAATGTTACTTTATTTTTTACTATTATTACTCTATTTAAAAATCCTCTGATTTACGTTTTCTAACTCCCTAACTATTTTCCCTGCTATTTTTCGGTTATTCTCTCTTTTTTTTGTAATTAAAATTTTTTTTTATAGTCTTATTATTAGAATAATTGTTAATTTATTTTCCCAATATAAATCATTTATTGCAAGTCATAACGCGGTTCCTCGAGCCTCACGTGGGCCAAGATTAATTACCTAACTAGCATTGGTGCAAAGGTCCCAGCGTGGATGCGCGAGTTGTTTCATGGAGACTTAAATATTAATCGAGTTATTTTCCTTGTATTTATGTCCATAATATCTTGATTATTAGCCTGAATATAGGTAGAGTTTTATTTGATTGAAGTGGATAGAGTTAGTTTCCTACGGGGTGGCTGTAATGTTTAATATAGACTCCGTTAGAGGGCTCTGTAGTCATCGTGGCCATTTTGAGAAACAAAACAAAAATATAATAGACGTTAGCCGGCTTCCTAGTTCTTTATCCCAAAAAACTACCTAGTTAATAAACCATAAATTAATTTTTCGTATCCCATCTCCATCCAGATATCCGAGATCGCGTTTTACGTGAATATATATATATATATATAAAACATGAATGTTTACATAGTGCAAACGTGGTATGAGTGCATTAGTGGCGTAAGTTTAAGATGTGTCCGCCATCTTGTCTGCTTAAATCTATTACCCTTTTCCAAAAATAAAAGTTCAATATAACAAAAATTTCCCATCTAGTGGCGTGTAAAGCAACCTATGATCCCGTTGTGATGCTTTCAGAAATGATTTATGTGTATATATGATAGTGCCACGTCTTACCGATAGACGAAATAATAAAATATTGTCCGGGTGGGAGTACACAAGTTTTTTTTTTCTCTACCCACTTTAAGAGTATCTAATTACAATAAATATTAATAAAACACTATATTAAACGTAATTATCACTTCATTATTTTACTTGCACTTACTTACTTACTCATTGGCACTATCGAACCCGTAGGTTCATGGCCGCACGGACTATGAAAATAAAGTTGAACTATTTCCTGTCATGTCCACATAAGTTATAAGAGTCCTTATTTCTAACCAGCGAGAAACTAACAATTTTCAAACTTTTAACCAGCGATATACCACAAATGAGCAAAATGTGTATATTTAATCATGGGATTCATTTCTATGTACCATATCTATGGTTTTCAACGGACTTATCCTTTACTTATTTAACCGCGTAAAATAATAAAAAGGACGTTCCCTGGATTTCACCTACGTTAGAATAATTTATTTGTTACAATAATTGATTTAGGTTTGGTTAGTTTTTAGGTTCCTTGCGTTTCAGATGTGATTTGATACATAAAATAAATTACATTTCCATTTTTGTTACTCTATGAAAAATTCAAAATGTCGGGCGGTACCATGTTAAATCATATTTCCACTACTTCGTTTCGTGTTAATTATACATATTTAAACAGCGGTTACATCTCTTAGCAAAACTGATTCATTAACACATTACAATACTTTAAATTACATAAAAAATGGCACAAGTCGCGTAAGTAAAAAGCTTGTCTTGTACAACCCCCACCAAAATATTGTCATTCTACACGTGCAATTAATAGCATTGGATGAGATATTGCCACCCAACAACAAAAAAAAAATACTAAAATTATAACACTCAAAAAAGAAATATCATAACCTAGGTTAACAACAAAAATATATCATCTGTCTGAAACAACACCATAATAATTCATAAACCTTATGTGTATCAAAATATCAAGTTCGAAAAATGACCATACCATATAACATAGCCTGGGAAAAAAAAAATTTAATGTACATCTAAATGTCTGCCTATTAAAAAAAAAATAACACCTGGAAAATTATCAACAACACCAAAATTGTCGTACTCATTGAAAGAAACTTTAATTATGCCTAGAAAAATAAAACATTTGTTGAGGAAAAAAAAACATCAATACCTAAAATATAACCTAAAGCATATAAAACCCAAATATTAGATCCCAAAAAAAAAAAAACATAACCTAAAGCCATAATGTCCCAAAGTTGAATATTTTCTGGTCTCTCTCTGTTTTTAAAAGACGTAGTTTATTCAATGTGACCCTCCTCTTCCTAATTGAAAAAAACATATATATTTTTACTGTGCACGAATTGAAGGTTAATTTGTGGTCTAAGGTTCGTTTCTTCATTCGTGAATACAATGATAAAACATTATTTTCACGAATATCCCACCGCTGCCACCAAAATATTACGCGGCGCGTCCGTTAAGCCCCTGCGTAGTGGTAGCGTAGTTCCCTATTGTTTAAGTTGAATTTGGCCCGAGCGGTTGGCCTTGATTTTGGAGGACCTGTTCTACAATTAACATAATAAATCACAGTAAAAGAGAAATAACATTATTTATTAAAATAAATTCCAAACATAAAGAAATCAACTCAACAACAAACTGTTATTAAAGTCAGCTGAAATCGCCACATTGTCCCTGTCAAAATATATTCTGTTACTAAAATGCTAATAGTTAGAGAGATATCCAGTATTTTAAAATATTCAATTTTGTTTCATATTCTAATTTACTTGGACCATTTGGTCCCGTATTTGATTCTAAGTATTAAAATGACCAAAGAAAAGACAGATAAAGATACGTTACCCATGTAGATGCCACCGGCCCGCTGGGCCCTCCAGAGGGGGACTGCAATCAGTCCCGCTGCTGTCTCCTTTCCATTCCAAACACTCTTCTTTATACATATCGAAAAATCAGATAATCTATCATCCCAGTCCCAGCTATCATGATGTCATCTTTAGTAACAATTCCACATCTAAGGTCAGGATGATGCAACTTGGATTTGACAAGGCATCACCATCCCTCCTTTGACCCTAGATAACAACTGTTTGTTTATCATGGAACTGTTTAAAATTTGAATACAAATTTCCTAACTACAAGTTTTTCTTACCAAGAATTATTAACTATTTTAATAGAATTATATTAATATGGGTATATTATTAAATGTCCCTCTTTTGTCTTTATTTTTTATGATATCTGAAATTAGGCCTTTGTATTTGTAATATTAGGAATTTGATAGAGTCTACCAAAGAATTCAACTGGAAGAACAGGAGAATCGGCGTAATATCGCGTGATGCAGATGATGTCATATACGGTTTTATTTGCGGGACGCAAGCTTAAATGCATTCCTCTAGCAGACGAAAATAATGGAAGTGGTTTTATCGCTGAGAATTCTGGGTAATTTCTTGCCAATATTACGAAAAAACTACTTTCATGCATGACCAGTCGGCGACTCGCTAATTCTAACTTTGCACGTGCTCACGGAAAACTCAACTCTCTAGAGACTAATGTATTTGCATGCGGCCCTAAAAGTGCATTGCATAATTCAATAGGATTAATTATTTACATATACACACTTGAAAAATATAAAATGTGTTATATATATAGATAATTTCTTGAAATACTAATATATTTTTTAAAACTCTTACCAATATATCTAGAAAATCAGGCAATGGTAGAAAAAAAATCAGTATTGGTTCAATTTAAATGTGAAATGTATAATGTGTAAGTTATAAAATTATATGATTTGTGGGAGTAAAAAAAAGTTTCAAGTAGAATGTGTAATCAGTGATGATCTAAGAAACCAATTGAATAAGAGATTATTGAAACTGCATTTTTCTGCAAAAGTGAAAATTTCATACATGTGACAACATTTAATATTTATAATGTGCACAAATAAAAGTTGTGCACAATATACCTTGATAATAAGTAAGATGTTCCAGCAGATTCATATGAAACCCATCTTGCAGACCAACTGTAAATAATTATACATCAAATTCTATAATTTATTGGTCAAAGGAAAAGAGTTCAGAGCCCTAAAATTCTGCTGTACATAAATATCTGTTGTGATAATTTAAATGCAAATTGTTAGGCTAACAAAAAACAAATAAATAATATTGCTAAATATCTTTATAAAGTTTGATAAACTCGGGTATTGTAAATTAAGAAAAATGAAATGTGACTTAGTCCTTTTATAATTAATTCATGTTATCCTCTGTGTAGGATGAAAAAAAAATTTCTTTCCCACCTACTTCTTTTGTGTTGAAGTTATATTATGTTGTGTTAAACACAAGTTGGCTCATTAAAAACAATATCAGTTCATAGTTAAATATGGGAAATAACATTATGAGGTTCTTAATTCGTAAATTAATGAGTCATAATGTCAGTTGAAAATGAGAGAGATCTTTCTCTTGAAAACTAGTTCCCATGTTTAAAGAAACATAAAATATGAGGTAAGATGTAAAAAATGACTAATTAATTTACGAACAATATCAGTGTTGGAACAAATGATAATTATGTATGTTTATGGTTAAATATAAAAAATATAAAGCAGCTAGGTATTTTGATCACATATATGGGAATTTGCTTTTGAGACACACTATATACAATGAACTTCAGTGTTGCCACATCAAAACAGTTCTTGTAGAACATGGAGGTAAGAACCCATTTATCCAGGGAAAGAAGAAATTGACTCAATTCTTCATTACTGAAGGACCAAAATGGTACACATCCATAAATCGGTTCCTTACCTAACTTTATCTACGATGAACCCTCTACAATCTCCAAAATCATATAATAGAAATTCTGAATCATCCTATATACTTTCACCAAAAGCACAGACATAATAAAATAGACTGGTAACAGGCTTTCTAGTGCTGAACCAAATAGTTCCTGTCACCACTATATTATGAGTCTTAATTTTTAAGAATAATTTTGGTCAATTTCCGATCAGTTCTCACAAGTGACCAAGTCTAAATCAACTGATTTTATTGAATTAGCAAAAAGTAAATAAATAAATAAAGTAAAAAAAAAATCTTATAGCAAGAGAGTAATAATTGAAGTAAATAAATTATGATATATAAACTTGATATGAATGTGGAATTAACAAAATTATAGCTCCAACTTGCAAATCGAAAAAATATATGAAGATAAATCAGGAAGTTACCAGATAAATTATGGGAAATGTGAAAAATGGTATGCTCTAGTAAATTTGAATGGTAGAGAAAATAGTGCATCTCCTTGCTTAAACTCATTGTATGAAAGAGCACCTTAGAAATGTAAAATGTGGAGAAATATAAAAACTGGCAATAGCAAAGTATACATAGGAAAAACAAAAAGGAATTTAGAAACACGCACTAAAGAACATTTTAGAAATACTAAAAATTGTGAAATTGAAAAATCAGCAATTGCTGCACATAGTTTACTGGAACATCATAAAATTGAAAAAGAAGCGAAACTTTTAAAACAGTTGGATAAACCGTTGGAATTGACAATTTGGGAATTGATATTCATTCAGAAGAATAAATATCGATCTATGAATTTCGATATTCCGGTGGATAAAAATTTAATTACAAAATTTATAATCCCAACGAAAGATGGCAGCACAAGAGGTGATGTCACTAAAGAAATCAACAATCACGGAATTTCATCAATGGACGCCATGACTGATGAGGACATGATTTTGTCTGAAACCGTCGGTATCAAAGAAGTTTGAAACTGTATGAGGTGAGTCAATTAAAATATGTTCTCCATTCATTATTAATGGCAATAGCTGCTTATCTGTGTACAGAAAAGTCATAAAATAGAGATGAGATTAGAGTAGCTGAAATAACTGTTAAGACCAACAGAATTTGCACTTTTGGGAGATGATCTACATCCAGGACAGAGATTAAATAATGAATAATGAAGTTTCCAAAGAAATGGATTTGTTTGTGACAACACCAGAAGGAGAGAATGTACAAGAATTCTGATAGTCATCTCAACAGTCGGTTTTTGGGTGAAAATGGAAAAAAAGTCCCTCGAAACATGACCCAGGTGAGACAGCAAGATGAGGTGTAAATAACTGATTCAATTTTTAAAAAAAAAAGGTAACCAACTTATTATAGTGATTGGAGCAAACTTCTTCTCCTGTGCTGCTGTACTGTATCCAAGCTAAGTTCCAGTAGTACTGTAAACAAACTTGCATGAGGTATTACTCAGCCAACTCTGTCTATTGGGGGAGCTGTGGTACTACTTTTACCTGCCATATAAGTGAATCATCTATGGAAGTGTCAATGACAGAAACATTTTTCTTAAGCTTCACCGTATTTTACGGAAAATAAGACTGAATACAAGGTAAGATGATACCAATAATTAGTAATTTATATTTCTTATTTATTTATGACAAAAAATTATATATGGGCCTACCTAATCAGACGTTTACCCATTTTCCATGATGTCGATAGATGTCCTTTATTTGAAATTTCAATTAGATCTATGAGCAGAATATATGCACCATGCTGACTTACCCGTACATTCTGCTGTTATTTTCACCTCATCCTAATGGCTAATGTAGGATATTTTTCACTAAACTGTTTGAAAACATTCAAAATAATTTGTTTCTCCACTTTTCAAAGGTTTTCCTTATTGATACTTCAAAAAAATGTATACTTACTTACTTACTCACTGGCACTATCGAACCCATAGGTTCATGGCCACACAGACATAAGCTCTCCATACATTCCTATCCTGAGCTAATGTTTTCCAATCATTCCCTGTATAATCTACTTCCCTCAAATCATAGTTAATGTTATTCTCCCACCTATATCCCCATTTTCATTCCGAATTATGTTTGTTCTAGCCTAAAACCCTTTCTTCTCTATACTAATTCCCTGATATAAATTTCTAATGTTCGTATTTTTTGCATTTATTTCAAGATCATTAATCTTCTCTCACAAATATTCCCTCTTTTTACTCTTTTCTAATCTGGTGGTTTCCTGTCTAATACTACCCAATTGCTCTAAATTTACCTCATTTGGCTCATGTAACCATTTCATTTTTGCTAGCTTTCTTTTCTTTACAATGTCGGCACATTTCTCATCAAACTATTTCTTGTTTTATCTCTTTTTTAAATAACCAATGCTTTCTGATAAAATGTATAGGAGAAACAATTGAAAATCATAACGATTAAAAATGCTTATTTATTTAATCTATTAAAACTAATTATAAATAAACAGATCAAATGTTCTTCACTTTCAGAAGAAAATACTATAGACAAAGAACTGGACTGGGAAATCCATTATCACCATTTTTAGCAAATATGTTTATGGGTAACTTCGAATATCAGAAAACCAAAGTATTCCCTTTGATTTTTAAATTTTGGAGTAGATATGTGGAAAATATCATAGCAATAGTCAAACTAAAACAATTAGAAGATGCCATTAAACTTTTAAATACCCATAATAAAACAATTAAATTTACTATGGAAGTGGAAAATAACCAAGAAATACAATTTTTAGACCTTAAATTGATCAGGAATGAAGAAAACAGGAAAATAGAATTTGAAATCTACAGAAAAGAAATGCATATTGATAATTACATTAAAGCAACCAGGACTTAACCATATTGTACATAAACAGGCGGTATTTAATAGTTTAACATACAGACTTGTGAACATTCCCATGAGCAAAGAAAACTTTAAGAAAGAAAAAAAAAACCACATTATAAAAATAGCAAAAGATAATGGTTTTCAAGAAAAGATGATTCACAAGAAAATAAATAAATTCAAGAAACAAAAAGTGATAAATGAAAGTATTCTTCAGACAGATAAAGAAATTGGTAAAACATTCAAGAAATTTACATACCACTCTTTAGTATTTAATAAGTTTCAAAAATTTTTCAACAAATTTAACATTAAATTAGCACCAAAAAATGATTACAGTTTGAATAAATTAATTAAAACCAACAAAAATGAAAAGATTGAAGATGGTAACAAATCATGGATTTATCAAATTGATTGTAAAGATTGTGAAAAGATATACATAGGGAAAACAAAAAGGAATTTAAATATAAGATTGAAAAAAACACCTTAGAAATGTTAAAAATGGAGAAATAGAAAGACCTGAAATAGCTGCACATGCTTGGTCAGAAAAACACAAATTGAAACTAAGGCAAAATTACTTAAACAGTTAAAAAAATCTAAAGGAACTCACAATTTGGGAGAAAATTTACATATGCAAGAATAAAAAGAAAACCATGAATTTTGAAATTCCTGGTGAAAAGGAGAGGGGATTGATTTGGAAGTTCATCGGTCAGCTAACAGAGAGTGCAGAAATCAATTTGCAGGAGAGACAACCGCAAGACTGCAGTTGTGTTGCATCGAGAATGTTGAAAAGTCAGTGACGAAACCTAAGTCTGCATAAAAATCAAGAAATATGAGGTGAGTCAAAACAACTTAAATTTAATTGTAATTATATATTTCAAAATTCTCCCTTATAACTTATATAGACATGTATAATGTATATTTTTATTCTATTTATTTCAGGTGTTAGAAAGCAAACTACATTTTCTTACATGCTTAAAGGTAAACAGTTATTCGACTGATGAAAATGCAGTCCATACATCTGGACTTTATATACCAAGAGGACAAAGATCTCTGGGCCGTCCTATGAAATGCTGGAAGGAAAATTTTCTATATCGTAACAAGCCTTGGCCTAATATTTGGAAGGAAGAAGAAGAAGAAGAAGAAGAAGAAGAAGAAATCTGGCTTGTTTACATCACAACTGGAACTTAGCTTGGAAGAAGTATAGATCCAGCATTGCAGTCTATCTCTTTATGTCTAAGTTAGGTAGGTACTATTGGATTTTACACTGATGGTAAAGTGATAAAATAGAGGTTCTTAAAAGAAAAATAGTGGGCTGATAGCTGTGCAGTCCAAAAAGAAATGATGATTTATCATTGAGTGGATTGTGATCAATCTCATAATATGTGGACACAATCTAGATAAATAGCAGCATACAAAAATTATGTTTTTTACAAAATATTGTACCAATCTAGTTAAAGTGCAAGTATAAACATACCATTAATTAAATTATTTTCAGTCTGATCATCTTACTTCAATATTAATGTTGATTTGTTCTTGAACACGTTTCAAAACATGTCCAAGAACAAATCAACATCACTTCCTAAAATTAAATATAAACATACCAGTTTTGGCTGTTCAATATGTTGTTGATTAGGACCATCACCGTTTGCTCGATGAACGCTTTCAGCAGTTGTACGTGACAGATGGATTGTCTGTTGCTGATGTGGATGCACAGCTTGAGACAATGGATGTGGTCTTTTACTTTGTGCCAGGGGTACAGCAACAATTCGTCCTATGACAAATGAAATATTATTAAAAATGCATTTTAATTGACCACCATTGTGCTCTATTTCCCTCTTCACAGCAGGCTCTGGTTCTGGTCGGGTTAAATTTCATGATTGAAGTTTTTCAATTGTAAGACAAATGCTAGAAAATTTAAGCCAAAATCACTGGTCTCATAATTATCATCAATCATGAAAATAAATAATAAATCTGTGGAACGATAGATCCAAAGAGCCAAAACTGATAAAATGATTTTGTCACTGGCCTACATATGACAGTACAGGGAGTCACATGATTATCATGATGCAGTTCCTCAGACTTAGTTTCAGTTTTCTTATCCAGATTTGGTCACATCTCATATCAAGTAGCTATTGCCGTCTTATTCCATACCCTACACTGAAAGAAAAATTTCTAAAGTTACTAAAAAATTGAACCCAAGTCCCCTAGGCTGCTGGTCAGATATGCTAACCATTATACTGTAGAGGTAGTTTACCATCAATCATAT
Source organism: Diploptera punctata (assembly GCA_030220185.1). Taxonomy (NCBI): domain Eukaryota; kingdom Metazoa; phylum Arthropoda; class Insecta; order Blattodea; family Blaberidae; genus Diploptera; species Diploptera punctata. The sequence continues at coordinate 2,961,479 of JASPKZ010000007.1, forward strand.
TCACAAGAATTTATGTTTAGACAACAGAAGTAGTTTACAATAATAGAATCAGATCAAGTTAGTTTAATTAACCAGTCAAGTGGCAAAGACGTAATAACTCATCATAGTGTTTCTCCCCCTCGCTGTCAATCTAGTGGCAATTTAAATTTAAAGCTCGGGCATTCAATTTCCCTGGTTCAACTATTACTTCACTGTGTTTGAATTACAATATTTGTGTCAATTTTTATCCAAATTGGAAGAAATAAAAGCTATTCAACAGAGTAAGAATTATATTATAACACAGCTAATTTTAGTGTTTATGGGATAGTTAGTTTCCTAGTAATAATGTAATGAAATAATATCCATTCCTTCTGAAAAAAAAATCTCATTATCTCTCTTTATATGTTTTGTATAAACTTTGTATGTAATGTGTGTGCTATATTCCACTCTTCCAGACAATATTTGTACACTAAGGGTCGAATGTTTGAACACATTAGACAGTAAAAGGCGTTCTCTGCTGAGAAAGTTTTATCCAAATACATTTTGCTTACTCAGAAATCTATTCATGCAATAATAATTGTAAGCTACCTGACGAGGTACCTTAAGATCATAGCTCAAGATAGAAACTTATCGTGAAAATCCTGATGGGAACCGATGGTAACCGATGTAGTTTGAAACCTTTGCAGCTTTATCCAAGATGTTGGACCTTGAAGACTTCGATCATGTTTTCGGTATACGCGGAGAAGAGGAATTTGATAGAGTCTACCAAAGAATTCAACTGGAAGAACAGGAGAATCTGCGTACTATTGCACGATGCAGACGTCGTTGTATACGGTATTATTTGCGGGACGCAAGCGTAAATGCATTCCTCTATAGCAGATGAAAATAATCATTTTATGAGGTTCTTCATCATCAGCTTTTCCAGACTGTTGAATTTTATGTTGTCAGCTACCCACGTTTGGTCAGAAAACCATAAAATCAATGTAAACACAACATTATTAAAACAAAGTTAAAATTGGGAAACACATTATGAGGTTCTTAATTAATAAATTAATGAGTAATTTTAACATCTTACCTCATATTTCATGTTTTATCAAACACGGTAACTATAGTTTTCAAATGATCTTGTCATTCATTTTCAACTGCCATTATGACTACCGGATATTCGTTGGAATCTCCCTCTCTAACGTTGCCATCTGGTGTTGATTTGACGAACTTCGAGATATCATTGCCATCTGGTGTTGATTAGAGAGAGAGATTCGTTAGAGAGGAAGATTCCAACGAATATCCGGTAGTCATAATGGCGGTTGAAAATGAATGACAAGATCATTTGAAAACTATAGTTACCGTGTTTGATAAAACATGAAATATGAGGTAAGATGTTAAAATGACTCATTAATTTATTATTAAAACAGTTTGAAAATACAAAAGAACTCAATGTTTGGGAGAAAAACAGGATTATGAATTTTTTAATTCCCAGGAAAAAGATTTGATTTACAATCCTTTGGTCAGCCAAAAGATGGAGTGGGAGCTGACATAAAATTAAACAGTCTGGAAATGATGATGATACGGAGTGTTGTTCACGATTCCTGGAGACACGTTTGCATCACTAACCTGCTTATGAAAACCCGTGTCTCCACCAGCGGTTGTGTTCGATTGGATGGCCTTGGACCCTGCTATCACTCTGCAATGGAGTTTCCACTGCAGAAGTGCTTTATGAAGAACAGCGATGTCGATTTTAGACCACTCCTTGCAGGCTTACCATAGACCTTCAATAGAGCATGGTCTCTTACTTCAAAGCGCTCCTTTTAGGAGACCAAATGCACAAAAATCCATGGGCGCAGCATCGGGGACTTGACAGGTATTTCACTGAAGGGCACTGCATGTATTCCAGTTGTCTGCTCCATTGTCTCAATGATCCGGTGTGTAGCAGCAGAGGTGTAGCTTGAAGCTTTATCCTGATGGATCCAGACGTTGTTCACGTCTCTACCATAGAGGGAAGGTATCTCAGACAGGACATTCCTTTGGTAATAGGGAGAGTTAACTTTAGCTTTTTTCTACTCTGCAGATGATTAACTTGACATTGTAGCAAAATCCTGCAATTATCATGAAGCCGCGTAAAAAACTTTCCCTGCAGTTGGTATACCGCTTTTCAAAATTTTTTTACCTCTTGGACGGTAAAAAATTGCTCGTGGCTTATTTGTGCCTCATCTAAAGTCACTATAAACTTCCATTTATCATCTGCAAGATGGCGTTCATAGAGCTTTCTGCTGTTGGTGCACCTTTCTGTAATGTGTCTTGGTAGGAGCTTGTGAACCCAGCTTTTGTGTCGCTTTTCTAAGTTTAAATTTTTGTTTATTATGTTGTTTACAGTTGCTAGAAAGATGCCCAACTTCACTGCTATTGCTCGTTGGGTGACTGGACTGTTTCCTGTTACAAGGGCTTTAACCTTCCTGACCATCTCAGGGGTGCGGCTTGTAGCAGGCTTAGGGTGTGCTTGTTTTTTCCTCTTAGGAATCAATCCCATACGAGTTTTACCTTTTTGTTAAGAACTGGGTAAATCCCATTCCTGGATATATTGAAACCACACTTCTTGCACATTCAATGATAGCACTATAGCTGTAATTAGTGTCGGAAAGGGCTGTTACGTATCCCTCCCAGAAAGGATTGATTTTCCTTGGCATACTAACGAGCAAACCAGATCCGAACACTGTAGCAAGTAGCACTCGACTGAATGAACATGTGCTGTTGTGGGCAGCATCTCTGCGTAAATAGTAGTGACGTCATCACCTTTCGAACTTGTCCCCAGGAATCGTGAACAACCCTCCGTAGTGTGCATGGCATATCAAAACATATTCAAATAGAGCACAAATTATGAGGTAAAATGATTCCGGATCCACCTTATTTATCTACCTTTGTGATAGATACATGTGAGTATGAGGCTATAACAGGTGGCTTGTAGGCCAGATAATGCCATTAAAAGTTGTTTGTTAATTATGAGAAATTTCTTAGAATACTTTTAAATCATCCATGGGTTGCCAAATTAATATCATTAAGTAATTTGTGAGTTTTATTCTAATGTATGACTAATGTGAATTAAAGTTTTAAGAATTGTAAAACAGTACCTGATATCTCAGTCATCCTCAATAATTTGCATTGTTGTTTTTAGGAGGCCTTTTGATAACTTAAGTATCATCTTCTGCTTTCATTTCAGTACCAAAATGAAAGCAGAAGATGATACTTAAGTTATCGAAAGGCCTCCTAAAAACAACACTGCAAATTATTGAGGATGACAGATATCAGGTACTGTTTTACAATTCTTAAACTTTAACACAGTGACCTCAACGGAGTTTCGTAGTGTATTTTAAAAATCTTAATGTGAATAACATAAATATGAGATAATGGTAAAGAGAAAAATTTCTGCCTGAACCAGAATTTGAACCCCTGATCTTCAGCTTTATGTGTTGATGCTCCACCATTGAGATATTCATGGTTCATTCCCATCAAAGCACAAACTTCTCTCTTTAATTCTATCTTAATCTTCTTACCGCAATGTAGTAAAATATCATTCACAATAGAATTTGATCATAAATATGAGTATAATAACATTTATAAATTATTTAATGCAGAAACAATACACAAATAACAGAAGAGAACCATATTTGAAGAGAAAAATTATACGCTCATACTGAGACTTGAACCTGGGACCCTTGGTTCTCTAGACCAAGTGCTCTACCATCTGAGCTACCTGAGCAAGTACCGATCTAAATGCAAATTTTTCTCTATATATGTTGTAATTCCCGCCCACAACTTGTCATGCAGCGGGCCTGGGTTCGATCCCTAGTCGGGACAGTTTTTATCGGGGTTTTTCCTCACCTGTAAGACAAATGTCAGGAAAACTTTAAGGCCCAAACGGTCCCCGAAATCATGTGGCCATCGCAATCATCATCATTCATATTCATCTTAGGTTAAGTTTAGGATTAGGGACTCTCCTGGCGCACCATTATCATCATCACCCATCATATCATCGGAGCAACGTAACCCCGCCTTCCAGGCGCCCCAACCTCAGAAGTGGGTTACAAGTACACCATGCCAGGAGAGAAACCAGGAATGTCGAAAGACAAACCTGGGGCATTTGAAAAAAAAAACATCTATAGAGAAAAATTTGTGTTTAGATCGGTACTTGCTCAGGTAGCTCAGATGGTAGAGCACTTGGTCTAGAGAACCAAGGGTCCCAGGTTCAAGTCCCAATCTGAGCGTATAATTTTTCTCTTCAAATATGATTTATCCATCATTGAGATGTATGACATTAATAATAAAAACATCGACAAAAGAGAAGTTGGAATTTTTTACATTTTCTTTTCAGTTGCAGTAACAATTAAAAAAAACTGGAATTATTATCAATATATTTTTTAAAGATTATTATCTTATGTTTTGATATTATGTTTTGATATTATATTTTAAATTAACATGTTCCAGAATTGGACATTGACTTGTTATCTTACCTCGTAGATTTATATCTGACTGAGTTGGTAAAAGATGACCTATTGGTACAGAAACTGTTCGTTGTTCTGGAACAGAATGAACTGTCAACATTTCTGCTGACAAATGTCTTCCCTTCTTGGAGTAAGAACCCTGTGTTCTTCTTGACCAAGTATTTGGCTGATAAATCTGCTGAACTTGACCCAAATCTCCAATTTTCTGGTTCCTAATATAAAGATATTTTTATATTTTAATTTCATAAAATACAAAGAAAATAATAAATATATAAGATAAAATGAAAAGTAATTTAATTTTAATTAATGTAATATAAATATTGTTCATGAAAGTGATTAATTTTAATTAATTTAATATAAATATTGTTCATGAAACTGACAATTATAGGAATAAAGAAAGTGATCCTATTAAGGTCTTTACGATGATACGAGGTTAAGCTTCCTCTCTTGCAGACGATTGGTACGAGATGTTAACTGGATTGTCAGCTCTTCATGATGCTGTCTTCGTCTCCTGAACATATATGTGGTAGAGTAATTTACTTTGAAGGGTGAGTTATCCTCAGAACTATTATGCCACCAAATGGTGTGTGTATGTGTGTTCTAATGCAACCCACTGCACTGTTCGTGCTTCGGGTTCCACACTAGGCAGATAGATGTTAATGTGGTCTATTTTCAATTTACACACCACTTCGGCAGATCACTTTATGTAGATGATGTATTCTTGTATTGTGTACAGAGAGGATGAGTGTATGTTTATGTTGAAATTTTATAAGAAAATTCAATTTGAGGTTTAATTTAAGATTTAAATTAAAATGCTTTATACCTCACCTTATATCCAGTCATCTAATTATACCGGTTTCAAAGCTTAGGCAGCTTCAGGTTCAGTAATTTCTTGTCGAGGTGAGGAATAAAGCATTCTAATTTAAATCTTACATTTTAAATCTTGTATGTTTATGCGTTTGTGTAGTGTAAAGGGATGATGATGAAGAGAAGGGAGAAAGCAAAACCCAATACTGGCACTTAGCCTACTCCTGTCGAAAAGCACCAAGGGAACAACCAGGCTTAATGTTGCCATGCAATAAATCACTATCAACAGCACCATATGCCTTCTCAACATATGTACTGCACAGAAGTTTTCAATTTAATGCAGGAATCTGGTACACAATTTAGCAATTAAATTAATTTACATTTAAATTAATATTGGGAAGTAAACATTATGAGGTTATATCATTAATAGTGAGTGGAGAACATATTTTAATCGACTCACCTCATACATTTTCAAACTTCTTTGATACCGACGGTTTCAGACAATATCATGTCCTTCATCAGTCATGGCATCCACTGATGAAATTCCGTGATTGTTGATTTCTTTAGTGACATCACCTCTTGTGCTGCCATCTTTCGTTGGGATTATAAACTTTGTAATTAAATTTTTATCCGCCGGAATATCGAAATTCATAGATCGATATTTATTCTTCTAAATGAATATCATTTCCCAAATTGTCAATTCCAACGGTTTATCCAATTGTTTCAAAAGTTTCGCTTCTTTTTCAATTTTATGATGTTCTAGTAAACTATGTGCAGCAATTGCTGATTTTTCAATTTCACAATTTTTAATATTTCTAAAATGTTCTTTAGTGCGTGTTTCTAAATTCCTTTTTGTTTTTCCTACGAATACTTTGCTACAATCATTACAATTAATTTGATAAATTCCAGATTTCTTACTGTCTGGGATGTTGATTTTTTTATTGGAATTTAAAAGCTTTTCCAGACTAAATTTATTAATTGGTGCCAAAGTAATGTTGTATTTGTCAAATATTTTTTGAAATTTCCCATGTACTATTGGATGGTAAGTAATTTTCTTGAAATTCTTCTTTTCGTTACTAACCATTTGTAGGGTAGTGCATTCTTTAAGTTGTTTTATCTTTCTGAATTTCTTTAATTTGTTAGATATTATATTCTTATTAAAACCATTTAATCTGGCTGTATTTAGGATATTTTCATATTCTTTCTTAAAATTTTCTCCTTTTAATGGGATCTTTATCAATCTATATAAGGAGAAAATTTTAAGAAAGAATACGAAAATATCCTAAATACAGCCAGATTAAATGGTTTTAATAAGAATATAATATCTAACAAATTAAAGAAATTCAGAAAGATAAAACAACTTAAAGAATGCTCTACCCTACAAATGGTTAGTAACGAAAAGAAGAATTTCAAGAAAATTACTTACCATCCAATAGTACATGGGAAATTTCAAAAAATATTTGACAAATACAACATTACTTTGGCACCAATTAATAAATTTAGTCTGGAAAAACTTTTAAATTCCAATAAAAAATCAACATTCCAGACAGTAAGAAATCTGGAATTTATCAAATTAATTGTAATGATTGTAGCAAAGTACACGTAGGAAAAACAAAAAGGAATTTAGAAACACGCACTAAAGAACATTTTAGAAATATTAAAAATTGTGAAATTGAAAAATCAGCAATTGCTGCACATAGTTTACTAGAACATCATAAAATTGAAAAAGAAGCGAAACTTTTGAAACAATTGGATAAACCGTTGGAATTGACAATTTGGGAAATGATATTCATTCAGAAGAATAAATATCGATCTATGAATTTCAATATTCCGGCGGATAAAAATTTAATTACAAAGTTTATAATCCCAACGAAAGATGGCAGCACAAGAGGTGATGTCACTAAAGAAATCAACAATCACGGAATTTCATCAGTGGATGCCATGACTGATGAAGGACATGATATTGTCTGAAATCGTCGGTATCAAAGAAGTTTGAAAATGTATGAGGTGAGTCGATTAAAATATGTTCTCCACTCACTATTAAATTAATTTAATTTGATATAATTAACAAATAACATTTTCAACCCTATCAAGTTTCAAACCCAGGCCCGCTAGTTAGGAAACTTGCATGTTACCGCTTAACCCAACATGGCAGACTGTGCCACCATAAGGTTTAGGTCAGTTTAAAAATTCCAACTTCATTAGAAATCAAACTCATAACCTTCCAATTTGTAGTGTATTGCCTTAATCAACTACGCTAAGACATACCCCAGCACTTATTGTATTATTATTTATAAGATGAGTCTTCCTTTTCCATGCGAGCCAGTTATCTTTTACTTCAAAACATCTACCTACAAACTGGACAGCATGGGATTGATATCAGGCAGCACAGGAGAAGAGATTACTTGTTCATTGTTTAAGGGCATACTTAGCTTTTTCTAAAATGAGTATCAAAAACCTGCAGATAAAATCAAATCAGTGTACGGAGGAGCCATCCTACCATCTTAAGACTCATAAACTGCGATGGGCAGGATATTTGGCATAAATGGAAAAATGAAAGAGGGCATGAAACCTCTTGCAGAAAAACTAGAGAAAAAGCCCCTGTAAGTAAGCCAAGAATGAGATGGGAGAATAATATTAAGTATGATTGAAGGGAGGTGAATTTATAGGGAACAATTGATAAATATTAGCTCAGGATAAAAATGTAAGAAGAACTTGTGTTCACATAGTCCTGAAACTTCAGGTTTCACTAGTTATTAAGACTTACATAAATTAATTATTGTGGTCTTTCACCAATCCTCTTCAAAATATACATGAACTCAATTATTAAAGAATGGAGACTACAACCACATGGCAATATACCACTTAATAGATTATATAATTTAGACACCCTATTATTTGCAGATAACATTGTGTTTCTAGTGAATTCAGAAGATGGCCTCAATGTTCAATCCACTCTTTTAACCAAATTGCAATAAACTACAATGTGGAAAACTCAACAGAAAAATCTAAAGTCATGGCTTTCCTAGAAAAAGACCCAGTTCACAGTAAAATTATTATTAATAAAATATTAGAACAAACTAACACATTTAACTACCTCGAATACCAAATTATATATGAAGAGCAAAAAATATTTTAGTCAAAAAAATTAGAAAATTTAACAGAGTAACAGGAATTATAAATAATATTTTCAAGTCAAACACAGTACAGCAACACACATGAACTAGAATTTATAAAACACTGGCCAGACCCATATTATGTTAAGGCAGTGAGGCCTGGACAATTCGCAGTGTAGATGAACAAAGACTATCTGCAGCAGAAATTAAATTTATGAGATGTACTGCAGGTTACTCAAGAACAGACTATAAAAGGAATTCTGAGATTCTCAAAGAATTACAAACAGAATCAATCATGGAATATGTACAAAAATATGGAAACAACTGGAAATCTCACTTAAGAAGAATGAGCCGAACAAGAATACCACGACAAATCTTAAATTACCAGCCACCAGGCAAGAGATCTTTGGGTAGACCTTTCAAACGTTGGATTGAGATCTTAACAGTCTATCACATGAAAGGAAGAAGAAGCAGAAGAAGAATTATGCAAATGATTTTAAAGAGTGAAAGAGAATAAGGAATTAATGGAAAAACTAATATATATGAATGAGACCAGAATATCTCAATAATAACTCAAATTCTTGATTTCTGAATGCAGTTAATTAAATTATGTTGATTAAAGAATAATACCAATAGAAATAAATGTATTTGGAAAGAAAAATGTACTCCTAAACTGGGATTTGAACCCAAAGGTCTCTGGTTGTACGTAACAGTGTTCTAATCCATGGATTTAAACCCAAGGTCTCTGGTTCTATGTACCAGTGCACTAATACATTGGATTAGAGCACTGTACATAGAACCAGAGACCTTAGTTTCAAATCCCAGTTTAGGAGTAATTTTTTCTCTTCAAACATAATTTGTCCTTCAGTGAAGAAGTGATAAATTTAAATAAAAACATCAAAATAGATGTGTTCACATGTGTGCTTTTTAGTATTCTCCCTACACATTGTTAAAGATCTGAAATCACATTCCATTATAATTATTTATTTGTGGAGTTTTTAGATATAATTTGACACATTGATGGTTTTGCGATAACCATAATGCAGAAAATGAAACTCTTAATAAAATTTAAAAAACTACATGTGGATGCAACAGAAGTTATAAGAATGCTATTCAGAGAAGACAAGAAACAAACCAAAACTATAAAAATATTAAGGAAATTTATGAAAAGTGTGATTAATAAAATTGAGCAATCGTTCAATGACAAGGCTGTGAAAGTGATAGAAATAAGTGCATATTTTGAAAGTTTTAAAACATTTCAAGAATTTAGTGATAATGATTGTAAAAAACTGAAACTTTCATTAATGATGCAATTAATAGATATACTGTAAAAAAACGCTTTGACGCGTTAATTTGGTGTAAATGTAAGTTATTGCACACAATAGTATTATTTTATTGATTTTCATAATTTTATTCTGTAAGATAATTATCTTAGGTTTTACCTACTTAGTACTTACATATAATTTAATTTAATATAAGAGATTAAGGCAAATTAAATATATTAGTAACTGTTATTTTCTTAGTATGGAATCACTAAAATTTGAAGCCTATAACATTCCTGCTCCTGTCAAGTTTGATATCCCCTCCCCGGAGAAAAGTGGCTATACTCATCGGTGTCTTCATTAATTAGAAACCTAAATATTGAGCTAGAGTTACAAGTGAATTACTGAATAAAAATTCAACAAAAATCCCATGAAAAATCAAACACAGTATAACAAACTAACTCACTGACACTATCAAACCTGGAGGTTCATAGTCCCATGGACTTAAGCTTTCAATACTTCCCTATGATGAGCTAATGTTTACCAGTCAACCCCTATATAATTCACCTCCCTCAAATCATAGTTATTTTCCCATTTCATTTTTGGTCTAACTACTGGTTCTTTCCCTCTGGTTTTCCTACAAGGAGACAAAAGTTATTTAAAATTAAGATAGTGACTTACATTTGAAAAAAGTATCGTTTTTAATTTCATACAATAAATACTGTATTATACCTGATACTGCGACTAAGTTTGTTTTGTCTGCTGTGAGGTTTTGGTCCTGAAGACATCAGCTCATAAAGTTTATTACGATATTCATCAACCGACAGTTGGATATCATCACGAAGAGGAGGCATTACTGCATGACCCAATACAGGTTCATTTGCTTCGGAATGAAATCTAAAATTATTAAATCAGAATTTTACATTATAATCAAATGATATAAACTTAAAATAAATTTCACAAATTTTTAAATGTTAATTTGTATATTTTTATAGGCACATCTCTAAAAAAAAAGAAATTATTACTTCATTAGCTTAAATACAAAATATTATAATTACATATTTTATATTACTTACTTACTTACTCACTGGCACTATCGAACCCGTAGGTTCATGGCCGCACGGACATAAGCTCTCCATACATCCCTATCCTGAGCTAATGCTTTCCAATCATTCCCTGTATAATCTACTTCCCTCAAATCATAGTTAATGTTGTTCTCCCACCTCATTTTTGGTCTACCAACTGGGCGTTTTCCTTCTGGCTTTCCTACAAGAAGTTTCCATGCACGTCTTTCATTCCCCATACGCGCAACATGTCCTGCCCATCGCAGTCTACGGGACTTAACTGTTCTTATTATATCTGGCTTCCTATAAAGACCATGTAGTTCATTGTTATGTAGTCTTCTCCATTCACCTGTCTGTTCATCTCTCTTTGGTCCAAAAATTTTCCTAAGAACTTTATTCTCAAATACTCGTAATCTCCTTTCCTCCCTTAAAGTAAGAGTCCATGTTTCACACCCATATAATATAACTGGTAGAACAATAGTTTTATATATTTTCAGCTTAACGTTTTTTGAAAGGAGTTGGGACATCAAAAGTCTCTGCAATGCATAATAGCATGAATTTCCAGAATTGAGCCTATGTTTAATTTCTTTGTGCATCTCATTCCTATTTGTGATTATTGTTCCTAGGTATTTGAATTCAGCCAATTCCTCAAAATTTCCCTCATTTGTCATTAGCTGTCCATTTCCATTATATAATGTATTTCTACGTGTGACCATATATTTAGTTTTACTGATATTTACTTCCAGTCCTAATTTCTTAGTGTTACTCAATAGTGTGTGCGTGTTGGCCTTTAGTATCTCCTCGCTATCGGCCAGTAGTACTACATCATCAGCATAAACTAACAGCTTATTAATACCATTGAGTTGTAAGCCTTCCTCATTCTCTAAAGATTTAATGGCATGCTCTAGTACAAAATTAAATAGTAGAGGAGATAGTGCATCTCCTTGCTTTAACCCATTCTGGATTTCAAAAGTGTCTGAAAACTGTTTGCCTACACGCACCCTACTCGTTGAGCCATTTAGACACATTCGTATAAGTCTAACTAACTTTTTAGGAATTCCAAACTCCAGCAGGATACTATATAACTTCTCCCTCTTAATTGAATCATATGCTTTTTTGAAGTCTACATATAGTTGATGTACAGTACCATTATATTCCCATTTCTTTTCTAAAATCTGTCTTATACTAAAAATCTGATCTGTTGTAGACCTGTTTCTTCTAAATGCACATTGATGATCTCCTAGAATGTCATCAATATAGGGAGTAAGTCTGCTTACTAATATATTTGTTAGAATTTTGTACGAAGTTGAAAGTAATGAGATGCCCCTATAGTTGTTGCAATCAGTTTTATCTCCTTTCTTATAAATTGGTACGATAATTGATTCCTTCCATTCATCTGGAAGAGCTTCTTTTTCCCAAATCATACTAAGCAACCAGCGTATCTTGTCCATCAATATTTCTCCCCCTGATTTTATCAGTTCTGCTGGGATCTCATCTGAACCTGATGCTTTATACATCTTCAATTTTTCAATTGCCATTTCAACCTCTAATGCACTTGGCTCTGCGACTAGCATTTCTGCTGTCTGTAAGTTATCCTCCTCAATGTCCTGTTCTGTATGTACATTTAATAGCTGATTAAAATAACTTTTCCATCTATTTAATATACTCTTGGAATCTGCAATCATATCCCCATTTTCATTCCGAATTATGTTTGTTCTAGCCTGAAACCCTTTCTTCTCTATACTAATTCCCTGATATAATTCTCTAATGTTCCTATTTTTTGCATTCATTTCAAGATCATTAATCTTCTCTCTCAAATATTCCCTCTTTTTACTCTTTAGTAACTTGGTGGTTTCCCGTCTAACACTACCCAATTGCTCTAAATTTACCTCATTTGGCTCGTGTAACCATTTCATTTTTGCTAGCTTTCTTTTCTTTACAATGTCTGCACATTCCTCATCAAACCATTTCTTGTTTTGCCTCTTTTTTAAACAACCAATGCTTTCTGATGCTGACAATTTAATAGTATCTCTTATAGCCTCCCATTCTTTATTTATATCAGTTTCTTCTTCGTTTGCCACATTGTCATCTGAAGATTCCAGTACTTCAAATCTATTAGCAATTTTGATTTGGTATTCTTGCCGCATTTCATCATTTTTCAAGTTTTTTAATTCATATTTTACAGAATCATCTTTAGCGTTTGTTCCTCTCATAAGCGATAGCCGTTGTCTGATTTTCACCCTGACCAGATGATGATCTGAATTGCAGTCTGTCCCTCTAACTGATCTAACATCAATGATGCTACTGTGCCAGCGTTTATCCACTAATACATGATCTATCTGGTTCCGAGTTTCTCCATCTGGGGACGTCCAGGTGTATTTATGAATATCCTTATGCTGAAATGTTGTGCTCTTAACAATGAGATTCTTTGATGTGGCAAATGTGACTAATCTAACCCCGTTGTCGTTACTATCTTCATGAAGACTGAATTTGCCTATTGTTGGTTTGAATATATCTTCCCGCCCCACTTTTGCATTAAAATCTCCTAAGACAATTTTCATATGATATCGTGAAAGGCTATCAAATAAGCATTCTAATTCTTCATAGAACTCATCCTTGATCTTGTCATCTTTATCTTCTGTGGGGGCATGTACATTTACAATTATAAAATCATGTCGTTTACCCTTTAGAATTATGTATGATATCCTATCACTAACAAACTTAATATCTCGGATAGCGGATAGGATCCTCCTTCTGACTAAAAAACCCGTTCCAAATGCAGGTCTTTCTGCACCCCCATAGTATAATGAAAAGCTTCCTGATTCCTGACTACCTTCTCCTGGCCACCTAACTTCCTGTAAAGCGACTATATCCAAGGGCGATTTATCCAATTCCCGCGTTAATATCTCTAGTGCCCCGCTATTGTATAAAGTCCTAACATTCCATGTTCCTAGGAACATGTCCCTGTGTTTGAGCCTTTGGCATGGGTTCCCTGAAGTAGTCCCCGCCCGGAGAACCGAATGGGGGACTATTTGACCTCCGGAAAATTTTACCCCAGTAGAACCCATGTCCGCATTTCTTGACGGTTGTATTTTTACGGTGAAAGATCGTCACTCTTTCGACCAAGGTACTTATTTCGTCTGGCTTAACACCTTCGACCAGTCCGGCATGGGTAACCCTATCGGCAGCAATGCTACCGCCGGCATAGCTCTCAGGATCATTTAAGCACACAAGCCACTCCACCACGACAAGGTAAAGATACCATGGAGGGACGTATTTTATATTGAACAACAAAATTAGTTTACTTTAAAGAAAATAAGAGTAAATAATACAAGACTTTAATAATAATAATAATAATAATAATAATAATAATAATAATAATAATAATAACTAACTCACTGGCACTATCGAACTCACGGGTTCATGGCCACACAGACATAATGATAATATAACAATAGTAATAATAAAAATAATAATAATAGTAATAGTAGTAGCAGTAATAATAATAATAATAATAATAATAATAATAAGTTAGTAGGTTGAATGTTTTTCAAAAATCTTCAAAACAATTTTTGAAACCAACTTGATCAACTTTTACGTGATGGAAGTTATACCATTAAAATACTCCAATCTAGTAATGTATATCAGATAATATATATCAGAGATTAAGTTCTTAAACTTGCAAACTTCCCTTGAAAAGCTATCCATTGTAAATTTATTAAATTTAATTGTTTCTCTAAAGGTAAAAGAAACAAACACTTAAATTCTTCTGTTTGAGAAATCATCACTTTCCTTGACAGGACTAATATATATCCATTTAATTTCAAAGTTAGGTTCTATATTACAAACATATCACAACACAAGTGAACAAATATTTCAATACACAATGTAATCTTAACAAATAACTCAATTATATTTATTAAATCTCTTTCTTCCCACATATCAATATACATACATACCAAATCGAATATCTATATTATGCAGACTAATCAATCACATATATTGAACTTTTATAGGAATTAATCACTATGAGGTTTAATTTATGATAAAATCAAATGTTTCCTACCTCTCCTCATATAAATCTTCTAAGTAAATCGCAAAATCAAGACCATAATGGTCTCATCTTCAGTACAATCTTGGCGACTTATATTATGTCGATCGGAAGAAACACTTCTTCTTCCCTCTGTTTATTCTTCCAAGATTGTTCTGAAGATGAGACCATTATGGTCTTGAAATCACGATCTATTTAGAAGATTTATGAGGAGAGGTAGGAAACATTTGATTTTATCATAGACTAATCACAATTTATTTAATAATCATTAAATGACTCAGATTTTTCATCTCACTTCATATACATTGTTTAAACCCAGGACCGGTTTCAAAGAACTTTCTCTTCATTGTCAACTGGCACTTTTAAGTCAGATGCCAGTTGACAATGGAGAGATGACTCTGAAATTGGTCTTAGGTTTATATAAGATATATGAGGTGCCATGTAAAATCTAGTCCACAGCTGTGGTCTCGAGATAGCATGCTGCCTTGTCACACAGCAGGCCCGGTTCGATTCCCTGTCGGGACAGGCTCCTGGGTGAGGTTTTTCTTCGCGGTTTTTCCTCACCTGTTAGACAAATGTCAGGAAGCTTAGGGCCCAACGGTCCCCGAAATCATATGGCTATCATCATCATCCTTATCATTATCATCATCATCCTTCACCAGTGTGGAAAGCAACAGGTATCTACCACACCTATAATTCCCTAGTAAAGCTGCAAAGCGTAGCATGAAAATGCTATGATTGCAGCAGAAGACTTGCCCTCAGGCAGAATTATTATGGATACTATGGATGGATGTAAAATCTAATTTATTCAATGATTATTAAACAAAACCTCATAGTCTTCCTAAAAATATCAATCACAATTTATATAACTGGGAAAAAAACTGTGATAACTAATAAGGTATATAAAAAGAGTCACAATCGACACTCAACATTCTAAAGTTGAATATGGAATAAAATAAATTTTATTTTGAGAAATATTTTTTTAAAAGTATGTACATGTTTAACAAATCAGATAATTTTTCATATTAAATAGATAATAAATAATGTATTGTATCAATTTAAGATTGTTTACCTCCTCACGTAAGAATGTTCTAGTGCTTGTACAGCTGTAAGACGTTTATGAGGATTGAAAACAAGCAATTTACTAATAAGATCAACTCCATCTGGAGGAGCAACATCAAGCAGTTGTTCTAGTGATGGACGAGATCCAGAAGGTGCTTTTTGGAGAAGAGATCCTCCATAAGTTGAGCAAATATTAGTTAAGTCTGGAAGAAAGTTGTAATTTATTTAAATTGTAAATTTATTACATGCCTCATATCTAATTTTATTATTTAACATTCATGAACATAATTGAGTACAATGTCATCAAAATAAAAATAATTATAAAATTCAGAGAAAACTTTTCATTATTATCTGCAAGAAAATGGACTTCTATGATACAGTATAACAGTTATACTATGTTATAGGTGTTATTTCTAGCTTGCTCCAAAGAAAAGAGTGTAGTATAACTGTTACGATCTTTCTGACCAGGGCTAGGGAGTGTTACCATAACAAATGATTGAGATAGGTGAGGGAAATATCACTGTTTAAATCACTAGCAAGGGCTAGTTAGTTCTGTACTGTCCCAGATTTCACTGCATGAGATCTCTCGCATTCTGTTTCAAGTATGCATTACTCGAGAATTTTATTTTCATTAATATTTAAACGAAGTAACACTATGAGGTTTAACTTTTACAGGAATTAATCACTATGAGATTTAATTTATGATAAAATCAAATGTTTCCTACCTCCCCTCATATAAATCTTCTAAGTAGATTTATATGAGGAGAGGTAGGAAACATTTGATTTTATCATAAACTATGAGGTTTATTTTAATTAATAATTGAGTTAAAAGTTCATCGATCAGGCATCACAGGGAGTAAGAAGCAACCTACAGGATTGCCAACCACCAATTTAACAGTTAGATAGAGCTGAAGATGATACATGGAAGTATCAAAATTAGTCTTAGAGAAATATGCAATTATGAGGTGATAATATATTATTTGAAATAAATTTAAAAAAAATCCTTTGCCAAAATGAACTAAGTAGTTCATTTAGCCTCAGATGATTGTACTGAAATATTTAAACAATGAAAAAATTGTATTCACGTAGACTTTCACGGCCGGAGTTGCTATGATGATCTTGAACATTTTCGGGCTGTAGACTGTGGTCGTGAGGCTTGTAGTTCCCCGACGTTTCGCCAGAGACTGCGTCTGGCATCCTCAAGGGTTGTCTTGAAACGTTGGGGAACTACAAGCCACACGACCACGGCCTACAGCCCGAAAATCTTCAAGATCATCATAATGAAAAAATTGTTCAGCTTTTCTTGATAGTTGAAGCATTCAGAATATATGTCTGGTAATTTTGCATTTTCAAATTAAGTGTGGTTAAGATGGAGGTAGAAATGTGGTAATTATAAATTCTAACTCAATTATTAATGAATTTTATTGTTAATTAGTGATTAACCAGCGGTCATCATACCGTAGTAAAGAGCTATGAGACTTGTGCAGGTTTGATTCCCCATGGGAAAGAAATTTTCTCACGGAATTTTGGCCAGTATGTGACTGATGCCTACCCAGCATCATGAGGAATTTGGATAGCTACAATAAACTCCAGATTGAGAAAACCAGCTAGAGCAATTGGAAAACCCAACATGCTGATCACATGCCACCCTTATATTGGTTGGATGATCATTTGCCTATGTCATTGATACATGTGGATATGAGGCCAGTAGTCAGCTGGTAAGCCAAGAGCCTTCTCACACCATGGAGTTTTGGAGTGGGTTAGTTAACCAGCTATTCATTTTTCTTACTATGAATAAAGTTAATTTTGCTAACAATTCCATTTTAACATTGTAAGACCAGGTAAAGTTTATTATTACAAAATTAGGTCCTGATCATCCAAATGTGTCTTTAACAAATGAATATAAAATGATATTGCACTCTTACAATCCAGAATAGTACAACAGGAAATCATGGTTAAATAACTAACTTGAGAGAAGTTGGGATGACAAGATTCCCTGTAATGCGTATTAACATGCATTTCCAGAGTTGAGCCTATGTTTAATTCCTTTTGGCATATTACTCCTGCTTGTAATTATCATTCCTAAGTAATTGAATTCTGCCACTTCTTCAAAATTTTCCTCTTTGTTAACTGACAGTTCTTATTTCTTAATTTATTTCTGCATGTGACAATGTATTTAGTTTTATTGATATTTACTTCCAGCCCTCAGTTTCTTAGGGTCGAATGTTTGAACGCATTAGACAGTAAAAGGCGTTCTCTGCTGATAAAGTTTTATTCAAACACATTTTTCTTACTCAGAAATCTATTCACGCGGTAATAATTGTAAAGCTACCTGACAAGGTACCTTAAGATCGTAGCTCAAGATATAAACTTATGTGAAAATCCCGAAAGGAACCGATGGTAACCGATGTAGTTTGAAACTTATCCAAGATGTCGGACCTTGAAGACTTCGATCATGTTTTCGGTATACGCGGAGAAGAGGAATTTGATAGAGTCTACCATAGAATTCAACTGGAAGAACAGGAGAATCGGTGTAATATTGCGCGTCGCAGACGTGTTTGTATACGGTATTATTTGCGGGATGCAAGCATAAATGCATTCCTCTATAGCAGACGAAAATAACGGAAGTGGTTTTATCGCTGAGAATTCTGGGTAATTCGTTGCCAATATTACGAAAACGTCAACATTAATGCATGGCCGGTTAAGGCGGCCGTTAATTCGATCTTAGCTCACCAGTGATTGGAAGTAATTTGAGCAGAGAGTAATGTATTTGCATACGACCCTTAGTGTTATTTAATAGAATGTGTGTTGTTGGCTTTCATTATTTCTTCACTAATGCATAATATTATATCATCAGCATATACCAACAGCTGATTATTATCATTGAGTTATATGTCCTCTTCATCCTCTAAAGATTTGATTGCAAACTCTATTACAAAACTGAATAGCAGTGAATCTCCTTGCTTTAACCCAACATAAATTTCAAAAGCATCTGGAAACTGTTTGCCTGCTGCTTGTGCTAGACACATTTGAATGAGTCAAATTTTTTAGAAATTCCAAATTATGCAAGATATAATTTCTCCCTCTTAATTGAATGGTATCACTTTTTGAAATCTATGCATAGATGACGTACAGTGCTATGTATTCCCATTTATTTTTTTAAAATCTGTCTTACATTAAAAATCTGATTGATTGTAGATCTATTTCCTCTAAATTAATGGTTAACAGCTAGAGAAATTAAGAAAATTATTTTTGATTTCAATTATTTATTGTTTGGCAGTGACGTTTTTGGATAGTTCACAGTATCAGTAATCATAAACATCTATCAGAAAGAATTATGTCACATGTTAGTTAATCATTTTCACATTGGTTAATCAAAGCATTATAAAATGTTTATTTCCGACATCTACAAAAAATCAACACTGCTTGATATAAATGCCAATGCTCTTCTATGTGTATTTGGTGAAAATCATTATTTCCTTACACTGTGAGGATAAACAAAAAAGTATAAAAACTGAAGTCACTACTAAAAACTATTTAAATCAATAGTCAATTCATGTTTTCAAATTCATTTTCTTACCTTCTGGTTCAGGTGGTGGTATAGTAGACATAATTAGTTCAATTTGATTGATAGTTGAAGTTCCTTGGAATAAAGGCTTTCCTAAATACATTTCTGCAAGAATACATCCTAAACTCCACATATCAATTCCTTGTGTGTACCTAATAGTAAAAAATAATCAATATTATATCAATAAGATTTTAATATACATACAAAACTGACAGAAAATCATATTATGAGGTATTTAACCAAGAAAAATTGAAATGGTTACCTCGCATCATATTATTTCTTTCACCTGGAAATGGTTTCGAAGGTTATCAATCATCAGCCAAAAAACTGACTGTTGATATATCCGTTGGAAGTTCTGCATGTACTCTCCCTCTGGTGTTGGACAGATGAACTTCACGAACAAATATTTTATAACAAATTTCAAAATTCATTAACATCTCCCAAACTGTGGGTTTTGTTGGTCTTTCCAGTTGTTTTAGTAATTTTGATCTCCTTATGATTTTTCGTACACACATGTGCAGCTACTGCTGATTTTTGTATTATTTCTCAAAATTTTAATTTCACAGGTGCTCTTTCATTTTGGTGTAAAGATTGCTTTTAGTGTTTCCTACGTACATTTTTTATATTCCCCACATTTTATGGTAAATTCCTGAATTTTTGTTTTCAGCTATTTTTTTCTGTGTTTTAATTAGTTCACTCATACTGAAATGATTTTTTGGTGCAAGTCTGAATTAGCTGAATACTTTATGAAATGTACATTCCTTAAACCTTTTGTACTCTTCTTTATATGCTCAATGGGTATTTTCTTTAATTAACATTAATTAATTTTGAAATTCTCAGGGAAAAGGATATGATCATACAGAGCAATGTATCAGCTCTATATTAAAGCACTAGAAGGAAAATAAATTAAGTTCTTCTTCCTGGACTTAATTTGTGCACTATTTGTATTATTCATATATATATACTTTTTTTATCCAATGCCACCAGGCTGTCTTTTATGACATTTCTGGCTGGCTTTCTACCTGGCATTGGTGGAACTGTAATTCATTTCTTAGGATGGGACACTTGGAAGGCAGAGTTACATTACCCCAATGATATGATGGGTGATAAATTATACTGAAGTGCTGGAGAAGTCCTTCATCTAAATTCCAGGTCATGAGCAACCACAAGAATAAATCCTTTTAAGGAAAAATTTATAAGGTCTGACCATGAATCGAACCCAGGACCTCATGAACTGTAGTCAGAAACACTGATCATTTGGCCATTAGGCTGGTCTTATTTTTATTGTTATATTGTGTTGTTTAGAGGTATCAATTTTATATTGGAGTTGATTCCTAATAAAGTCACATGTTACATACACACACACACACACACACACACACACACACACACACACACACACACATACATACAGGATTTGATCGTGAAGTTTGTTTGCTCAACACCAGAAAGAGAGCTTCCAATGGACAACTCAACAGTCAATTTTTAAAACGATGATGAAGGAGAAACCTTCAAAACTGGTTCCAAGTGAGAGAGTTAATATGAGGTGAAGTATAAAAAAAACTATTAAATTTCTTTGAGGATTATAATACAGGTGCCTATAATGATCATTGTTACCTACAATTTTATGATTCTAATTATTCCTTCAGTCAATAAAACCAATAGCATGATATTTAAATTCTATGCACATCTACATTAAATTTCTTTAATTTATCACTGTGAATTTTTTTTTGCATAAAAGGAAGTTTGTACATATAATGGAATCAATATCATGTTATCTTGCATCACATTGTCCCTTTTTTTTGAATTTTTGTTTTCTATATTGGATATGGAAGATTGATAGGAATACATTACACAGACCAATATGTGAAAATGATACATGCAGAATCATCATCTTCATCATAAAATTCTGTATGCATTTGACCTTTGAACCTGGATGGAACAGGTTTTTCCAATGCTTCTTTAGTCTGCCAACATTTCTTCCATGAGACTACAGAGTAAATAAGATATAGAAGAATCTTAAAATTACATAATAATTTTTGCAGATGATATTGTGTTACTAGCCACATCAGAAGATGAGTTTCAAAGATCTTTAGAGATAATAATTTAAATTTGGTAGCAAAGAGGTACTCCATGGAAATATCTAGACAAAAAATGGAATTTTGTGTTAATACCCACCACTAACCAAGGTTGTTCAACAAAAGAAAATCGAAACATCTTAATGAATTTACTTATTTAGGTTATAAATTATCTTTTGTTGAAAATGTTGATTTTTAAGAGAACATTTGAAATTCAATAAATCCATGGACATCATTATCAATGTTCTGTAACCTTAATTGGTAAAGAAATCAACCCATATTAAATTAATGTTGGGAAGTAAACATTATGTGGTATAATCATTGAAATTCATCAGAGAACATTTTTTGACAATTCACCTCATAAATTTCATGTTTTTCACGATACTGCAGTTTCAAACATAATGGTTCAACTTCAGCCATTATTAAAACTGGTGAAATTCTTAAAGAGTTGACAGCTGAAAAATTTCACCAGTCGTAGTTATGGCTGAAGATGAACGTGATTACATTTGAAATTGCAGTATCGTGAAAAACATGAAGTTTATGAGGTGAGTTGTCAAAAAATGTTCTCTGATGAATTTCAAATCAACCCATATTAATTTATATAAGACAATGGCGAGACCAATCCTGTGTTATGGAAGCAAAGCATGGACTCTCCAAAACAAAGATGAAAGCAGATTAACAGCTTACAAAATGAGGTTTATGAGCAGAACAATACACTGATTAGAATCAAAAGGAAAACATAGATATTATATTATTAAATTAATATTAACCCTTAAATTCGTAATGTATCCTTTTGGATACATCAGTTGGTTTAGTTAATTTAATATTTCTAATAAATCAGAAGAAAACGAACAAAAAGAAACCACTTAAATGTGTGTCTAATTATATAATATACCTAATAATAACAGTTATACAAGATTCTGTTTTCACTGCAGTCCGCCACATTCAAATAACTAACAGAAAAAATTTGCGTTTTACCAATTTAAGGGTTAAGAAGCCAAAGCTGTTACTATGATTGAAATAAGTATATTAAAGTATACTACTAAATTATTGTAATCAAATGGTAAAGAGAAAAATTTTTATGCCTGAACCGGGAATCGAACCCCGAACCTTCAGCTTTCCGTGCTGATGCTCTAACCATTGAGCTAATCCAGGCTTCCCTCCCATCCAAGCATAAATCCTTGGGACCAAGACAGTAAGGTAAAGGAAGGATTTATGCTTGGATGGGAGGGAAGCCTGGATTAGCTCAATGGTTAGAGCATCAGCATGGAAAGCTGAAGGTTCGGGGTTCGATTCCCAGTTCAGGCATAAATTTTTCTCTTTACCATTTGATTACAATAATTTAGTAGTGTACTTTAATATACTTATTTCAATCATAGTAACAGCTTTAGCTTCTTAATATTAATTTAATAAATAATGCTATAGCTATGTGGAGTCCCTTCATGTCTTCTTCAGGTAGAAGCCATTCATTGTGTATTTGTGAATGATGATTCATAGCATTTGAATGTGGGACCAAGACAGTAAGGTAAAGGAAGGATTTATGCTTGGATGGGAGGGAAGCCTGGATTAGCTCAATGGTTAGAGCATCAGCACAGAAAGCTGAAGGTTCGGGGTTCGATTCCCGGTTCAGGCATAAATTTTTCTCTTTACCATTTGATTACAATATTATATTATTTTTAGTCTGATCATCTTACCTCAACATTAATGTTGATTTGTTCTTGGACACGTTTCAAAACAATTCTGTTTTATCATCAGCTTGTCCAGACTGGTTTGATTTATGTTGCAAGATAAATCAAACCAGTCGGGACAAGCTGACGATAAAACAGAATTGTTTTGAAACATGTTCAAGAACAAATCAACATTAATATTGAGGTAAGATGATCAGACTAAAAATAATATAATTAAAATAACATCAAAATATCACTTCCTAAAATTAAATATTAAACATAGATATATTACAAGAGCTCAATATGTTATCAGTTCTCACTACAAGTATTAGGAGCTAGGATAAGCATGTCATGAGAATGGACTCATCCATTCTCTAAGGCAATATTAAAGTATTGTCCAAATGGAAAATAATAATATATTATTTGAAATAAATTTTAAAAAAATCCTTTACTAAAATGAACTAAGTAGTTAATTTAGCCTCAGATGATGGTATTGAAATATTTAAACAATGAAAAAATTGTGCAACTTTTCTTGATAGTTGAAGCATTCAGAATATATGTCTAGTAATTCTGCATTTTCAAATTAAGTGTGGTTAAGATGGAGGTAGAAATGTGGTAATTATAAATTGGTTACCTTATGGTTGCAACTCTCAGATTCCAGTGTACATACTACATTTTGATTCTACAAAAAGATCAATCTCTAAAACAAGTTCAGACAATTGCCATTCTTTGTTTTTGTAATCAGTTCAAAGTGTTACTATTTCAGTCCCCATAAATTTCACAATGCAATATCATACACTGATTCATACATATGTAAATAGCCTTAAAGCATACAGTATATATTTAAGAAAAATTGTATTACCTCACCTCATCCTTCTTATTAGATCATCTTATTGTGTGAGGTGATACAATTTTTCTTAAATAAATAATACCTCATAGTGTTAATTCCTAAAAAGTTAAGTACAATATGCATTTTCATTCAGCTTCTCTTTATTTCAAAATGCTTAAAATACAGAGTTTTTATTCTTATTAACAGTCCACCGCTGTGGTCTCGAGGTAGCGTGCTGCCTTGTCACGCAGCAGGCCCGGGTTCGATCCCCAATCGGGAAAGTTTTTCTGGGTGAGGTTTTTATCGGGGTTTTTCCTCACCTGTAAGACAAATGTCAGGAAAACTTTAAGGCCCAAACGGTCCCCGAAATCATATGGCCATCGCAATCATCATCATTCATATTCATCTTAAATTAAGCCTAGGATTAGGGACTCTCCTGGCGCACCACTATCATCATCATCATCACCCGTCATATCATCGGGGCAACGTAACCCTGCCTTCCAGGCACCCCAACCTCAGAAGTGGGTTACAAATATGCCATGCCAGGAGAGAACACCAGGAATGTCGAAAGACAACCTGCGGCATTTGCAAAAAAAAAAATCTTATTAGCACACATGGATTCTTAAACCAGTAAATATCAATTTCTTCTAGTAAGGAGGCAGAATGACTACCAAATTAACCAATTGGATTTATTGGTATTTTGCAGCCATTTAGAGATGCCATTAAGTTGTTTAGAAAGGAACAGAAATTTCCATTAACTAAACCAAATTGACCTGATTGCCAAACAAATCAGGTCCCATGTAGTTGAAACTATTAAAACAAGCAATGGAAATGGGTAGATAGAGAATATAATATTTAATTTTAGGAAGTTATATTTTGAGGTTATTTTAATTATATTATTTTTGGTCTGGACATCTTACCTCAATATTAATGTTGATTTGTTCTTGGACATGTTTCAAAACAATTCTGTTTTATCGTCAGCTTTCCCAGACTCTGGGAATAATATAATTAGATAGAGAATATATTTATCATAAAATTGATAGAATTCACACTAAGGCATTTTATCAAATAAACTAAATCAGTTCTTTATATTACTTCTCCAGGAGATGAAGTGTAAAGAAATTATTCAATTTATTAGATAGATATTTTATTTAATGGTGCTCTTTAACAGTTAAAGTTATTAGCACTGTAATTCAAAACTGAGCATGAATAACTGATAAATTTTACTCCAAGATTTTTTATTTCATGTTTGAGGTTCTTTCATATGCCATAAAACTACAAGACAGGACCTATGGATTTACTTTCCTTCAGAAGGAAGCCATAATCAGAGTTTTTGTCACCTTAAAAAAATCTAGTAACTCTGGCCGGGTTTGAACCTGTGAACCTCAGAACCAGAGGAGAGTATGGTAACCACTGTCCACCAGGACCTACATCATTTTAAATCACAGATTATCTTAAATATAATTTACCATTTTGAACTGATAAGGATTTCTGGTGCTCTGTACCAACGTGTAGCCACATAATCTGTGAGAACAGGATCTGTAGTTTGTTCACCAGAGTTATCACATGTCGTACCTAGTTGTGACATAGATCGAGCCAATCCAAAATCTGCTATTTTACATATACAATCAGAATCTAGAAGTATGTTAGATGGCTGAAAGCAAAATGTAATTAATTAAATTTGAATAAATCTTACTATTATTATTTTGAAAAGAAAATTAATGCCTGAATTAGGATTTGAAACAGAAACTTCTAGCTCTGTATGCTAGTGTGCTAACCATTATACTATTTCAGGCTTCCAATGCAAATGTTAACTTTTCTTCCTCATATACAGTTCTCGTTATCGTCAGAAGCAGATAGCCATCACTATCAGTTTTGATGATAAAGAGAATTGTATATGAGGAAGAAAAATTAGTGTTCGTTTTGGAAGCCTGAAATAGTGTAATGGTTAGCACACTAGTGTATAGAGCTAGAGGTTTTGGGTTCAAATCCCGATTGAGGCACTAATTTTTCTTTTCAAAATAATAATTGTCCATCATTGTGAATGTTAAAATTTAAATTAATACATCAAAATAAAATGCTTAACTGCTTTATAAAGTTATGTAATTTCTCATTAAAATGTCTTCTTGAATTAGCAGCTGCCAGATGGAACTGGTAGTGACAGCTATCTGCTTCTGACGATAAAGAGAAATGTATATAAGAAAGAAAAATTAGCATTAGCATCGGAAGCCTGAAATAGTGTAATGGTTAGCACATACTAGCATACAAAACTAGAGGTTTCAGGTTCAAATCCCAATTCAGGCACTAATTTTTCTTTTCAAAATAATATTTGTCCATCATTGCGAATATTAAGATTTAATAAATAAAACATTTTGTCTGTTCATTCTTACCTCTTATAGTTGTTTTTGTCGAACATATGTTTCAAGGCTTCTTAGCTCCATCGTCAGTGATTACAGACTGAATTTTCTCATGTTGTCGGCCCTGATTCTTGATTCCTGATCTCTCTGCCTCTGGTCCAATGAATTTACTAATGAGGTTCCTTTCTCCAGGAATTTCAAAATTCATAATTCTTTCCTTGTTCTTCCGTATGTAGATTTTTTCCCATATGGTGAGTTCATTTTTGTTTTCTAACTGTTTTAATAAATTTTGTGTTTACGTCTATTTTGTATTTTTCTGACCAAATGTGAGCAGCCACTGCAGATTTTTCTACTTACCCTTTTTTTTTTACATTTTTTATGCATTCTTTAGTTCTAATGGTTAATTTCTTTTCGTTTTCCCTATGCATATCTTGTCACAGTCTGCACATTTTATTTGATATATTCACATAAGAAATGTAAAAAAAAGGGTAAGTAGAAAAATCTGCAGTGGCTGCTCTCGTTTGTTCAGAAAATCACAAAATAGATGTAAATACAAAATTATTAAAGCAGTTAGAAAACAAAAATGAACTTATCATATGGGGAAAAATCTACATACGGAAGAACAAGGAAAGAATTATGAATTTTGAAATTCCTAGAGAAAGGAACCTCACTAGTAAATTCATTGGAGCAGAAGCAGAGAGATCAGGAATCAAGAATCAGGGCCGACAACATGAGAAAATTCAGTCTGTAATCGCTGACGATGGGGCTAAGAAGCCTTGAAACATATGTTCGACAAAAACAACTATAAGAGGTAAGAATGAACAGACAAAATGTTTTAATAGTTAAACAAACCTCTTAATGTTACCTCCTATTGTATTTATAAAAAAATTAATTCAAATTAATACATCAAAATCTTATAATGCTATTTTTATAAAATTATAATTCATAACATTATTTTGTGTGTATTGAAATGTCTGTCCTCCCAGGTAAGTCAGATTGACTTAAGGGCCATATGAGTGGTCGCCAGGAGGTGAGTGCACTGGTGTACTAAAAAGCTTATTGTGGACTCTGATGCTGATAGCAGGCCCCTCTGCCCAGTCTGACAATGGCAGCAGGACACATCCCCGGTTGACAGACAGGGGATGGTTGATGGAGTTGTGAAACATGAACAATACTTATTAGTTCTCCCAGCTAAGTCTGATGGACTTCAGGACTAACTGTAGAGTCACCAGGGCAGCATACTGGCATATTATTGGCTGGCCTGGGAACTATGGTGGTGACCTAAAATTAGAGTAGGGACACGTGAACAAATTTCCCAAGGGTCAAGGGTCAAGGCATGTATTTTAATACATGTACAGTGAAACCTTGTTAAAACACTTGTCAAGGATCATGAAAACTATGTACTAAGTAGGATTATATTTTAGATGGGAAATGATAAATGCATGAGCCACATTGGTATTAGACATGAAGTTTGGCTAATTTTTTTGCCAGAATTATAATATTGCTATATGTAGCCTGCTTTATTGATAAGCAACAAGGAGATTACCATGCTTAACATGATTGGACAGATGAATTACTATCAAAAATACAACATACTTTTTCAACATGTGTACTCAAGAGATATGAATTTAATAACAGGCAAACTTTAAGGCTAGTTCTTCTCTTGAAAGCAGATGTAAAATCCACTACTGGCTTCTTGGGCTTGTCATAGCTGCATACTACTCATTTTCAGAGTTTTTGTTAGGCATTCACAATTACCTTAGAGATTCCGAGATCAAGTCCCCACTATATTTTACCCTGACCAACAATCCTTTGCTTGATCATTGCCAATCACCCATGATTTTGAGCTGGGATCAAACTTCAGAGAGGAAAGCTTTGGAGATGCATATGAAAGGAACAAGAAATCTGGGAAGTTCATATATTAATGTTGGGAATTTTACATTATTAGGTAATGAAGACCCAGGACCAGATGGTTGGATTAAGTTAAAATGGATCTAGAAAAGGATTATAACTGGAAATAAATCCAGGAAGAGGAAGTGTGGTTGGATAGAACTTTGCAGAGGAGGCTATGTTCTAAGATAACCTACATATAATTGGAAACATCTAATGGTGGTGTGGTTATGATGATGATGACAGGTATTTGGTGAGATGGAATTGTACACAACTTCAAGACTGTAAATTTTTTAATTAAGAGTTACGCTTTACCCTTGATTCAATTTTCTCCATAGCTAAATAAAAATATTTAAATTTCATTATGCATACCTTTTGGTCTCGATGTATAACGTTTCCAGAATGGATGTATTTAGTAGCCTTGAGCAATTGGTACATAATAAAACGTTTATGAATTTCTTTTAAAATATTACCCCTCCTGATTACATTGTGTAAATCGGTATCTGTAAACAAAATATTTCTTATAAATACATTAGTTAGACAGAAAGAGATTTTGATAATTTCATAAAATCAAATTGGTGTTATATACTGAGAGATCAATGAAATCTCTTAACAGTTGGGTACAATTAGATAAACAGAGCAGTCTATAGCTTCAAAGAGCAGAGATAGCTGGTGTGGAAGAAAGGATGACCATTTACTACCCATGAAATGCTCCACAAAGCTAGCAACTCAAACAATCTGCCATCTTATGAAGGAGCAGTATTACTGAAGATGAAGGATGTATGGGGAGTCTCTGGTACCAAAAAACCAAATGCTTGGAGTAGATGAGATTCCTTAGACCTGGAAAGCAACTCATCTAGAAGAAAGATATTCCGAAATCAAACTATGGTTCTCCAGATTGGGGGTTTTGCAAATGACTGGTAACCCTTCTATGTAAAACTTAGATTACTCAAACAAACCAGATTTATCATTGTGCCAAGCATTTAAATCAGAGCTGCCCAAACTTATTTTTATCGCAGGCCAAATGGAAGTAACATCAAGGTGTCGCAGCCATCGGCTCTATTATAGCTCTTATGGATTATTATTATGATTATGATTATTATTATGGTTTCTAGAAGAGATAAAATAAGAAACGGTGTAGATAAACAAAAGATGAATAGTCAAACTTTAACTGTGAATTTAATGAAAAAAAATTAAAATGGTATGGTCATGTGGAAAGAATGACGGAAGATAGATCCCCAAGAAGAATACTAGAATGGGTGCTACTTGGTAGAAGAAGAAGACAACCAAAAATAACCTTGGTTGATGGTGTTATGAGCAGCATGAGTGGGAAACGAATTTAATTATGAAGATTGGGATGACAAAGAGATATGGAGGAGAATGGCAGATTAATTTGACTCAGGAAGATGCGAAATATTGTGAAACCTGTTAAAATAAATGAATTGATATTATTATTATTATTATTATGGTTATTATTTTGATTAATATTATTATTATTATTATTAGCATGAGTTAATTTGCTACTTTTGTTGTTATGTCATAACATATTTCACAAGTTCTACACTAATATTATAGGCCTACCCTTAGCATATTTTAATTTATTACAATGCTACAGACCTATAGGGACCGAATACAAAGTGATCGAGGGCCTATCAGGCCTGTGGGTCATAGTTTGGGCACCCCTGGTTTAAATCTACCACCAGGGAAACGGATTATAAAAAAGAATCCATCCAGGTGCTAACTAAGAAGAAGCAGAAGAGGAATTGAATTGGGGGGGAGTGAATGTGACTCCAATTTATCAACTCTCTCTCTTGATGTTTTATTTTGGAAAGAAAAATTAAAGCTCGGACCAGGATTCAAACCCCAGATCTCTGACTCTGTGCATCAGTGTGATACTGATTACACCATCCGAACTCCGATATGAACGTCCACAATTATTTCCATTTATACAACACTTATACAGAGATCCGGAGTTTGAATCCCAATCCAAGCATTCATTTTTCTTTCTAAAATAAAACTATGTGCAATTCTGGAAAATGTTAATTTAAAAATATAACATAAAATAATGATGTTCTCAGTCCGTCCTCCCAAGAGGTGCAAATATGAATGCATGGTGTTACAGTTAAAATAAAAGACTTTATTACTACTTTTTAAAGAATTAACACTATGAGATATTATTTATTTAAGTAAGTTAAGTAACTTAAATATTGTTTTGATGTTATATTGATGGTGTTGATGGCATTGTTAATAGCGAGAGCTATCTGCCTTCAGATGTAGAGAATTGTGTAAGTGGAAAGAAAATTTAATGGTTGTACCACGTCTTGAATGGTATAATGGATTGCATGCTTATATACAGAGTCAGAGATCCAGGGTTTGATTCCTGGTTCAAGCATTAATTTTTCTTTTAAAAAAATGTAATACTATTACTTTCCAACCATTAAAAAAACTTAAATTTTATATTAGGAAAGTTGAAAAAATTAATCATGATGAATGTGAAGTGACATTCCTTTGAAAAATGTTTCAGACAAGAAGATTTTGTATTTAAATACCGTAATATTATTTTTTTCTAGTGTCTAATTTCAAACATTTTTCAAACTTAAATTATTGATCGGATACACCTAATGCCTGTTCTTCCAAATTTAAGCAGAATTTAAATATGCGATGAGATGACTGATATTACAAAGAAAAATTAAAATAGCATAAACCATTAATGAGACTCAGGGTAAAAATAGTTCAATCCAAACAAAAATATTAATAATATTTATTAAAATTGTTTATTTTTTATTATTTCACTCACCTCATACTTCATATTGAAGTTGTGTTTATTTTTGCCCCTCGTTGTGGAGACATTTAAAGTTGGGTTTCTCGGTGAGATATCCGAAGTTGAAGATTTGTGATATAATTTAAACCACTTTAAATCTGCCACGGCACTAATAACTCTCTTCAGGGGAATGAGGAAATGTTTCTTACACAAATAACAACACTTTATTAACAGTTGAACGATAAGTTAGTTTATTTAAAACTCTCACTTTGGTCAAGATGAATCTTGTAATTTAAAAGTTCCAAAAGATTCCGGCTTCGGTTGATATTTTTCACTTCTAGAAGATTACCATTTTATGTATTTAATGGATGACGAATGCTAACGGTCAATCCAGTCATTATTATTCATTATTTTCACTTAGAAACTGTTTTTCACCAAGATGGATGACTATTATATCACTATATAATCTTTCATACTTTTAACACTATTTCTTTCAACCAACATCAATAAAATAAACAATTATTTCCTTATTCTTTAAGGAGCAGTCGCCGAACATGACCGACCATCTTCAAGTATTGTAGCCATCCTTTTTATTATGTAATAACCTCTAGGTTCTGATTGGTCCAACAGAAAAGGAAGGAGTATTTTCAAGCTAACTTCTATCCAATTCCACCAATCCCATTTATTTCTTTATAAAAATTATCAATTTGAATATTTGAAGTATTTTACATACTGCATCAGTTATAAAAACATCTAACTGTATTAACAGTTTATATTGACTGGTTATTTTTTTTTATACTTATAAAAAAATTTGAATTCTATAAATCAATCTGATGTCCATTCTTCATATAAATAAATATAATTATAAACAAAACAAAAACCCTTATTATTATTATATGGGGATAAATATCCGGTTTTAAATTGCCCCTGATTTATTTTAATCTTAGCTACAACTAAGTGTGAGGCTAAATTAAAATAAATCACTTTCCCCAAATATCAAGTTTCTTTCTATACAAGATTCATCTGTATTAGAATCAATACAATGTAATACATCACAATTATAATAAATACATGTTACATAATGAAATAGAAGTATTAATTTTACAAAATTTACATACAATATTTTAAATACACTTTGAACTATTTGAAGTCACCAGCTACAACTAATTAATAGGAGTCTGAAATGGTTTCAACAGTTCTTTGGAATATTTTCCAATTTCTTTTCTAGTGTCTATTTCTCTTAGCTCATATGTGGTATCATTAAAATTTTTAAATATTTCATAGGGACCTTTATACAATAGGTTCATCCTATGATATTGTTTCTTTAAAGCATTGGATAATGAAATATCCCTTATGAGAACTTTGTCTCCAACTTTGGGATTCCACTTCCTTTTATGTCTTTTAACCTTATTGTTGCGCTTTTCTGCGCGACATTCTAACCTTTCAATAACTCTTTTACATATTTCCTCGGCTGTCTCCGGGATTTGACTTTTATCAATGATAGGTAATGGTAAATTAGCAATTAACCTGTCAGGTTGTTTACCTGTCATTAGGAATATGGGTGCTTCCCCAGTATTGACATTAATTGAATGATTCATAACATTCTCTATGACGCTGATATGTTTAAACCAGTCAGAATGTTTATGATGGGTCAAAACTCTTAAACTTGTAGTAATTTCCCTATTAACTCTCTCACAGGGATTACTTTTTGGGTGATATTTACTACAATGGTACAATTTAATTCCTATCGCAGTAAGTTTATCTTTAAACTTAGGACTTGAGAACACTGAAGCATTATCACTAAGTAGTGCATCAATAGGTCCATAATTAGGTAAATAATCTCTCACAATTTTACCTAGGCAAGCTCTGCTATTTACACTTCTTAATGGATATATTTTTACAAATTTTGAGAATACATCAGATAATACAAGAATATGCTTGTAACCAAATTGTGTAGTAGGCATTTCTCCATGAGTATCCACTACTACTAAGCTATTTACTTTGTTCCTTAATATGTTTTGTGGAACTATATCATATTTTACGTTCATACATTTGGCTTTTTGACAAGTTATGCATGAAGAAGTAAACTTTCTCAACTTTTTATCTAAATGTTTAACATAAAAAAATTCACTTATGTTGAGAGCTAATTTTTCACAACCTGCATGATTTAAGCCGACATGAAAAGTTCTAAATAGTGGAACTTCCATATTATTAGGAATTATAACTTTCCATTTTTTTACATTTCTCCCATGTAATTTGTAAAGAATGTCATCCTTTATACCGATTTTCTTATTACAATCAATTCCATTTTGTCATCATTATTTATATCTCTCGCACTATACTTCAATCGTTGTAACTCTATATCAGATTTTTGATGCTCAACAATGTTTTTCATCAACAATGAAAATTCTTTGTCTCTATACAGTTTTACATTAAACATTACTACTTCGTGTTTAGGAGTATGTACAGTTTCAGGTATTTTCCCAACACTTTTCAATCTAGACAGGAGGTCAGCAAACACATTCTGTTCTCCTTCTATGTGTTTTATTTCAATATCATAGGAAATAATTTCCATGATCATCCTACTCAGTTTATTATTGGATAATCTACATTTACTTATAAAACTTAGTGAAATGTGGTCACTATGAACAATAACTTTGTTTTTATAAACATAAATTCTAAATTTATTTAGAGCATAAAATATTGCTGTAAGCTCCAACTCTGAAACAGTGTAATTTCCTTCAATGATGGTAGTCGAGCGCGAAGCTGTCGACACAACATACTGTTGCCCATCATCGTCAAATTGAGTTAAAACAGCACCGAGGCCAGTTTTACTCGCGTCTGTGTATAAATGGAATTCTCTGTCCATTTTTGGTCTCTGTAGTGAAATACTATTTGCAAATAACTTCTTAACATATTCAAAAGTAGATTGATGGTCCTCTGTCCATCTCCATTTACTATCTTTCTTCAGTAGCCCTCTCAGCTTACTAACCGCTGAGGCATAGTTGATGACAAACTTCGAATAGTAATTTAAGATTCCTAAAAATCTACGAAGTTGTTTTATGTTCTTTGGTGAAGGAATTTCTAAGATTCCTTGAACCTTGTCTGGGTCAGGAGTAATCCCTTGATTAGAGATCCTGTATCCTAGGAATTGAACCTCCGACCTAACAAACACAGACTTTTCTAGGCTGACTGTCATTCCACTATTCTTTAATTGAGACAACATTAAATCAATATGAGATATATGATTCTCAAAAACATTATCAATAATAATTGCATCGTCAACATATATAGTACAATGTCTTTTAACATCATCAGATAGTACAATATCTAGGGCTCTAAGAAGCGCACTTCCGCTATTTCTTAGACCGAATGCACACCTGGTAAATTCATATACTTTTCCATTATGTATAAAAGCTGTATAGGGCCGAACTTTGGGGTCTAGTTCTATCTGCCAAAATGAAGAAGTTAAATCAATAGAACTAATAAATCTACCAGTTTTCATATTTGCTATAGATGCTTCAATTGTCTCGGGCCTATAATTATCCCGGACAGTGAAAGAATTAGTCCTACGACTGTCTAAACACAGGCGAATTTTGCCATTAGGTTTTAACACCCAGCAAATATGGTTGGCGTAAGGAGAATCAGATTTCTGTATTATTCCTTGCATTAACATGTCATCTATCATTTGATCTGCCTGCTCTCTGATGGCAATAGGGATGGGTCTACTTTTAATATTTATAGGTGGATGTTCCATCACTTTAAAGGAATATTTAAAACAGTTGCACAATCCCGGCTTCGAAGAAAAAGAACTCTTATTTTTCATTAAGATGTCATACAACATGCCTTTCTGTTCATTGTTTATGCCATGAGTGTCTTTAACTTTTTCCTTTATCATTTCACAGATGTCTTTTTCAAGTTCGTCACTCACACAATATAATAGAGGAATTTCATCATACTCAGTATTGCAAGAGACACATTCTAAATCACAACATTTACATGCGACATAATCGTCAGCACAACCATTTTCATTATTAAGGCTTTCTTCGCCCTCGACACTTTTGTCGGAAGTACAATTAACTGCAATATTATCTTGCATTTGGCATCCACGGCCATTCACCAATTCCCTCTCCTCATGAACAACAATATTCTCTATAAAAATGTGTTCTTCAGCA
This sequence comes from Diploptera punctata, assembly GCA_030220185.1. Taxonomy (NCBI): domain Eukaryota; kingdom Metazoa; phylum Arthropoda; class Insecta; order Blattodea; family Blaberidae; genus Diploptera; species Diploptera punctata. The sequence continues at coordinate 2,996,641 of JASPKZ010000007.1, forward strand.
ATGTCACTCTCCTTCTTACTTAAATTCTTGTTCTCCTCATATTCATTATCAAATGGGATGACGACTCTCACATTATCTTCATTATACAAGGAAATATTCTTACACTCAAAATTTATTATGGCATTATATTGCTCCAACAGGTCGCAGCCTATTAACATATCACAAGACAAGTATGGAGAAATTAAACATATCGCACTGAAGTAATATCCTCCGATATATAAATCTAGAAGGCACTGAAGCTTAATTGGCAGTTTCTTCTTGCCTATCGCAAGAGTACAATACACTCCACATATTCTTACAGTCATTATCTTATTCCCTTTGTTGACTAAGAAATTATAAAATTTCTGATCTATTGTTGTGTTTGAGCAGCCACTATCCGCTATGCAAGTAACATCATTGTTAAAAATATTTACTTTAATTTTGGGTGGTCTTCCTATGACATTTAATTCTTTATTAGTAACAGGCATAGCATCCTGATTCTTAGAAACATTCAAATGATTATTCAATATTATGCTATCTCACTGTCTTGAGGTACATAACTTACTATCTCCTCTCATATTTGCTGGTACAATTTCTAAATTTTGAAACCTATCAAAGCATCTATTTTGGACCCCTAAGTTCATAACGATTGAGGTACATTGCGGAGTCTTTAATGTACCTTCTATGCGTTTAAAGCACGAGGTATCCTGTGATTTACTTCGAGGTCATTTTCATTACTAGGTATATCTTGACTTTGGTTGTGAATAGTTACAGAGTCTATTCTATTTTGCTCTGTCCTATCACTAGTTTCATTAATTTGACAATTTTGTTGTCGTTGGAAATACCCTTTACTTTCATTACCATAGGTATTCCTTCTTCTTTTACCTCTACAGGGAGAAGTCCAATACCTATTTCTATTTTCTCCTACTCTGTTAACATCCATATAATTAATTTGTCTGTCATTCCTATTTTCATTACGTTTGAACCATCCATTCTGGTTATTGTTACTATAATTATTAGTCATCCTATTTTTATTTGGGCTGTTTCTATTTTGAACAAACCTATTATTATTGTTGCCCTGTTTGAAACTTCTTTCTCTATTCTCATTATGATATTCATCATTTCTTTTAGTTACAAAATTACCTTTCTTATTATAGGGCTCTGCCCCTTCCCCAAATAAATTTCTTTTACTACATTTATCTACTTCTCTTTTATTCTCTAGTAGAGCTAACAACTCTAACATTTCAGAAACATTTTGTGGTCTGGCTACTATCAAATGATATCTAATCTCATCTGGGAAGTGATGCGATAACATAGAAATTAAAGTTCTCTCATCTATTGGAGGCTGTAACAATGATGCCATTTTTGCCTTCTCCAAGAAATAATTAAGATAACCTTGTTTACCATTGTTGGAGAATTTTCCACTAGTTAGGTCTAACCTTAGTTTGTTTTGTCTTTCTGGTCCCCAGTAGTAACCTAAGAAAGCATTTTTAAATGTTTGATAAGTCATTGAATCATGGCAAGCTATCTTAAACCAAGACTCTGCATTGTCTTTTAAACTTTTTCTTATGAAGAACATTCTGAACTTGTCTTCTATTCCTTTGATTTCGAAGTATTCTTCAATTTCCCTAATGAAATCAGTAGGGCTTTGGCCTACAGTATCACCAAAATTAGGTAAGTTAATTTCCCCTAAAAGATTAGCAGGAATTTTACATACATTTTTACTACTACTACTAGAAGGAGGATCATTATTAACATTACTAGAATGTCCTGACATAACCTCAATCTCCTTTTCACTATTTTTTGACACATATTTATTTTCAAGTTCAACAATCTTAGTTATCCATCCTTCAACTTGTTCTTTTATAATAATTACTTCATTTGTTATCTTTGATTGAAGTTCTTCATTACCTAAGATAACACTTTCTTCGGAAATTTTTAGTCTATCTTCGACTTTAGTTCCTAATTCTTCGATTTTATCTTGGCAACTTTGCCTTACCTCAATCAAAGATATTTCTATTTGATTATGTGTTTCATCAATCTTTTCATTACATTTTTCTACCTCATTTTTACAAATATCTATTTTCTTTTCACAGTCTTTAGCTACATTTACTATTCTCTGTTCCAGTTTAGAATTGTTTTGTTTGCATTCTAACCTAATGCTTTCTAACTTTTGATCTAGTTTTAAGTTATTTTCTTTAATTTCTTTACTAAGATTGGAAATATTTGCATCAATTTTATTGCTAAGGTTAGTTACATTAGCTTCTAATTTACTACTGAGAATTGAATTGTCATTCCTAATTTCCTTTAATTCTGCACTATTCTTTTCCAGTTTATTATTAATATCAGAAATGTTATTTATTAACAATGTTACCCAAGAAGGTGTATCATTAGTTTGATTATTTTCATTGTTACACAAAATTAAATTTTCTTGGCCTTCACTAATTTCTTCATCAATATTAACAGTTTTACAAGTTATATTTTCGTTATTGGCCATTGTTGGGTATTTTAATATTTTCTTATTTCTTAAAAGCATTAATTGTTATTATCACTAATTCACTTTTCACATATAAATTTTAACTGTACTCACTTTTGAAGATTTTTATTACTTTCCTCATTCTCGTGGTCCTTGGTTCGATTCAGGTTTACAGGTCCCTGGTTCGATTCCCATTCGAGCCCTCGTTGATGCGCCATTTGAAGTTGTGTTTATTTTTTGCCCCTCGTTGTGGAGACATTTAAAGTTGGGTTTCTCGGTGAGATATCCGAAGTTGAAGATTTGTGATATAATTTAAACCACTTTAAATCTGCCACGGCACTAATAACTCTCTTCAGGGGAATGAGGAAATGTTTCTTACACAAATAACAACACTTTATTAACAGTTGAACGATAAGTTAGTTTATTTAAAACTCTCACTTTGGTCAAGATGAATCTTGTAATTTAAAAGTTCCAAAAGATTCCGGCTTCGGTTGATATTTTTCACTTCTAGAAGATTACCATTTTATGTATTTAATGGATGACGAATGCTAACGGTCAATCCAGTCATTATTATTCATTATTTTCACTTAGAAACTGTTTTTCACCAAGATGGATGACTATTATATCACTATATAATCTTTCATACTTTTAACACTATTTCTTTCAACCAACATCAATAAAATAAACAATTATTTCCTTATTCTTTAAGGAGCAGTCGCCGAACATGACCGACCATCTTCAAGTATTGTAGCCATCCTTTTTATTATGTAATAACCTCTAGGTTCTGATTGGTCCAACAGAAAAGGAAGGAGTATTTTCAAGCTAACTTCTATCCAATTCCACCAATCCCATTTATTTCTTTATAAAAATTATCAATTTGAATATTTGAAGTATTTTACATACTGCATCAGTTATAAAAACATCTAACTGTATTAACAGTTTATATTGACTGGTTATTTTTTTTTTATACTTATAAAAAAATTTGAATTCTATAAATCAATCTGATGTCCATTCTTCATATAAATAAATATAATTATAAACAAAACAAAAACCCTTATTATTATTATATGGGGATAAATATCCGGTTTTAATATGAAGTATGAGGTGAGTGAAATAATAAAAAATAAACAATATTAAAGAACCTCATAGTGTTATTTCCTATCTACATAACTTAAATATTTATTAAAATTCATCGGAGAACATATTGTTTAAACAACTCACCTCATAGGATTCATGCTTCCATGATATCGCGATTTCAAACATAGTCATGTTCATTGTCAGCCATAACTCCGACGATGAACATGACTATGTTTGAAATCGCGATATCATGGAAGCATGAATCCTATGAGGTGAGTTGTTTAAACAATATGTTCTCCGATGAATTTTAATGATTATACCTCATAATGTTTACTTCCCAACATTAATTAAATATAATATTAATAATATCTTAGTGCACTATAATTTAATTACAATATTATTAGATACAAACTTTCCCTTTAAAAAAATTGGAATTTATGAGATTTACTCATTATAATACTAAGAAAAAAGAAGAAAAGAAAATGTGAAAATAATAAATTAATGAGTCATTTTTACATCTTACCTCATATTTCATGTTTTATTAAACACGGTAACTATAGTTTTCAAATGATCTTGTCATTCATTTTCAACCGCCATTCTGACTACCGGATATTCAATGGAATCTCTGTCTATAACGTTGCCATCTGGTGTTGATTTGATGAACTTCGAGATATCGTTGCCATCTGGTATTGATTTGATGAACTTCGAGATGAGGTCACGTTCATCCGGAATGTCGAAATTCATGGATTTAAATTTGTTCTTCTGAATAAATATTTTCTCCCAAACTGTTAAATCCAAAGGTTTCTCCAAATGTTTTAGAAGTTTAGCTTCTTTTTCAATTTTATGACCTTCCAACAAACTATGTGCTGCAATAGCTGATTTTTCAATTTCACCATTTTTAATATTTCTAAAGTGTTCCTTTGTGCGAGTGTCCAAATTTCTTTTTGTTTGTGATAAATTCTAAATATATTGAAGATACATTAAAATTACTCAACCTCCAGGATGAATCTGTAAAATTTACTATGGAATTAGAAAATAATAACCAAATCCCATTTTTGGACCTCTACATAAGAAGGAATGAACAACAACAAAGAATTGAATTCAATATATACAGAAAAGATACTCATATTGACAATTACATAAAGTCTTCAGGTTTCAATCATATTGTGCATAAGCATGCAATTTTCAACAGTTTGATATATAGATTATTGAATGTTCCACTAAATGAAGAAGATTTTAAGAAAGAATACAACCACATTTTGGACATAGCTAATTTAAATGGTTTTGGAAAGGAAATAATTATAACTAAATTAAAGAAATTCAGACAACAAAAAAGATTAAACGAGTACACTACCCTGCAATCTGATTCAAAGAAAGGAAAACAATTTAAGAAAATCACTTATCATCCTGGAATACATAACAAATTTCAAAAAATTTTCAAGAAATTCAATATTACATAGGCACCGATAAATAAATTTAGCCTTGGTAACTTATTAATAACCAATAAGAAAATGAACACCCCAGATAGTAAAAAATCTGGAATTTATCAAATTGATTGTGGAGATTGCAATAAAGTATACATAGGAAAAACAAAAAGAAATTTGGACACTCGCACAAAGGAACCCTTTAGAAATATTAAAAATGGTGAAATTGAAAAATCAGCTATTGCAGCACATAGTTTGTTGGAAGGTCATAAAATTGAAAAAGAAGCTAAACTTCTAAAACATTTGGAAAAACCTTTGGATTTGACAGTTTGGGAGAAAATATTTATTCAGAAGAACAAATTTAAATCCATGAATTTCGACATTCCGGATGAACGTGACCTCATCTCGAAGTTCATCAAATCAATACCAGATGGCAACGATATCTCGAAGTTCATCAAATCAACACCAGATGACAACGTTATAGAGGGAGATTCCAACGAATATCCGGTAGTCAGAATGGCGGTTGAAAATGAATGACAAGATCATTTGAAAACTATAGTTACTGTGTTTAATAAAACATGAAATATGAGGTAAGATGTAAAAATGACTCATTAATTTATTAATTAAGAACCTCATAATGTGTTTCCCATTTTTAACTTTGAATGTGAAAATAATGTCTGAAATAAAAAAATTGGACAAACAAAATTGGAAGAAGATAGTATAATTTTCTGTTAAGGAAACCTGAAAAACAATGGAGATATTCATAATTCCTCACATGATTGTTAAAATTCTCCCTTATTGAAATAAAAGTATATAATTATCAATTATGAATATATATTATTTATCATAATTTCATACCCATATATTCAAAAACTAAATAAATATCTTTATTGTTCTCAGCACGGTGTATACTGCGAAGCTTAATTATATTGGGATGATTTCTAAATTCTTGTAGGAACATGATTTCTCTAAATGTTCGTTGAGCATCTGTTTGATTCCTGAATGCATCATAAATTTTCTTTACAGCAACAACTTCGTGGGTTTTTCTATCAACTGCTTTCCAAACTATTCCATAAGCCTGAAATATTAATATATTGACAATTATATTAGAAACAGTCAGATACAGTATTGAAATACAGAAAGAAAAATAAATTAACTGTTAAAAACTTTTAGGGCTATAAATTATTATTCACAGGCATGTCAACCTTTACACATCATTGCTACTACAGAAACATTTCCCTAGAAATTCTTCTGAAAGTTGAAAATATTATTTGTTGTAGCATAGAATTAAATTTATTATTATCATATTGTATTTCTCTTTTACAGATTCTGCAGGTTCACTGATATCTTGAATAAAAATCTACCGTGTCATTAGCAATGTCCAGTCTTGATGGTCTTGGGGTAGTATGTTCACTTAAGGATTTGAGGGTCACAATTTTGATTCTGGGATTTAGTTTAATGTGATGATTTGCATAAGTATATTCTCACATTTAAGTAAATTATTATTTTCATAATGAGTTCTGAACAATCTTTTATTTAATATTTCTATATGTGCATTTTGGACGGCCACTGTGGACTAGTGGTTATGCTCGTTGTCTTTAGTTCTGAGGATAGCGGGTTCAAACCCAGCTGCGGTTGATAGATTTTTTAGGACGGAAAAATCCAAGGAGCAAGTCCTCCAGGAGGGACTTTAAGCCATGGGTCCTGAGTCTGAAAATTTTCAGACTCGTAAAAGATCCTTAAGCCTGAATAAAGAGGCCTCTAAGCAAATTTATCGACATCAATGTCCTAGTAATACGTTAGTTGCCTGTTAGATGTTTCATTAGGTCAGTGAGTTGACCGCATGCCATCCATGACATCTCTGAGCAAATAAGGTAACTAAAAATTAACTTGGTCTAGCAACTCCTTACAAAGGAGAGGCTATGGCTCAACAATGAGCTACACCATTATATGTGTATTTTATTTATTTTTTAAGTGTATATACTCTTATGTTACCTGTTCTGAACTAATTCTGATAAATCAATTTGAGAATTATTCAGATGTTTCTCTCAGTCATTTTGTAGCATTGTATATGGATGCTATGGATTCATTACAACTTTGTGGAACCAAACATTGTGCATCTGTTGTACTTGTGACTTCACACATTTATAGGATAAAAATTAAATATGTACCTGCTGGCAGGTGCCGTCGTCCTCAACTTTACTAAAATGATGTATTTAAATATTATTTGGAGACCTTTCGGAAGTTAACTTCCATCATCAGCAGAATTAGTATGTACTACTAGTTGATGTATCTAAGATGTTGATGATGGAATTTAACTTCTGAAAGGCCTCCAAATAATATTTAAATACATCATTTTAATAAAGTTAAGGACAACAGCACCTGCCAACAGGTACATATTTAATTTTTTTAATTTTTATCCTATGACTATTCACCTCAACAGAATTTGATATGAATTTTATTAGTATTGATTCATACATTTAGATTAGAATATTACAGTCTTAAATACGCAGGGCTACAAAACAAGTAAATAATTTTAACATTCTATAAAACAAAAACTATTATGGCATCTGGAAGCACTTTGCACTGTTTTGTAGAGAAAGTCTTGGTTTTTTTTAATAAAAATGTTCAAAAAATTATCTCTGCATCACATGAGACACATTAAGATGATAATCAAGTACATTCCAAACTTAATTAAAATATCTGCATCAATACTTGCCAAAGCTTTTTTGATATGTCCTTTCATTTAATTTAAATCATGAGGAAGTGGAAAGAAGAAAACACTACCATTCACAAATATCCAAAGGAAAAGTCACAGAAGAGTAGCAAGTGTTGATGCAGATATGAAAATCAGGTTTGGAATGAATTTGATTATCATTTGTATGTGTGTCGTGTGGTGCAAGAATCACACATTGAACATGAGTAAAGAAACTGAAAACTTCCTCTACAAAAGAGTGCAAAGTGCTTTCAGGTACCATAAATAGGAATCAAATGAATTGTGAATTCTTCTTACCTCATACATCTATGTTTTTTAACACAGAACTGCAGTATCGGGAAAACATCATTCAGTCGTGAAAACAGCTGACGATGGAAATGATGTTTTTCCCGATACTGCAGTTCTGTATTAAAAAAAAAAAATAGATGTATGAAGTAAGAAGAATTCACGATTCATTTGATTCTTATTAAGAAAACCTCATAATGTAAAAAATTCCCAAATTTGTTATATTAATTTACCATAAATAGGTTTGTTTTATAGAACTTTAAAGTTTAGTTAAAATTACAGTGGGATGTAACACTATGGGATAATTTATAAATTATAAACTTGTTTACTTCTTTTGCCATAGCTCTATATGTACAATCTGTTTAGGCTTTTTAAATGCATTCTGTTTACTTGTGCTTTGTCAGAACCAGCCTTTTATCTTTCAGATCAGTTACATAGAAAGCTGATTTAGTGCATTCTTAATAGATTATTTACATTTGTGCTTTTAAGTGAAAACAAAATAGAAATCTGTAATTTGTACATTGTAAGTTATATGGGATAAGCCTTGATGGTCTAGGGATTAAGTTCCTTTCCTCTGATCCCGAGAGTCATGAGTTCAAACATGGCCAGGGGTTAATGGATTATTTTAATATGAAAAAATCCAAGGGACAAGTCCTTCAGGCGGACTTTAAACAACAAATTCCAAGTCTGAAGATTTTTCAAGTTCGTTAAAGAATCTTAAGTCTAATTAGAGCATCTAAGCAAAATTTAACACTTAAATATATATATATATATATAACTTTCCCCATTAGAGGATTGCCACAAGGACAATTAATTTTCAAAATTGATGAAATACATTTTGTAAATACATTTAAAAATTTTTTAATTGTAATTGAAGTATATTCTATAAAGTAGAAATTTTGTAAAGATGGTTTCTTAAAATTGAAATTGATTTTAGAAAAATACACTCTATCCAACATGCTTAGTTATTTAAATGTGTCGGGCAGCAGAAAAAATAAAATCATGTAAAACTGTAAGTTATTATTTTATATTGTGTAATTCAACATAAATTTAAGTATTTTTACTCATTTGTTTTTCTATTGTTTTATTAAAAATACTACATTGCCAATTTGGGTTAATTAGCCTTTTCCCTCCAAGTAATATCCCGCTTCAATGAATGAAAGAACCACTTCTTATCTTACCTCATATTTTATGTTTTTTTAAACATGGGAACTGCAGTTTTAACATGATGACTACTGGATACTCATTGGAATCTTCATCTATAGCGTTGCCATCTGGTGCTGATTTCAAAATTTTGAAATTCCCGATAAACAGGATTTGATCTCAAAGTTCATCAAATCAGCACCATATGGCAACATTATAGATGAAGATTCCAACAAAAATCTGGTCGGCTGAAGATAAGAGTAACTCCTCTTGAAAACTGCAGTTCCCATATTTAAAAAAAACATAAAATATGAGGTAAGATAAGAAGTGGCTCATTCATTAATTAAATTAAGAACCCTCATAATGTTATTTCCCATATTTAACTATGAATATCCTAGTTGCCTAATATATGTGAAAATTTAGTCCAAATTTCAATAATATATATAAAACCAACTGAAGTTGGAATTTGACTGAAGATGGAAGTAATACAATACTTTTGAAACCGGTATCGTGAAGACATGCAACTTTATGAGGTGAGATGTTAAAACATTTTCTCCAACTCATTCATTAATGTAAATACCTCATAGTGTTTCCTCCCACTGTAATTTTAATTTTAAAAAATGACAATTTGAAATAATTCATAACTTAATATATATATATATATATATATATATATATATATATATATATAATCTTACATTTTAGTTTATGTATAAATTGTAATTGTAGACAAATCCTAAAATATATTTTGATGTTCTAAATAAATAAATAAATAAATAATTGATCATTCATCACAATAATCAACAATAAAACAGATTATAATCCCTGAAATGAGGTCATGGAATTAGATATAGAAGAAGAGATGAATCAAACTGCTGAGAAATTCCTCAAAGTTGAAATCAGTAATTGTAGAGAGTTCATTCATCAAAGTAAGCATAACTACTTGGTTTTACAAAAATCTAATATGTCAATTTACTGTAATTGCAAATATGATATTTCCAGAACTATTTTAAAAGTTTCAACATTTAACTCTATAATATGTACATAAAACTAACTGGACATAGGGACCAAGGAAGACCAAAACATTGGTGGAAAGATCAAGACCATCTTCGCTAGATTTACCGTACAGGCCACATGGCCTAAAACGAATTTGTAAATCATGATGATGATGAACTAATTGCTTAATTAATTACTACAGTACATTAATTTCATCCAGAATCAAACAGTAAGTGTTCAAAATACAGTCCAACACTTTCACTGAAATTTCCAACTTATCAAACAAGTGTGTATTGCGATTATACTTCAATACATGTCCCTGGACACCAGTAAAGATAGTAAATGAAGTCAATAATCTATACAATTATCATTATTATAATTTTTAATTAGTTCAAAAACCTCTCCTAGTAAATAAACACAATTTTATATAATCATTTGACTGCTATACTTATACCTATTCTTCTAATATTCCCTAACTCCAAAACAAACCCATTTAAAAATAAGAATGATGTAAGTGGTGTCCAAAATGGCATAAATACAGAGAGTCAGTTCATTAATTGTATAAAATTGCCATATGATACTAAAGGAAAAGAAAGTATACTTATGAATTTTAACATTAATTTAACATACTGGTATTTTATACTTTAGTAAAAAGGCCTATAAAAAATGTCAATGAAAACATATTGCAATCATGCAAAATTACTTGATCCTAAAAAAAATTAAAATGAGCAATCTATTTCTAGAAAGTTGATTATATAAGTAAAATAATTTCTCTAAAAATGAAAAATTATATTTAATTTGAACTTACTCCTTTGCCTAATCTTCTTTTGATTTCATACCTCCTACCTATATGTGCATCAATTTCACCTGAGCTCATACTGTTTAAATATAATTGTCAGTCGCTAAGAGAGAGACCCATTATCTAAAGACACTCAAAAAATACCAATTAAAATTAGTGTTGATGTCGCAGTAAATTATATTAAAATCATTTCTTTCGAGTCTGACATTTGTATACAAACATTAACACCTAGCGCCACAAACATTGGACTGTTGTCATGACAACGATATATCGACAAAAATTTCGATTAAATCATCGATAACAATTCTCTATCAGTGGCAACCCAATAAAAGAGATTGCCGACGATAATTTTAAATCAGCAATATTAAACTACAGAAAAATCCAAGGAGCAAGTCCTCCGGGAGGGACTTTAAGCCCTGGGTCCCGAGTCTGAAGATTTTCAGGCTCGTAAAAAATCCTTAAGCCTGAATGAAAAGGCCTCTAAGCAAAATTTACCGAATTTTCCCGTCCTAGTACTACCTTGGTTTCCTAGATGTCAGTGTGAGGCTTCGGTTCTCTATGGTGTGAGGCGGTGCGTTGACCACGGACCACTCAAAATGACATCTATACGAAAAAAGTGTAACTAAATTAGTATGGTTCAAATTTTTCCCTGTAGGGAGAGAGCGCCTAAATCTCTGTAAAGGGAAAAACATGGGCTTACAATACAATATAAAAAATATTAAACTATGGCCTAGACTCCAGAGACCTCAAGCGATTGGCAGGAGTAACTAACAAATTACAACTGAGCGTGTTTTCTCTTCAAATATAACAATTAACAGCTTGCTGGCATTATCGACACATATCAGCGCCATCTGTTCGGTTACAGAAAATTAATATATCTCAATCTCGGTAGCTCAGTCGTTATTTCCGGCGTTTACTATACTACAGGAAAAAGTTTCTCCTTAAGTATTAATAAAAGTAACATCTCACATCACATTTTGTCTTCTTTTAGACTGATTTCGGAGAAATTAAAACACCATCGCCAGTTTTTATTCTACTATTGTTCTTTTGTGGTCATTCAATGTTTCCTTCAATGACAGAACACCATCCAGCAAAAATTGATATTGGAGTACTAATTTCTCCTAAACCAATCTAAAAAGAAAACAAAATGTGAGGTTAGATGTTTTTATTAATATTCGTTATTAATACCACATACTGTAGTGTTTACTACCTACAAATTTTGAAGTTTGAAGTATCTCTCATCTTCACAATTTTTAGGACCCATCAACTTATGATTTTTAATTAATGCAAGGAATATATACATCAGAAAAACAGTTTATGATTCTTAGAAAACTGAAAGAATATTTTATAACCCAATTAAATTCTTTTAAAGTATTCATATTATTGGTTTTTCAACTTTTTTTTAGAAATAACATTATTCTCTCCATTACATTTTCTTAGAATTAAAAAAAAAATTCTCACAAAAGATTCAAATAAAAATAAGAGATATAAATTTGTAATTATTTATTTATTTTAGACAACTGAACATAATTAACAATAGAGAATTTCAGTAATTAAGAAGAATTAATGCAATGAGATATCTGCAAAAAAAATTGATTTTAATTATAACATATAAACAAGCACGTAAAGAGAGAAAAAAATGGGGGATATATATATGTATATCATTGAGCATCCAAGAATTTACACTATCCTTAGCCCATTCCACCCTCAGGATTCATCTGTCTGTCATGTCAATGGCCTATCACAATAATGTGTTCTGCCATTTTATTTTATTGCATATTTCATTTACTTTATAGAATTTTTTTAATGTACATACATATTATGACAACAAAATCTGCTCCCTAAGAAAAAAAAAAGTTCCTTCATAATTAATATCTTAATCAAAGAACATATTAAATGACAATAAACCATTCATTTCACTGTATTGGTGGTGAATTCCAATTATCAATGACCGCTTTCTAGACGATAACCAAAAGCAGCATTACTGGAAATTTGCGCATCTAAAAAATAAAAAATTGTTATACGAAGTAAATACTGAAACGGACACTATAGAACTTTTTGAACCTTTATAAACATACTGGTAGTGTAGTTAGTAAATATATAAACTGTATATAAATAATAAATTCAATACATGGTTGCCCCTTGAAAGCCGACAATTCTAGGCCTGACATAACTTCACTGGCTAGCCAGTGGTTGACCAAGATATAGATGGGTAGAACAAGTTAAGAAGAATGTCTAGAAAAGAGTAATTCAATGGATTAAAATTATGAAAGAAGAGAAATGGAATGACCAAGATAGGTGGAAGCTTTTATCCAAAACTTGACCTCGGAACGATGACAGGAGACTAGATGAAGAAGCCAATACATAATAAACTCTACAAAAACATTATGAAGCGGTCACAATCTTCTACTGAAAGCAGTCCATTTTTCTCTTATGCATGTTTCATATCTTCTCAAATTTATGAATGCTGACGATAAAACAGAATTGTTTTGAAACACGTTCAAGAACAAATCAACATTAATATTGAGGTAAGATGTCCAGACTAAAAATAATATAATTATGAATACTAACCTGAAACATATATTTCCTGCTATTTATTGAATAAATCTGCAAAGTAGTTTTTGATATTTTGACAAATTTTAATTTGCTGATAGTATCGCTAAAGCGGGTTGGAACCTCTGTACAAGACTGTACCATTAAATCAAATTAGGAAAAAATCAATTCTAGTTTAAACCAAGAAATAATCTAATATTAATCTCAACCCCAATATATTATCAAACATGGATTAAGTATCTATTGGCAATCCCTAGCAATAATCCACAAAAGTATCTACAATAACATTCTCTATGCAAAGAGCAAAAAAAAAATGCTGCAGACAGATGTAGGAGTTTTGATTGACGTGGAGGCAAAAGCCTTTGAAACTGGTATCGTGAACACGCGGAAGTTTATGAGTTGAGGTGAAAAAACATTGGGAGATTCTATACCACCTACATAAATTCAAATAAAAAACCGAAAAACACAACATTTATTGTTGCAGTAATTGAATAATTACCTGAAAGAAATATATTATGTTGATTTTTCCCAAAAAAAAATGTGAGAAATTGAGTACAAAGTAATCAAAAATCACCATATTTACAATGTAAAATATATATTAATCATTGCTCAGGAAGCATACTGAACTTATTAAAAATAACTCCTTACAAACAAGTGAATGCTAAACTAATCTGGTGTACACTAACTTACACATTTTCTCACCCTAAATTGCTCAAACTAACACTAAGTTACTTCCCAACATTAATTAAATATAACACTAAGTTGCCCATTTCCTCACCCTAACTTGCCACTAATGTAGGACGACTCCTGGGATAGAATCCGCTTACATGTGAGTAAACATGTTGGCAATTAGCTCTACTGGGTATGTATGTTATCACACTAGCCAACATAATCACTTGTTCTCCGATTGAATATTCACAGGTGCTATAGTGACATAGGATAGCAAAAAAATTTAAACCTCAATATATTATCTCATAGTGCTAATTCCCAAAGAAATTTGTAATTTTTATTAAATAAGATATAATTTTTTTTCATCCATATGGTATAACTGGAAGAATAGCTATTTTTAATTCAACAGTTTTTGGGAAAACAGCTGAAATATTATTAGCATTGATCAAAAAGTAGTAATTGTTATAGCATGCTTGTTTCTAGTGTTATTACATCTAGTGATACTAGAAATGAGCAAGTTTACCATCAAATCTGGTTTTCAACATTTATTTCATAGGGAATTTTTCTATCTAGCAGCTAGTGGAAAATCTAGCAGATTTTCAGGAAGTTATATGTATAAAAAGTTGTTTTATTGCAGAAAAAATATGGAACAAAACTTGTATCCCTGTAGTAAAGAATTTGACCATGTCAGAAGGACACAAATTATAATTTTTATAGCAATAATTGGAGACTCTTCACGTATTAAAAAAAAAAGTAGAAAAAGGCAGGAAAAAATTTTTCAATATGTAATATAGCCAATAAAATAAGGCACTTATGTTTTTAAAAGCAACATTATTTACAAAGAAAAATCCCAAAAATATTAATGCTATCAACTGGTGCACATAATTACAAAGTTTTTTTTTTTTACATTATTAACACAGATATCTGTTTGTCAAATAATATATTTTTCAAAACAGAAAAAGGACGTTCAATTCAATTATGGTAATTGAAGCTAATGCTATTTGACACAAGCAATGCTAAATGGAGCTATGTTCAAAGAATCTGCATTTTCACCACTGTGAATCTTGTCCACACTTTTTATTGTTTCTAGACCTGTATTACCAGGCATTACTCTATAACATATTTGAAGAGAAAAATTATACACTCAAACCCAGGACCTTTGGCTTTCTAGACCAATGCTCTACCAACTGAGCTATCTGGGTGAGTTCCAATCTAAATGCAAATATGTAACCAAAGGTACTCCTCTTTCTTCAAGACTGGTAATAATTCCAGATACTTTTGCATAATGGGTAGGAATAAAAATGTAATGTTAAAAGAATGTTGCCTATTTATTTTTTATTCTAACCCTATGGGGTTAAACATGAATATTATTTATAATTTTCATACAAATTTTTATTTATGAGAGATTTATATCAACACAATGTCATCATAAATCTGATTTTTATTTAAGCCAGAAACTTTAAATTTCGTTAACAACATAATTTATGATCGAATGTTTAATCAAACATTCCAATTGGATCAATGAGCAGATGTATCATACATTTTTTTAGACATAATACAATTACTTCAAACATAATACTTAAACTTGTGACAGTAAAAGCAAATATCGTTGTTTACATTTTAATTATGAAAAGTAATCTCTCATAAACAAACAAGGGCAATAGCCTAGCAAAGGAAAAGGATCTTATCTCACATAATCAATGGGGAAGCCAATCTACAATATTACAAACAGTTTTAACTAATGGTATTAAAAGATTCCGGGCTATGTGGCCGTGGTCTATAACTGGCGTTTCTTCCAGACGTTTCTCCCTCAACTACGGAGGGCATCTTCAGTGGCGAGCGCTTCCAGCTGTTGTTTGACTGTCATAGACTAGACTCCATTCGCAGTCGAGTCTACTACAGTGAAACAACAGCTGGAAGCGCTCGCCACTGAAGATGCCCTCCATAGAAACGTCTGGAAGAAACGCCAGTTATAGACCACAGCCACATAGCCCGGAATCTTTTAATACCATGATTACCAGCCGTGAAAGCCTGCATTCCACAAGTTTTAACTAATTTAATTGAGAACTGAACTATTGCATATATGTAAATCCAACATAAATGTTTTACAAAACAGACAGTCCAAAATGAATGTGGAATGACAATTTTACAATAAGAGTAAAATTACTAACATACTGTAAAAGTGACATACCATAAAAATTATATAGAATATAAAAGTGCACGTTCATCAACTTACGATATGTTTAGTAGAAAAACAATTACCCGGAGACATACCTTGCCATTCAGGCCAAAATACTGTTTTGAATATAAACCATGGGAAAATAAACCCATGATGTTGACAATCTGAAGATGACTGTGACAGACTGGCTTTGGTGCTGTTTCATATGGGTTTACATGTCCCATATCATACATGGTGTGCATGGAATTTCTAAAAGATGAAGTGGAATGCTTTAAGATAACTCATATGTCACAACAAATGTTAATATTTTGCTGGATATGGAAGTGAAGAAGGTGCTAACTTGATTGAAAGTTATGCTTGATAATAATTGCAAAAGCAAGAGGAATTAGATTGTACTGACCTGACATAGGATGTTCAGACCATGGTGAACAGCTTTCCTTATGGAATATTTGTGAAAACATGTGAACATTCTTTAACTTCTAAATTATTGTAATCAAATGGTAAAGAGAAAAATTTATGCCTGAACCAGGAATCGAACCCCGAACCTTCAGCTTTCCTTGCTGATGCTCTAACCATTGAGCTAATCCAGGCTTCCTTCCCATCCAAGCATAAATCTTTCCTTTACCTTACTGTCTTAGTCCCACATTCAAATGCTATGAATCATCATTCACAAATACACAATGAATGGCTTCTACCTGAAGAAGACATGAAGGGACTCCACATAGCTATAGCATTATTTATTAAATTAATATTAAGAAGCTAAAGCTGTTACTATGATTGAACTTCTTAATATTAATTTAATTCTTTAACTTTCCAAGCAAAAGTAATAATTTAATCAGTTGATTAGTATGGGAAGTTGAAAGAAGTAATGTGGTGCCAAGTTTGTTTTCATAAAATTTAGAGAATGACTGTACAAAAGAGAAATTTTAGCACTGGTTATCAAAATAATATAACTGATAAATCCAAAAATGATCTTGAAAATCAATTGAGAAAAAATAAAGTACCTGTCTATGGATACCATAATGGACACTGAATACACAACTCATACTTAATCAATATACTAAAGGAACTATGTTTAGAACCAATCATTAAATACATACAAAAATACAAGAACAGCTGGATGAATCATTTGTGATGAATGAGTTCAGATAGAGTTCCCAAAGCCATGCTTCGTTATTGTCCAACAGGGAAGAGATTTCTGGGCCGTCCAAGGAAATGCTGGATACAAAATTCATCCCTGAGATCGTAACAGGTCTCTAGACGTAAGACTGGTTTGATGAAGAAGACTGAATTCCTTAGAATTGTTAGGGGGTGCTTTCACACAAACTGAGATTGACAGTCAGCGTGAGGCTGTACACAATGGCACATGCTTACAAATCATTCACCTGGGGCAGAATATCATGTGAGTTATTGTCATGAATGGAATAACAAGAGAAGGAGGAGTTTTGATTTCATGGATTCTGATAATACCAACGGATTTAATTTACCAGTTGAAAAGGTTGCAGTTCCCTTTGAAAATAGCATTTTGCTTAGTGAATAACAAGGCTAAAGGACAGATCATCAAAGTGACATGGATACATTTAAATAAATAATATTTTTCATATGGTCTTCTATATGATGCATGACTATTAGTGACCAGCCCATAAATAATAAATGTAGTGTACAGAATAGAGATAAGTTGCAAGTAAATTATGACAGCCTGCTAGCATTTGCTTGAAACAGAAAAGTGCAGGTTGGGCTGCTTGTAAAATACTTCAAGGCTTTAAGCTCGAGCTTTCCAGCCTGAAACCTTCATTTCTTTATTTATGGTGACATAACGAGCAGCAGCAATGTTTATAAATACTACTTGTGGATTTGAGAAAGAGAATATATTCATAATATAAATATTTTTTATTTGAAAATACAATAAAAGGAAGTAACATTATGACATTCTTCTTAATAAATAAGTTTGGTCTGCCGCCATCTTACCTCATATGTTTCAAAGTATATCTTAAAGTAAACAACCAAATATGAGGTAAGATGATGGTTGACCAAACTTATTTATTTAATAATAAAGTATTATGTGATATGAGAGATTATTTTATTTGTATTTATACTTGTCTACTAAATCATGCTTCAGTAAATATATTTTATAGATCTTGGCTTCATAACTGCAACACAAATTTACTATAGATTTTACTTATTTTCTGGAACACAAAGACCTGTTGATTATTAAGATTATTAATGAGTTGATCTGCATAAAAAAATATGAGGTGAGTCAAAATAACCAACTCATTAATAATCAAAATAAACCTTATAGTATTATTTCCTACACATGTTAAACAAAGATGTGTAATTAATTTTCAATATGAAAAGTTTGTCATTGAATTATTCTATATAACACTATGTAAAATTACACATGCAATTATTATTGAACCTATAATAACCTCAAAATATAACTTCCTAAAATTAAATATTAACTATAATAATGTACTACTTGAGGTAATTTTAAGGAAAATAATAAACAGTGAAAATTGGCATAAAAAGTAATGAATTAAATATTGAATGTTATATAAATAAAATACCTTTCTACACATAGTTAAAATGAGGAAAGTTTATTGTATATTTTAAAATTGCTCATAAAGTTCAAAATTAATTTTATGTAGAATATAACAATAGTTTATTTTCAGTTGTATTTTGACTCGCCTCATATTTCTTGACTCCTTCGCAGTCTCAAGTTTCTTCACTGCATCTGTGACATTCTCAATGCGACACCATGGCTACAACCGCCGTCCAGTGGTTTTTCTCTCTTGCAGATTGTTTTATGTGCTCTCTGATGGCTGACTGATGAACCTCCAAATCAATCCCCTCTCATTTTCACCAGTTATTTCAAAATTCATAGTTTTGTTTTTATTCTTGCGTATGTAAATTTTCTCCCAATTTTCCTTCCATTTTATTCAACTGTATAAGTAATTTTGCCTTGGTTTCAATTCTGTGTTTTTCTGACCAAGCATGTGCAGCTATTGCAGATTTTTCTGTTTCTCCAATTTAACATTTCTAAGGTGTTCTTTCAATCTTGATTTAAATTCCTTTTTGTTTTCCCTATGTATATCCTTTCACAATCTCTACAATCAATTTAATAAATTCTTGAATTGTTGCAGTCTTCAATCTTTACATTTTTGTTGGTTTTTATTAAATTATTCAAACAATAACAATAGTTTTCTTGTTCTGTATATTCTAACAGTAAGGTATAAGAGTATCATTACACAAAATATGTATCTAAATTTAGGAATTCTTCTAAAATTTTTTTCCTAATATAGCTACTAAAATAATAATAAAATAGCAATAATACAATAATAAAAGAATACAAATGTGGCTTATGTTTATCTTACTTAATAGTAACATGTATACATTTTAACATCAGTGATTGTAACATAAAATTTTTAGGGGGAAAAAATCAAAGAAATATTCAAACAAATAAAAAGGTGGAAGTCAGGTATATAATATGTATAGAATATTTTTTATTTAATTCATAAGAATATTTTTGAATACCAATTGATTTTTCGTATAAGAATTTTCTGACATAAACCTAAGAGTTAATATGTATAGTCCATAATGTATTCCACTTTCGATGTCTGGTAATCCTCTGAAGTCAGGTCACTTCCTTTAATAATTATATTCAAATATATCTAAATATTTAAATTATATAATCATAAAAACATTTAAAATTTCATATTTGTAACATACATAGTGTCAGATTCAAATTAAAATGTTTTCATACCTCACCTCATATCCAGTCTTCTAATTATACCAATTTCGAAGCTTAGGCAGCTTCATCTTCAGTATTTTTTGCGACAAGAAATTACAGAAAATGAAGCTGCCCAAGCTTCGAAACCGGTTATAATAAGAGAAACTGGATATGAGGAGAGGTATAAAACATATTAATTTAAATCTTAAATTAATTAAATCTCATAGTGATTTTTTCCTATAAAAGTTCAATACATAGTGTTAGTCGCAATCGGTGGTTGCATTGTTATTTGTGTGTCGTGTGTTCAAGTAATTTTTATTAATTTATATAAATTTCAATCTAATCTTTTTTTGTATCTGTCCTATAAGATGACCCTGGATTTTGGAGGCTTTTTTTATGGTTCAACTATCGTCTTATCTGCTGAGATATATGGTATATAGAAAGGATACTCATACAGACAATTACATAAAGTCTTCAGGTTTCAATTATATTGCACATAAGCATGCAATTTTCAACAGTTTGATATATAGATTATTAAATGTTCCATTAAATGAGGAAGATTTTAAGAAAGAATACAATCACATTTTGAACATAGCCAATTTTGATGTTTTTATTATTAATTTAACATTTCTCGATGAAAGATAAATTAAATTTGAAGAGAAAAATTTTCGCCTAGACCGGGACTCGAACCCGGGACCCTTGGCTTTCCGGGCCAAGTGCTCTACCAACTGAGCTACCGAGGCGAGTTACGATCTAGACGCAAATTTTTCTCTTATATACGTTGTAATTCCCTATCGCCAAATGCTTTTGAAACCATTGTTTCTATCTTTGCAAATGGCGGCTTCTTAGTTAAGAAGACATTTATTGGAAATTTAACATTACTTTTAAAAGCCAGTAAGGCCTCTAATGATGTTTTTATTATTAATTTAACATTTCTCGATGAAAGATAAATTAAATTTGAAGAGAAAAATTTTTTTTCGCCTAGACCGGGACTCGAACCCGGGACCTTGGCTTTCCGGGCCAAGTGCTCTACCAACTGAGCTACCGAGGCGAGTTACGATCTAGACGCAAATTTTTCTCTTATATACGTTGTAATTCCCTATCGCCAAATGCTTTTGAAACCATTGTTTCTATCTTTGCAAATAGCGGCTTCTTAGTTAAGAAGACATTTATTGGAAATTTAACATTACTTTTAAAAGCCAGTAAGGCCTCTAATGATGTTTTTATTATTAATTTAACATTTCTCGATGAAAGATAAATTAAATTTGAAGAGAAAAATTTTCGCCTAGACCGGGACTCGAACCCGGGACCCTTGGCTTTCCGGGCCAAGTGCTCTACCAACTGAGCTACCGAGGCGAGTTACGATCTAGACGCAAATTTTTCTCTTATATACGTTGTAATTCCCTATCGCCAAATGCTTTTGAAACCATTGTTTCTATCTTTGCAAATGGCGGCTTCTTAGTTAAGAAGACATTTATTGGAAATTTAACATTACTTTTAAAAGCCAGTAAGGCCTCTAATGATGTTTTTATTATTAATTTAACATTTCTCGATGAAAGATAAATTAAATTTGAAGAGAAAAATTTTCGCCTAGACCGGGACTCGAACCCGGGACCCTTGGCTTTCCGGGCCAAGTGCTCTATCAACTGAGCTACCGAGGCGAGTTACGATCTAGACCTTACTGGCTTTTAAAAGTAATGTTAAATTTCCAATAAATGTCTTCTTAACTAAGAAGCCGCCATTTGCAAAGATAGAAACAATGGTTTCAAAAGCATTTGGCGATAGGGAATTACAACGTATATAAGAGAAAAATTTGCGTCTAGATCGTAACTCGCCTCGGTAGCTCAGTTGGTAGAGCACTTGGCCCGGAAAGCCAAGGGTCCCGGGTTCGAGTCCCGGTCTAGGCGAAAATTTTTCTCTTCAAATTTAATTTATCTTTCATCGAGAAATGTTAAATTAATAATAAAAACATCATTAGAGGCCTTACTGGCTTTTAAAAGTAATGTTAAATTTCCAATAAATGTCTTCTTAACTAAGAAGCCGCCATTTGCAAAGATAGAAACAATGGTTTCAAAAGCATTTGGCGATAGGGAATTACAACGTATATAAGAGAAAAATTTGCGTCTAGATCGTAACTCGCCTCGGTAGCTCAGTTGGTAGAGCACTTGGCCCGGAAAGCCAAGGGTCCCGGGTTCGAGTCCCGGTCTAGGCGAAAATTTTTCTCTTCAAATTTAATTTATCTTTCATCGAGAAATGTTAAATTAATAATAAAAACATCATTAGAGGCCTTACTGGCTTTTAAAAGTAATGTTAAATTTCCAATAAATGTCTTCTTAACTAAGAAGCCGCCATTTGCAAAGATAGAAACAATGGTTTCAAAAGCATTTGGCGATAGGGAATTACAACGTATATAAGAGAAAAATTTGCGTCTAGATCGTAACTCGCCTCGGTAGCTCAGTTGGTAGAGCACTTGGCCCGGAAAGCCAAGGGTCCCGGGTTCGAGTCCCGGTCTAGGCGAAAATTTTTCTCTTCAAATTTAATAGCCAATTTTAATGGTTTTGGAAGAAATAATTATAAATAAATTAAAGAAATTCAGACCACAAAAAAAGATTTAAAGAATACACTACCCTGTAATCTGATTCAAAGAAAGGAAAACTATTTAAGAAAAATACTTATCATCCTGAAATACATAATAAATTTCAAAATTTTTTTAAGAAATTCAATATTACATTGGTCATCTATTAATAACAAATAAGAAATCTAACACCCCAGATAGCAAAAAATCTGGAATTTATCAAATTAATTGTAAGGACTGCAATAAAGTATACATAGGAAAAACAAAAAAGGAATTTGGACACTTGCACAAAGGAACACTTTAGAAATATTAAAAATTGTGAAATTAAAAAAATCAGCTATTGCAGCACATAGTTTGTTGGAGAATTATAAAATTGAAAAAGAGGCCCAACTTTCAAAACATTTGGAAAAACCTTTAGTATTGACAATTTGGGAGAAGATATATATTCAGAAAAAAAAATGTAGATCCATGAATTTCGAGATTCCTGATGAACATGACCTCATCTCAAAGTTCATCAAATCAACACCAGATGGCAACATTATTGATGGAGATTCCAACAAAAATCTGGTAGTCATAATGTCGGTTGAAAATGAGAGAGATGGTTCTCTTGAAAATTAGTTCCCGTGTTTAAAGAAACATAAAATATGAGTTAAGATGTAAAAAATGACTCATTAATTTGTTTGAGATGTTCAATTTTATTGATATTAATGAGTATTTGTATTTTCAGAATAATGTTTGATTAAAGATAAATAAAAATGTTTTGTACCTCTCCTCATAATTAATCTTCTAAGCAGATCTCGATTTCGGGTTCATGATGAATCCGTCCTCAGACCACTTTGTCGACTGATGTTATGTTGATCAGAAGAACAAGAATCGAAAGATTCCTATAAAAGTTCAAAATTGTTTGACTAGTTTTGTTTAATGCATATTTTTCAGTGGTTTGTACCTAGAATATAAACTAATTTCTCAATTAATAAATACAGTTAGATTTAACACCTCACCTCATAATTGTAGATTTCTCGAAGGCTAGTTTGGTATTTCTTCATATCATCTATCTAATGGTCTTCAAGAAATATACAATTATGAGGTGAATTTTCCAATTCTGGAAAATGTTAATTTAAAAATATAACATCAAAAAATGAGAGGAGGTGTTAATTCTAACTCTATTTATTAATTAAAATAAACATCATAGTGTTGTTATTAATTTAACACTTCTCACTGAAGGATAAATTATATTTGAAGAGAAAAATTTTCGCCTAGACCGAGACTCAAACCCGGAAAGCCAAAAGTCCTGGGTTCGAGTCTTGGTCTAGGCAAACATTTTTCTCTTCAAATATAATCATGGTGTTACTTCCTTTATATATTAATGATTAATTCTCAATCTCAAGTTGCATGGTGAGATTACTAGTAAATAGTTGTAAAGATGTGACATTTGTTGTTTTAACTGCTCCTTTAACTAGTCTTAAATCTTTGCTTTGTGATCATTCCTGCTTATTTTTTGACAGTTTTGCATGCTGTAAAGTAGAGCCTCACCTCCATAGGTAATGGCAGGAAATGCTGTGGTGTGAACCGAAGTCTGTAAAGACCATCAAGTAAGTTCATATTTTGTTTTAAGGTCTGTACTTTGTAATTAACTAGACTCCTTCTTTGAAATACAGTGAGCATTTATCACAGAGCATAAAACAAAATGAATTATCTCACCACTTTTAGGTCAAATTTTATCACTCACCTCATATTTTTCTTCTTTTTTTAAACTAGTTTCGGAACTTTATATTTGAAGGCTCTTCAAAACAACAGAACAATGGTCGTGAAAACACTGAAGATGCAACTGAAGTGTAAAGTTCCGAAACTAGTTCAGAAAAAGAAGAAAAGTATGAGGTGAGTGATAAAATGTTACCTAAATGAATATACCTCTTAGTGAGAATTCCTAAAATAAGTAATTATCTCATCACTACTGGGAAGCAAAATAAAGAATAAAAGGACTCCAAAAAGCAGGCATTAACAACCAACACAGTCTTAAATGTAATTCATATTGTATGGGCAGTTCAGTTTGATCCATGTTTGGTTTGTCTTTCAGGCTAAATGGCCGTGGTCTGGTTTACTTGTCACTCGACATTTCATCTACTGCTGCAGTAGACTTTATCAGGAGATACTGCATGCAATCTGTGAACTCCTCAACAGTCGGCTGCAGCCGAGTTCACAGAGAGCACGTAGTATCTCCAGATTAGGTCTACTGCAGCAGTAGATGGAACGTCGAGGACAAGAAAACCGGATCACAGCCATTTAGCCAGGAAGATGAACCAAACAGGGATCAAGATGCTGGCTGTGAAAGCCTATAATAATATGCAGTTCAGTTTCTTCTATAAAATTATATATTACTTATTTAGGTTATTTCAATTCAAGTAACATATTTCACAGTAAGAAGTTACTTTAAATATTTTTCAAGTCAGAACTGGCTTCCTCTAATGTACTATCATTAAGAAATTTGTCAAGCTCTTCTGAATCAGCTGGTTCCAAAGTAACTTCTTCTAAAGAAGGGCCTCTTGCAACACCAACTTTAGTCTTCTCTGAAAAGAAGAAAAATATATTTATTTTGACAAATAATATTTATATGATCATGTAAGTTAAATGAAAAATAATAGATTACTTAAAACAGCCTGAGTAATTTTAACTGGAAAAAGAAACATAGGCTGAGGGGGCATGCCGTAGCGTAGTGGTTAAGGCACTGAGCTACAAGCCGGAGGGTCGAGGGTTCAAGTCCCGTTGGGGTCAGGATTTTTTAACTGATCCAAACCCACTGGCGGCACTATGGACCTGGGGTCGACTCAGCCTCTAACTGAAATGAGTACCAGACGCTTGTTCTGGGGGTAAAGGCAGATGTCACGCAGGGTTGACAACCCGGCTGACATAAAGTGCCGACTGTCTAGAAAAAGTGGGAGCCTTAACATCCTACTACCCCAAGAGCCTCCGGGTCTGTTGTGGGATCACTTTACTTTTACTTTACTTTTAACAGCTGTATTACTATATATACACACACACACACACAATCTATTAAGACACTGAATATCGGTACATATTTTTCATGCATTAGAAACAATCTTCCACAATTATAATTTTCATGCATTATTGTTTAAAATTTTGAATTTGAACATAAACTAACCTCCAATTTGTCAGTTTTAAAATGTGTTATTAAAACAATTTTTGTTAAAAATAAGATGTCTATTGTGGTGGGAATATCTTTTCTAAATTTTGAATGAAATAACTGTTTATGCAAGTAAATATTAGTGATACACTGCCATGCCAGCTGAAGTGGTAACATGCTTTCTGACTAGTTGGGTATGGGTTTGACACCTGGTGAGGTTGAACATTTTAATTTTCAAGTTAATTAATTTAATTTTAAAATTTTCAATTTCCATGAGGAGTAGTGGTGTACAGTTTTTAATTGCTAGATTGTGCACCGGATTCCTGCAATAAATTGCAATTCCCTCCACAGTACATATGTTGAGAAGAAATGTAGTACTGCTGATAGCAAGTCTGTCGGATGGGGATATTAAGCCTGGGAGCCCCTTAGTGCTTTTTGATGGGAATAAGCTATATGTCAGCACAGATTTCACCTTCTCCCTTCTCTTCATCATCATCGTCACTCAACTGTATATTTTATACTACACAAACACATAAACATACACTCATCTCTGTATACAATACAAGAATATATCATTTATGTAAAGTGATACGACGAAGTGGTGCATATATTGAAAATAGACCGCAACAATGTCAACTATCTGCCCAGAACAGAACCCGAAGTATCTTATAGTCATCTTCTCTGACATAAAAATTCACATTTGGAACAAAAATATAATAAATGAAATGAATAGAAAATCTTGAAGTACAAGAATGTCCTATACATCTAGTAAAACTTACTAGGCAATGATCCAGAAAGTTTAAACTCATCTAAGTCCTGTTGGAAGGCTTGTCCAAAATGCAACCTGTCTTTCCTTTAACATTTGTTGTTGTTTGCGTTCATGTTCAACCACTTTATCTGCATGTTCTGCTGCTAGATTTACTGCAAACAATCAATTTAATTGCAAATATGATATAAATTTAGGCAGATTATATTCCATATGAATTTGTTAAACTACACGTACAAAAATAAAGTCTATTATAAGAAGAATTTAGGAAAAATGAAGTATAAATAAACATTTCAAATTAAATATACCTCTTACAGCTTCCAATTCACCAAGCTTTTTCTCTTTATACAAAGTAAACTGGAATCTATGATCCAATTGCCTTTCCTGTAATTCCTGAGTTTCCACCATATCTTCTAACTGAAATAAAGCTGCTTCTACATCTTCAAATAATTCTTGAAGAGCACCTAAAAATTAAGAAATGCAAAGTAATTTTTACACACATGATTATGTAATATTTATGGCACTCCCAAATACTATATCTATCTACCCTCATCATAATTAACATAATTAGAAGAAAGTCTAAATACTGGATTCTTCAGATAAAAATGTGGCAAACCGAAAAAGAAACTGATATAAATAAAGAAAGAGAGATTATAAGAGATACTATTAAATTATCAGCATCAGAAAGCATAGATTATTTTAAAAAAAGAGATAAAACAAGAAATGGTTTGATGAGGAATGTGCCAACATTGTAAAGAAAAGAAAGCTAGAAAAAAAATTGGTTACATGAGCCAAACGAAGTAAATTTAGAACATGTTTTATTTTAGGAAGTATATTTTGAGGTTCTTTTAATCAAATTATTTTGAGTCTATAATATCTTACCTCAATATTAATGCTGATTTGTTGTTCAAGAATAAATCAACATTAATATTGAGGTAAGATATTACAGACTCAAAATAAATTTAGAACAATTGGGTAAACTCATCTATGTTAATATGGAAACCACTATGTTATTAAAGAGTAAAAAGAGAGAACATCTGACAGAGAAGATTAATGATCTTGACATGAATCCAAAATATAGTAATGTCAGAGAATTATATCAGGAAATTAGGATAGGGAGAAAAGAGTTTCAGGCTTCATCAAACATAATTAGAAATGAAAAAGTGGATATGATTGTAAATTCCAGGAATGTATTAAATAGGTGGAAAAATGTCTTTAATCAGCTATTAAATATACATGCAGAACAGGACATTGAAGAGGATGATTTACAGACAGCAGAAATATTACTCGCAGAACCAGGTGCATTAGAGGTTGGAAGGGCAATAGAAAAATAAAGATATATAAAACATCAGGTTCAGATGGGATCCTAGAAGAACTGATAAAATCAGGGGAAGAATGGAAAAGATAATTTGGTTGTTTAGTATGATTTGGAAAGACCAAATAAACTCAACTTGGGAGGAGATCCATCCAGAAAAATGGAAAATAGAGAAGAATTCTAATCAGAAATATACTTATACAATGGATCTACTTTTTTTTACCTAATCCAGCAAGTAAATATTAATTTATAACATTAATGAATCCATTAGAATCGTAAATGTAATGTTTATATTGAAAAAAAAAATTCCTTTCTTCCTCTGAACAGATATATTTTTTCATTCTATCACATGTATCCAGCCAAAGCTGATGACCAGAGTCTATTGTAAAGTTATATTCTTGAAGAGCTGATAAGTGTTAATAGAGATACTTGTATGTGAAATGATTGGATAACCAATACAAAGTACTGAATCAAATTTAATGAAACTGACCTATTTGCTCCATTAACTGTTGCACACTGTTTAGAAGTTGAGGAACTGAAGCCAATGTTGTTCCAATATTTGTAATGTCAGTCCATTGTTTCTCAAACCTTTGATGCAAATTTCCTACTAAGGCATCCAAATCCTAAATTGTAGGAGTAAACAGAAAATTAAATTTTGTAGTATTCGCAACTTTTTAAGAATAAAAACAAGAAAATATGTTTCATTTTATTACTATAATGATAAAAACATGTTAAGAGAGATGATACTGTCGTAAAAGGAAAGTACGTCCTCTGTCCAGATTGCTAAACATATACCCAACATTTAAGAGCTGTTTTCATTGACAAGATGATAAAAGACATTAACATCTGTACATTAACAATATATCTACATCTACAATGGCATAACAGCCCTATGTTGGGTCTTAGCCTCGTTAATTTAGTTTGCTTATTTCCTTATAGAAATCATGAATGGTATGCGGTCAACATACTGACCTAATGAGACATCTAGTAGGCAACTGAGGAATTACTAAGATGAAGATTGGTAAATTTTGCTTAGAGGCCTCTTTATTCAGCTTAAGGATATTTCATGAGCCTAAAATCTTCAGACGTCTAAATGGCACAAAGAGTAGTGTGCCTGTAGGCAAACTGTTTTCGGATAGTTCTGAAATCCACAGTGGGTTGAAGCAAGGAGATGCACTATCTCCTCTACTATTCAATTTTGTACTAGAGCATACCATCAAATCTTTAGAAGATGAAGAAGGCCTACAACTCAATGGTATTAATAAGCTGTTAGTTTATGCTGATGATGTACTATTGGGAAATGGCGAAGGCCAACACACACACACACACTATTTAGTAACACTAAGAAATTGGGACTGGAAGTAAATATCAATAAAATTAAATATATGGTCACACACAGAAATACATTAAATGATGGAAATGGACAGCTAATGACAAACGAGGGAAATTTTGAGGAAGTGGCTAAATTAAAATATCTAGGAACAATAATCACAAATAGAAATGAGATGCACAAAGAAATTAAACATAGGCTCAATTCTGGAAATGCCTGCTATTATGCATTGCAGGGACTCTTTTCAAAAACGATAAACTAAAAATATATAAAACTGTTATTCTACCAGTTATATTATATGGATGTGAAACATGGACTCTTACTTTAAGGGAGGAAAGGAGATTACAAGTAGTTGAGAATAAAGTTATTAGGAAAATTTTTGGACCAAAGAGAGGTGAAAAGGCAGGTGAATGGAGAAGACTACTTAACAGTGAACTACCTGATCTTTATAGGAAGCCATATATAATGAGAACAGTTAAGTCTCGTAGACTGCCATGGGTAGGACATGTGGTATGAATGGGGAATGTAAGACATGCATGGAAGCTTCTTGTAGGAAAACCAGAGGGAAAACGCCCAGTTGGTAGACCAAGAATGAGGTGGGAGAATAACATTAATCATAATTTGAAATAGATTATACAAGGAATGATTGGAAAACAGTAGATCAGGATATGGATGTATGGAGAGCTTATATCTACGCGGCCATGAACCTATGGGTTCAATAGTGCCAGTGAGCTAGTTAGTTTAAAATCTTCAGATCCGGGGGCCCATGATTTAAAGTTCCTCTGGAGGAATTGCTCCTTGGATTTTTCAATTCTAAAAAATCCATCAACCACAGCTGTGTTTGAACCCGTGACTTTCGGGACCAGAGACAAGGAACATAACCACTAGTGCACTGCAGCCAACATGTTTGTTAACAATATGCTACAGTTTTTACAACATGTTATAATATTTTCATTTTTCCAATCATCCCCTGTATAATCTACTTCCCTCAAATCATGTATAATCCCATCTCAATCTTGGTCTACCAACTGGGCATTTTCCCTCTGATTTTCCTACATGAAGCTTCCAAGTCCCTATTCCATTCCCCATTCATGTCACATGTCTTGCCCATCACAGTCCGCTAGAGTTCACTGTTCTTATTATATCTAGTTTTCTATAAAGATCATGTAGCTCACTGTTACGTTGCCTTCTCCATTTGCCTGTCTATTCTCCTCTCTTTGGTACAAAAAAATTACCAAGAACTTTATTCTCAAATACCCGTAATCTTTTCTCCTCCCTTAAAGTAAAAGTCCATGATTCGCATCCACATAATATAACTGGAAGAATGATAGTTTTGAATATTATCAGTTTTTGGGAGAAGTTGGGATGACAAGAGTTCCTGTATTGCAAAATAGCATGCATTTCCAAAACTGAGCCTACATTTAATTTTTTTGTGCATCTCATTCCTATTTTTAATTATTGTTCCTAGAAATTTGGAAAATAAATAAGATATTTGGTACTGTATAGTACAGAAACATTAACCAGCAGATTAAAATAACAATAGATTAAATCTGTTTTGTGTTCAAGAAATTAAATGGACAGGAGTAGGATCTATACTAACAGGCAAATGATAATCAATTAGGAACAGGATAGTTTTTATTCATAGGAAAATTAGATCAGGATTTTAAAATTTTGAATTATTAATGATGAGCTTTCTTATATCATTAATGTGATATAATTGCTGTAAATAGACATGCAATATCATTTGTTGATTAAGGCAATACGGAGTATGCTACAACTGTAAAGTCACAGGTTCAAATCCCAATCTGGTCAGGATTTCTAAATTGCCCTAATTCTTCGGATGGCACCATGGCACTGGGGTTGACTCAGCCTGAAATGGAAATGAGTTCCAGACATATGCTCTGGAGATAAAAGTGGTCATCACAGAGAACTGACATCTCATGCCAATTATCTAGAAAAGTAAAAACATCAACCTTCTACTACCCCAAGAGCCTCCTAAGGTCTGTAGTAAAATCACTTTACCTTCAAATGTATATGCCCCTTTGGAAGATTCCATCCATCCACAGTAATTCTGCCCAAGGGCAGGTCTTTCACTGCAATCATAGCATTTGCAGTTTTACTAGGAATTATAGCTGTGGTAGCTTCCTGTTGCTTTCCACACTGGTGAAGGATGGTGACGATAAGGATGATGATGATGATGGGTGGATGATTTTCGGAGACCGTTGGGCCCTAAGCTTCCTGACATTTTGTCTTACAAGCGAGGAAAAACCCTGAGAAAACCTCACCCTGGAGCATGTCCCGACCGGGAATCGAACCTGGCCTGCCCACTGCGTGACAAGGCAGCACGCTACCTCGAGACCACAGCAGTGGACTTTTGAAAGATTATAGGCAACAATATTAAGGATATCAGAGTTATGAAATGAATTCAATTGGCAGAAGATAGGGATTTGTGTAGGGTCTTGGTGAATGTGGTATTGAAATACGGGTTCCATAAGCTATATAGTTAGTTATCCTAAGCTATACTTCAAGACTGATACCTATAACTATATAAGTACCATATTTGCTCGCGTAATTTGCACATTTTTAATTTACTTTGGCCACTGAAAAATTGGGGAGCGTAAAATATGTGGATTTTAAAAATTAGAGATCCTGTTCTAAGTTGTCTTAATTATGGTGGGTAAGTATAGTAATTTGTCCAGCGCTGTGGTCTCGAGGTAGCTTGCTGCCTTGTCACGCAGCGGGCCCGGGTTCGATCCCCGGTCGGGGCAGTTTTTCTGGGTGAGGTTTTTATCGGGGTTTTTCCTCACCTGTAAGACAAATGTCAGGAAAACTTTAAGGCCCAAACGGTCCCCGAAATCATATGGCCATCATCACCACCCTTATCATTATCATCATCCTTCACCGGTGTGGAAAGCAACGAGAAGCTACCACACCTACAATTCCCTAGTAAAGCTGCAAGCATAGCATGAAAATGCTATGATTGCAGTGAAGGACCTGCCCTCGGGCAGAATTACTATGGATGGATGGTATAGTAATTTAAGTCCTGCGCTACAGCCAAATGGTTAAGACAAGAAGCCTTGGCGCAGAGCTACGGGACTTGTGCTGGGAAGAAATTTTCTCATGGAATTTCGGCCAGTATGGGACTGGTGCCCACCAAGCATCATGAGGCAATTGGGTAGCTACAATAAGTAGTGACTCCAGTTTTTGAAGACCAGCTATAATGGCTGGGGACCCGATATGCTGACCACATGTCACCCCTACACTGGCTAGATGATCGTCTACCTCTGTGATTAACACATGTGGATGTGAGGCCAGTAGCCGGTTGGTAGGCCAAGGGCCTTCTAGGCCTATCGTGCTTGGAGTTTTTGGAGAAGTATAGTAATTAAGAATACAGTAATTTTGTTATCTAATTATAAATTTATAGCATATCACTATAGGTAATTTTGAATTTCTGCTGCACAAAATGTCCCGTGAAACTTATCACTTTCAATTTATACGATGCCGTGTAATAGTTATTTTTCTTTCCAATCTTGAAATGCAGTATAAATTCAAGTGCACATTAGAAGTGTTAAAAGTCAACCTAAATACTGGTATTTACTTTTCTAAAACTTGTGTCTACCAAGCATTGGTAAAGTAGCAGAACTTTGGGTTTCTTTGTGAAGCAGGTAGTTCAGTTGCTAGTATATGACCTATGTTGGAATGTAAGAATTGGCAATGGAATTCAGGGAAGGAAAATCCCTACTAGACTGAAAAGAAAATGTAAGCCCTACCTAAAATGTGTGAAAAAAACTTCACGGAGCAAAAATAAAGTTCAAAATAATCTCTTAAAATTTAGGGTGCACAATTTACTCGAGAAAATACGGTATAAGACAATATTATTGCCATTTTATACAATTAAATTCAAATTAAAAATAATAAAGTAAGTTATTTATGACAAAAGATAACCAGTGACAGAATTCCAAACATATTAATGAAATTAAAATGACTTTTCCTGAAACTACAAGTCCTGTTCTGTGAAGAACATGGAATTTATGAGGTGAGATGATGTACGACTAATTTTAATTTTATTCATTGAAAATCTCATAATGTTAATTCTCATTGTAAGTTTTATGAAATCCAAACATATGATTTAACAATCAACTTACTGGGAAGAAGGCGAAAAATAAAACACACAAATTAATAGACGTCTCAAATGGGAACAGAAATGGAATCTTAGTTGATAGTAGATAGAATTTTAATTATGATACTTTAGTACGAAAGGACCAAGTATTGAAAATAATTTTTAATTGTTGTATATCATTAACTATTTTGGCAGATTAGTGCTCCATCAAATGATTTTAATGAATTATAGCCCATCCCCAAAAGAAGAACTAAATTGAATTAATAAATATACCCCTGCTTTGACAAGAGTAGAGGAATTAACTTTTATCAACTAAATGGAATGGATGATTTCTATGTCTTGTCATTTATTAATTTACTTCACTAGAATATAAGGCACTAAGGACAATTCAATTTAGGTGTGAACAAATTTTCTCGGTGGTCTCTTACTAAGACTTCAGGTATTTTACATGCCATAAACCTATGATATAGGACCCATAGATTTACTTCCCTTCTAAAGAAAGTTATATTCAGGATTTTGGTCCGTAAAAATCCTTCGAACCTGGCCAGGTTTTAACCTGCGAACCTTGGGACCAGAGGTAAGTATGTAACCATATGTCCACTGGGACAAAGGTGCAAAAGATGATTATGATGATGAATTCATGGCTGGTCAATGATCTGGAGAATATGGTCTTTTAAAAGATTTATAAAATACATTTATTTTATGGGTTTTAATTATAATTCCTGGAAACATTGTTTTTTTTAAAGAGGGTGATAAAAAGAGTGATTTTTCATACATATTTTGTTATATTTGAAGAGAAAAATTATACGGTGTTAGAACGTAGGACCTTTAGCTTTCTAGGCCAATGCTCTACCACTGAGCTACCTGAGAAACTCCAATCCGATTCCGATTGAGGGTCTTTCCACTTTTCAGTGGTTGCCCTTTTTACCAGCCGGCTGCTGGCCCTTCACATCCACATGTGTCAATCACAGAAGTAGATGATCAACAGCCAGTGTAGGGGTGACATGTGGTTAGCATGTCGAGTCCCACAGCCGTTATAGCTGGTTCCTCAACCTGGAGCCGCTACTTATTGTAGCTACCCAATTGCCTCACGATGCTGGGTGGGCACCGGTCCCATACTGGCCGAAATACCATGAGAAAATTTCTTCCCCCATGGAGACTCGAACCAGCGCAAGTCCTGTAGCTCTGCGCCAAGGCTTCCTACCTTAACCGCTCAGCTACGGCGCAGGACTCCAATCTAAACGCAAATTATTCTCTTATACACTAATAATTTCCGATCACCAAATACTATTTGCTCGATCATGCAAATGGTGGCTTCTTTTTTAAGAAGACATTTATTGAGGATTTAAACACTACTTTATAAAGCCAGTTGGGCTTTTTTTGATGTTTTTATTATTAATTTGACACTTCTCACTGAAAGATAAATAATATTTGAAGAGAAAAATTATATACTCAGACTGGGGTTTGAACCCAGGACCTTTGGCTTTCTAGGCCAATGCTATACCACTGAGCTACCTGAGAAACTCCAATCTAAATGCAAATTATTCTCCTATTAATAAAAATAAAACCATTGAAAAATTGTAGACTTTCATGGCAGCTGTCTTGATTCATGTATTTTATGTTTTTTGGGCTAAATGGCCGTGGTCTGGTTTTATTAACACTCAATGTTTCGTCTACTACTGCAGTAGACATCCTCAGGACATTTGAAGAGTTAGGAGGTCAAAGAGCACGCAGAATCTCCTGAGGATATCTACCGCAGTAGTAGACGAAACATTGAGTGTTAATAAAACCAGACCACAGCCATTTAGCCCAAAAAACATAAAATACATGAATCAAAACCATTGAAGTTTTACACGATTTTCACATTTATTAAAATACAAATTCGTTACAGCTGTGTCAGTACTTTGTACCTTCTTCAGACGAATATCAGGATTATAAATTAATTTTGTTATTATATATAAACTCCAATACATATACACTGTTATATTCCCGTTTTTTAATATTTTGTTATAACTGGAAGAATTATGCATACCTGTACTTTGGTTGCATTTGTTTCTGACAACTGATGTAATTCACTCCACTGTGTTTGAAACTTGTGTAAAATATCTGCTCCAGCATTATAATTCACTACACTTAGTGTGTCTTGAGTGTGTCTTGATGCATCACTTACTGACAAACCTCGAAAACTGAAGGCAGAAATATGTTAATAAAATATGTATTTATTCAAGAAAAATATCAATATCAACCTCATATCTAAACATAATAGATGCTCTTCTGAGCATTCGAGAAAACTCAAAATGGATGGGTTGCATGCGATCCTCATAATCTTATCTATTAGAGACACTAAAGGAGAATTAATTGAGGAATTTATTTTGGTCTATAATTTCCACATAGAAAAACAATCATTTAATTCTCCTACATATCAGAGTAGAGTTTGTGTGGAATCTAATATAAATATTACATTGACAAATATTTTGGCTCATGACTGTAAAGGTGGTAGGAGGGTGGAACAGGATCTTACTGTAAGTGATCACAATGTGATATACTTTGATTCCATGACAATAGTGAAAGGCATGATTCTCCAGCCTATAAAATTAAATACAATTTGAAGTAGGCTGATTGGTCGAAATTTTGGCAAAGCCTTGTTTTACCATCACCTATTGTGCCTAATGATGCAGTTGACAGGAAAGCATGAGAATTCACCATAGCAGGCAGAGCTGCATGCTGATATTCTATTCCCCTGATTCAAAGTCTGGAGAGACAAAATTATAAGCCCTGGAATACAGCATTACAAACCCTGAGAAGGTGCTTGAGAGTGCTAGAAGGATCTATCAAAAAACCAAGTAGATACCTTCAGACAAAGGAATTTGGATATTTATAGAAATCTAAAATTAGAATTTAAAATCTTACTGAGGAATACCAGGAAAACATCTTGGCATAGGTCTGTTGAAGACAACATGACTTTGAATGCTTGGGGAGTTCCATATAAAATAGTTACTAATAAAATCAGAATATCTGATGTCTTATTGACTATAGAACAAGAGGATGGCTCCATGACAAAAGATTGGAAAGATTCAGCAGATTATTTGATTAATGGTCTGCTACCATCTGATAATGGTTTAGAGGACTCAGAATAACAGGGCACTTTACGATGTGACATGACACATGTGAATTGTTTACAGTGTGGTATTCCTTTTTGCTAGTGAAGAAGTCCAAAAAATGGTGATGGCACAGGGGTGCCTAGGAAGGCACCTGGACCTGATAGTATCAATGCTGAGATCCTCCGTGAATTGGTCATGGGAATTTCTCCTTTCCTCACTGACCTATTTAATGAATGTTTAGTACAAGGAAGAATACCTTCTTGTTTCAAGAAGACAAATATGGTAACTCTCTTAAAATGTGAAAATCATGATCCTAGGCTTGTATGGTCTTATCGACCAATCTGCCTGGTGAATACTGTAGGCAAAGTCCAGGAATGGCTTCTCATGTAATAAGTTTATTCGTAGATATAAAGGGTAAAAGTAAAAGTAAAGTGGTCCCACAACAGGCCTCAGGAGGCCCTTGGGGTAGTAGGAGGTTAAGGCTCCCACTTTTTCTAGACAATCGGCACTTGATGTTAGCCGGGTTGTCAGCCCTGCGTGATGGCCGCCTTTACCCCAGAACAAGCGTCTGTCTGGTACTCATTTCCGTTAGAGGCTGAGTCGACCCCAGGGCCATAGTGCCGCCAGAGGGTTTGGGTCAGTTTAAAAATCCTGACCCCAACGGGACTTGAACCCTCGACCCTCCGGCTTGTAGCTCAGTGCCTTAACCACTACGCTACGGCGTGCCCCCAGATATAAAGGGTACCTTAGATAATTTATAGTGGACATACCTGTTCTCTTCTGTAAAGAGGATGGATTGTCCACAGAGTTTATATTTGAGTCTTCTGGACTATTGTCATGATAGAACATAGAAATTCTCAACTGGCATAGAGAAATTAGTAAAAATGTTTCCAAAGTCCTCAGAGCTTTGTTTTGAGCCTTGAATTTTGTAATACAGTACAGCTTTTGGTTAATTGTTGAATATGCTACATGGGGACTGTATTATAAGACTGGCCATGGCATATGCTGACGATTTTGTACTCTTGATTGTAGGGAATTATAGATGGTAAATTGAAGAAAGAAGCCAAAAAACTTTAGACATCCTGGGAACTTGGTATAAAGAGTTCAGGGTGCAAGTTGCCATTGAGAAATGCACATATATGCTCTTGAAAGGAAAGATAAAGCATTTTCCTCCTCTATCAGACTAAGTGCTTATAAGACATGTGGTTCAGACTAAATACCTTGGTGTGCACCTAGATGAGAAGCTTGGATCAGAGTTCAATGGAAAAGATCAGGAATCAAGGGGAGGTGATTATGGTGAAGCTGGCCAGCATTGGCAATAGGCAATTTCATTTGCTTTTGCATGTTGTCCGGCAATATTATAATGCTGTTCTGGCCTCCATCATGAGCCATGGGCACACAGAACCAGAGACATAAAAATCAAATTACATCTTAGACGTACACTGAGGAAGAACTTGATAAGGTTTGTCGGTACCTTTAGTATGACTCTTACAATGGAATTATTGGTTAACTTAAGATATTTGGCCTATTAATTTCTAAATTACGATGAAAAGGACATGTTACTGGTTAAAAAAATGAAAATCAGAAAAGGATTTTCAAAATTCTAGGGGTTAATGCTGGCTCAAAGAGGGAATGGCAAAATGAATGGAGTATAAAGAACGAGGGCTGACAAGACTTTCAGATTTTCCTGGATATCAGACATAGAATGAGACTCCTGATCTGGTGCACTTTGTGATGGAGCATGGATTGTATTCTGCATATTTGAATCAATTTGGGTTGAAAGAGAGTGAAGATTATCCCATGTGCAATGATAGAGATACACCGGAACATGCACTGTTCAAGTGTCCTAGGACTAAGAATATATGTATAAACGAAATACTGTAAGCTGAACACACAATTGTTTCCATCTTTAGAAACCCAGATTTGGCTAACAACTTAAATATTCTTGCTGGCAGAGCATCGAAAATGGCCCATGAAGAGTTTTTCTAAGTGTGACAATGCCAACACACAGTAGTACCTTGAGAACAAGAAGACGTTGTATGTGAGTTAAGAAGATCCTTGAGGCTATTGGAGAGAAATCCCTATAATTTACATATATAAGAAATGCTTGTCTAAATCTTTTATTATAAATCTTTATAAAATATTTACATAGAAAGTAGAAACCTTATACAAATAGTTAGATTGGTATAAAATATAAAATAAAATTCTTTCCACCTCACCACATATCCTGTCTTCTAATTAGACCAGTTTCATAACCATAGTGGTTACAGCTTCAGTAGTTACACAACCAATGTTCTGTCATCATGGAGCATTGTTTCTTCTCCATCTGAACATCTTCAGTAGTTACATGACCAATGTTCTGTTGTCCAGGAGCACTGCTTCTTACTCCATAAATTCAGATGGAGTAAGAAGCAATGATCCTGGATGACAGAATATTGGTCGTGTAACTACTGAAGATGTAATCACTATGGTTATGAAACTGGTCTAATTAGAAGATAGGATATGAGATAAGGTGGAAAGAATTTTATTTTAAATTTTAAATTTAACCTCATAGTGATATTACCTATAATAGTTCAAAGTTAGATTGGTGTTGGTTGTATTATCATAGAATTTTGTAGCTTGTTTATTACAGTTATTGTAAAATCAGTTTGCAACGTATGTTGGTCATATTAATATTTACATTGTACACTTAGAAAGAACTTTTAGTTGAGATATTGTTAATTAAGTTATTTGGTCTATATATTCTTACCTCTTATGGTTGTTTTCATTGAACAAATAACTTAATTATTGAGTAAACCTTTTAATGTTGCTTCCTATCTTATTTTTAAAATAAATGAGATATTGTTGTTTCTTTTTAATTGTATATTGTGTTGTAGTGAATTGTAACTCAGCTGATGTAGTCCCAGTTTAAAATAACCTGGCTTCCAGTTGGAAATTTAACCTGGTGGCTTCCAGCAACTGTATACATTGTGTTTGTTTGTCTTTGTAAATTACTTTGAATAATTCTAATTTTGCCTAGTTAATGTAAAATTATAAAAAATGAAAATAAATAAAGAGATCCAAGAGATCTATGCATACCATGTCCTGGTTTAAGCAATTATATGCCAGGCTGAATGCATCACAGATCTTTCTTTTTTCTCTCTCTCTCTCTCCCTATTTGCAAACACTATTATAAAATGCATGAATGAAGGCAGTCATGTTTATGTGAATTCTGTGCATCTATGTCACAATGCTTCCTGAGCCAATCACCTGCATTCAACTATTGTGCATTAACGTGGCAGAATTTGTACGAGTTTTGTGAATTTACAATAATATAAGTGAGTAAATCTAAATTTATTTTATTAGTGTTGTGTTTCATAACTAAATACAACAGTGCTAAGCATGGAAAGTGGTGGTAGTAGTCCATCCATAGTAATTCCGCCCAAGGGCAGGTCCTTCACTGCAATCATAGCACTTTCATGCTATGCTTGCAGCTTTACTAGGGAATTGTAGGTGTGGTAGCTTCCCGTTGCTTTCCACACCGGTGAAGGATGATGATGATGATGGCCATATGATTTCAGGGACCATTTGGGCCTTAAAGTTTTCCTGACATTTGTCTTACAGGTGAGGAAAAACCCCAAAAAAAACCACACCCAGAAAAACTGCCCCGACTGGGGATCGAACCCGGGCCCGCTGCGTGACAAGGCAGCACGCTACCTCGTGACCACAGCGGTGGACGTGGTAGCAGTAAACATCAAATATTACACAAACTTGCTGGTTCAATATGTATGAATTCTTGATAAGTAATAAAAAGTCACATTTCCACATCAATCAAAATATTTTATCTACTTCCGGTGTTACACCAAACCAGCCTGATCTGCTTCGTTAGTGCTGTTTGTTATAAGAACTATGAAACAATAACTGAAGACCATAGCGTCATTTATTACTATAGTAAATTCACAATATCTTGGTTGTGGAAGTAATGAGATGTCATATGAATGTCTTTCCTCTCAATGGTTGAGAGCAACAAACATGCCTCCTTGCATTGTTCACATGTTAGGTTCCAGTAATGCTGGAAGTTGAGAGAACATATGACAAGAGCCGATAGAAATCAAACACTAACAATTGTCTATTTTTTCTCTCTCTCATGAAATGCAAATAAAATAGCATCATGTAAACTACACTTTTCACTTGTAGTTTCATTTGTTTTCTTCCACTATTAACATGCCATGAATTTAGTATAATGATTAAAATCATTTATTTGGCACAGACATGGATCATATAATAAATACTAAAAGTTCACTTTAATGAACATTAATTTTTCTTTTCACAATCATTATATTATAATATGATCCATTATTAG
This sequence comes from Diploptera punctata, assembly GCA_030220185.1. Classification (NCBI taxonomy): domain Eukaryota; kingdom Metazoa; phylum Arthropoda; class Insecta; order Blattodea; family Blaberidae; genus Diploptera; species Diploptera punctata. The sequence continues at coordinate 3,037,355 of JASPKZ010000007.1, forward strand.
AACTGTGGGCTCAACTGCACTTCTACTAGTGCTTGATATTTCAGTTATATTGTTGTAAACTATAGCTCTTCTTCTGTATTTATTAACATTATTTAATATTTTAAAGAGATGAACAGACAGGTGAATGGAGAAGACTACATAACAATGAACTACATGGTCTTTATAGGAAGCCAGATATAATAAGAACAGTTAAGTCTCGTAGACTGTGATGGGCAGGACATGTTGCACGTATGGGGAATGAAAGACTTGCATGGAAGCTTCTTGTAGGAAAGCCAGAGGGAAAACGCCCAGTTGGTAGACCAAGAATGAGGTGGGAGAATAACAACTATGATTTGAGGGAAGTAGATTATACAGGGAATGATTGGAAAGCATTAGCTCAGGATAGGGATGTATGGAGAGCTTATGTCCGTGCGGCCATGAACCTACGGGTTCGATAGTGCCAGTGAGTGAGTAAGTAAGTAAGTAAGTAAGTAATATTTTAAACTTTTTCAAACAATTTTTATAACATTATTAGACAATTTTGAAGTATTTATTTAAATATGCAAATCACAATATTATGACTCTGTTAGACAATATTGTGATGCTAACTGCTATTTTCTCCACCGAGTATATTACTTAGTCTATGATTTTTCTATCGCTGGTTGGATCAGCGTTAGGGAGTGATAAGTAAGTGTACACCCATTTTAATAAACGTTTGGTAATTATAAAATTATTAATATATTTTTTAACATAGACTTGGGGATTTATTGCAAATATTGGTCATTTAAATTTCATAGCAACGGATAGTAATCGATGTGGTTCGATTGTGGCTTATTGCTGGCTCTATAAACTCTGGTGCATGCGCACTGTTGTTCTATAGGACTTTGAAAATATTTCACACAGTTTAAGTGCAGTTTTTCCGAACTGTGTTAAAATAACAATATTGGAAAATGTTAAATAACATCGAATACTGCTTATAAAAGTGGTGGTGTAAAATTCTCAAACATAGATACTTCTAAATGAAGCTGGCCATTGGCATTGGTAGCGACACCTACCTGGCAGCGGACGAAACGAGAATTATAGATTTGTATATGTGGGAAGAATTGTTAATGTTTGTACCATGTCTAGAATGGTGTAGTGGTCTGCACACTCGTACGGAGAACGAGAGATCCACGGTTCGATTCCTGGTTCAGACATTAATTTTTCTTTTCACAATATCATTATAATATTAAAATAAGCTTAGGCTTTGCAGCTAATAAAAATCCCAATTGAACTCTTAGGTTATTATTCAATTTGATTTTCAGGTTATGCTGCGTCGTGATTTCTGGAGTCTTTTAACTCGCCGACAAAAATTATTTTTAAAATTAGATCTCATATTTATATTGAAATGTGTTATTTATATTTGATTAGAATCACTAAACAACTATGGAATAATTACTCATCCTTTAAGAATAGTTTCTACAAAGTAAATTTAAAACTGAGGCGGCATTAAATTAGACGTTTTCTTATGATCATGATTTAAGATATTACGTTTTATTATATGTTGGTAAGATGAAATCACGATTTTTCATTACAAACCTTGCTGTAATTCCTTCTTGAACAGTTTGAAACTTATCTCGAAGACTGTCGAACATTTTATTTTTATATTAACTATTATTAAGCAGAAAAACTGGTTTCACACTAAACGTCAGATGCACAAAAATCAGATTTCACCGAACCGAAAAGTTGTGCTTACCAACGCAAAAATGAAAAATGTAAGGGGTTGGGAAAACTTTGAGAATGATGTACTCCCATTGCCAACAAAATGTTACTTATATGCGTTCCAACGTTTTAACATCATTATAGTATAGCATCTTCAACATATGTTGGTTCCTATGAAAACTGATAATAAAACATTGGAATTTGACATGAGTATTTTTGTGATTTTGATGATATTATATTGGCGATACTAACGATCAGCTGATCTTCAGTTTCACCAAAATTGTTATTTTTTCCCTAGAATATTAACCTAGTATAAGTATTAGCATTTATCAAGATTATATGCAAATTTATATCTACTTTTATCCATATAATTTAAGTTACTGAATTTTATTTTATAATAAAATAATTATTTTATAAAATGGGGGCATTCAGTAGCCAAAGCGCTGCAAAAGCGCTTTAGCGCTTTATCTGCAGCATACCATTCAGCGGGCAATAAAGCGCTCTAGCGCATAGAGAACCGAATAGAGTGGCCTCTCTGTGTTAAATTTTGGACGCAATTTTCTACCGCTGCGCCGTCTTAAGATGACCTGGGTACTACATGGTACTGCTTTTGCCGATCACGGTGGCTCAATCGGGGTGTCGGTGGCTCAATCGCAAGAAAAGTACCCTACCCTTTCCATTCATTTAAAAATAAAATTGAAAGCTCAACACAAGTAATGCTACTTTGTTAACAACTTTCGCATGTTTTATTCTTACTCTCTTCAGTAGAAAATTACAAAAACTTTGCCAACTTTTCAGATGTCTTTAACTATATTATTTTCATTTTTCTTTATTTCAAAATTCATCAATTAGTAAGTTGACTAAAATAATTTACACAATTTCCCAAGCATTTATTAAAAAACAATTTCACTCTTAGATGAACACAGTGAATATGGAAAATCACTATTTATTACAAAGTAATTGAAAATGTTAGACATATACAACAAAAATATTGGCAAAATTTTTGTAATAATTTTCTGAAGTAAAATAAAAAATGCAAAATTGTTTACAAAGTAACATTTCTTGTGTTATTTCCATTAAGAAATATCAAAAAGGATCTGGATAATGGTATGCTATGGTAGCATCATTTGACGAGCCTGGTCTAATGAGTAATGATATGCTATTTGTTTTTAGGAGTTTTAAGAACCGAAACCATAAAGTAATTTAAGTTCAAGTTTTTAAATATTCTTAAAATGAAAATTTATAAATACCTTAATTTGATAAGAATGTAGCAAAAATAAATTCAAACTAAACTTATGCATTGTTTCACTATTCTGAACTATTCACATGTGAATGCGTGCACATCAACTCTGTTTAGTACCAGACTTGTCTTGATTAGTTTGTTTGCTTTTAAAAATGAAATAACATGATTCATTTATTGCCTTGTATTAAAATTAATAATTTCAAAAAATATATACATTTTATAGTTACTGCAGGATGTACATTATTCAAGACGAACAGAATTTTCTCAATGAAACTTAATTCACATACATAGTTAAAGATTCAATAAACATAATTATTTTATATGTAATTTTATAAGAAGACTATTTGAACATTTATTTACTAGCTTCCTATTACCCCAAGGGTCTTCCAAGCCCTATAATGAGAACAACTACCTTTACATTTTGATTAGAAAATCCGATAGTTCATTAGAAAAGAAACCATATTATGTATATTCTCCAAGGAGCAACACATTGAGAATGCCCTTGGCCTACCAGCTAGCTGCTGGCTCAACATTCACCTGCGAGAAAAATCCAAATTGACTTTTAGGCTTAAACATTTATTTAAGCCTAACAGAAATGCCTACCTTGATTATTACCAGGAAATCACTGAATAGTTGAAGGTTAGGACTAATTATTTTTGTTAAAAGACATCAGTTTTGTTCTCTAAGTAATTACCAACACTTCATAATAAGATATTTTTTGCACATGTTAAATAAATGTTATAAAAGACATAGAAAGTTCTTAATGAGGTAGAAGTACGGATGAATTGAAGTTTACATAAAACAATGTTAACTTAATTTTAAAATTTGTAATTTAAAATATTTGCTGTAATAGTTCAATTAAAAATTTGGGCTCAACTGCATTTCTACTAGCGCTTGATTTTTCAGTTATATTGTTGTAAACTATAGCTCTTCTTCTGTATTTACTACCATTATTTAATATTTTAAACTTCTTCAAACAATTTTTATAACATTATTAGACAATTTTCAAGTATTTATTTAAATATGCAAATCACAATATTATGACACTGTTAGACGATATGGTGATGCTAACTGCTATTTTCTCCACAGAGTATATTACTTAGTCTATGATTTTTGGGTTATCGCTGGTTGGATCAGCATTAGGGAGTCATAAGTAAGTGTACACCCATTTTTAATAAACGTTTGGTAATTTTAATATTATTAATATATTTTTTTAACATAGATTTGGGGATTAATTGCAAATATTGGTCATTTAAATTTTGTAGCGATGGATCGTAATCAAGGATGATAATCAATATGTGGTTCGATTGTTGATTATCACTGGCTCTATAAACTCTGGCGCATGTGCACTGTTGTTCTATAGGACTTAGAAAATATTTCACGCTAGTTTAAGTGCAGTTTTTCAAAACTTGTTTTTAATAAAAAAACACAGACACACTTTTCTGTATAGTCTATAATGTACTGGTATGTTCTTGCAATACACTTGTAGATATTCTTGAAGCGCAACTTCAGTAATTTAAAATATTTGCTATAATAGTTCAATTAAAAATTTGTTTTTAATAAAAAACAAAAACACTTTTCTGTATAGTCTATAATGTACTGGTATGTTCTTGCAAAACAGTTGCAGATATTCTTGAAGCACAACTTTATTACATCTACTGTAGAGTCTGAAAAAAAATTAAATAAATAAATATATATATATGTACAGATACAGTGGTTTCACTTGACCTGCGGCCGATAGCGGGAAAAATGACTGCAAGCATTGAGTCATCAACTCACGCTACCCATATAGTGTCTTTGCTAGTGGGCCGCAAGTCAAGTGAAAGTCAATGCATTTGTCAGAGTCCTTCACAATGAAGGTATCTCCAACTCTTAAGTAAATAAAATTATTTTCCCATATCTATGGACATCCGATGAATAAAACAAGAATTATATATTCCAATTTTCTAAAGGTGTTACTAATAAAAAAATATTGAATTTCTGATTTATTATCAAATAGCTATGAAAATGGAACATTCACTTAACCTCATAACAAGAACTGTAAAAAAATGGACTTCAAACAGTGCGATCCTAAACCATTGTATATGTATTATGAACATGTACACACATACATTTTTTGAAGTTTCTTTGTAATATTTCACAAACAATCAAAAATTACATTGAAAATTGAAATGACAATTCTTGAAAATACTTGACTTAAAAGAATGGAATACAAATACCATAAATAAACTAATAATAATGATTACACTATGTCTTTATTATCACCATTCTGTGTTTAACTTTCCTTTTTTAAGTTTAAGACTTCAATATTGGGATGTTCATTTTATTATGTTGTGTATGGTGGCAGCATCGGATGATTCTAAATTATATCCATTTTTATCTCTTGGCACATGTGTATGGGTCTACATAGACTTGGAACTTTTTTGGCCCAACTTTAGATTATCTTACCATTCATTTTCCATAGTATATTCTTGTAATGCTGTTGCTCTACCCTACTTCTTCTTCCCTTACTAACATTTCATAATATTTTTAACATTTGCAACAATACTTATAACATTTTTTGCAATAAAATATTAAATATTTATCTATGTATGCAATGATTTCTTCGAAGGTATGTATATTTGTTGTGCATACACACGAACGCTTAAATGAACATCCACTAAACGGTGGAGATATCTGTGAAATTGGAATAACCAACATTCAAAAATATGTTTTAAAAAAATGGATGTTCACTAAATTCATTTTGTTAGGTTCTGATGGGAATAGTTGGTGAATACTTAATTAAATAATATGCATGTAAATTATTTAGTTAGGTTAGGCAAGGGTAAATTGGTATACATCCATATCTAATAAATGTTGGGAATTTATTGCAAAGGTTGGTCATATTGATTTCACATCTACGTGGTTTCATCTAGCAATTCAACTCTATAAACTTTTTATAAATTTTTGCACATGTTCACTATTCTGCAGGACTTAGAAAAATTATTAGGAAAGGTAAACTGAAGTTTTTCATTTTTTTGTCACATAATGGAAACTTTATCCCTAAATTTCGGTTATCTTTTAAGATTTTATTTTTAGACTTACAGGTGTTCTAGATAATGCTACCTCACTCATAACTTAACCTATAAAAATATGTTAGGGTAAATTAGTTTAGCTAACTTTTATCAGGTTAAATCAATTTAAGGTTAAACACCCGAGTTAGTAAAATGAAGGTAGAAGCATTAGATCCACTTACCTAAAATTATATACATATGTAGACTTCCCAATCACTGTTATAAGGAAATACGCCCATACAATCTGATCTTGACAGCCTCATTTATTCTGTGAAAGAAATATTGATGAATAAGTACACACATTACAGACCAAGATTTAAAAAATAATATGAAATATAAACAAGCTTTTTTTAAAGGGATATTACAATTCAAATACAAACATTATAATGTCACGATGCAAACAAAATGTACGGCATGCCAATTTACATAGTTCACAGTATTATTTGAAAACACGATTTTGAAAAGTGGACCAAATTTTTGAGGGAAAAAAAATGTCGTATGTATTCATTCTCTTACCTTCCATTAGCTGTATTTTCCAGCTTCACTTTCTCCTTCAGATTGTAGAAAATTAATCAATTTAATAATTAACTTCGATGCACAATATTATATTATATTAAACCTCAAATTTCTCTTCGAACAGTACATAATAATTCTACCGTTCATTTTTCAAATTTAGTTCGACATTCAATTTTACATTTCGATTTGTTTGTCATAACCTTCATAACGTACCAATTCTACCGTTGATTTATTTAAACCGTAGAAAACGAGATCATCATCATCATCATAGTACATTCACGAGATCGGACGAGATAAAAATAGCGACGGTGGCGCAGTCTTAAGATGACCCGAGTACTACGTGGAAAAAAATTCTGCGTCCAAATCTCCCTATAAAGATTCACGGGACTCTAGCGGACTTGCAGCTACTGCAGCGAAGTAAAAGTAGGCTGCAGATAGAAGAAACCGCTGCATACATTGTGATTGGCTGGTTCATTCAGTTTAAACATGGCGTCTTTCTCCATAAACAATTTATGTTTGATGTACAAATTTTGTGTTATTTATGTCTGGACATTAATATACGAGTTATTCGAGGTGGCTAACCGTTTTAGACGAACATAAGTGATATATTAAGTAAAACTAAAGACAGTGATAATCTTAAGATTGTTATCAAGATCAAGAATTTACGATTATAACCTCTTTTCATGCAAATCATTGTGTTATTGACGAGTGAATGTTTTTATTATGAAAATTGTATCCGCAGATGATTCATTCGCTAATACCTGGTGCCAAGTTAATTATAATTTTTGTTTTCAAGATATATGAAATACATTAGAATAGTATGATTGTGTTCATGGGGTCATTTCTGGAAGTGCTACAGTGGTTGTCGAACCAATTTTCTCTACAGATAAAACGAACATTTGTACTATTCTTTAAATGTGCAACACAATAAGAAAATTGTGTAATGGACAAAGAGATGAACTGTGTATCTTATGTTTGTAATCTTTTCTGAATAAAGAGTTTTGTGAAGTAATCGGCCATAACTTGAATTCAAATATTACAATATTCTAGATTTCTTATCTAAATTTGAACAGTGAAGATACAAATACTCAGTGTGATGTGCATAAATAAAATTAAATTACAGCTAGAGTTGGTTAATGTATTAACAAAAAATTTTGCACTCTGCATAGGATTTTAATCACAGCTGATCCATTATTATTTAATCTCCAACTTTATATACTATGTCCTATCATTGAGATACTGAGAGCCATTTCTTGAACCAGGTATGAATAACTTTCACTTTAATTCCCAATTTATCGCAAAATGAAATATGGTCTTATGTCTTTTAATTCAAATGCATGTAGTCTCTCTTATGGGATATTGCTATTCACTGTATACTACCATTAATCTTGGTGGTAAATGTTTTTCATATTATTATAAATGATTCAGTGATATACTATTTAGTGTAGCACTTAACTTTACTAAGAAAGTGGCATTGCTAATGTTAGAATTATATTAAATAATGTCTTTTTAAGTATGGTGAGTGAGAGGTTATCTATAATTAACTGCTGTTATGACAGAATTTCACATATATGGTTGGAAATTGCATATAATGTTTTGGTTTTATTTTAGCCATAAATATTATGGTAGTTACTCTTATAAGTAATTAATATTATCAGATGATGCAAAAAAAGTTAATTAATTATTAAGAAAACTATTTAAATTATTATAAATTAATATTCTTCTTTGTTTTCATTCCTATTCCTTGACAAATTTAAAATAAAGATGAAGTATGTTTGAGGTTGAAAAAATACAATGATGCCTTCCTTTATACAATTGTTTGGTTGCTGTACTTAGGTCATGTCTTGCACCACATACATTAATTTTGCACATATGCCTGTACTTCCTGCATTTTCTAGTGTAACCCCTATTCCTCATAGATTTAAATATAGACCTAAAAGTGTCAAATATTATGTAAGAAATCACATGAATAAAAGGCTGAACAATTGAATAAAATTTACCCTACAGCCCACCTGGCAATACTTTTAGTGTGGTTATTAAATATATGTGTTATGTGATGATGAAGGAGCAAGATATGCATCACATAGGGAATTCGCAGGAGTGATGTTTAAATATAATAAAATAATTTCAAGTTGTTGTGTCCAAATCAGGGTCAGATCAAGTGATTAGATTAAGCCACTATATTTATAGAGGTCTGTAATTAACTAGGGTGCAGGCTGACTACATCTGATGAACGAAATGGATGTTATGAAAATGGGGAAAGGTGGAATAAAATTGTGGTAGGGGAAAATGGGAGAAACCCTGAAAGAACATGCCATAGATCCGTTTCCTCCACTACAAAATCTACTTATAATGACCGAGACTAACCAAGTTAAAAAAAGCTACTCTTACTAAAACACAAATTAATATGATTAAACTAATAATAAACATTATAAATAAAGTTCTCGAGAAGCCAGCGGTGAGAGGCGAGCGTCTAATCGCTTGCGTCACGGAGCCGCCTGATATATTAATAATTAAAAAAATACAAATTTTCTCGTTATAATAATATTTTATTTTAAACGATCTATTCGTCGATTTCATAAATTACATACATTAAAATAAATCGTAAATTCTGTATAACCCTATTAGTATTATGATTAATTTCAATAGCATCGCGTAGTAATATGAGTAATGAGCCAATGAACAAATTTAAATTTGGCGATAGCTGCATGCAGCGGTCCATTCAACAGACTCCTTAAATTTTCGCTGCAAATGGCAGCCATTTTTGCTAAAGCGCTTTACTGCCCGCTGAATGCGCCCCATATTGATGTAGTTGTGTGGTTGGCGCGAAATATGAAAGAAGATTAATATTACACTGACAATGAAGTTAATTTGCAGTTTCCTAATAAAAGGGTACAGTTCGCAACACGGTAATTTATTTAAAATAGTTTTAGTAATCCGGATCCACTGATATTCTGATTTTTTCTCAATCATCGGTTCCATGGGGGTAATTTTAGGATTTTAGAATATAAAAATTAATTATCAGACAATTAATTAAATTTTCCACAAAGTGATGGTATTCCCTAACCAAATGTGTGGTCTAATTTAAAGTGTTGTTTTTAATATATATATATATATATATATATATATATATATATGTTATATTGCAGAATTTCGCGGATATAAGTATGAATAAGAAAGTTTTCTTATTTATATATATATATATATATATATATATATATATATATATATATATACACTACTAAAAAAATTAGAGGAACACATGTTTAAACCAAAACACGAGAATGAATATTGAAACAATTTAATGTTTGGTCTTTTGTAATTATAAACTGAAGATTTATGTAAAATTAGAATAGGCATTCAAACAGTATTTTCTTGTACAGTATTAGTAATACGAACAAGTTATCATTTGTAACAGAAAACAAAGTGGAAATTTGAGATTTACAATTTTTGGAATCAATGTTTCGATGGTTATTTCAATACTCAGTACTTAGTATGTCCTCCGTGAGCATGGATGACCGCATTACACCTACGAGGCATGCTTCGCAGAAGCCTTCTTACAGACACTTGTGAGATTCTCTCCCATTCCTCGGTGAGTGCATGTGTAAGTTCTTCAAGGTTCTGAGGTACAGCAGGACGTTTACGAACAAGTTTTTCCAACTTATCCCACATATGCTCGATCGGATTAAGGTCCGGACTGCATGCAGGCCAGCCTATCACCCGAATTTGGCATTCTTGCAGGACATCTCTGGTAGCCTGTGCTGTATGACATCTAGCATTATCTTGCATTAGAAGAAAATTAGGGTCCATACCATAAGCAAAGGGTACAACATGTTGGAGGATAATGTCATTAATGTAAATATCAGCATTCATGCGCTGTGGGACAACGACAAGCTCTGTCCGAGACTCAATAGTAATCCCAGCCCAAACCATAACCGAACCACCTCCAAATCTGTCACGTTCAATAATTGTGGTTGGATCAAAACGTTCACCAGAACGTCTCCATACATGTGTACGACCATCAGAACCTGTTAGACGAAATATTGATTCGTCCGTGAATAAAACACCCTTCCATTGGCGGAGCTGCCAGTTGACGTGATTCTGAGCAAATCGCAGCCGGGCTTGTTTGTGCTGACGTGTTAAACGAGGGGCTTTAAAGGGGATTCTAGACCTCAACCTTGCATTTCTCAGTCTATTTCTTACAGTCTGATCAGAAATTACCGTCCCAGTTGCTGTGCGTAAATGATTTTGTAGATCTCTGGCTGTAGATTTTCTTCTGCGCAAAGCTGATAAGACAAGAAATCTATCCTGTACGTCTGTAGTCTTCTTCTTACGACCTTGCCCGGGTCTCCTCTTGTATCCATGTGTCTCTCTATATCGCCTCCACAGCCTATGGATGACGGAAGGGCTGACATCAAGAATCCTAGAGACATGGCGAATGGAACGACCATCTTCAATCAATGCAACTGCTCGTGCAACTGATGTTTCATTCAGATGTCTCATTGCTCTGTATTAGCTTCAGAGAACACAAAAATAACAATTCCCTACCATAGATTATTCTTCAAACCTGTTTTTAAAAAAATAAATCAATACGAACTCACTTTGGTTTCAGCAATTCTTGGAATATCACTAACATATTCAGAGCAAAATTAATAAAATCCAGAAGATCTTCAATCTGATTTTAAACAATACTTGAACTCAAAACATCTATCAAACATTAAATTGTTACAATATTTATTTTGTGGCTTTGGTTTAAACATGTGTTCCTCTAATCTTTTTGAGTTGTATATATATATATATATATATATATATATTAGTTTTAAAATTAAATCTAACTACAAACTCCTATTGATTATTTTTCTTCTTCATTGCCTTTGTGCCTTTCGGCGTTGAGTCATCTATCAATTTCTTAAAATGCCGCGCTTGTGCCAACCTCTTAACGATGTGAATTAATGCCCCTCTTTCATACCATCTCATCAATATACTGTTCCATTCTTTTATTGGTCTTTCTCTCCGTTTTATTTACTTATTTTTCTCCATTATTCTTTACTGACCTGTTTAGTTTTCCTTTGTTCCTTCATTCTAATTATATGTCCATACCATTTCGCATGGGATGAGATCCGGTGATCTTGGAGGTCACTGGAAATACGACTTGGTCATTGGGTCCTTGACGGCCAATCGCTGTAAATGACAACATCGTTCAACCAATCTCGTACAATGTGTAGCCAATATGGAGGTACGCCATCCTGTTGCCAAATAAAATTTGGTTCATACTGCAATTGGGTAAGATAGCGTCCACCGCGGTGGTCTCGAGGTAGCGTGCTGCCTTATCACGCAGCGGGCCCGGGTTCGATTCCCGGTCGGGACAGGCTCCTGGGTGAGGTTTCTTTCGGGGTTTTTCCTCACCTGTAAGACAAATATCAGGAAGCTTAGGGTCCAACGGTCCCCGAAAATCATCCGGCCATCATCATCATCCTTATCATTATTATTATCATCATCATTATCATCCTTCATCGGTGTGGAAATCAACGGGAATCTACCACACCTATAAATCCCTAGTAAAGCTGCAAAGCATATCATGAAAATGCTATGATTGCAGTGAAAGGCCTACCCTCGGGCAGAATTACTATGGATGGAATCTAGTAGCCTACGTTATTCTAGTTACGATAGCTTCAACGAAGAAGAATGGTCCATAAACCTTTCGTCGGGGAACAACATAGAACACTTTAAGTTTTGAGGGTCTCTTTTGGATTGTACGAATTAATGGGGATTTTCGGATCATCATCATCATCTTAAGGCGCGACAACTTCAAAAGTGAAAGTTTTGGCCTTCTCAACAATCCTCCTCCATGCCAATCTCTCTCTCTTGCCATATTCAAATTAGTCACTTTCATTTTCTTTAGATCGTTCATTGTGTCATTCCCCCATCGGTTTTTCAGATCCTCATATTCATTACTGAACACAATCAAGAAAGTCATATTTTTCTTGCTGCAACATTTCAGGTGCGAAGTTGAAGAGCACAGCCTAAGGCTTTAAAGACTGTAACAATAATGTAAACGGTAGGGACGCACATGTAAGCGTCTTCGTAAGACCTTCCATATGTTCATCACTGGCTCTAGAAGTTCATGACTGGCCTTTCTGACTTTTAGGACTTCGTAAGAAAGAGTTCCGAAACGATGAACATCTCAGACACTCTTGGCCGTCCCATACTTTTACCTTTACACAGACAACCGGTCGTTGCCAACTGCTTATGCCATCATCGGATATTGTTGGGATTTGGATATCACGATTAAACTGCATACGAAAGGCACGTTGAACTATTATGACTGATTTACAACTCTCTAAACACAAAATATTTTCTGTTGAGCAGTCGTCATCTTTGTTATTATCGCCGCCAAGAAAACAAAACAAAGGAAAGCTATCTGTGCAAGCATACAACTAAAACTGTCTTACTGAGCCTCATCTGAGAGATAATATAACGACGTCAAACTGCTATATTCTTGCATGTACACGGTGTATAAAAAAATATCAGGAGGAGAATGGTCAAGAGTGGGAAAGTACAGAGATAGATGGAAACATCTACATCGATCAGGACTCATTAATAGTGATTATTAAAAGTGAGACAGTGAATAATGAGAATGAAAAGGGAAAGGGAGGAGGAACAGGTAAACCGCCAACAAATCACATAGAAACCCAAAACTCCCTAGGATCTCAACTAAGGAAAATCCCTACGTAGGCATGAGGTCATGGTCCTTAGGGGATGAAATAGGCTAAATGTATTATTATTATTATTATTATTATTATTATTATTATTATTATTATTATATATTATTATTATTATTATGATTCAGAGATATAATTGATGTTAAAAAAGAAGAAAGAAGACTGAAATGTAAAGAGGATGTCAGATGACAGGATACCTTATATGATATTAAATTTTGAAGCGGAGGGCAAGAGAAAAAAGGGGAGATCAACAGATAAGTTATTAAATTTTGAAGCGGAGGGGAAGAGAAGAAAGGGGAGATCAACAGAACAGTGGACTCAAAAGAGAGCATAGGAGTATGATGTCGAGTGAGTTAACAGAGAGTGGTGCAGAGAATAGAAATTTATGGAAGAGTAAAATTTACAATGGGTTGTAGAAAACTACTGTTTGTAGAGAAATTCCTAATAAAGATGATTATTATTATCATTATTACGGTATGTTAATACTGCATATGTGTATGAAAAAACAATTGATAATTATATAAATACATTTTAAAGTTATATCACGAAGAGTAAATATGAGCAGTATTTTTTTTATTTTGGATTTGTAGTAGGCCTAGACATGTTACAGAAGAATTTAGTTTAAAAAATAATACCGAGCAACATCAGGCATTTTTAAGGCTGTTTTAAAGACTTATACGATTACAAAATAAAATTACGAGTCTTAAGTGATATATTTTCAGATCAAAATTATATTAATTAAACGTGAAAGTAAAATATACATTTATAACAATTTTAATTAATTTCTACCTTTTCTGCTTTTATTATATTCTCATTTTATAAACTTAGGTCCAACAGTTTCCCCCGTGTGGTCTCAGAAGTGACTTTACTAATGACGTAATATCAAAGAATATTTCACACTTGTTTTAACAATATTTATGAGTATGAAAATTATCTAGAAATTTGACAAAAACGAATATGCTCTTTATATGGTGTTAACGTTGTGATCAAACTATTTAGAAACTTGCCTTGCTCTTTTCTACCGGAAACGTTGATTTATGATTTAAGTCTCAACCTTGGTAATGCATTCATGATACTATGCATCAATCGACTAGGCGCCATTTTAAAACATATTTTGATGCAATCTGGCTCAAAAAATAAGTGTACGCACACTTTTAGCGCCAAATCTTTAAATATACCGGTTACCTTATTATTAAAGAAAATGTAAACTCCATCGGTCCTATCACAGATTCTGTTTTTTTTTCAACAAACGGCTATGGAAGCAGATCTTCATAAATGGTAATATAAATTTTGCATCATGCAGCTAAGCGCCAAATGTTCCCGCTCTTAGACTGTTGATGCATAACTGTCAAACAAGGAAAATAACTTATAATATCCAATTTTGTTAGTTTGGCGCTACAATAAATAGTGAAGACGTATTTAAACTTTAAATGTATTTTTCTCGAAACTTACATAATGGCGCATAGCTGGTTGATGCATAAGGCCGTTCAAATAGGCCTACTCAAGTTCATATGTTAAAGCCGCCTTACATAACAATTTGATATTAAATCGTTAATACAACATATTGAAGACATTACGTTGGTCTATTGATTCATGCTCGCGAGTTCAAACCCGGCCGAGGCCGATTGATTTTTTTAAGGGCGTAAAAATCCTGAGTATGCCTTCATTTGGAAGGGAAGTAAAGCCATGGATCCGTGTCGTATATATACAGCAGATAAAAGAACCTGAAACCCTAAATAAAAAATCTCTGCGTGAAATTTGTTGGTTCTTTCTCCCGAATATTTTAATTTCGACTTTAATGGCCTAAGAAACTAAATATTAATATCAGATAAAGGACTATTTGACCCATTTCAATAAAAATTAACACCATATGAACCATATGAATTTATAAAGGCTAGAAGTCCCATTAGTTGTTAAAACGATATAAACGATTACAATAAGATGAAAAAATAAGTAGGTCTCTAAGGGCGATAATGAACAAAATCGTTAGGCACATAAAATGAGAGGGATGAGTGTAATTACTGCCATAACTTGAAATCCGCCCAAATAGTCTCTGAAGATGCACCATGACACACTTCATTGGTTGTTATGAAAAACATATGATTGAATGTATTATTACAATTTTATTTACATTGTTATGTTCCAAAAATTTTATTGACAAACTTAAATGAAATGTGACTGAGTTTATAACATGAAAAGTAAGAAAATCAATTATGTAATTAATAAATTAATGATGTTTTACTATGTCACAACAGAATTCTGAAGACTCATTCAAGACAGCTTATGTAAACGTAGGTCTATATTCAGATTCCACGTGGATTTTGGGTGAACCTGACAAATTTCAAAAAGCAAATCAAGAGTTGTGGGTTTATTATAATCGAATAAATAACTTTAGTTGCGAACAATCTAAAGATAAAGTGCAATATTTCCCTACTTCAACTGAAAAAAAGAATCGTACTGTCAGAGACACAATTCCTTTTAGTAGATTGGCACAATATGGAAATTACGAGTACAACGAAGATAGAGAACGTTTATATACACCAGACGATTCTTCAGCCAACTACACAAACTTACCGGATGAGAACTTTGAATCATCAGATCCATATGAAGAAATCTGGATGTCTCCTGAGGTCGAAGAAGCATTTAGAAACTGTACGTGTTTGGTTGAACAAAAGCATTCGAAATCGTAAGTAAACTGATTATACAGCAAGACATAGAAATAATATCATACCATTCGAATAAGGAGAGACTAGTAAAACAACTCACAATGACAATGTTAAATACGAGTATAAGCGTTCGCTGGAATAGGCCTATACTTTTTTTTTTCAAAATTTACTCTACATTAACTACAACTTTTTTTTATTAGGTGTTAAAGAGGAGCAAGTTAGTATACACCAGATTAGTTTAGGTTTACTAAATAACACTAGTAGAGGGGAAAAAAAGTATTTTAAAAGTATTAAATTCGTTGATTAAAAAGTGACATATGCCCACCGAAAGCTTCTATTAAATCACTCTCATGTTTTATAAGTTACGGGTAGCCTACTACTCGTATTTCAAAGCATCCTTCTGTATTGTGGTACACTTCAGAGACGTTAAAATTATTGGACTTGGCATCACTTTGACTTGTAAACAAAGAAAGAAAAGGAGGGGTGTTTGTTTGTAAGTAGGACTATGTGCCTATTTATCATTTAGGCCGGTATTCAGGAACCAAGCTTACGCAAAGAGCGACTCTTTCCCCCTCTCTATGACATAAAACAGTAAAACTTGGTTCCTGAATACCGGCCTAAGTTTATGTTATTTAGTTCAACACAAGCTATGAAAAAATAACATACAAATGGTATATGTGTAATAGAAACGGCATTATCAAACTATGGGATGCTATTTTATTTTTTTGGGTCTATGTAATACAGATAGGCGCTTATCCCGTGTTTTCGCCGAGAGCTCTATGTAAATACAGGCCAGGAACTAGATAAGATTAGATGTTAGTTCAAAACTCTACAAAAAAAAAATAGTTCAAAACTCTACAAAAAAATCTATGGGACGACAGGTCTAGAAGGTCCTTGGCATACCTTGGACTCATATACATATGTGCCAATCATAGAGGTGGACGATCATCTAGTCAGTATACGGGTGACATGTGGTCAGCTTGTTGGGTCCTCCCAGCCGTTATAGCTAGGGCTACCTGAAAGTAAATGTAAGCCTAAGCAATGTTGCGATGTACCAAATCACCAGTTCCTTTTCATACCTACTCTCAAAAAGTAAAAATCAGTAGATAGTTTGCTGTAGCCTACAGACCATTTCTCTTTTCTGCTGAGTAGATAGTGTATTATTTTATTTAACGTCACTTTTCAACAACTGAGGTTGTTATATCTTCATTCCTAATATGAGTCTTGAATATTAAAATGGGCCGTGTCCACTTTTGGTGCATTTACATATGAGCATATCTACTGATAGCTCAAGAGTATATTTCTTCATCATCATCATCCGGTATCGTGGCAGCTGCCGCCGTCTTCCGGAAACCAAACTCCATTCCTCTCTGTCCATCCATTGATCTTCCTCCAATCCTCTGATATTCATAGCCGCTTGTACCCCTTCTATCCAAGTTCTCCTCGATCTTCCTCCTTTCCATTGGGATCCATTCCATAACAATATTAGGCAATCTTTGCTCTGGCATTCTTTTGGCATATTTATGTTCATACGAGTAATTATATTTTTATAGTTTTACCAAGTGTCTATTAAAACAAATAAAATATTTGTTCTATGCATACCACTTATATTATTTAAACCAGTATGTAGAAGAAAAATCAGCTACGGTATCTAAAAATATGACATAATAGCCATAGCTCATTTTAATACTCAAGGGCTCATATAGGGGTGAAAGGACCGACTCAGACCTGAGGTTCGTTTGTGCCATAAATCTACGATAATGGGCCTATGATTTCCCTTCCGAAGTAAGCAATGATCAGAATTTTTACACTCTTGAAAAGAGCATTGCCCATCGCTGTGGTCGTGGGGTAGCGTCGCTGCCTTGTAGGCAGCAGGCCCGGGTTCGATCCCCGATCGTGACAAGTTTCCTGGGTGATTTTTTCGCGGTTTTTCCTCGCATGTAGGATAAATATCAGGAGATTTTAAACCCCAAACGGTCCTCTAACATCTGGCTATCATAATCATCATTATCATATTCGCCATGTTCAGTATGAATATGTGCATGCATGGTGTGTTTCGTCTTAATGTTGTGTTGTCTCGGAGGAAGCCCTGACATTGAACTGATCATTTATTCGGGGAAGCCTTCCATATTCTTGTGTGGTTAAAAATACTGCATGTGATCCATAGTTAAAATCTCTCTCCCAACAGGTCATGTCACTGTAAGACCGGGTGGCGTGTGGCACGTAGAATTAGGCCTACCTATAAGGCGAGAGGTTAAACCGCGGTAGTGGAATGGAAACGAGTAAGGTAGCCACTAGAAACAACTTCTGCTGATTAAATTGTCATTTTTGTAAAACTTTAGATTATATTCAGGACAGATATTAAGGTTGGACTTAGCACCCCAATAGAAGAGTCCCAACCTTGCTCTCCTATTTCAAAAGAATATCAGTGTAGCCACTAACCAATGGGAAGACTTTCTGCTGATTATGCAAGCATTTATGGTAAAGTTTAAACTACATTCAGGACGGATATTAAGATTAAACTTATTTAGCCCACCGCGCCGTCTGCAAGATGTTGAGAGTCTTCATGACTGCATTGTAGAAGGTTGCAACACAAGATGGTGCGCTAGTGCACGTCTCCAAGCTGATGGAGGACATTTTGAACATTTTTATGACGTATTTACATTCAGTCATCACTTGGTTAAAGTTAATATTACCTTCAATTTTGTTATATAGCTGAAGAAAACATTACATAAAACAAAAATAATGATTTTCCGGATCTGTATTCACATATTTTCATTCTAGTCTACCGCTGTGGTCTCGAGGTAGCGTGCTGCTTTGTCACGCAGCGGGCCCGGGTTCGATCCCCGGTCGGGACAAGTTTCCTGGGTGAGTTTTTTTCGGGGTTTTTCCTCACCTGTAAGATAAACTTTAAGGCCCAAACGGATCCCAAATATTATCTGGCAATCATTATCATCAATATCATATTTGCCTAATTCGCTTAAGTTTAATTTAAGTCCCCTCCTGGCGCATCATTACCACCATCATGAACTCACATATCAATGGCGCCTTCAGGCGCCCCAACCTCAGAAGTGGGTTACAAGTATGCCATGCCAGGAGAGGACATCAGGAATGTCGAAATGACAACCTGGGGCATTTGCAAAAAAAAAAAAATTGTTCTCTAGATGTTGCCTAAAATTTTGACATATTTTTGTATGCATTTATACACACACATATTCTTTTTTTATATTTTCATAGTCAACATACTTTTGTTTATACTTGAAAAGAAAAATACACGCTCAGACTGGGATATTTTTATTTTAGCATGTCTATGGAGACGTTTGAAACTAAGCAATGAATGTTGTATGTCCTATTTTATTCATATTTCTTCCATTTCAAGATGAAGATTCCGATTCATATTCTATTAATTAAAATATTTTCTTAAAATCACCTCCATCGATTAAAATAACTTCAGTTTACAATATATTTAACAAATTCATTGCTTTATTCTTTTCCACAGAAAGTACCAACAAACTACACCATGCATGCATGAAGTTCAAGAGGAAGATAAGCAACAAATACAACTTCCTACATATCAATCATGGGATTCCATTCAATTAACTGAATGTCCTAAGACTGGAGAATCCACACATGAGAGTATGGAATACTCAGGTTAGTGTAAACAGGAAAGTGTTTAATTTTGTTAAAGTTATGAAATGTCAATGAAAATCATGTTCCAAACTAATGAAATTATTTATATGTGAGATAAATACTTATACATAGTAACAAATTAGAAGTAGTGGCAAGTTGTCCCAGAAAAAACATCCCAAGACATTAAACTTGTCACACATATAATTTGATCACAGAGTAATGTCCTCATATATGTAATGTAGTCCCAATGAACATTTCATCTCAACAATGAGTTTAATGAATTTATTCGCCTTTCAAGCTATAAATTTAATAATTGAATAGTTAATATTTAATTTTAGGAAGTTATATTTTGAGGTTATTTTAATTATATTATTTTTGGTCTGAACATCTTACCTCAATATTATAATATTGAGGTAAGATGTTCAGACCAAAAATAATATAATTGAATAGTTGCCCAGAAAGAGATGTAGCTGACAAAAATTTGAAAGTTGAATTTTCAGTGGATTAGTTATATATCCAGATAATATCATGGCATGGTGCATGTAAAATTGTCCCTGCTCTTCCAGACCTTTTTTTATTTATTTTCAAAAGTTGGCAGAAGAAGTTAGTCAAGTCACGAGTAGCAGTTTATGGGTTAGATGTGTTTTCGGGGCAACTATTCAATTAATGCAAATATTGATGTTTTTATTATTATTAATTTCATACATCTCAATGATGGATAAATCATATTTGAAGAGAAAGATTATACGCTCAGACCGGGACTTGAACCCGGGACCCTTGGTTTTCTAGTTCAAGTGCTCTACCATCTGAGCTTCTGACAGAAGCAAAGGCTTCAAAGCATTTGGTGGGCGGGAATTACAACGTATATAGAGAAAAATTTGCGTTTAGATCGGTACTTGCTCAGGTAGCTCAGATGGTAGAGCACTTGAACTAGAAAACCAAGGGTCCCGGGTTCAAGTCCCGGTCTGACCATATAATTTTTCTCTTCAAATATAATGCAATATATTGCTAGCAATGGCATGGCCCAATGCACAACTAGATAGTCCACCTCTTCACCTCGTTCCTTGTATTATTCAAAACATCTAACAAATATTTTAACTTGTGCTTCTTCTTCCTGGGAGAGCCGTCAATTTCTAGAACCTGAATTTTAATATTTACTTCAACTGCAACTTCATTCTTTCAAAGAATGCAGAAAAGGATGGATGTGATTTTTCAATGAAATGATTCAATCTAAAATACCACCCTGCTAGTGAATTTGTGGGAATATGAGATACCTCAAAAATTAATAAAATTAATAGCTTTAACCTTGATAGATACCAAAGTAAGATTAAAATGTAGCAACGCACTCAGCGATGCGATTGAAGTAAACTCTGGGGTCAAACAGGGAGATCCTTTATCTACGACATTATTCTGTATAGTAATGGGTATGGTCTTAAAACAACTTGATCTAAGAGGAAATATTTCAACAAGACTAAAACAATGTCTTGCATATGCTGATGATGTAATAATAACAGCAAGAACAAAAAAATTCCCTACTGGAAACCTTCGACAAATTGAAAAATGAAAGCATAAAATATGGGCTTGTAATCAATCTAAATAAAACAAAATATTTAAGATGTATGAGAAATAAAACAAATTTGACTGAACTAACTATAAATAGTGACTGTATTGATCAAATTAAGTCCTTTAAGTACCTAGGCACAATACTAAACGATAATAATACTGTTGAAGAAGAAATCAAAACAAGAATATCGCAAGGGAATAAAGCATATTTTGCTAATTTCGATTTATTCAAAAGCAAATTAATATAAAAATATGTTAAATTCAAATTATATACAGCAATAATAAGACCAATCATATGTTATGGAGCTGAAACCTGCGTACTAAAGAAGCAGATAAATTAAGACTATTAACGTTTGAGAGGAAAATATTTAGAAGAGTGCTAGGTCCAGTAAAGGAAAATGGAACTTGGAGGTTGAGAAGGAATGATGAATTTATATTATACCTCAAGAATAATAAAGAAAATATAGTTAGTTTCATCAAATCCAAAAGATTACAATGGTTTGGACATACACTAAGAATGCCAAAGGGAAGATTGCCGAATGATATTTTAAATTGGAAGCCACAGGGAACAAGACCAAGGAGAAGACCCAAGGATCGATGGGAAGATGACGTAATTGAAGATTTGAGAGAGATGGGGATTTTTGATTTGAAATCTACTGCACAAGATAGGAAGAAGTGGCGTAAACTGGTTGAGAAGGCCAAGACATTCCACTGGAAGTCGTAGAGCCTGATGAAGAAGAAGAAGTGAATTTGTGGTTCTATGGAGTCCAGTTGCCACTCTACAGATATTTGGTGGAAATAAGGATGCACTATACCTTCATTCTCTTTGCCTGCCTCTTATATAGTTGTCTCACTAATGTGCTCAATTACAGGAGCAAGAAATGCATCTGAAGACCATGTAAGGTGAAAATATGAATGACCTCTTCTTTATTGATTCCGTCAGATACAAAAGTAAGGGCAGGAAGAGCATGGAACTGTGAACAAATTTCATTATTCTTATGTACCTTGGCAAGCCCTATTAACTGCACTTTTTGCCATAATATTTTACTGCAATGGAAAAAGCAGCCATAAATTCTGCTATTTGGGAATGTTACTCTCATTGCTTTTATTGCCGCAATTTCATAATCCAACAAAATAAACATAGGTCATACATTTTCTCAGAAGAGTCTTTCGACCTCATAGCAAAGGATTTTGAAGACCTCTCTGCACATCTCTTGTACTTTCCTTGCCATTAAAACCATAACAATTGGGAACCATTATACCTGAAAATTTCCATGTATTATATAAAGATGGATCAATTTCAGATGGTGTGTGGAACAATACAGAGAACATTCAAAAATAAAATTAGAAAAGAAACCAAGATAAAAATGTATAATGTTATAGCGGTTCCCACAATATTGTATGGATGTGAAACTTGGGCTCCAGTGAAAAGACAGAAGGATAGAATACAGACGGCAGAGATGCGGTTCCTAAGACAAGTAAAAGGATGTACAAGACTTGATAGAATAAGAAATGAGGATATAAGAGAAGAATTGAAAGTACAGCCTTTATTGGATAAAGTCACGAATTACAGACAGAAATGGATTGATCACATGGATGGAATGAGTAAGGAGAGATATCCATTGTTAGCAAGAGGAAGGCGTGATGTTGGAAGACCTAGAAGACGTTGGGCTGATGCATTATGAAGTCGGAACGGGCAATTGCCTAATCCCTGGAGTGATGATGATGATGATGATCAATTTAGGAACAGATTTGAAAGTCCTATTACATATCCAATTATGGCACCTACTTAAAACAAATGTGAGTGAGGGTACTTTTTTTTGTCACAGCTGAACTTCAAAAGCTACACTCTCCTTGTCAAATTCTTACTTGTCAGGAATATCAGTTAATCTTTCAATGTTTTTGGTTTGGCAGAAGAAGTTTGTCTCTTACTCTCTGAATAGTTCTTCTCATGGAATCCATCTCACAAGGGAACTGTCAACTATATTTGAAGAGAAAAATTTTCGCCTAGACCGGGACTCGAACCCGGGACCCTTGGCTTTCCGGGCCAAGTGCTCTACCAACTGAGCTACCGAGGCGAGTTACGATCTAGATGCAAATTTTTCTCTTATGTACGTAATTGTAATTCCCTCGCGCCAAATGCTTGAAACCATAGCTTCTATCTTTGCAAATGGCGGCTTCTTAGTTAAGAAGACATTTATTGGGAATTTAACACTACTTTATAGCCAGTAGGGCTTCTATTGACGATTTTATTATTAATTTAACACTTCTCATAGAAGGATAAATTATATTTGAAGAGAAAAATTTTCGCCTAGACCGGGACTCGAACCCGGGACCCTTGGCTTTCCGGGCCAAGTGCTCTAGATTGCATCTAGATCGTAACTCGCCTCGGTAGCTCAGTTGGAGAGCACTTGGCCCGGAAAGCCAAGGGTCCCGGGTTCGAGTCCCGGTCTAGGCGAAAATTTTTCTCTTCAAATATAATTTATCCTTCTATGAGAAGTGTTAAATTAATAATAAAATCGTGAACTGTCAACTGTTGCATGCTGAAACCTACCTTGAAATTTCTCTCAGAGAAGCATTATGATGTATCAAGGCCGTATCCCCAAAAAAAAAAAAAAAAAATCTGCCGCTTTTAACTCCAAGGCACAGAACTTGAAGCCAGAGTCTAGCAATGGCAGCCCATTGTGCAAAGCAGATGGACACCCTGCTTGACTAGAGAAGAGTGGAGTGAGGCATGGTGGGAGCAGACAGTAGGTTGTGAGGATTATCAAATCCATCAGTCAGGAGTTGTATTACTTCCCTGTAGTTTAAATGAGAAATTTGGCACTGGATTTTAGTTATTTGGCTTCTACTGAAGATGGAACCAGTTCTGAAAGCCCTACAGTATTTTAAAAAGTTTTAACAAGTTGAAGAGATTGAACGTTACAGGTAATAAATTTTATAATTTTATATTCTGACTAATTTTTTATTTTATTTTATATAACACTGAGCAACAAAAAAGAAACTTTTCTTTTGTCTCAGAAAGAAAAATATGTGATTCTGATAGTATTTTTTCTCCTGAATTCAGATATGATATCGGTTTTTCTCCATCACACAAGGTTTCCGTGAGACAGGAATTTATAATTTCAAATACTTTAATATTTTCTACATTCGTAACTACACAATATTTGAACATTCAGACTCACCTAGAAAGTAAGAAATGATGATTTTCTGCTATATTTCACCTGTGGAGCATCCCTCTTGATGGTCCAACAATAATTGGCCTGCATATTAGGATTCCATTTGCCTTAATATCTCTTTTCCATAGCTGAAATCTCCTGAGTTAGCTCATTTGGTTTTATTTTACAATGGACAAATGGACAAAAAAAATTTATTAAAAAAATAATTATTTAAATCCATTAACTGAAATTGAAATAAAAAAAAACTGTGGGTGATGAAGAATTCTGAATACATATTTGAAAACACGACAAAAAACTGCATTAAGAACAACTATTGGTACTCATGAGACAAAAATCATGTTGACCAGTGTAATTTATTTAACCAATCTCTTCCATTCACCAGGACAAATATGTTGCATCATAATTCAATAATCACAAGTTATAATATTTTATACTAAATGAAAATTTTACAAAATTGATAATAATAACATAATAGTGTCAATGATAATTAAAACTAAAATTAATAATAAACTGTACAATAAATATGAGTTGTATTATTTATGAAAACAATTACAAGGTTATATAATGAGACATAATGTATTGTATTGTAATAAAAATAATATTAAGAATGAACAATATTTCATATATAAAATTTAAAAAAAATTAGTTCCTAAAAGAATACTAATAGTAAGGTGTTTCTGTTAGTTTGTTATAATTTCTCAGTTAGTTTTAGAACAATGTTATCGTTTCATATTCTCAACATAAGGCGGAAGAAAATTCCATGTTTTGGTAAGTGAGATTGTAAAAGATAGTGAGGAATATATAGTGTAAAAAGGAGGGTTATAAAGGACAATGTGCTGATGGAATAAAAAAAAACTCTAAGCATGACAGGCCTAGAAAGCCCTTGGCTGACCATCCGACTGCTGGCCTCACATCCACATGTGTTAATCACAGAGGTAGACGATCATCTAGCCAGTGTAGGGGTGACATGTAATCAGCATGTCGGATCCCCCAGACATTATAGCTGGTATTCTCAACCTGTAGTCGCTACTTATTGTAGCTACCCAATTGCCTCACGATGCTGAGCGGGCACTGGTCCCATACTGGCCGAAATTCCATGAGAAAATTTCTTCCCACATGGAGACTCGAAGCAGCGCAAGTTCCATAGCTCTGCGCCAAGGCTTCTTGCCTTAACCACTCGGCTACGGCACAGGACAATAGGGTGTTTAAATTATGTGTATGGAGAGTCTAACAAAGCAGTGATAGGTAATTAGGTGATGATGTGTGTTATATTTTATAGAGAAGAGAAGGATTGGACGATTCTAAGATCTCTAAGACAAGCCCATGACGTTTGTTCTAGGGATGGCGTAAGGTGATGATATCTGCAATACACAAATTAAATGTTGCAAGAATTATGAACATGTTGAAATTTTTTAGTAAAAATAATATTAAGGTCTATAAAAAGAGTATGAAAATGAGACATTCTAACATTTTTCTTAGAGCAAAGGGTAGAAAATTTCTTATGTGGTTTGAAATAATGAATTATTGAAAAGATTGTTTTGCAATTGTGATTTACTTGTATATTCCAATTTATATTTTTGTTCATAAATACTCCTACATTTTTTACTGTTCACATAAGGGACTAATACTTCAACAAAATTTTATCAATAATTATATTAGTACTAATTCCACAACTTCTTCAAAATTTTCCTAATTTCTTATTAAGCATCCATTCCAGTAAATAATGCATTTATATGTGTGACATTATATTTAGTTTTATTGCTATTGTCTTCCAGACACAGTTTTTTAATGTGTGCATTTTGACTCTAAGTATTCCCACACTCTCACCCAACATAATGGCCCATCAAACATATCTAATATATAAAAATGTTTCTTTGTTTGTTCATACTTTATGCACGGCCATACCATTGATCCAATTGTGACGGGGCTTTTTGCAAAATGTTCAGGAGATTCCTGGGATGAACATAGGCTATAAGAGAGTTGGTGATACTCAACTCCTACACCCTTAAAAATTGCCCTTTTTAGTGGAAAATGTGAAAAAAGTATATCTTTGGATGCTTAAATGGCTTGTGCTGCCTAAACCATAACAAATACACAAAATTAATGTACACAGAATTGAATATCTCAAATAGCTCTACAAAAAAGTCTGCAACAGCATATGTTTATTTATGGATAACTCACAATAACCATTTTTGTCTTTCATTGATGCCATGAAAATCGAGACAAGTATGTAGATTCACATGCAAGCATATCAGCACATGGCGGGTATTCTTTTACGGATAACTCACAACAACGAATTTTGTCTTTTAGCTCATTTGTCAAGAAGATCGAGATAAGTAGATTCCCGGGCAACACCGGGTAATCAGCACGGGGAATCTTAAAATAATTACAATATACATATATAATTAATTTTCATTTTACTTACTCAACTAATCATAAGAATGACATTAATTTTTGTCTTTCAGCTCATTTATACCAAGAAGATTGGGATGAGTAGATTCCCGGACAATGCTGGGTAAACAGCATGGAGTATCTAAAAATAATTACGATATAAATTTTTCCTTTTACTTATTTAACTAAACATAAAATACATTAATTTTTGTATTTCAGCTCATTTATGTCAAGAAGATCGGGATAAGTAGATTCCCGGTCAATGCTGGGTAATCAGCACGGGGTATCTAAAAAATATAAATTTATAATTATTTCTCCTTTTACTTATTCAACTAAACATAAAAGCATATTAATTTTCATTTATTTAGGCATAGCAGTGCACGCCGGATATTAGCTAGTACAATTTTTTTTTCTAAAAGGATAAAATTTTGTGTTGCAGGAACACATCAGGTTGAGCATTTCGAATTGAATGAGTATCCAATACCTCGATATTCAATTCGTTCTTCAGCTGAACTTCACCTGGAAAGTCAAATTTTTTCTCCAAAAATAAAAGAACTCTGGGAAAAGCCAATGCCACAAAATACAATTCAAGGACAGCCAGAATCATGTAACAAAGAAAATAATTATAATCTTAATGTCAATTCATTAGAACACATTTGTGATGTAAATCAGTCTCTGGCACATCGACCACCACCACCTATGCTTAATGCTAATGTTCCTGAATTTTTTCCAAAAGCTAACATGAACTACAAAATAATTTACGGTCAAGACAAAATGAATCAGAAGTATTTTCCATCTGCATATGAAATAAATGATCAGAATATACTCTTCCCTTATGCTAACATTTCAGATGATTACACAACAACGAAAAGGAGTACCAATGATTTAAATACAATGTCTTACACAAATACACTGATTACAACAAGTGTAGTTACAGTTACATATACAATGACAGATTCAATGAACTTGCAACAACCAAGTTCACAAGAGCTTTACTCTACTCAACATTCAAGTTCTGGTGCACCGATCAGTTGTAAGCCATCTCAACAAAGATGCAATTCTAACTTTCAAGAACATGTATCTGTTAACACACAATCACATGTCCCTAATTCTTTTCCTACTGATATGCTAAGTCAAGAAACTCCAATATTGTTTAATAAACATCACATATCTGCACCTAGAAACATACCTGTTTATCAACGTCCACCAGAATTTTACATTCAACATCAAGATTTTGTTCCTAATGGTAATAATGTATTAAATAGAAGACGACAAGGTGGTGGTGTAGATTTTTCTAATCTTATTCTCCTTACTCGAGGAAATAGAGCCTATCATCGATTTCAAAACAGCATAAAACAACAACAACAACAAGTGCAGGATTTAACATTGTTTGGGCAACAATATATCCTTGAAGATAATATTTCCTTCATAGAAGACAACTTTACAAACAGTAATCTTAAATTTACTGAAACATCAACTTGCACAAAACCTATCCAACAATGGTTAAATTTTAATTATAATGACAGGGAAGATGAACTAAAAGATGTGGATAAAACAACAGAAGAAGTATCTATAATTGGAATGGAATTCCAGCACAATAGAGAAAATGATACAGATACCTCTATACACATTGAAAAATCAGAATGCAATTCTAATGCGTTTCCATTAATGGAGATAGATAACTTTCCTCCAATAGTTCCAACTACTTATGCAGATGTTTCATCTCCAATGTCACAACTATCAGCAACAATACCATCAACAATTTCAAATCAAGAAAGTTTTACATACAATTCCTTGTTAGGAAAAATGTCTAATACTTCTTCTATAAATTATAAAAGGAGACTATACAGAGATGTTCTTGCCAACATAGCTGTGGAAACAACACCAAATACTGACAATTGTTCAGATCCTCGTTATGAAGAATTGGAACGTCAGGCACTAGAACAATATCGTCCATCTGAAGATAACTTTGGACAAACATTTCAGCAACATCACTCCTCTGATGAAAGATTTCAGGTAAACTATCATGTTGTTTTTATTATTGATTTAACATTTCTCACTGAAAGATAAATTATATTTGAAGAGAAACATTTTCGCCTAGACCGAGACTCGAACCCGGGACCTTTGGCTTGCCGGGCCAAATGCTCTACCAACTGAGCTACCGAGGCGAGTTGCGATCTAGACACAAATTTTTCTCTTATATACGTTGTAATTCCCTATCGCCAAATGCTTTTGAAACCATTGCTTCTATCTTTGCAAATGGCGGCTTCTTAGTTAAGAAGACATTTATTGGAAATTTAACATTACTTTATAAAGCTAGTAAGGCTTCTAATGATGTTTTTATTATTGATTTAACATTTCTCACTGAAAGATAAATTATATTTGAAGAGAAAAATTTTTGCCTAGACTGAGACTCAAACCCGGGACCTTTGGCTTGCCGCCATTTGCAAAGATAGAAGCAATGGTTTCAAAAGCATTTGGCAAGAGGGAATTACAACGTATATAAGAGAAAAATTTGCGTCTAGATCGCAACTCGCCTCGGTAGCTCAGTTGGTAGAGCATTTGGCCCGGCAAGCCAAAGGTCCCGGGTTCGAGTCTCGGCCTAGGCGAAAATTTTTCTCTTCAAATATAATTTATCTTTCAGTGAGAAATGTTAAATCAATAATAAAAACATCATTAGAAGCCTTACTAGCTTTATAAAGTAATGTTAAATTCCCAATAAATGTCTTCTTAACTAAGAAGCCGCCATTTGCAAAGATAGAAGCAATGGTTTCAAAAGCATTTGGCGAGAGGGAATTACAACGTATAGAAGAGAAAAATTTGCATCTAGATTGCAACTCGCCTCGGTAGCTCAGTTGGTAGAGCATTTGGCTCGGCAAGCCAAAGGTCCTGGGTTCGAGTCTCGGTCTAGGCGAAAATTTTTCTCTTCAAATATAAACTATCATGTTGTTTGTTTTGTAATTTAATATATCTATTTCTGCTCTGAGGGAAATCGCATTGCCAAGGGTTGAACTACTTCATCTCAGAAAATTGCATGAAATACGGTTCTCATATTTGGGTTTGGATTTTTTAAATGTAGTAAACTATCATCTCCTGCTGACAATTTTTGTTCATTATGTATTATAATAACGATGATATTAACAATATGATAATAATATTAATAACAAGGAAAATTAACACAATGAGCAATTAATTTAAAATAATTTGTTCTGTAGAATTTTGAAGCAAGATATTTCATATGTTAGATAGGTAGTATTTATTAAATTACATTGTTTAACAGTCCATATTAGCATTAGAAATCACGTCTAGGCATTAATAGCATAAGGAATTTTGCTCACAGAGGCCTCTTATTTCAGGCTTTAGGTTCTTTTATAAGCCATAAATCTACAACACAAAGTCTAATTGGACACATTACTTCACTTCCTTTCTAAATGGAGACTTACTCAGGATATTTATATTCTGAAAAAAAAAAAACATCAACCTCGGCTGATTAGAACCTGTGAACCAGAGGCAACTATGGTAATCAAAAATAGAAAATGAAGACCAAATGGAAGTCGGATGGAGGAAGTGAGTGTGCAATGAAAGTGAGTGGCAGTTTGTGTGCTGAGAAGTGAGTGGGTCACAGTTATTGAAGTTGAAGAATAAAATAACCAAAACAATGAAAAACCATTTATTTAGGTAAACTTTTATCACCTCATATTCTTCTTCTTTTTAAACTAGTTTCGGAACTTTATACTTCAGTTCCATATTCATTAATTTTGTGACAGTTGTTCTGTCATGTTGAAGAGCCACCTCCCAAGATGACAGAACAACGGTCACGAAATTACTGAAGATGGAACTGAAGTAGAAAGTTCCAAAACTAGTTTAAAAAGAAGTAAGAATATGAGGTTAGTGATAAAAGTTTACCTAAATAAATAATACATCATAGTGTGAATTCCCAAAAACCATATAAAATAAATATACAAATAAATAAACCATAAACATAATTGCTATATTAATGTTTGTATATCAAGGTCTATTCTCCTTCCTTCAGCCGAAGTGAATGCCTCTAAATCCTGTTTATTAAATCTAAAATATCATAGATCATCACTTCTTCTATGGAGAGCACTGTATTTCTTAGATCATTCTAAATTTGATTTATGGTTGAAAACAGCATTTATTTTCAACTATAATCATTGGGATGGTGACAATTATTTTTTAACAATCTAACATATTCGGAGAAAGTGTGAGACATATTGTTTTTCAAAAAGAAGTGCTATAATAAAAGGCACCAGAGACAACACACAAATCTTTGTGAGACTACAACACTTTTAAAGTAGTTATTTTTTCAATTTCTCTCATTTATTGTTGAATATGTTTGAAGAGAGACTTAAAATTAAGGTAGAATATTTTTTATCACTCACCTCATATTGTTCTTCTTATTTGATTATAAACTAGTTTCGGAACATAATTTCTGTTCCATCCTCAGTATCGTCACGACCGTTGTTCTGTCGTCTTGAAGAGCTGTCCTTCTCTCCTTCCATTGGCTGACTGAAAAACCTCGAAACCAGGTCATTCTCACCGGGAATTTCAAAGTTCATTAATTTCTTCTTTTTGCCCTTTTGAATGTAGATCTTTTCCCAAACAGTAAGTTCTTTTGGTTTTTCTATTTGTTTTAATAATTTAGCTTCTTTCTCGATAAGATGTTTTTCAGACCATGCATGGGCAGCCACTGCAGATTTTTCTACTTCCCCTTTCTTGACATTCCTGAGATGTTCTTTCACTCTAGTTTTCAAATTTCTCTTAGTTTTTCCTATGTAGAATTTCTCACATTCTTCACATTTAATTTGATAAATCCCTGATTTGTTTTCTTCTTTAATTTTCTCATTCTTATTAGGTCTAATCAGTCTACTGATGCTGTAGTCATTTTTGGGGTGCTAACCTTATGTTGAAATCTTTAAAAATTTTTTGAAACTTGTGGTGTTTTAATGGATGATATGTGAATTTTCTAAATTTTACATTATCTTCTTTTACTTTTAGAAGAGTGCTTTGATTAATAAATTTTTGTCTTTTGAAATTGTTTATTTTTTTTGAGTATCACTTTTATTGCAAAACCATTTTTCGTGGCTACGTTGATTATGTGTTCTTTTTCTTTTTCATAATTTTCTTTGTTCATCGGTATGTTCACTAATCTATGTGTCAAACTATTGAAAACTGCTTCTTTGTGAGCTATGTGATTGAAACCCAAAGCTTTTATGTAGTTATCTATATGTGTCTTCGTTCTGTAAATTCCAAATTCTATCTTATTTTCTTCATTCCTTTTTAAGTTGAGATCTAAAAATGGTATTTCTCCATTGATTTCCTTTTCCATAGTGAACTTTATAGTTTGACTTTGAATGTTCAATAATTTTAATGCATCATCTGTCTGTTTATGATTAACTATTGCAATTATGTCATCCACATATCTGCACCAGAACTTGAAAATTAAACGATGTCCATTAATTATCTTGTGTTCAAAATTCCCCATGAAGAGATTAGCTAAGAATGGAGATAAAGGGTTTCCCATCGAAAGTCCTGAATTTTGTTTATAAAATCTTCCATTGTAGGTGAAAAACATATCGATATATAATTTAGTTAAAGTTTTATATTCGACTATCTTTACTTTATCAATTTTTATTATTGTTCATCGAAATCTCTAAAATTTCCATAGTTTTGGTCTTTTGGAAGCATGACAGTTAATTTTTCAAGAAATTTGTTAATACCAATCTTCTTTAACTGCTCTGATATATTTTCAGGCAGATTCTGACTATTTCTGTCCCAGATCTTACAAAATTCCCAAAATATTTCTCTAACTAAACCACTAATTTCTTACCTTAAAAACTTTAACATCCAGTGCATGATATGAGCCATCAACCATCTGCTTGCAAATGTTACTTTCTTTAGAGACACACAATTATTTATTCAATACAGTCTGTACATGGTATTGTACAATAAGAGTAAAAAACTATAGTTATTAATATATATATATATATATATATATATATATTTAAGAAAACAATACCCCTGTGATCCCCTAATAACTATTAGCAGATCTCTGGTGATCCACAGAGCACATTTTAGGAATCACTGTTTTAATTCAAGAATTTTGGAATGTACTCCGTTTTTATATTGTTTTTTTATTTAAAAACACAGTTTATAATCTTCATATACGGGGTGTACATAAATGAATACAGTAGTTTCAAGTAATAATATTATCACTCAGATGAGGCATAGAAAGTTGTGTGTAGACTGAAATGAAAAAGGAAAGAAGATAGTTTTAGTTGTGTGAGTGAGCAGATAGCTTTCTTTTGTGTTTTGTTTCTATGGCAACAATAAAGATGGCAATTCCTCAACAGAAAGCATTTTGTGCTTTGCAGTTTGAGAGTTGTAAATTAGTTGTGACAGTTCAACATGCATTTTGTAGGCAGTTTAATCGTGATCCCCCCAATGCCAACAACATCTGTTGATGGCATAATCAGATCACAATGGCCGGTTGTCTGTGTAAAAGCTAAAGTGTGTGACAACCAAGTGTGTCTGGAATAATGTACCTGGGTATGCTACAAGAATGGCTTTTTCCTCAACTGCAGGATGAACCAAACTTCATTTGGCAACAAGATGGTGCCCCTCCACAATGGCATAACCTTGTACGGGATTAGTTGAATGATGTTGTCACTGACTGCTGCATTGGTCGTCATGGTCCAGATGAGAGGGCTTATCTCCAGTGACCTTCTAGATCACCAGATCTCGCCCCATGCAATTTTTTCAGAGTCTACATGCCTCCATTGCCTGCTAACCTGCCCGAGTTCAGAGATAGGATTCGAGAAGCTGTTGCTGCCATCAATCCAGACATGCTTATTAATGTATTACAGGTTGGATGTGTGTCATGTAACAAATGGGGTTCACATTAAACATCTATAAACTTATAATATAAACTGGAGATGTTACTCTTTCATTTAACATGATTTTTTTTTTGTCTTAGTTAGTGAAAGTGTAATTCAACACCTTTAAAATTGCTATACTCTTTTATGTATGCATGCCCTGTATATATATATATATATATATATATATATATATATATATATATACATATATATTTATTTATATATATTTTTTTAATTATAATTAATTTTTATTTTTAAGGAGCTGGAGCAACAAGCTTTGGAACAATATCACTGTAGTAGTATTAGCATAAGTGAAGGATGTGTTTCTGATGCAAAAACAAATGACACTGGTGATAAGAATGATGATGATGATGATGGAAATAACTTAACCGAAAATTCATTTATTTCCCAGCAATCTCTATGCTCTGATATGGAACACTGCACTCCAATAAAAAATGAACCATTTAAAGTTAATCAAGTAAAATCAAGCCCTTCCATTGAAGAAAATTCTATGTCTCTTTCTTTTAATCAAGGAAGTTGTGCAGGAACTACAAAAAACATAACAGAAAACATTGACAAGAAATGTAGCAGATCACCAATTGGACCAACTTTTAGTCAATCTCACCATGAACTTCCAGTATGTTCTGGAGAAGTGGTTTCAATGGGAGAGTGTGCATCGACAACATTTTTCACCAACAATATTAATGATCAGAAAAGACCTCCAACAGCATCTAAAAGCCTCTCAGCAATAGGATTTTCATCAATAAGTGAACCAGCCAAATATGTGAAATTACCATTAGAGGCAGCTGGAGACAAAGCTGGTAAGTTGATCATATACCAGAGAAATCTAGAGGTACTGCAAAAGAAATAAACAGTTATAATATTAAGATAAATTAAACCTCATAGTGATTTATTCCTATAACATTTCAGTTATAACATTCTTTTAAAATTCATGACGAAACACTGTTGAGGTTACTATGTAATATTTATAATATAAAAATTATAACATTCTATTAAATTAAAAACTATTTATGATACCTGGAATCAAGTTGCAATGTTTTAGTTTCTGAACTTGCAAAATGTTCAATGGTTGATCCCTGCATCACATGACACTCATCAAGACAATAATCAAGTTCATTCGAAACCTGATGTAACATATCTGCATTGACACTTGCCACAGATTTTCGGACCATTCTTTCATTTAATTTAAATAATGAGGAAGCGGAGGGATGAAAACACCAACTTTCACAAATTCTCAAAGGAAAAACTCACAGATGAAGATGAGGGAAGTCCCTCAAAACTAGTCCTGGAGAGAAAACACAATATGAGATAGGGTAATAATAAGTTTGGTCTATTTAATTCTTACCTCATATCGTTGTTTCTATTAGACATATGTTTTAAGGCATATTAGCCTCATCTTCAGTAGTTAGAGGCTCAATACAGTCTGTAACTACTGAAGATGAGGCTAACATGCCTTGAAATGTATGTCCAACAGAAACAATAATATGAGGTAAGAATTAAAAAGACCAAACTTATTATTAAGTAAAACCTCATAATTAATAATGAATGGAGAACATATTTTAATTGACTCACCTCATACATTTTCAAACTTCTTTGATACCGACGGTTTCAGACAAAATCATGTCCTGCATCAGTCATGGCGTCCATTGATGAAATGCCGTGATGGTTGATTTCTTTCGTGACACTCACCTCTTGTGCTGCCATCTTTCGTTGGGATTATAAATTTTTGTAATTAAATTTTTCTCCCCCGGAATATCGAAATTCATAGATCGATATTTATTCTTCTGAATGATACAATCCATTGTCAAATTGTCCATCCACAACGGTTTTTCTCAACTGTTGTAAAAGTTTTCGCTTCTTTTTCAATTTTATGATGTTCTAGTAAACTATGTGCAGCAATTGCTGATTTTTCAATTTCACAATTTTTAATATTTCTAAAATGTTCTTTAGTGCGTGTTTCTAAATTCCTTTTTGTTTTTCCTATGTATACTTTGCTACAATCATTACAATTAATTTGATAAATTCCAGATTTCTTACTGTCTGGGATGTTGATTTTTTTATTGGTATTTAAAAGTTTTTCCCAGACTAAATTTATTTATTGGTGCCAAAGTAATGTTGTATTTGTCAAATATTTTTTGAAATTTCCCATGTACTATTGGATGGTAAGTAATTTTCTTGAAATTCTTCTTTTCGTTACTAACCATTTGTAGGGTAGAGCATTCTTTAAGTTGTTTTATCTTTCTGAATTTCTTTAATTTGTTAGATATTATATCCTTTTTAAACCATTTAATCTGGCTATATTTAGGATGTTTTCATATTCTTTCTTAAAATTTTCTCCTTTTAATGGGACCTTTATTAATCTATATAAGAGACTATTAAATATTGCATGTTTATGTGCCAGTGGATTGAAACCCATTGATTTAATATAATTATCAGTATGTGTACCCTTCCTATATATATCAAATTCAATTTTTTGAGTTTTTTCATTCCTAATTATGTATAAATCCAAAAACGGAATTTTGTTTTCAATTTCTGATTCTATGGTAAATTTAATTGATACATCTTGTAGATTAAGTAATTTCAACGCATCATCAACATGTTTAAAATTTATTATCGAAAAAATATCATCAACATATCTGTACCAACTCTTGAAAATCCATGGGTAAGCCTTGGTGATATGACACTCGAAGTAACTCATATATAAATTAGCCAAGAAAGGCGAAAGAGGATTTCCCATAGATAAACCCGAAACTTGTTTGTAAAATTTACCGTTAAAAGTAAAATAGGAGTTTTCAATACAACATTTTGTAAGCTTAATGTATTCTTCTATTTCTTCCTTATTTAAATCCAAAGAACTCAACCATTTTCCAAAAAATATAACATTTTTCCTATTGGAACATTTGGAAACAATGAAACAACATCGAAAGACACAAATCTATCATTATGAACCACTCTAATGTTATTCAATTCATCAATTAGTTGTAAAGAATTTTCAATACTTTTATTTTCAAATTCTGGAAAACTTTTAAATTTCTGTACTAACCCATTTTGATAAATAATAAGACGGGGACCCTATATTATTAATTATTGGTCTCATTTTATTCCCAATTTTATGAATTTTGGGGAGACCATACATTCGAGGATTAGAAGAATTTGGGACTTTCAATTTACATTTTTCTGTATCAGGAATTGTATGCTCAATTTCTTTTAAAGTTTTGTCAAAAGTTTTTATAGTTTTTGGTAGGGGATCCTTTTTTAGTTCCAAATATTCTTTTGATTCTAAAAGATTTTCCATCCTCTTGATATATTCAGATTTTTCTAAAATTACTATTTTATTCCCCTTATCAGCTTTAGAAAATATTAAATTTTTGTTGTTTATCTTTTTTAAAATGGTCATATTTTTATTTGCCAACACATTTTTGGGAGTGTTTTTTATTTCTTCTAAAATTTTTTCACTTCTTTTCCGAATGATTGTTTTTTCTTCATTTTCTAAACTAACCATTGCAATTTCAATTACTTAATCTACAAGATGTATCAATTAAATTTACCATAGAATCAGAAATTGAAAACAAAATTCCGTTTTTGGATTTATACATAATTAGGAATGAAAAAACTCAAAAAATTGAATTTGATATATATAGGAAGGGTACACATACTGATAATTATATTAAATCAACGGGTTTCAATCCACTGGCACATAAACATGCAATATTTAATAGTCTCTTATATAGATTAATAAGGTCCCATTAAAAGGAGAAAATTTTAAGAAAGAATATGAAAACATCCTAAATATAGCCAGATTAAATGGTTTTAAAAAGGATATAATATCTAACAAATTAAAGAAATTCAGAAAGATGAAACAACTTAAAGAATGCTCTACCCTACAAATGGTTAGTAACGAAAAGAAGAATTTCAAGAAAATTACTTACCATCCAATAGTACATGGGAAATTTCAAAAAATATTTGACAAATACAACATTACTTTGGCACCAATAAATAAATTTAGTCTGGAAAAACTTTTAAATACCAATAAAAAAATCAACATCCCAGACAGTAAGAAATCTGGAATTTATCAAATTAATTGTAATGATTGTAGCAAAGTATACATAGGAAAAACAAAAAGGAATTTAGAAACACGCACTAAAGAACATTTTAGAAATATTAAAAATTGTGAAATTGAAAAATCAGCAATTGCTGCACATAGTTTACTAGAACATCATAAAATTGAAAAAGAAGCGAAACTTTTAAAACAGTTGGATAAACCGTTGGAATTGACAATTTGGGAATTGATATTCATTCAGAAGAATAAATATCGATCTATGAATTTCGATATTCCGGTGGATAAAAATTTAATTACAAAATTTATAATCCCAACGAAAGATGGCAGCACAAGAGGTGATGTCACTAAAGAAATCAACAATCACGGAATTTCATCAATGGACGCCATGACTGATGAAGGACATGATTTTGTCTGAAACCGTCGGTATCAAAGAAGTTTGAAAATGTATGAGGTGAGTCAATTAAAATATGTTCTCCATTCATTATTAATGATATACCCTCATAATGTTTACTTCCCGATATTAATTTAAATAAAACCTCATAATGTTACTTCCTATTGCATTTTCAAATGAGATAGGGTGTTAAATCTGATTGATTTACTGATTGTTTAATCATTAAAGTTCTTTACTTCTTTTGTAGTAGCCCTGTATGTTTATTATGACATTCATTAAGGGATATATTTCAATTGATTGATATCTTATTTCTTAAAACTATGTTCAAACATTTAAAAAATGTTCTATTTGCTCTCTAAAATAAGACCTGCCTTTAACATAAACAAATATGTATTATTGAAATAAATAAATTATTATACAAAACTAAGCTAAGGGTAAAGAGAAAAATGAATGGCTGAACCAGGAATCGAACCACAGACCTTCAACTCTACATGGTGATGCTCTTATTACTTGAGCTAACCAGGCATTTCTTCTCATCCAAGCAAAAATTCATCTCTTTAATCTCCTGAAGCAGTGAACCATTATTTGCATGCAATTGATTCCTTCTACATCAAGAAGACATTATGACGGGATATAAATACACCTAAAACCTACTATTTTGATCAAAATGAATAGATTATTATACACAGTTAGGCTAGTATAATTCATTCATAATAAAATAAATACTAAAAAAACTATCTAATTCTAGATAAGCCTAAGAAAATGAATCTTAAATAACAAATAGATATGAACTCATAATCTAGAATAAATAATTATATCTCTAATGCCAAATGGTAAAGAGAAAAATTTATGCCTGAACCAAGAATCAAATCATGAACCTTCAGCTCTACATGCTGATACAGTAAAAGCTCCTTATTCACATTTTCATTATTCAAAGGTCAAAAAATTGTGACACAGTTCCTGTATTTGCTGCTAAAAATTTCTTTATTCGTGGATCCAGTTGGTATATATTAGAAGGATTAGTATTCTTTATTAATGAATTGGCAAGTTTTTTTTACTGCAAGCACGTACCAAGGTGACTTTTACAAAGAGCGATTCAAACCAAATGGACAAATAGATATCAAAGAAATACAAACCTTATTGTCATTAAACCTAAAGTTTGTTGTTAAAAGCCACTGCCGCGCTATCGTATTTCACATGCCGCTATGTCGGTTATAAATGCTGCCCTTGCTTCAATCAATGTTTTATTGTTTTAACTTGTCATTCATTGCAATAATTTTGATTGAATAGCATGTGTCTCTTCTGCTTTGTTGCCAATTTATAATGTTGAGTAAAAGGAAAGAAATTAGTTCTGAAGCGGAAAAATGTAGTGTTGCCGCTTAAAGTAAAAACACAAATGCTTAACCATTTATGCATTGGCAAGTCGTTTGCATCTATATCACACTGTTTCATTGTTAATGAATCAACTGTATGATTCATGAAGAAATCCAAAAACAAAATAAGAAACACTATCGCTTCATTTACAACTGAATATCAATCTGAATTGAAAGACCTTTTAAAAGTGACAAAACAGGAAAAAATTACTAAGTTCTTTAAGCCATTGCCTAAGCCTGACAGTAATAATTAATATAAATTGTTCAAAATATCTCATTTTGATATTTTTAAATTTATTTTGGAAGCTTGGAACATATCCCCTCTATACCCATACAAATTATCATTGCATATTCGTGGTTTCTGTATATGCAGCATATTTCCAGAACATATCCCTCACGAATAAGGAGCTTTTTACTGTCCTTTATCACTATTATTATTATTATTATTTAATAATAATAATAATAATTAATAATAATAATAATAAAATAACACCAGATGGGGTTACACCAGATGGGATCGGAAAAAGAACACCGATATCTTAAAAGAATTGAAGACTACACCAATTTTGGAATATATTAAACAGTACCAACTAAATTGGAAACACCATCTTGAAAGAATGAGTTCAAATCGGATCCCCAAAGCTATTTATAATTATATACCAAGAGGACGAAGATCACTGGACCGTCCTATGAAACGCTGGAGGGAAAATTTTCTATAGGATCGTAACAGGTCTTGGCCTAATACTTGGAAGGAAGAAGAAGAAGATAAAATAATAACAATAATAATAATAATAATAATAATAATAATAATAATAATAATAATAATAATAATAATAATAAATAGAGATGTTAAAGAAATTCTGCTTGGATGGGGGGATGGGAAAAGAAAGTCTGGATAGCTCCAGTGGTAAGAGCATGAACATATAAAGCTGAAGGACCCAGGGTTCAATCCCCGGTTCAGGCATTCTTTTATAATTAATTATACTAACTTAAGCTGTGTATAATAACTTACTTACTTTGATCACAGTACATTAGTCCACATGTGTATACTGCTCCATAAAACTAAGCATTTGATCATCATCATATTCACTTCAAGGTATAGGCATTAAATTGCCTGTTCCATCTTCTAAGTACTTTCCAGCCATCTTCTTCTAGGTCTACCGACTGTTCTGTTTACACTAGCTTTATAACTCAATATTTTTTTTAGTTAATCATGTAGTTCACATTCTCTCTAGATGTCCTTTCCACTTTTGTTTATAATATTTTATTCTATCATTCAAATTAAAATTTTCTAATTCCTCTCGTATTTCTTAATTTTCTATGTGATCTAGTGGTATATATCCTTAAATTTGATATCAAGAATTTAATGTATGAAGCTGTATATTGTTACTTTCATGGTTTTTTGTGGTCTTACTGTTCACATTACACTTCCAAAGGAAATTCCCAGTACAGCCATAACTATAAAATTTTAATTTCAAGTCTCTTCTATTTTATTTTTAAAATTTTCATTTTAGGAAGTTATATTTTGAGGTTATTTTA
This sequence comes from Diploptera punctata, assembly GCA_030220185.1. NCBI lineage: Eukaryota > Metazoa > Arthropoda > Insecta > Blattodea > Blaberidae > Diploptera > Diploptera punctata. The sequence goes on from JASPKZ010000007.1 coordinate 3,078,281, forward strand.
ATTATATTATTTTTAGTCTGAACATCTTACCTCAATATTAATGTTGATTTGTTCTAACATGTTTCAAAACAATTCTCGGAATCTATGGACAATTAAGCAAACTTTTAAAAATAATATAATTATTTTTAAAAGTTTGCTTAATTGTCCATAGATTCTTGAAATTTGGCTAATTTTATATCCATATCATAATCTTTATCATATCCTAAATAACTATACCAATTCTGAGCTAAGTTCCAGATGTAACTTGCATAAGACATTACTCCACCAACTCTATTTGGGGAACCATGATGCTACCTTTACCCGCCATATGACTGAATTGTGCACGAAACTGCCATCAATAGAAACATTGTTCTTAGCAACATCACATTTTATGGGAATTAAGGCTGAATACAATATAAGATGGTATCAATAATTAGGAACTTCCATTTCTTTTTTATTTATGATAACAAAATTATAAATGGGCCTACTTAAGCAGATATTTATGCTTTTTCCATGATGGTGATAAATATCCTTTATTTCCAATTTCATTAAGAGCCAAATTATTTGCTCCATTCTGACCTACCTGTAAATTCTGCTGCTATTTTCACCACATCCTGAATGAATAATGTAGGATATTTTTCAATAAAGTATTTGAAAACATTCAAAATAATTTGTTTCTCTCCACTTTTCAAATGGTTTCCTCTCCAATGTTTTACAAAATTTTACAGAAAGTGGCCATTTTTAAATAACTGAATCCCAACATATTCTTACATTGCAAGTGCCTAAGAATAAAGCAATGCTTATTTAATCTATTAAAATTGTAATTTTATATTTTAAGATTCTCCCATATAACTTATATAGACATGTGCTAGGTCACATATATATATATATACAGGGCATAACAGGAACTCACTGATAGAATGATAGGGATGATAGGCCATGCAGATAGGATAATTTTTTGTGAAGAAACATATAGTCACAAACATGTTGTTTATGAGTTATGCACAAATGAAAGTGTACGCCCATAAGGGTCGGAATTGAATATAAACAATTGTACACATATAATTTTATTGAAAAATACATGTTTTTACAATAACTGTTCAAATAATGTTTTGACGACGTCAAAAAGAATCCTGCCATGATCGGCATGTTGGCCGATCGTTGCTGCAACGATATCAAACATGCAATGAGGCACAGGGTCAACTGTTTGAACATTTATTGTAAAAACATGCCTTTTTTTTCAATAAAATGATACATGTTTAAGTGGCAAGTGGCAAGTTGACCAAGAGGACAAACCGAAGAAAAAACTGGAACAACTTGGACAGATGATAGAAAACAAGCTCATAGCAAAAGAATGAAAGAAATTTGGGCTCAAAGGAAACGTCTCTAAGTACTTTGCGTAGTCCTACATGGGCTCATCCGCAATAAAAAAAAAGAGATATATGTACAATTGTTTATATTCAATTCTGACCCTTACGGGTAAACACGTTCATCTGCACATAACTCATAAACAACATGTTTGCAACTATATGTTCCTCCACAAAAAACGATCCTCTCTGCATGGCCTATCATCCCTATAATTTTGTCGGTGAGGTCCTGTTACACCCTATATACATATTTTATTTCCTTTATTTTGAGTGTTAGAGAACGAACTACTTTTCTTACATGCTTAAAGATAAGACCATTATTCGACCAATGAAAATGCAGTCATACTTCAGGTTAGTTTACATTAGAACTGGTACTTAGCTCAGAAGAGGTATAAGCATTTGATGGCTAGTAAACTTCTGTGTCTACGGCTATACATTTTTTACATAGTCTCACTAAATATTTCATGTTAATTTTAATCATCCTGATCATCAAAGACAGTTTGTGAGTTTCAAGAAATGTCTTAATCTTAAATTGATTAAATTAAATAAATAATCACACATATATTAATAACATTCAGAATCTTTAATTTGCAAAATAACCAAACTGTTATTATGGAAGTCACAATCAACTTATCTTATTCAATTAGGTGATGGCATACAAGCAGATTCTACTCCAAATATGCGCCATCTTGCATTGATAGCACCAAACAAGAAGCAACATTCTGTTCCATCAGATGTCCAGGAATCAGATGTAGGTCCACACATTCAAGTCAAGACTCAAGGAATTCGAGGAGGAAGTCAGAATATGGGATCAATCCAGAGTCTTCGACGTTTAGTGACACCAAGTTTAAAAGCATCATGCCGAGATTCAGATTCTGCAGATCTCCCTACTAAGGCCATAGAAGCAAGAAAGAATAAATCACATACATTAGAACAACAAAATTTAGGTGGTGGAGGAGATGACAAATCCCATTTTATTCAAGAAAATCAAGAAAGCAAGAATCAGAACTTGTTACAATCAAAGGTAGGTAAAAATATAGAACACTACAGCAAAATTCACTGCACTGATTACCGACTTTTTATTTTTGAGAATGGCAGCATTGAATTTTTCATATAAAATTTATTACAAAGATTTTTAAATTGAATAGCTACCCAGAACAAGGCTGTACCCTAATTTCCCTCTCCTGAGTTGAGTTTTATATTGCAAACGGTTATTAATTAGGCATGGACACTTTTTTTCACTTAAAAATCATATCATTCATTCTTTCTTTCTTCATTATGTGTATTCAGCTACAGTTGATGACACAAATCCATAGCATACTTATGCTATAAGTTGCAATGGGGCTACATTTGAACATGCAGTTTATGTAGGCATTCAAGGTGAGTGCCCACAAGGTTAAAAGAAAGGGATAGAGAAAAGACAGAAATGAACCCTTCGGCCTCGAATACTCTAATACCATCAGAGCTGAAGAAAACGAGGTCAGGCAAGGGAGACTGGATAGGAAAGTGAAAAGAGGGATCTGGTACTAGAAAAGGAAGACATTTCAGATTGGTCTAGTACCCACCAAGCCGATCAGTGCTAATTGGTGGGTAGCCCATTCCTTTGGTTCATATTGCATAAACAATATGTTAACAGCTTCACCATAAGAAGGTAGGGATTGGACGCTGGATTATTGTCCAGGTTGGTTCCTGTAAGCTTTCAATCTAAAAAGAATCAGAGGGTCTCCTCCCTGTTAAAAACAATAACCCTTTGCAGCCATAAAAATAATCTTTAGACAAAAAAATAGGGTTACAACCTTGTGTTAAGCAGCTATTCAATTGATTATTGTTTATATTTTTGTAACTTATCTGATGCTGCATCTTGGTGACTTCACTTGAATATTTTTTTTTTTTTTCACTGATCTCTTTCTTCTCTCCTAAGACCATTTTACAAACAGAATTTTCTTGGAATTCTTGGTTGGTTGGTTGGTATCTAATGTTGAGCACTTGATAATGAAATCATTCGCTCTCTTGCACTCCAATATTTAGCAGAAAGGCTGGTCTCTTCTACAAAAGCTGGACAACGGAGGAGATGGTTGAAATTTTTGTTTTCTTTTTATATTATTTTATATAGTACAACCTAGAGGAAGAGATCAAAATGTTAATCAGTTGCATTAATACTGACAAGACAGTATCCTCAATTCTGAATAACTCTGCCCAAATCTTCTTTATATCTTACATTGTCTGATGCTTGGAAAATTATTTATTGCATAGACCCTTCTTTTCATGTTCTAATGGATTTAAGTATAGATATGTAGCAGTCATATATATTTCTTGAGGAGAGCAGTAAGATGTTCAAAATTAGAAAAAAATAAGAAATACTGTCATACGAGAAAAAATGAATATTAGATATTCAATAGTAGATTATATAACATATAAGCAATTAAATTGATATGGGCATGTACAACAAATACAAGAAGAAAGGTTACCCAGGAAAATACTGCAATGGTGTCCACCTGGAAGAAGAAGGAAAGGAAGACCTCGAAATTCGTGGATGCAAGAAATAAGAACAGGAAGGAGAACAAGAGGACTGGAGGAGATGAATAGAGACGAGTGGAGAAGAAAAATAAATTATATTTGAAGAGAAAAATTTTTTCCTAGACCGGAACTCGAACCCGGGACCCTTGGCTTTCCGGGCCAAGTGCTCTACCAACTGAGCTACCGAGGCGAGTTACGATCTAGACGCAAATTTTTCTCTTATGTACGTTGTAATTCCCTTCTATGAGAAGTGTTAAATTAATAATAAAATCGTCAATAGAAGCCCTACTGGCTATAAAGTAGTGTTAAATTCCCAATAAATGTCTTCTTAACTAAGAAGCTGCCATTTGCAAAGATAGAAGCTATGGTTTCAAGCATTTGGTGCGAGGGAATTACAACGTACATAAGAGAAAAATTTGCGTCTAGATCGTAACTCGCCTCGGTAGCTCAGTTGGTAGAGCACTTGGCCCGGAAAGCCAAGGGTCCCGGGTTCGAGTCCCGGTCTAGGAAAAAAATTTTCTCTTCAAATATAATTTATCCTTCTATGAGAAGTGTTAAATTAATAATAAAATCGTCAAGAAAAATAAACTTTAGGCACAGAAAGATGTGTAAACATTAAAAATCTGTACATAAATAAATACTTGTGATAGGAGCTACCAGATGGCAATGGAGACCAAGTTCCCACTACATCTGGTAATAATGAGAATATATACAAGAAAAATGAATATTTGTATTAGACTTGCTCGGTAGCGTAATCGGTAGTGCATTGGGATATAAATCCAGGTCCAGGTTCAAGTACTGTCTGAGTATTTATTTTTCTTATGTCATATATATATATATATATATATATATATATATGTTATAAACTAGGTTATGGGTTAACAATTCAGTAGCGTAAAAAAGGCCTATATAATAAAATAATATGTCTTTTAATTTTTAATTAACTTAATAGTGGCTCGAGCGGATGCAGGAATGTGTTAATTCTGAAAGCTTGGAGAGCAAAATAAGAGCAAACCAACTTTATTCACAAAAAAACAAATACCAATAAATATAAAAACTCTTAGAATTACAGAATAAATGTTAAATCTCTTAGAAATACAAATAAATGTTAACCTACCCAGAATAACATATGAAAACTTATGGAAAACACTCGGGATGTCGCAAAATATTCTTCATATAATACAAAGCGTGACTCAGAGAGATCAGTTTAATTTACTGTTCTAACTAACACTTTATTCTCTAAGTGATTATTTAATGAAGAGAATTACGTTCCCCATTTAACTCAAGTCTATTAGAACATAAGCAATTATTTCAAGTTAGATATGTATCCTTTCTACGAACCTAAGTTCTATATTCTAATTTATAATGATAACTAAATGATCATATGCAATTCCACCATAAAAACTTGGTAATTAGTATGTCACTTACATAAGAAGATAGAGCCCATGCTCAGACTAGTAGCGCTTCAGTCTCTCTCACCTTCTTCTCACTTAGGGCCTAACTGCCTAGTTTAAATATCCATTTTCCCCTACTTTACGTTCCAAATTAATTATGAAATCCAACTTTCCTAGCCTAGGGCCACTATCTCCAATCTGAAAGTTTCCAGAACCTTCTCTCTTCTAACTGTATGTTGTTTTGATAGAGTTGTGAATTTAGACCTTTATTGCAAAAGGCAAATCTGATTACTGAGTATGTGTTTTCCATTAGTTTCCAATATAGTTTTGACATTCTTATCTATATCCGGTTTATTTAGGCCAGTTCATTAATACAACTTGAAATTGCAATTTTTACCATTACATATAAATTTTTTAAAAAATTATTATTTTAGTATTTTATGACCTTAGGACGTTCTTACACCCTAATCTCTACAATATATACATATACTTATTTATTTATTCAATGTCCCAGGTTGTCATTTCGACATTTCTGGTGTTTTCTCCTGGCATTGGCATAATTGTAACCCCTTCTGAGGTTGGGGCACATGGAAGGCAGAGTTACAGCTGCCCCGATGATATGATGGATGATGATGATGGTAGTGGTGTGACAGGAGAGTCCTTAGTCCTAAACTTAATCTAAGACGAATATGAATGATGTTGATTATGATGACCATATGAAATTCGGAGACCGTCTCTGGACCTTAAAGTTTCCTGACATTTGAGAAAAAAAAGTCACTCAGGAAACTTTTCCCAACTAGGGATCAAACCCAGGCTGCTACATAGGCAGCATGCTACCTCAAGACCACAGCTGTGGTTGCAGTCATTTATATATATAAAGTTATTCTCGATATTTTTTTTCTTTAATAAAAATTGGTCTAAAGAAGAATATTTAGAAACACTAAAATATTCTTGTAACTTTTTTAATTATTACATATTTATATAAAATAGCAGTCTATAAATGAAAACACTTTCAACATATGCAAAACAAAATCTTTAGTAATGTTCTGAAATTTTATTAAAAAAGTTATAAAGAAAAACAGAAAATGTTTTTAGACATATTAAATGTGTTTTTCAGGTTAATTTACAAGTCAATATAATCCTATGAAATACAAAATTTTAAGCAACAAAAACAGGTCAAATAAAGACAAATGTATGTTTCATGTTTTTATTTAAATTAACAGTTTCCAATCCCAGATTGAATTTTATTTAAGAAAGAAAAATTAACACTCGAACCAGGACTTGAACCCTGGATCTCTGATTCTACGCATAAATATGATATCAATTACACCATTCGAGCCATGATAAGAATGTCAACTTTATATTATTTAAATAAAAATAATGCAAATATTTACATAAAAACATGGAAACATAAAGCTTTACTGCTTTACCTTTCTCTAATAAAATACTTCTGAATAGAAGACGTCAGTGGCATGTTGGTAGCGACAGCTATTGGCCTTTGGATGAATGAGAATTGTATAAGATGGGGAGAAATGTTGACATTCTTATGGTGTAAATGATATCATACTAAAGAGCAGAATCAGAGATCCAAGGGTTCAAGCATTAATTTTACTTTCTTAAACAATGTTTAGAATATGTTAATGTATATATCCCATGATTATTAATACTTTCAGATCCCTGAGAAACCTTACCCAATCTCCAAACAGAAATATGAAGAGGATATCCAAAATATGGTTACTGACAAGGAAATTATGATGGTTTCTCCAAATTGCAAGGAAATGCCTGAGACTTGGGATCACTACAGCCATCAGACTTCGCATATAAGTAACAACTGTAATAAGCTTGAAACTTCATCTACTGTAGGTTCGTTGATTACAAAAAGAGAAAACATTCAAGGGTAGGAATGTACAAGTTTTCAGACTCTTATTAAGTTCACAGATCTTTAAAACATTTTATAAAATATATTTAATGGCTTAAATTGTATAGTGGATAAGGTATTATCTTTAGATGATTTATTAACTATGTGTTAATGTTTCATAATTGAATAGTCTGAAATTATAATCTTTTTATGAAAATGTTTTTATGGATATTGTAATTATATTCTTCAATTTACTGTGGATTAATTTGAACATTTCATTATCTGCTCATTGTTTTATAATTGCCATGTTTCAGAAAATATTGTTATAGTACCTTTATTGTGAATAATAGTTAAGATAAAATCCATAAGAATATAATAATCTTTTATGAAGCAACCAAGATTAATTATTGCATAAAAATTTTGATCAAAACAAAGACTTGTACTGAAAATAAGGTCAAAAGACAAGGTCAACTATCACTGATTAGCCGATAACAGCATAGGGAATCATATGATAACATGAAGCAATCCCTCATTCTTAATTTCAGTTTTCTTATCCAAATATTACTACTTTTCAATTAAGTAGCTATTCAGCTGTCTTCATGAAACTGGGTGGAACCCATATCAAATTAGGCAACTCCTGATAATTCATAGAACTTGCATTTAGAATGTTTCACATTTAATTCCTAATGGTGTCCAAAGTGACCCCACTACAAGCCTTAGAATGTTAAATCTTCCATCTTTGCAGAAATCATCCCTATGAGAAAGCTATGTTTACTCCCAGGAATACATATCTGAGAAAAGGTAAAATGGTTCTAGTACAGGCCTTAGGAGGCCCTTAAAGTTGTAGGAGGTTAAGATTCCCACCTTTCGAGACAATTGGTGTGATATTTCAGCTAGTTGTCACCCCTACATGATGGTTGCCTTTTCCCAAGAACATACATCTGGTATTCATTTTCATTAGAAAATAAGTCAACTCCAGAGCCATGGAGCTACCAGAAGGTTTAGCCCAGTTTAAAAATTCCAACCCCATTGGAAATTGAGCCTGCAATTTTCAGGCTTGTACCATATTGCTAACCAGCTACAATTTTCCCATTGGGCTGGCCAATATGACTATGATATTTTTTGGAAACATGAGATTACAATACACATTCTATCAATTAAGTGAAATGTTTGGTGTTGCCTGACGAGATGGCACATGTGTTGTTACACACATAATGAAAATTTCTTCTATGTCCCATATGAGCTTAAGTTAGAAAAAGAGATAAAGTAAAAAAAAAAAACAGTATTAATAAACAGGATCTTCTTGGTGATATAGTCAATAAAATCCCAAATCACCAAATTAAAAACTTAAAAGAATCAAAGCTTTTCAAAATGATAGCATCACTATTGAAACGCTTTGACTCTTAAATTTTTAATTTGGTGAATTGGATTATTATTAACTATGTATATTGTAAAATCAGTGTATAATTTGACCAAATAGATATTATAATACAAATTTAATAAGTTCAATAAGACAAAATCAAAGAGAAGTTAAAAAATAGTTGCAGGATTTGTTTTTAAGACTTTTGCACCTAACATACCAAATTACTTTTTTGGATAATCATAATTTTAATGTGTTTTTCTATCAATGATATAAATCAAGAACTCACATTAGCAAGACAAAATTAAAAATGACATTAATTTCTCAAATGTGTAATTTTCAAGAATTTTGCCTTTGTTTAGATATTTTCCGGTAATATTAGATTTTAAAATTGATTTATCACTTCCATATCATCAGTAATGCATTTATTAAAAAAACAATAATGATTTGGCACGTTCATGGTTATGCATTTTTGTAAGCACACATTTCATGCATAAATTATAAAACCACTGTATTGATTATGTTTCTCTTAAGGTAGAATATGTTTATCACTCACCTCATATTGAACAATATGAGGTGAGTGATAAACATATTCTACCTTAATGAATATACCTCATAGTGAGAATTCCTAAAATAAGTAATGTTTCTCTTAGTTAACAGAAAAAACCAACTTACAATTAATAAAACAAACATTAGTTAATAAGAAAGTACAGTCTTTCATAAAATATATTACAAATATTCTAAATCACAGAATAAATATGAAAATCAAGAACCATTGGAAGATAAAGTAAATAAAATTCATTCTGAACCACCATTGAGGTTACTGTATATATATATATATATATATATATATTTATAAAATAAAAACTTTCTTCCACGTAATTTGTCCCCCAAGATTTTAACAAGTCACACACTTAATTTACTCTATTTAAATATCTGTTTAATAGGTATTTCAACGCCATATTTACAAGAAACCAAAAAAAAAAAACCATTCTATAATGTGATTTTAAAAATACTTGTAATTTAAATAAATATAAGCTGTCTCAAAAAAATCTAGGGTTTTAATTTTTTTAAGTTTCGTTATTGACTACTGTTACAATATTTTATCTTGGAAACCTTATCTTTAAGGACATTCTTACTGCACTCTGGAATACAGAAATTTAAAATCCCTTGAACTAGACTGGGTTTGAATCCACAATATTTGAGCCCATTTGCATGGATGCCAATGAACTACCTACAATGGATTTAAAAACTCTTTTGTATTACTAGACATCTTTTGTGAAAATCACTAATAAAATCAGATCAAGAGGGCACTATTAAGCTGTATTTTAATGAAAATCCAGAGGATATTGTATTCTATAATTCCATGCAAGCATTGATATCTGTAGTCACAGGGAATAAATGATTAAATTGAAAAATGGCCCAAATGAGTTATGTGTACTGTGATCATCTCCCAAGCATTCTGCACACATTGAAGAACTTGGTAACCCAGGACTCTAAAACTTACAAGTTTTAAAGATGTTTGGTATCTCTTCTTGGTTAAAAAGTTCCGATTGAGGGTCTTTCCACTTTTCAGCGGTTGCCCTTTTACCAGCCAGCTGCTGGCCCTTCACATCCACATGTGTCAATCACAGAGGTAGATGATCAACAGCCAGTGTAGGGGTGACATGTGGTTAGCATGTCGAGTCCCCCAGCCGTTATAGCTGGTTCCTCAACCTGGAGCCGCTACTTACTGTAGCTACCCAATTGCCTCACGATGCTGGGTGGGCACCGGTCCCATACTGGGCCGAAATACCATGAGAAAATTTGTCCCCCCTTGGAGACTCGAAAAACAGAACCAGTTGCAAGTCCCGTAGATCTGTTAAGCAAAGGCGTTCCTACCTTAACCGCTCGGATTAAATAAAAAGTAGCCAATTTTATAATTAACAACTTATTCTATGATCAAATATTCATAAACGGCAAATCATATCTCTAAACAAATCTATAGTGAAAATACTGCATATCATTTTTCTTCAACAACATAGTCATGTTGACGTGAATAAAAAGTAGTGAAAATAAATCTTTGTTGTAACATACACTAGACCTTGCTAAAGGAATATCTCCTACATTTATACCCTTAAAATCTACACAAATATGTAAAGGAATAAAAATATGAAAGAAAAAAAAAAAAGAATAGTAAGTACTGCAAGAAAAAATATATTTTACATTATATTAAAATTAATGTTGGGAAGTAAACATTATGAGGTTATATCATTAATATTGAGTGGAGAACATATTTTTAATAACTCACCTCATACAATTTCAAATTTATTTGAGACCACTGGTTTTGAAGATGAATGAAAAATTCATTTGAAACCAATGGTCTCAAATAAATTTGAAATTGTATGAGGTGAGTTATTAAAAATATGTTCTCCACTCAATATTAATATTTTACATATTTTTTATTCTTTGTACCTTATAAATGCAGAGTTTGATAAAATTTTGAAATTAAAAAAATTACCCTTTTTAGATAAATGAGCACCCATATCCTGTCTCTACTGTATATTACAAAAAATTGTGAATTTTGTAATGAATGTTGTTTTGATGTCTAATTGAAATGAACATTTGTTAAGAAATTTCTGAAAAAAAGATCATACAATATCAAAATTATTGAGCAAATGAGCTCAAGCAGTGGTACTTGAGACTCATATTTGGGAAGTCCTTGTTTCAAACTCCTGTGCTGGCCATCCTAAGATTTTTACTTGGTTTTCTTCAATGTCAAGGCAAATGCTGGGTTGGAATTTCATTACCAGGATACATTTCATCACATTTACTATCAAATGTCTTTATTTAATTTTAATACGAGAAGATAATTAAAATGTTTTAATTATATTGGTCATATCTTTTACAGTTTGTAAAATAATAAAATCAATAAAATGTACAATATTAAAAATTTAAAAAATCAGCGTCTGCTAACTGAATGGGAAGAAAACGAATCAATGGTGAAATACAATTTTGGATTTTATTTTACATTGATTTTCATCTGAATTCCTTAGAGTCATTTGTAACTTCTTGAAAATACACAAGTGAAAAGTGATATTCTCCTTCTTCTTTGGCACTGTGGTCCTTTGAGTTTAACCTTGGCCTCCCTAATCACCTTCATCCTTTCTTGTCTTGTTTTGAGTCTTTATGCTCCATCTTTTAATAGGAAGTTACCTGATGTTATTGTACACATCATGCATCCATTGTAGTCTTGGTTTTCCAACTGTTTTTTTTTCAAAGTACTTCAACATCTAAAGTAGTCTTGGGAACTGTATCATCATTCATCCTGAAAACATGTCCTAACCATTCCATTCTTTTGTCTGTCTTTTTTTTATAACAATCACAATATTAATATCCTTATGTAGATGGATGCGAAACATGGACTCTTACTTTAAGGGAGGAAAGGAGATTACGAGTATTTGAGAATAAAGATCTTAGGAAAATTTTTGGACCAAAGAGAGATGAACAGACAGGTGAATGGAGAAGACTGCATAACAATGAATTACATGGTCTTTATAGGAAGCCAGATATAATGAGAACAGTTAAGTCTCATAGACTGTGATGGGCAGGACATATGGCACGAATGGGGAATGAAAGAAGTGCATGAAAGCTTCTTGTAGGAAAACCAGAGGGAAAACGCCCAGTTGATAGACCAAGAATGAGGTGGAGAATAACATTAACTATGATTTGAGGGAAGTAGATTATACAGGGGATGATTGGAAAACATTGGCTCAGGATAGGGATGTATGGAGAGCTTATGTCCGTGTGGCCATTAACCTACGGGTTCGATAGTACCAGTGAGTTAGTTAGTTAGATTTTAATAAGTGATATTACAAAAACAAAGTTGCAGAAATGTTTCAGAATTTCTACACAGATGTGATGTTTTTATCCAGAAAGGCAGACTTCAATTCCAAGAACTGCTTTAACAGAAGGTAAGATCTTCATACATTTTTTAAATGTTTTTTATTTCTTATAGAAATTTTAACTGAACAGGATTATAAACCTGAATCAGTGTCATTCACCAGTGATTCGTTTTCCTCTTGTGCAAGAAAGCAGTTGGAGTTCCCAATACTACATAGATACATTATAAACAGTTTTTAAAGTTTCAAAGACCATTAATTATTTATCAATTATTACCGTCAAATTCTTAATAAACAACAATTTATCTTTGACTACTGTGTTAGCTCAGGTGGTAGCATGGCTGCTTCTTAACTAGCAGAACTGGGTTTGCTACTCGGTGAGATTAGAAATTTTAATTGCAGAATTTTAAATTTTGGGATTATGACAGGTGATTTTCAATTTTTATTTGCTAGATTGTGCACCAGTTGCCTGGATTAAATTCCAAAGCCATCTGAAGTACATATGTTGAGAAAGTATGTGGTACTGCCATGGTAGTCCATCGGATCAGGCATTTAGCCTGGCAATCCCCTTTGGTGTTTTTTGACAGGAGTAGGATACATTTTATCCAACTCAATTTATATTGTAAATTACCTCACAGTGTTACTTCCCACTGTAATTTTGATTAAATTTAGAATAAAAACCCACTTCTATAAAATAACTTCGGTGGACTAGTGGTTATGCTCCTTGCCTCTGGTCCCGAGGGTCGCGGGTTCAAACCCGGCCAGGGTCGATGGATTTTTTAGGACGGAAAAATCCAAGGAGCAAGTCCTCCGGGAGGGACTTTAAGCCATGGGTCCCGAGTCTGAAGATTTTCAGGCTCGTAAAAAATCCTTAAGCCTGAATGAAAAGGCCTCTAAGCAAAATTTACTGAATTTTCCCGTCCTAGTACTACCTTGGTTGCCTAGATGTCAGTATGAGGCGGAACGCTGACCACGGACCACTCTAAATGACATCTATACGAAAACAAGTGTAACTATATTAATATGGTTCAAATTCTTCCCTGTAGGGGGAGAGTGCCTAAATCTCTGTAAAGGGAAAACATAGGCTTACAAAAAATCAGGTAAGAATTTACAATGTATCGATAAATTAACCTCGTTTTTCAAATGCATACTACTTCAGAAGATATCATGTCTGGCTCCAATCTAGGTTTGATACAATAGTGTGGTTGATAAATTGAATATTAAAATTTCTCAACCTTCAGACTAGGTACTATGTATTCAATGAAACAGCCATTCCAGTCAATCTTGGCTCCTCAGAGTTGTCATGCGACAGAATTAGATTAATTAATTTTAGGCTAGGGGATATGTGGATGGCGACCACAAGGTGCCCAAGCTGTGCAAAACATTTCTTCCACTTACTTGTGTTTTGTACTCTTTTAACTTTACTCTCTAACCTCTCTTGGTTAAATCTTGTTTTTTTTCTACCCCGACGCTATTAGGGCATCCGAGGGCTAGGGAGTCTTTCCTTTCTTCCATTTCTTCTTTCCTTTATTTTCTTTTCTTCTCCAGAAAAGCCTGACCAGAGGCTATCAGATGGCAGCCCCATCACTGGTCTTGCCTTCCTTTGGCCAGCAACCAATCGAAGGGACTATTATTATGCTTTCAAGTCTTATACGAGAATTTCCCAAAGCTGGAGGGAAAATTTTCTATAGGATCGTAACAGGCCTTGGCCTAATACTTGGAAGGAAGAAGAAGAAGAAGGCTAGGAAGAGTAATGGTATACAATTTATAATCATTAATATTGTGCATCAAATGATGATGATTAATGGCATAAGCCCATTTTTTGAGCCTTAGCCTCTCCTTTGTCAGAAGTAAATAGACCAAGTTCATTTTAGTTACCTTATTTGCCCAAAGATGTCATGGTGGCATGTGGTTAACATACTGACTCAATGAGACATCTAGCAGGCAACTAAGATATTACTAGGATGTTTGAGATTGGTAATTTTTCTTAGAGGCCACCTTGTTCAGGCTTAAGGATCTTTTATGATAATAATTAAATTAATGTTTTTATTACCTCACCTCATATCCTTTTTCTTCTATACTGCAGTTTCGGAGCTTATCTCCATCGTCAGTAGCCTCTGGTCGACCGGTGTTATGTCGTTTCTTGGCGGTTTCCCTTCTTACTTCTGTCGGTGGACCGATGAACCTCTGGATTAGGTCAAAATTTGCGGGAGTTTCAAAACTCCCGCAAATTTTGACCTAATCCAGAGGTTCATCGGTCCACCGACAGAAGTAAGAAGGAAACCGCCAAGAAACGACATAACACCGGTCGACCAGAGGCTACTGACGATGGAGATAAGCTCCGAAACTGCAGTATAGAAGAAAAAGGATATGAGGTGAGGTAATAAAAACATTAATTTAATTATTAAATTAAACCTCATAGTGTTCTTTCCCTGTGAAAGTTAAAAAAAGATCTTTTATGAGCCTGAAAACCTTCAGACTCGGGACCGACGGCTTAAGGATCCTCCTGCAAACTTGCTCCTTGGATTTTTCCATCCTAAAAATCCATTAACTGCAGCCGGGTTTGAACCCGTGACCCTCGGGACCAGAAGCAAGGAGCATAACCACTAGTCCATCGCAGCCAACTGTACATCAAATGATTTGATTGAATTCTAAAACTTCTTCAGACTACATATATTGAGAATATGTCATATCTATTATGTACAATTTTATCATAAGTAATGCCATGAGTGATTTCCAATTTATCTAGAGAATCTGGAAATCAAGAGTGCCATTTGTTATGACTATTTAACGAATAAAATTAAGCTGTTTACTCTCAAATCATTATTTAAATATAGTTATTTTAAAATATTTATATATTTAATGTAAACAATTGTTATGCTTCATTTATTCATCACTGCAACCAGATCATATTATTTATTGCCAAAGGATCACAATATTGTAAGAATGCACCTTAGTGGAGAAATTTATAACCAACATTATAGGTTATTAATTAATTTCTGATGACCTATGATGTAAATATGTCAATTATATTTTTCTGAAACTTTATTTCCTGGGAAATAATATGTATAAGAAAGTGCAAACAATGTTTTCTTTTTGTGGTATAATCAATTGCTACAAATGTTTTTACATTATATGCCGCAAGCACTATCTAGTAACATTCATGCACTATATATATACAATCTGGTAGCCACATGTAGTCACTGGAAAATAATACTATGACCTATTCAGAATGTTAAAAAGGAGGAGCTTGATTTTAAAGTGATAAAATTAAATTGATAAAATCGAGGTGAAAAAGACTGTGACTGGTTGTAAATAAAAAATCATCGAAATGTCATTTTAGTCACATTTTCCCTGTAACTTAAATTTTTGTATTCCCATTGAATCTCTAATACATTCATTTCTAATTTTATCCTTTAAGTACACATTAGCAGCCTATTTAATATTGTCTACCAAAATGGTGCATAAAATTAAAAATATACCACATTAATGTCATTTATCTGCTGAATGCAGAAACCAAACTATAAAAAGTGAAATAGGTACACTTCCTTATAAATCCAATATTCCAAAGACATCATAAAATAAGTCCATCATCCAGGGAAGAACATAAACGAAGCAAAGTCAAATTTTTGTCTGATTTTGCTAGTTATGGAATATATCTTCCCTTTGTTAATTAAATCCTATGTATACAGCCTTTTTTTTTATAAGAAAATAAACATAGTAGCTGGTAGAGCAATTTTTAAATTTCAGCTTTCTGCTTAAACGTCCACTTCTAATGGTCAGATTTTACTGATTTTTTTTTAGAGGATGTCATTCTTGTTTTATTTATATGTAATATACTGAATTTGATTGCAAAAAGTGAAAAATTCAGCTGCTAGAGAGATTTTTAAACCTCTGCCTCAAATAAACCCCCACTTGCAATGATAAAAATGTTGTTGGTTAGTGAAGACAACCTTACAGTTTTTAAATGATTGCCATATACTGAATTTGGTTCTGCAAAAATAAAAATGTAAGTTCTAAAATTATAAAGACACACACACATATATTTTTAATTTTTTGGATGAAGATTTTTTTTTAATATGGGAATTTTAGATGTTTACCCCCTACTAGGTAAGATTAATACAAATGCCATAGCCGGCTAAGTTAGGGGTGAGTGGCCCCCATGCATTTTCGATCCAAATTTTGGCCAAAAGTTGCGTCTGATGGGTTACAAACTCACCCCAAATTTCAATCCTGTAGCTGCACTAGGAACAAAGATAAAAATACTAGTATTTTTGGTGAAGATTTTTTTTCTCAGGATCTATTGGACCCATTTTTATGAAAAAAATATATGTTGTAAATATATTCAAGGCGATTCACAGAAAAAATCAAGAACCCAATCCCACTAATGTAACTACCCGAAAAAAACTACTTTAGAGTTCATTATTTTTTTTTGGTCACTTGCTCACGAGATACAATTACCAGTTTTTTTCTATTAGACAATCCGACCTCTTTCTACAACATATAATTTTTCCAAGTCGATCGAAGAGGTGGAGCATAGTTAAAAAAATTAAAATACAATTTTTTTGCACATTCTTTTTGTTTTGGATATCATGACAACTACAAAAAATTTTCCGTACAATTATCGAGTGCAGTAGAGTTTCCTTCTCAGTTTTATTGAAAACTTTACCACAAAAGCATATAGCTTTACGCAAAGTTTTTCTGACAGTTTATACCCATTTTCAGTTACTTAGCAGCGTCCGGCAATCACAAGATGCAATGCGCTGGATTTAATAGGGAACGTGTTGTTACCAAGTGGTTCACATCACAACAAATATTCAAATGCTGCACCAAACTCAACTTTATTTTCCGCTGTGTCAAACATTGAAGTATGCCATCTGTCGGATTGTTCCAGTCACTCAGCCAGCCCGGTGTAACTGGGTTTAGTTCAGCGATAAATACATCGTTCACAGTGATTTAAAAAATTGTTTGTTTACCACTGAAGTGCAGAAAAAACAAATATTGTGGATCATGAGTTTATAATTGTTGATATATTCGTCTTCTGTTGGTACATAATATGACTTTGATAAAATGTCATCCAGTGATACAAAAACATCCCAACTGAGTCGTGTGTTACAAACTCGTACATAAAATTAAAGGTATAAAAAAAGTACAATCTGCCAAAGAAGGAAGAAGCTTTTCTCGAGGTTTTCAACAAACAATTAGTATCAACGATGTACTTTATGGAAAATGTCGCCTTTTACCTTATAAACAACTGAAATATGAACCAGATGATGAAAAAGAGGCCGAGGAGGACGCCGACGAGGAGGCTGCTAGTTTTGACAACTGTTGCCAACAATTGTCCAGTGTTTTAGTTGGAACTTCAGAGGATTCATCATCACCATCTCTTTCAGATCATCCTTCGTTTGAAATAAAAATAAAGCCTGAAACCGACAAATCACCAGTTGAATATATTGAAATCGAAATGCAGAGAACTGCTGCGACACACAAGTACTGTTGTATTTGTCAAGTTGAGAAGTACTTGGTTGTGATTCCCCATTAAGCTCGCATGCAATTGTACATAAAAAAAGAGGATATATATCCCAGATAAAAATCGATGCTGCCAAAGTCACTTGTTTAAAAATCTTTTTTATGAACATGAATTGAATCTCATAAAAGTGATGCAAACTTAACAAAAATTCGAGCATCAGTACTGAAACAAATGATGCAGTCTTTAGCAGTTGAATGTGACTCTACAGTATTCGACAAAATTGGAGATTTCAGATGGTCGGAAGAACAAGTGCGCATATTCACTGGCTTAAGCTCAGAAAGCATAATGGAAATACAGGACATGTTAACTTCAATGCGAAGCAATTCCACACGTTCAGTGAAGCAAGTCTTTTTATTCAAACTCTGGACAGGGAATTCTAACAAAATAATCGCTCTGTCCTACAACTAGAACAAGAACAGTCGGTGTCAGACTTTTCAGCATCGGTAATAAAATCCTTCGAACAAGATGTTCTTCTATATAATTGTAGGCTTTCACGGCCAGCGTCTTGATCCATATTTGGTTCATCTTCCAGGCTTATAGGCCGTGGTCCGGTTGTCTTCATACTTGACGTTTCGTCTACTGCTGCGGTAGACCTCATCAGGATATACTGCATGCTCTCTGTGAACTCCTCAACAGTCGGCTGCAGACTGGCTGATCGTTGGAAACTGTCTCTTTTTTTATAGGTAAACCCCGGGTGGTGGGGGGGGGGTTTCTGCGCGGTCCGAGTGTTGTGCTGTTTTTGTGACGTTTGCAGAAGTCATAGGCTTCGTTGTCGTGTTATGCAGTGCTGGGATCCATATTTTGTTTATCTTCATGGATGAACAACCAACAACATACTATAAGATTCAGAAACTCAGGTATTATCACAAACATCACATTACTACACCAGACTATACAGAGAAGCCATCGAAATATATAAACATAAAAATTCCTTCAACAAAAAAGAAGAAACCATGAAGATAAACAAAATATGGATCCCAGCACTGCATAACACGACAACGAAGCCTATGACTTCTGCAAACATCACAAAACTTGGACTGTGCAGAAAACCCCCCCCCCCCACCCGGGGTTTACCTATAAAAAAAGAGACAGTTTCCAACGACCAGCCAGTCTGCAGCCGACCGTTGAGGAGTTCACAGAGAGCACGCAGTAGACGAAACGTCGAGTATGAAGACAACCGGACCACGGCCTATAAGCCCGGAAGACGATCGAAATATGGATCAAGATGTTCTTCCTCATCACTTCGGAATATCTGCTATGCAAAGAGATGATCTTATAGAGAATCACTCAATGGACATTTCAAAAAGACTTATGATAGTCATGATAACCAGATGCTCATTTGCGATGGAACTTATGCACATCGTCAGAAGAGTTCCAATAACGAGTACCAATGGAAATCTTTCTCGGGTCAGAAGAAAGTTCCACTGTACAAGTCTTTCACAATTTGTACAACTGATGGATACGTAGTCGATATGCTGGGACCTTACTTAACAAACCAGAATGATGTCGAGATACTGAGAAGTGTGATAGATGAACCCAACGGCTTGTGCACACTGTTGAAAGAAGGGGACACTGTCGTTCTGGACCGTGGCTTTCGTGATGTGAAATCTCACTTAGAATCAAAAGGTTTTCGAGTACTGAAGGAAGGCGTTCTCAGCTATCAGTTCAAGAATCGAATGAGTTGCGCTTCGTGACAAAAATTCATTGGCCAGTTGAATCTGTTCATGGTATAATCAAACAGAAATATCAACTCCTTGATAAAAAATTGGATAATAAAATGCTTCCAAAAGTTTTAATGTCCAGGTTTCTTTCTGCACAATAAGTTTGGAAATCGTTTAACACCCGATGCAGAATGTGCAGATGAAGTCTTAGAGAGAATGAAAATTCAGAAGTGTCGAAAATATGTTAGCGATTGAGGTCGAAGAGAAAGGATGGCTTCGCAAGAAAATACCTTTTCAAAGTATTTCATCAGAGGATCTACTAGATTTTCTGGAAATGACTGTGAGAGAGCTAAAAATTCTGTTCACTGGGTCATACCAGTTTTCACAAGCCATTTCATATCTTGCAGAAACGATTGACGAAGCTGGGAAGGTAAATATACAATTTGTCAAAGCTTCAAGTTCAGTCTCGCCACATATCCAGGAAGGTTTATCACTGCTTCGTTGAATATACCCCTCACAGTATTGGCACAAAAGGAATTATAAGACATTATTGTGAATATGCCAACGGGAGGACCGTCAGTTGCTGTTCTCATGTAGCTGCAATCATATAATATCTGGCACATGGAAGATATTTGTCCAAGATTTTACGACCAGCTGCGATTCTGAATAAATTGTTCGCAAAGAAGAATACAACTGCCATCATCAATGATGATAGTGATGATGATTAAGAGAGGCAGAGAAAATATTCATCGGCCAGTAATGTAAATGACACAGCATATTGTAAGAAATCTTGATAAAATTTAGATAAAATGTGCAAAAAAATTGTATTTTAATTTTTTTAACTATGCTCCACCTCTTTGATCAACTACGAAAAATTATATGTTGTAGAAAGAGGTCCGATTGTCTAATAGAAAAAACTGGTAATTGTATCTCGTGAGCAAGTGACCAAAAAAGAAATCACGAAAACTAAAATTTTTTTTTTCGGGTAGTTACGTTCATGGGATTGAGTTCTCGATTTTTGCTGTGAATCGCCTTGAATATATTTACAACATATATCTTTTTCATTAACATCGGTCCAATAGATCCTGAGAAAAAAATCTTCACCAAAAATACTAGTTGTATTTTTATCTTTGTTCCTAGTGCAGATCCGGTAATGAGTTGAATTACTAAACATAGTCCTAATAAAGATCCAAAGTTTCACCATCTTCTAATATTTGATATTTGGTGTGAGTTTGTAACCCATCAGATGCATCTTTTGGCCAAAATTTGGAATGAATGCGTGTGGGGGCCGCTCACCCCTAACTTAGCCGGCTATGGCCTTTGTATTTTTTTAAAATATTTTCATGAGATTCACTTCAATAGTTTCATTCCATCAGAATTAGCTAATATCCTGAAAATAGGCAATTTACTGAAATGTCATATTAGAGATAAAAAAAGCATCTTCCTTTCATTGTCATAGGACCTGCACAAACCAGGCTAGAACAAACATAATAAGGAATGAAAGTGGGGATATGGTTGCAGATTCCAGGAGTATATTAAATATCTATGGAAAAGTTACTTTAATAAGTAATTAAATGTGGATGCAGAACAGGATATTGAAGATGATGATTTACAGACAGCATAAATGTTAGTTAGTGTATTAGAGTTAGAAATAGTGATAGAAAAATTAAGGAGGTATTAAGCATCAGGTTCAGATGTGATTCCAGCAGAACTGATAAAATAAGGGAAGAAAAATTAATGGGCAAGATATGTCGAATGCTTAGTATGATTTGGGAAAAAGAGGCTTTTCCAAATGAATGGAAAGACTTGTTTATTGTACCAATATATAAGAAAGGAAATAAAACTGATTGCAACAACTATAGGCGCATCTGATTAGTTTCAACTTTGTAGTAAAAAATTCTAACACATATATTAGTATCCAGACTTACTCCCTATATTGACAACGTAATATATTATTGTGCATTTAGAAGAAATGGTCTACAATAGATCAGATTTTTAGTATAAGACAAATTTTAGAAAATAAATGGGAATATAATAGCATTGTGCATCAACTGTATGAAAAAAAAGACATACAATTCAATTAAGGAGAATTTATATAGTATCTTGCTGAAGTTTGGAATTCCTAAAAAAAGGTTAGACTTATTCAAATGTGTCTAAACGGCACAAAGAGTAGGGTGCTTGTAGGAAAACAATTTTCTGATACTTTTGAAATTCACAACGGGTTAAAACAAGGAGATGCATTATTCCCTCTACTATTTAATTTTATACTAGAGCATGCCATCAAATCTTTTAGAGGATGAAGAAGACCTACAACTCAATGGTATTAATAAGCTGTTAGTTTATTCCGATGATGTAGTATTATTAGGCGATAGTGAAGAAATACTAAGGGCCAACATGCACACTTTACTGAGTAACACAAAGAATTACATTATGTAAGGAAATGGACAGTTAAAGTCAAATGAGGGAAATTTTGAAGAAGTGGCCGAATTCAAATACCTAGGAGCAATAATTACAAACATGAATGACGTGCACAAATAATTAAATGTAGGCTCAATTCTGGAAATGCAAGCTATTTGGTGGATTTCTCAACTGAAATCTAAACCATGATCAGCGTTTTCCGATTATTTATTGTTTCCATAACAACTATAAAAATGACTGGAAATTCACAGGAATCGTTATGAAACCACAGACATGATGCAGACATTTGTTTTAGGAATTGACAGCCGTAGATTTCAGTTTTTATGGTTGTTATGGAAACAATAAAAAATCGATAAACCGCAGTCGTGGTTTAGACTTTGGTTGAGAAATCCACCCATTATGTATTAGAGGGACTCTTGTTGTCCCAACTTCTCTCAAAAAAAAGTTAAACTGAAAATACATAAACTATTATTCTTCCAGTTATATGGATGCGAAACATGTAGTATTTGAGAATAAAGTTCTAAGGAAAATTTCTGGACCAAAGAGAGATGAACAGAAAGGCAAATGGAGAAGACTTACATACCAGTGAGCTATATGATCTTTATAGGAAACCAGATTTATTAAGAACAGTTAAGCCACATACATGCGATGGACAGGGCATGTGGCACAAATGGGGAATAAAAGAGAAGCATGGAAACTTTTTGTAGGAAAACCAGAGGGAAAACACTCAGAATGAGGTGGGAGTATAATTATAACGATTAAAGTAGATTATATGGAGATGGTTGGAAAATATTAGCTCAGAATAGGGATGTATGGAGAGCTTATGTTCATGTGACAATGAACCTATGGGTTTTATAGTACCAATGAGTTAGTTAATTGTATTTAAAATCTATGGACTTACTCTCTTATTACATGTAAGAGAAATAGACCAACCCATTTTAGAGACATAATACAATATATTATGTTACAATTTTTTTTTTAATTTTATACTTTCAGATCTGGAACAACTATCTACCATTAAGGCACCTCCCTGGATGAAAAAACAACACAAGAAACATCTCCCTCGACATAAGAAAAAAAGAAATAAATTACCTGGGAAACAACCATACTCCAATAGGCTCAAGAGAGTTTTTTCAATGGATGATTTAAGATTCAACGAACATGAAACTCAACATATTACAGTTTCTAATAATGGGGAGCATAAACATGCAAAACAGAGTAATGAAAAAATCTTAGCACAAGAATTGCCAAATCAAGACAAAATATTCTATTATGAAACATACAATAAGGAATTATGTTTTAATTCAAATAAATTAATTTCTGTTATTCCAGTAGATTTTCAAATAGACATAAATCCAAAAATAAAAGATTATATAATAAATTCTAAATTAGCAGCAACAGAATCTATGTTGATTCATTCCAGAAGACAAAAACTTTTAAATAAAAATGTTCTTGGACAAGAAGAGAATAAAAAAAATTTTGAAGATAATAAAAATATAAGCAATATTTTTATAAATCCCAAAATAATAATGAATGTATCAAGAATTAGAGTGGAACAAATCATTCTCAATTTTGAATCATCATACTGCCATAAAAATTTCATTTCAGATTTACAAATAGACCTATCTTCTTTTTCAAATTGTTTACATCACAAAAAAATAGGAGTGTGCGATATGGATATACCTATTAACTCTCAGATGAATAATAATGCAGAGCCAGGGTATAAATTATTTCAGAAAAATTCTTCCACTCAAATTGAAACTAATGTAGGTCCTACAATACAAAAACCTAATTCCATACCTAAATCTCTTATATATGACACATCAGAAAATGGGCATACAAAATATGACTGCTCAGAAAGTAGGAGCATGCTAGTGCGTTCAGTTAAAGCTATATATGATGATATACCTAAAATATTTTCTGTAGAAGAGGAAATTTCAGAAACTGTACCTAAACAAAATAAAGTAAGAAAAATAAATTTTATGAAAAAAATATTTCAATCAAGCGATAAAAATGAAAACTGTCATTCAAATGAGACACTTTTTACTGATTCTCAAAATGTTTATAACATGCCCAACGGTACGACAAATGTTAATACAAGACCAAATATTGTTAAAACTGTTTCTGGCAAATGGAAAAATAAACAAAATGCAGAATCTGACACACAATCTCAGAATAAAATTAAAAAAGAATCAAATAAATGTTCTGTTCAGTAATTGTGATAAACACATTAAATAAACTACAACAATCACGTATGTGCAAATTATATTAATTAATTCTCAGCTTCTTAAGCTGATTTAGATTCTGTAATGAAAATTATGAATTTCACAATAAGAATAAAGTGAAAATTTTGGTATATTAAAATATATTAATTAATTATAAAAATTAAGTTGATAATAGGAAAAAGGATAAGTTAAATGTTTTATATCACATTTAAAAATTATTCATTGTCAAAAGATTGAACCAGAAATAAACAACATGCCTCATCTAGTTTAAGAACGAAAAATTAACGCTTGAACCGGGATTTGAAGATGGACCTCTCATTCTCCACACGAGTATGCTGTCCATTACACAATTCAAATGTTAACATTTCTTTCCACTTATACAATTCTCATTCTTTCTTAAATTAGTTTCTATCCAGGTTTGGAAAATGTTAATTCAAATAAAAACATTGAAAACTCGTTTTTTTTTCTTCTAGCACGACAGCCATAGAAAGCCCTTGGCCTACAGCCAGCTGCTGGCCTCACACCCACATGTGTTAATCACAGAGGTAGACCATCTAGCCAGTGTAGGGGTGACATGTGGTCAGCATGTCAGGTCCCCCAGCCATTATTCCATAGCTTGTCTTCTCAACCTCGAGTTGCTAATTATTGTAGCTACACAATGCTAGGTGGGCACCAGTCCCATACTGGCCGAATTCCATGAGAAAATTTCTTTCCCCATGGGGACTCGAACCAGCACAAGTCCCGTAGCTCTGCGCTAAGGCTTCTTGCCTTAACCACTTAGTGTGGGACCAATGAAAACTCACCTCATATTATATTTTGTCACCTGGACATGCTTCGGCGACCATCATCCCTACTCTCATCTATAGTTGTGCCAGTCGTCTGATGTCCTGTAGATTCTTTCCATCTAGTGGTGGGCAGACAAACCTCATGATCAAATTCTTCTCTGCAGAAACTTCAAAATTCATTAATTTGTCCCTATTCTTCTGGATATAGATTGTTTCCCATAATTTTAGTCTCAGCATAGTAACCAAAACAAACAGAACAGATAAAATAGATATAAATAAAAGATCAGAAATTTATCAGATCAAGCATAAGAAATGTGAAAATGTCTACATAAGGAAAACTGAAAGAAATCTAAACATTAGAAAGAAGGAAACAGGCAAAGAACCATAAAATATGGAAACATTTAAAGTAACTCAAGCATGCTCTAAAAATTGAAGACAACAAAAATGCTGAAATAACTGGGAAAACCAGCAGAACTCATTTACTTTTTAGTACAAGCATCCAGAATCAGCTGACTCTGATGGATTTGTAATAGTATGAGAAAAATCAACATGGAAAGAAGAGAGACAAATTAAGTTTCCAGGAGAAGGATTCGATCATGAGACTAATGTACCCACCATCTACAAGACTTGGGATGATTAACACAACAATCAGAATCTAGTTGAAATTGGGGATGATGGACTCTGAAACATGTTGAGATGAAAAATATAATTTGAGGTGAGGTGTATATTTACAGTTCAATCTCTCGATATCACCTCATAATGTTACTTCCTACCAATTATTAATTACGAACTGGTATGCAGTATCATTTAATGACCTATTATTAACACAATTTAATGAGTGTCTGTACTATCTGAAGATGAAGCTAAGAAGCTTTGAAACGTGTCTTATACAAGAAACAACTAGAGGTAAGATGAAGGCAGACCAAACTTATTTATCAAAAATACATTTAAAATTATATATAATGTAAAAGTAGCAGTAGTAGTAATTCCTGTTACTCCTCTTGGAATCATAGAGCATTTGTGAAAGCATGCCACCAGACTTTTTTTTGCCAAATTCCAGACTTCATTCCAACTTTTCCCTTGTTAATAAAATTAAAATGAGTTGTACATCATCTCACCTCATACACTACGTATTCATCACAACACAGGACTGTAGTTTCAAGAACAGTTGTTCCTATCTTCAGCCATATTTTGTTAATTTTTGTCTTCACCATTGTCTTCCAAACTAGCATCTTGTGTTGATTTTATGAACTTTGAGATTAAATCTTGCTTGTCAGGAATTTAAAAGTTCATGGACCTAAATTTGTTCTTCTGAATGTCTTTTCCATAACTGTTAATTCCAAGGGCTTTGCCAAATATTTCAAAAGTTTGGTTTCTTTTCAATTTCATGATTCTCTAGCAAACTATGAGCTGCAATTGCTGATTTTGCAATTTTACCATTTTTAATATTTCTGAAGTGTTCTTTTGTGTGAGTGTCTAACAACTGTTCCTGAAACCAATCCGTGCTTTGAAAAATATTACGATTAATTTTATTTATTAACTTGAAAACCTCATCATGTTACTTTCCATAATAAATGTTATGATCTTTTGTAAGTTTGGATTTTATTAGAAATTCACATTGAACATTCCATATATTTACATTAATTTTTTTTAACAATTCCAAACAACCATGATTATTTTTTTTTACGTTTAGGTATTGTAATTTCTTGCAACATCATTGTAATTTAAAGAACTTTTAAAAACTACAACTGGTACTGGTACTATCAAACTCAGAGGTTCATTGCCACATGGACATAATCATTCTATACCGCTAAAAACTGAGCTAATATTTACAATCTTTCCCTATATAATTCACCTCCCTCAGACCATACTTAATTTTATTCTACCACCTCATTCTTGACCTATCTACTGGTACTATTTCTCTGGTTTTCCTACAAGTAGTTTCCAAACCTCTTCCATTCCCCATTCATGCCACATATCCTGTCCATCACAATCTACGAGACTTAACTGTTATTACATATGGTTTCCCATAAAGATTTTCTAGCTCACTGAATAAATTTGCTTACAAATGCTTCCACAGGCCAAAATTCTAGTGAATAAACTTAATTTATCAACCAAGCCTATCTTTCATTCCACATTCGTGCCACATATCCTATCCAACACAATCTATGAGATTTAATTGTTCTTATTACATCTGGTTTCCCATAAAGATTGAATAAATTTGCTTACAAATGCTCCCATAGGCAAAAATTCTAGTGAATAAACTTCGTTTTTGCGCGATAGTGCGTTTTGTCATACTTAGCAATGGCGACCATGATTGAAAGTTCAACTTTCTACATTTCGGGATTGCCAACCTAAATAACTATACTGTAATATCACATTTACACCCACGTGCAGGAAGTAAAACCACTGTATATACAAAAAATATCCAAAAGGTAGTGTTAATATACATTATATGAAACAAATCACTGCATTTTAAATGAACTTAACTTTATTTGAAACAATATAAAACAATAAATACAAACTTGCGGCAATATTATCAATAATTGGTCTCAAGGCCTCCTGTTGGTTCAACTAACAAACATTGCCCACACTGTTAACATTAGTCAATTGTTTATAATGAATGCAAATATTTCCAACAAAGATATTATTATACTATTATTTTGAAAACACCATCATACAAAAAATAATGTACAACGCACGTTTGTGAAGTGTTTTACAGAATCTCAGAAATTAAAAACCTGGCTATTGCTCGGTTTTAAAAATTTTCCTCAATTCTGTAAAAACCACTTCCCAACCTCGTATCGTAATATACTATCAACCAAGCCTACCTTTCATTCCACATATCCTGTCCAGCGCAGTCTATGAGATTTAATTGTTCTTATTACATCTGGTTTCCCATACAGATCGTCTAGCTCACTGAATAAATTTGCTTACTAATGCTACCGTAGGCCAAAATTCTGGTGAATAAATTTAATTTATCAATAATACAGAGCACCTATTTTAAAATAACTAACTACATATGTGTGTGTGTGTATAATACAGAGCACCTATTTTAAAATAACTAACTGCATATGTGTGTATATATATATATATATATATACATACATATATATATTCCCATACATTGTTTTTATTAAAACTTTTCAACATGAATGGGGAAGTAATTTTTTAAAGGCAGAAATTTTCGCTTGAACCAGGAAGTGAAGCCAAGTATTTCTCTTCAAAAAAATTATTTATCTTTCAATATGAGTGTATAAATTTACATATAAAATACATGAATGGAAGAGATAGAGAAAAATTCTGAAGGAAGCTTTACCTACCCAGGGTTGTTGTGCTGCTGCTGACATGAATGGAAGTTACAATTACATACTTATTGTTCATTGCAAGATCAATGAAACCAATTTTAATTAAAATGCTCTATACTAAAACCCTGCATTTAAAATAGTGACATAAAATGTGAATAGTATCACATTTAATTGTCTTGCTTCTCCTTCCATTGAACTTTCTCATTCAAAAACTTCAAAATATTTTGATGCATTGTTGATCCGTTACTCAAATGACTGGCAAGACTGAACTCTCAGCTTATAAGGTTATGGGATTCGGGTTACATGTGATTCACTAACGATCTGTCCAGAAGTTCTTACTAGAAGAATCATTTTCCAGTTGCATCTTATATCTCTTTCTAGAGAAAGTTGGCCTTTAAGGGATTCGAGAGAGTTCGGGACTGGGCTTCTGAATAGTTCCGATCCTTACATATAAAAGAGATCCAAGTCGGTTGACAACCAGTTGTGTCCGAGAAGAGGATCCATTAAGATGATCAGTAGACTGAATAGTGAACAAAGCGAGTCAAGATAATTTCTGCATGTGGGAAGAAGGTAACTACAAGATAAATTGTGTTTTCAGAGACTAAAAACCCGAAAAATCACATGTGCTCATAAAGTGAATAACTGAGTATGAAATAAAGAACATTGGGATTTTGCATGTAAACAGTTGTAAGGTTGAATTAAGGAAATTTAATGCATCCAAACATTACTGTTATGCATGACAAACACACACTCCTTCCCGAGTCTTCTTTTCCTATATAATGCCAATTGAAGTTAAACTATTCCTGGACCGCATTAGAACTAAGACACAAGGTATAGACAATATAAGTATTGACTTTTTAAAGAAGATACTCCATGTCAACTCCCAACTGTAACCCATATATTTAATGCCTCAATCATGACCTCAACTTACCCCGAACTTTGGAAAAAAGCTATAGTCAGACCAATCCCTAAAATTAAATCACCTGTAACACCAAACGACTTTAGACCAATCAGCATCCTCCCAGTCCTCTCTAAGACCTTGGAGCGCATTGTTCATGAACAATAAACTGATTACCTTAACACACATAACATACTCGACCAACACCAATCAGGTTTTAGGACAGGCCATAGTACGGCAACAGCACTTCTTAAAGTTACCGAAGATGCGCGGGAAGCAATGGACAGTGGCCACATGACAATATTTACACTCTTGGACTTCAGTAAAGCCTTCGACAGTGTTGACACTGACATATTAATAGCAAAATCACGCGCTCTGAATCTTTCGGACAATGCTGTTAAACTGGGTTGGATCCTATCTTTATGATCGGCAGCAATGTGTATCCAATGCAGAACTTTCCTCATCCTGGCTATCACTGAAGGGTGTGTCCAACAAGGTTCAGTGTTAGGGCCACTTCTGTTCTCTATCTATATTAACGATATATCCACTAGACTTACTTATTATCGATATCACCTATATGCTGACGATTTGCAAATTTACATTCACTCCCATCCTGACGATGTACATGGCACACTAGACAAACTAAATAGTGATGACTCAATTTCCCAATGGTTGAGGAAACATGGACTTAATCTAAATGCTGACAAGACACAATGCATAATTATAAGACATCGGCGAATCCAAAGCATTATAAATTACGAAAATATCCCTACCATTCTCCTAAATGACAAAAATATCCCCTACAGCTCAGTAGTAAAAAATCTGGGAATCTATATGGACCAACACCTGAAAAATCCAGGTGAATAATACCTGCAAGAAAGTGTTCTCAATTCTTCACTCCCTAAATGGTTTTAAAAACTTCCTTCCTACAAAATTAAAACAAATACTTGTACAGACTCTTATAATGCCACACTTTGACTACTGCAACGTACGGAGGGTTGTTTCCGATCTCTGATAACGATTTGCCAAGTAGATTGTGACGTTTGAGTGTGAGTCATCAGGACAGGAGTGTGTGAGATGATCAAACCAGTCAGTGCGCTGCTTCTGTTACACTCACACACGTATTACTCTCATAATGCCTAATCAGATAGACCCTTTTTGGAAGGGTACATTACTGCCCTTTCCACGCTAATTATAGTTATTCCGCGATTATTGAAGCTTGCAAAAACATAATTTTATGGTGTCAAAGTGTGGAATTAGCTCAGTGCTTAATAAAAAGGGAAAGGGTCACTTGGGATTAATTCCAAAAAGAAAAAAAACGGGCAAATCCACGACCTGCTACTACCTGCACCCCAGATGTCATCAGAAAGGTCAAGGCCCTTATCTCTGGTGGTAACCCTGCCACACAAAGGGTGATTGCGAACAGATTGAGAATATCCCTTAAAACTGTAAACACCATAATAAACAAAGATTTAAACATGGAGAAGTGCCACAAAAGCAGGGTTCATAAATTGTTGCCACGTCACATTGCCAAATGCTGCACCAACAGCAGTAAACTATGAAAAGCACCTGGCAGGAGAAAAATGGAAATTTTTGGTCACACTTGATGAAGCATATGTTTATCTAGGAGACTGCAACAACAAACCCCGGGCAATTTATTATAGATAAAGGGGTGAAAAAAAATTTCAAAAATGATATGCCGAATGCAGAGAAAGTTTCTCCAATGGATTTATGGTCATCGCGGGATATTGCTACAATGAAAAACTGACCATTCATAGGGTAGCTAAAAAGGCCAAATTCAACTACCAGTACTACCAAGAAGTTCTCACCCCAATTTACCCGACTGAAATCCCAGCTCTCTATGGTACAGACAAAAACCAAGTCTAGGTGCACCAAGACAAGGCCTCCAGTCACACTTCGGGTTCAACCTTGGCATTCCTGGAGAAATGGAGCAGGAAACTGGAATACATGCTATTCCATTCAGCAACATCCCAGCGAAGTCTCCTGATGCATCACCGATGGACTTTGTGTCTTTGGACTCTTCAAAAGGGCACTGGGAAACAGGCGTCCTCGAACAATAGACAGTCTCTGAAAAGCATATAATGAGTGGGAACTTCTAGACATGGTTGTGCTGCGTAAGAGTCTTCTGCAGTGGAAACTCCGATGCCGAACCATAGTTCGCGTGAAGAGCCATCAATTAGAGCATGCTCGATGGTGGAAAAACTTAAAAATCATTTGTAATCAGAGATCAGAAACAACCCTCCGTATTACTGACTAATCTGACAGACTACAGCGCGCTCATAATGCATGCATTCGATTTATATTTAATCTCCGTCATTATGACCACGTGTTTCCTTCATTTCAGTCCTAAATGACAGAAGAACTTTACATTCACATACCTTACTATTCCAAATTCTGCACACATATTTATCAAGTTATTCAACAACACATTTTCAAAATTTATCGGCTCATCACAATTTAGGAACAAGATCACAAGACTTTTCTTTACTTTTGATACCACAGCACAGAATGTCTATACTCTGAATCTTACACAATATCTATGACTAGAGCATGGAACTCACTTCCCAGTCATGTTGGGGACTGTCAATCACTTCAATACTTAAATCCAAATTAACTGATATCTTAAGTTCCACACAATGAAAACATTAACTGCATAACAACTATATAGAGCATTCTATAAATAATCATCTAGGAAGCTACTTACTTTATTTTATATCATTTTAATTTTATTTTATTCTATGTTTTTATTAGCATTAGCTAGTATTATATCACATCATCATTGTATTTTGTTTAGTCTGTATTTTAATAATATCTTAAAATTGTAATATGTATGTAACTTTTGTATAATTCTACTATTCTCTGGTTGAGCGGAAGAGAAGGCCTTATGGCCTTAACTCTGCCAGCTAAAATAAAGCATTATTATTATTATTATTATTAATATGGAAAATGTAGAAAGTAAATGAAGATGTCTGAAATATATCACAATCATACATTATTAAACATTGTCAATTATCAATAAACAATGGATCAAGTAAGATGTTTCAATTATTTAGGATGCTTATTATCATATGGTCCACCACTGTGGTCTCGAAGTAGCGTGCTGTCTTGGCACACAGCGGGCCCGGGTTCAATCCCTGGTCGGGGCAGTTTTTCCTCACCTGTAAGACAAATGTCAGGAAAACTTAAGGCCCAAATGGTCCCCGAATTCATATGGCCATCATCATCATCCTTCACCGGTGTGGAAAGCAACGGGAAGCTACCACACCTACAATTCCCTAGTAAAGCTGCAAGCATAGCATGAAAATGCTATGATTGCAGTGAAGGACCTGCCTTCAGGCAGAATTACTATGGATGGATGGATTATCATATGAAAAAGAGAAAGATCTAGATAACAGATTATCAAAATTTCAGCATATGTGTGTGCCACAATTCAAAGAACCTTGCTTAATAAAACCAGGAAAGAGAGAATGTTAAGATTTTTATAAGGTCTTGGCAGTCCCACTCCTAACATATGGAAGTGAAAATCGAACATTAAATAAATTTGGAAAAAGAAAGATACAGAGTGAGGCAATGAAACGGCACGATTTTGAAAAATCACCAATAATATATTTACAAAAAGAGTATAATTATTTGAACATGAATCTTAAGTACATGAGTGGAAATTAATGTTTTACCTTAAAAAACAATCATTTTTTGAATATGGTGCCAGTAAGGTGACGTCCTTGGTTTTGCACACATTGTTGGAGTCTAAGATGAAATCCACCCATGGCGTTCTGTAGCATCTGCAAAGGAATGTTGTTAATTTCCTGCCGGATTCTCTCCTTCAGATCTTCTTTTGTTCTTGGTGCATTTTCCTCGAAGACTTTGCATTTAAGATAGCCCCAAAGAAAGAAGTCTGGGGCGGTCAAATCTGGCGAACGGGAGGCCAAGGGATATCACCATTCTTGCTGATTAGCCGTCCTGGAAAAGCGAGTCTCAGCAAACCCATTGAGACATTAGCAGTATGGCTTGTTGCACCATCTTGCTGGAAGAGTGTTTCTTCATCTGGATCATACTGATCGATGCCAGGCAGACCAAAAGTTACTAACATGTCAGCATAACGTTCAGAGTTCACCGTTACTGTGTTACCATGTTCATCTTCAAAAAAATAGGGTCCCACGAGTCCACGAGAAGATACTGCACACCAAACTGTTACTTTTTCAGAATGGAGAGGTTTTTCATGAAGATCACGTGGGTTATTTGCGGACCAATACCGGAAGTTCTGCTTGTTAACGTAACCACTAAGGTGAAAGTGGGCTTCATCACTCATCCATAAGTTATGCACTCTTTCTCCATTTGTTCCGATAACATTAAGCATCGCTTGGCAAAAGCGTATGCGATGATTGTAATCGTTAGGTTGTAGGGCTTGCACTATCTGCATTTTGTATGGGTGATAGTGTAGGTCATTCTTCAAAATCCGTCTCACTGATCGATTGCTGAGACCAAGTTGAGCGCTGTGCCACCTTGCTGATTTTCGCGGACTTCGTGTTAATGCATCGCGCACACGATCAATGTTCTCTGGGGTCCTGATTGATTTTTCACTACCACCAATTTTCTTCGTCGTGCTTGCAGTGGCTTCAAAGTTTTTCACCCACAGGAGGATAGCTTTCCTCGATGGCACGGGAGCCCGTGGCGGTAGATTAAACTTAAGACGGAAAGCACGTTGGGCACCAACCACACTATCCATGTTTTTATAATATGCTTTTACAGCAAACGCACGTTGCACGCTTGACCAACGCTCCATGGCTACTGAAATTTCCACTTGTCTAGATGCTCAAGGTCGTTTCCCCCACTCCCATAACCCCCCACTGCGCCCGTCAGCCGGAGTCCAAATCGTGCCGTTTCATTGCCTCACCCAGTAGAAACAGCAGAAATGCATTTCTTAAGAAGGATACCAGATACACTTTAAGAGATCATATCCACAATACCAACATTACAAAACAATTACAAATGTAGGAAATTAGCAAATGAATTGACAGACAACAAATTAACATGGTTTCAACATATAAATAGAATGGAGACATCTTGTCTATCAAAACAGGCTTTACAATATATTCCAAGAGGTAAATGTTCCTTTGGACGCCCCATGGCCATGCAGGGATATACTTTGAGTCGGCACAGGCTTACAGCTTAACCTTGAAGTTGAAGAAGAATCAATCACTCTGTGTTAAATAACTGGATGTAAAAATGTAATTTAAAAAAAATATATATTTTAAGGAAGTAACATTATGAGGTTTATTTTAAATAATATGAGTTAGATATGCATGACTCACCTCCAAAAGGCTATAAATATGAGGTGAGTCATGCATATCCAACTCATATTATGTAAAAATGTAAATTTAAACAATAATGAAACAAAAAACAGAGCAATTAAGGATATATATTTTATTGTATTATAAAATACTTATTGATGTAACAAATTTTAATTATGCCTTTATTTCAATGTTTTTATTATTTATTTAATACATCTCAATGAAGGATAAATAATATTTGAAGAGAAAAATATACGCTCATTTCTATTCACATAGAAAGCAAAAGGTCCTGGGTTCAAACCCCAGTCTGAGATTATTTTTTCTGTTCAAATATAATTTATCCTTCATTGAGATGTATTAAATGAATAATAAAAACATTGAAAGAGGCCATGATGTAACGTACAATTCCCTTTCTTAATAAAGAAGTCGCCATTTGCATGGTTGAGCAACGGTTTTTAGCATGTGGTGCTCGGGAATTAACAGTGTATAAGAGAAAAATTTGCATTTAGATTGGAGTGCTCAGGTAGTTCAGTCAGTAGAGCATTCGCATAGAAAGCAAAAGGTCCTGCATTCAAACCCCAGTCTGAGCATATATTTTTCTCTTCAAATATAATGCCTTCATTTGTCATAGGCTTGTGATCTTCTCATTTTGATCTTTCAGAATTAACACCAAGAATTCTGAAAAAAAAAAAATCAATGCTCATATAAGTTTGCCTAAATAACTTTCACAAATATAAATTCTAATAATTTAATAAAAATTGGTAAAATTTGGGATAGATATTTTAAAAATTTAACAAGTTTTATGTATAGAATTTTACATACGACAAACATTAGGAAAAACACAAATAAAAAAAATTATGTGGTATATTGGCTAGCTCAGGATAAAGATGTGTTCATGCAACAATGAAACTCCAGGTTCGATAGTGATAGCGAGTCAGTTAACATTTCATATTTCACAAGAAAAAATAACTTACACAAATATAAAGATGAACTAGAATGGGTGCCAATTGATAGAAGTAGAAGAAGAAGACAGCCAAAATAAGGTGGATTGATGGCATTTTGAGCAGTATGAGGGAAAAAGGATTGGATGATGAATTCTTAAATATATGGAAATTTCTTCACTCTACAGGTTGGCTAAAATATTATAACAAACGCTGGCTCTTTTTCTATTCTAAATAGTTCCCAAGAGTTATTTAAGAAAACTTGTACCTGAGAAAGGTTCTACTAATGTCACATACTATAAGAATTACAAATAATCATGACAATATAGACCAAAACCTGAAGTAATATCATCAACAGACCAACAATTAATTTTCTATTTTAACTAGTATTAAATTATGATAATCACTGCTTCAGTAGGACAAAAATATTTGGAAGACACCTCCATATACTAAATCCATGATGTGTTCAGAGTGGAAGTAACAGTTACCTAGCTTGATGTCATTGTATCCGGTCCTCACTAACAGCATCAATGCAGGCTTCACTTACTCAAGTATTGTGATGTGACTGGCTTTACTTTCATATTTATGCTAAACGTAAATTTATAATTGTTGTGAAGTAAATTGTGAACATATTTTGTTTTCTATCATTTTCCTTTTGTTTTGTTTCTATCATTTCATAAGCAACTTTGTTGATTCAGAGAAAACGGTGAAACAGGTTACAGAAATAAGAAACATTATTAACAAACATTAAGAATTGGAAAACTGACACCTCACTTCACCCCACAATTTGCAGATTCTAGAGAACTTTCAGAAGGCTTGCTTTCTATCTTCAGTCCGTATCTGACTATTGAATTGATAGTGGTGATCTTGTGGGTTACCTCCTATTTCCTCTTTAGATGGACCAATGAACTTCCAAATCAAATCCTTTTCCCATTTGGAAGTTCATTAGTCAACCTAAAGAGGGGAGAGGAAGCAACCTGCAAGATCGCAACCATTAATTCAGCATTCGGATACGAGCTGAAGATAGAAGGCAAGCCTTCTGAAACATGCTCTCAAGCAAATACAAATTATGAGGTGAGGTATCAATTTTTCAATTCTTAATGTTTATTAAAAAACCTCATAGTGTTACTTCCTTAAAATATTAATTGCATTAACAGTTTGTCATCGTTCCTTTCAATTATATCATTTAAATTAAACTCACGCATAAGTTTTTACTGAAAGTGATTCACACATATACAGTCTTTAATATTTTAAATCATGGAAGATAACTGTGAACAGAACCATCAAATTAAATATACAGGGTGAGGCATTTATATTGTTGTTGCCATTTTGCTCTGAAACGAAGAGAAAAATAAAAAATTTTTCCATACCAAATTTGCAGTATTCATAAGAGGACATAAGATAGTGATCTTGACTCGTCCTTAAAATGCCATTCTCAATGTTATTTCAAAGTCAAATTACTTTTTTAAATGGGATGGTGTGTTTTCTTCTATGGAAATGGAAAGAGCATTAAGGGTCGTATGTTAGAACATTACTCTCTACTCAAATTACTTCCAATCACTAGTGAGCTGATTCACCGTGCGCAATTGCTGAGAACGAATTAATGGCCGACTTAACGGTCATGCACGAGAGTCGACGTTTTCGTAATATTGGCAACGAATTACCCAGAATTCTCAGCGATAAAACCACTTCCGTTATTTTCGTCTGCTATAGAGGAATGCATTTATGCTTGCATCCCGCAAATAATACCGTATACAAACACGCCTGCGACACGCAATATTACGCCGATTCTCCTGTTCTTCCAGTTGAATTCTTTGGTAGACTCTATCAAATTCCTCTTCTCCGTGTATACCGAAAACATGATCGAAGTCTTCAAGGTCCGACATCTTGGATAAATGTTGGATAAAGCAGCAAAGTACATCGATTACCATCGGTTCCCGTTCGGTTCCCTTCGGGATTTTAATTTGAGTTGCTCATGTAAGGTACCTCCGCAGGTAGCTTACAAATTTAACCAATTATTATCGCATGAACAGATTTCTGAGTAAGCAAAATCGTATTAGCATACAACTTGCTCAGCAGAGAAGGCATTTTACTGTCTAATGCGTCCAAACATGCGACCCTAAATTTTGAGGGTATAAAAGTGTTGGTATATTTATCTGCTAGGGGTGATAGGTGTTGTGATATTGGACAAATAAGACAGCAAATGGTTTTCACACACTATGACTTCTCTCTCTTTTTTTAATTTTGTTATTGTTATTCAATGAAAAAAATTCATTTGTTTATGTAAGCTGGCTTGTTGATCTTATGTACAGCACAATTATTCCCATAACCATACTCATTTGTTTACATTACAGTAAGTTGGTTTGTTGACGTCGGTACGAGTTTATCCATTGTCACTTTAAACTTCATAAGAACATATTCTCAATTAGCTCCTCCACTTCGTTTTGTAATCATGGATGTTCGATACACAATTAATGAGAGAATTGATATGGTTTACATTTATGGTGAAGCTCATAAGAAAGCTAGAGCAGCTTGCAACTTATACAGAGAGAGGTATCTGAAAGGAAACAGCCATCTGTAAGAAATTTTCAATGACTTGCAAACTTATTCTCTGAATCGGGAAGTGTTGCACCAAGAAAACATAATCGACGAAGAACTGCTACTGGGGAAAATTCGGAAGTCGCTGTATTAGCTGCAGTTGCCTTTAATCCTCATGTAAGTTCCCATAAATTGGAATGTGATTAGGGAATTTCTCAAAGGAGTGTTCTTCGAATACTTCAGTGTAATAAATTCCATCCACATCACATTAGTCTACATCAAACCCTTCATGGGGATGATTTTCAGAAGCGTGTTGAATTTTACCAATGGGCTCTATTACAAATTGAAAATGGTACATTTTCAAACATTTTATTTTCTGATGAGGCGACATTCACCAACCATGCTAAAGTGAACCGACATAATATGCATTATTGGTCAGTGGAAAATCCAAGATGGTTACATGAAGTTGAGCATCAAAGGCAGTGGAGCGTGAATGTTTGGTGTGGAATTCTGAGATTACATGTAATTGGACCATACTTCACTGAAGGTAAACTTAATGGCCAAAAGTACAGGAATTTTTTGGACCAAGAAATTCCTGTGTTATTTGAAGATATGCCCCTTGTGGAACGGGATACCATGTGGTATCAACACGATGGTTGCCCAGATGTAGCTCGAGAAATACTCAACAGAGATTATCCTGATCGATGGATAGGACGTAGAGGGCCTGTCCATTGGCCTGCTCGTTCTCCGGATCTCACTTCTCTCGACTTCTTCTTATGGGGATACAGTAAGGATATAGTTTATCAAGAAATGCCTACCACACCCGAAAATCTTCATTGACAAATTAGGAATGTCTGTGCAGGAATCAGCAAAGAAAAGTTGAGGTGTGTTCAACTGTCTTTTGAAGCGTGTTTTTGGAAAAGCATCAAAGTTTAATGGTCGTAACTTTGAGCATTTGCTATATTAAAATTGTTTATAATGTGAACATGAATTATGGTTTACGTACAAGTACTGTATTGATGTAGCTGGATGCCAGTAAAGTCAAAGTGTGTGAAAACCATTTGCTGTCTTATTTGTCCAATATCACAACACCTATCACCCCTAGCGGATAAATGTACTAACACTTTTATACTAAAAACTGAATGCTTTTTCCATTTCCGTAGAAGAAAACACACCATCCCATTAAAAAAAAGTAATATGACTTTGAAATAACATTGAGAATGGCATTTTAAGGATGAGTCAAGGTCACTATCTTATGTCCTCTTATGAATACTGCAAATTTGGTATGACATTTGTTTTTATTTTTCCTTTTGTTTCGGAGCAAAATGGCAACGACACTACAAATGCCTCACCCTGTATGTAGGTAGGAATTCAGTGACGAAATCTGGGTCTGCATAAAAATCAAGAAATATGAGGTGAGTCAAAAAAACAACTCAAATTTAATTAGAACCATCAAAATTTATATCACAGGTAAATAAATGTGAGATTAAAAGTCTTCAAAATAGTGACAGAATATAAATCTACAGGCAAGTTTAAGTCACTGGTCAAAATTAAACTCAAATCAAAGACAATAATTAATGAAGCAGAAGACTGTTAAATGGACGATGTTATGCATCAACTGGCTAAGAGCCATTTTTTAAAAAAATTGAGATTTTGTTGCCGTCTGTTGCACTGACTCATGAAGTAAGTGTACGCATACTTTTAGTGCCAAATCTTTCAATATAGCCATTTTATTAAAGAAAAATGTAAATCCATCAATCCTATCAGACATTCTATGTTTTCCAACAAATGGCTATGAAACCATATCTTCATAAATGCTAATATAAATTTTGCATCATGCAGCTAAGTGCCAAATGACTCTATTATGTCATAATATCCGTTGAAAATGGGAGGGATGTGAAAACTGCAGTTGCCATGTTTAAGTAAGCATAAACTATGAGGTAATATAAGAAATGACTCATATTTCATTGATTTTTTTTCCTTCAAATATAACTTATAGACATTTTGATAAAAAAAATAACTGCATATGATAGTTGTGGCAATACTGACATTGTAAATTATAAGAAAATAGACTTAAAAAAATCTACCCTAAATATTCGGGGGGACACCCCCCCCCAACTGACGGCAATGATTATACTCATTTTTTGTTGTTTTGTAATAATCCATTGTCTGATACATTAGCTCAGGTGGTAATGTGCTACTTCCTGACTTAGTGGGTCCAGGAATAATACCCACCAGGGCAGGAAATTTTAATTCTCAAATTTTCAATCTCAGGGATGGGAAGGTGGCAGATATGTATATTTTTTAATTATTAAATTGTGTATCAGATTAAATTTCAAACCTCTCTGCAGTACATATGTTGAGAAGGCATATAGTATTGTTGATAGCAATTCGTCCATAGGATGGGGATGTTAGCCAGGCTGTCCCCTCGGTGTTTTCCAATAGGATTAGACTATGAGTGGATTGCACAACTGAAGTCTAAATCACAACCCCAGTTTTCCAATTTTTTATTGTTTGTTTCCATACCAACTATAAAAATAACTGAGGTTAAACTTCCTAACATGTCACATGACTTTTCAAATTACTTCATAAACTCCTGTCAAATTTTATTCTTAAGATTTAATTTTGAAATTATTTCCCGCCATTTACAATGATTTTTATGTTTCCTAACGATTATTTGAATATATTTTTTCACGATATTATACTACATGAAGACGTAGCAGCCATATTGATTTTAACAAATATTCTGTGTTCCAGTGCAGCCAACATAGAGTCTGTACTAATTAACTTACACTAAATAAAATCAATGTGTATTCTTTTACAGGTTGGAGTACTTAAATTGTGTTAGGTTAGCTTTCAGGGGTTAGAATACTTAAATTGCATTAGGTTCGCTTTTAGGTTGGTTGGCAACATAAGTTCAAATATCATGTAAATATTGGCTGCATCCTGTGATTCCACTTTGTACACCATTTCGTGTCTGTTGGCACATGTGTATGGTGTATGGTTGTAACTTAAAAAAATTTTTCTTGTCACATGTTGTAAAGTACTTCCGTAGCTGAAAATCTACATGAATTGCTATGAAACCTTGGGTATGATTAAGACATTTGTGTTTGCAATTAACAGCTATAGATTTTCAATTCCTATGGTTGTTATGGAAACATTAAAATATTGGATAACCAGAGTCATGGTTTAGACTTCGGTTGTGCAATCCACTCTGGGTCAGCACTGTGTTTCATCTTTTCATTTCCCTCCATCATCAACCCTCATGCAACACGCTTACGTTATACACAATCAGATTCATCCTAAATTCCCCTCTCTATATAATACAAGTACACGTCATCTGCGTAAATTGATCTGCTGAAGTGTTGTGTGAATTGAAAATAGACCATATTAATGCCATCTATCTGCCTAGCGTGAAACCTGAAGTACAAAAATACACTGAGTGGCATTAGAATACACAAATACAATTGAGGCACTTAGAATAATAACGGCAGATCCCAACCAAAGTTCATTTTGAGATAAATGTAATTTTCTGTTTTTTTCCAAAATGTGGAAAGTAGTTAACATTAAGACTTTATATTTTCTGGGCATTTAAATTAAGAGATTTCAAATATATGTGCAAATTCTTAAACCTTTGTGATGAATAGTTTTCCTGATTTTGTGTTGTTTATTAGAACAAAAAAAAAATATAAAACAGAAAAAATTGTGTAAAATTGACGTTTTTTTCATTTAATATCTTGAAATACCTAATCCAGCTCTATTTCCAAATCTTCACATTTTTCGTCATCATCATAACCATCATGACGAAGACAGTTATAAACATCATGATAGATGAATGGTATATATTTCAATAATTTCATCAGGCTGTGCTTCATTCTTCACCAGAACATGATATTTGAGGGAAAACTTGCACCTGCTTTCGTCTCAGAAAAGTCTTATCCTTTTTATATGTCTTTCATGGTTTACTTATCTGTATTAAATTAAACAAATAGGCATTCTTCTTCAATTTCAAAGTTAAAATTGGGAAACACATTATGAGGTTCTTAATTAATAAATAAATTAATGAGTCATTTTAACATCTTACCTCATATTTCATGTTTTATCAAACACGGTAACTATAGTTTTCAAATGATCTTGTCATTCATTTTCAACCGCCATTATGACCATTAAGCATTCTGCTTATTATAGTCACCAAGCCTATAAAATTCTACAAACAATGTGTTCTTCACATCGCGAGACAAACGTTGAAACACACAAGTTGAATCAGGAAAGTCACAGCATTTATCTAACTGTTCACGTTTGTTTTATTTCTGGAACCACTATGGGCTTTTTTTGTTACATACGATTTAATACTATTTCTGCACTACTTTCTTTCTCTTTATTACCCATTCAGTTGCCTTTCTAGCTCTTTTTTCCCTTCTTTTGAAGATTCAGGAATAACATCTATAGACAGCCCCATATTCACTGCCGTTCACTACAATGCCATAAACGTGTAGCGACAAAGTCAAGCACTCATAGTTGGGATGTCATTTTTTACGCTGAGAATGTGTTCATTTTCACTACGGACAAATTTTAAAGGTGGAAAATGAGAGCTTTGGCATATCCCAATTCGTTTGATACTCCTTCACATGAAAGGTAGATGGCAGCTATGCATGGTCATGTTTTTATCTCAAAATTCGATGTCGGTTGGGATCTGCTGTTATTATTCTGAGCGCCTCAATTATGCATTAATGTTTTATTTTAGGAAGTAATATTTTGAAGTTTATGCATTACCTTAAGAAATCTTCTCTCAGTTGTGGAGTGGAGTTTGGATGATGTATTAATGTTATCAGACAACTCTAAAACAAAAACATTTATATTTTAGCACTCACACTTGACAGATTCAATTTACAAAAAAAAAGAATTTGATATAACAGTGTTACTTAACTGTTTTAACAGTGTTACTTTCCAACTAACAAAAGATATATACAACAAAAAATCCCTTTCATGGGGATCCAAAATTGCACATTACAAGACAGTGATCAAGCCAGAAGCACTGCATATAACGAAGCACTAACCATTAATTTCAAAGGCCAAATGGAGAAACTGAGCTAAAGGAAAGAAACATTTTAAGGAAAATCATAGGACCAAAATTTCAAGACAATAAAATAATATACATCAATAATGAAACTCTCTACAAAAAATTAAAAACTTTTAAATACTATGCGAAAAAGGAGAATAAATGTTTATGAAATCTAACAGACTAACCAAACAAATCTTAATTTTTCCGTAACCACAAAACAAAACCCAACTGGTTTAAAGAAACTGAAAAAGACCTAATAGAATTAAAGATTACAGAAAATTCACTAATCAATCGAACAGCTAAATTAATTATTCAAGGTGAAAACATAAGGTTCCAATATAAATCTAAACAAAAATCCAAACCTATTATCTTGGAAGAAGATCAGAAAGAATGAAAAAAAATACTGGGCACTAATAAATAACACACAGAGAAATGATTGATCCAACATACCCCAAAGAGGGTAAAAATCAAAAAAGAAGAAGATGAAGTGTTACTTAAGAATTAATGAGATCTTCAGTAAAACAGTTGACCATATCAAATTTTGGTATGTTAAAATATTACTCACTTTCTTCTATGGCTTATTATCTTCATTAAATTCACCACTACTATTTTTATTTACACACATTTTTTAAATTTAATTGAAAAAATAATTAAATAATAATTGGTAAAAGATTGCTTGTGAACTGACAATTATTGTGTGAATAAATACATTGTTGTCTGTAATTAAAAAATGCAACTGTTCATAAGTTTGTTGGAATATTATCGTAATTCCCATTAGAGTAACCTTCATGGTAAATTTTTTGTGTGCCTGAGAGTCAGACGGCCCCACATTACAAGCCAGTGTGCATGCGCTTCACACTTTATAGATTTGGTATGCAAGTGCAAGCTCTCTACACCTCCTTTACACATCTGTGAGCGTCAAATTGGTTGTGTTTAAAAATCACACCAATTTTAACCTTAAATGACTACAAATAAAAATTTAAAATATTGTACTTAAATAAATTAATTCAAGAAATATGAATATTGGAGGAGGTGAAGTCCCTCAGCCTCCCCCACCACTTATACATTTCTCTCACCCTTTTAATAATAAATAGCTTCAGTAAATTAATCAACATGTCCCTAGCTGGTTTATTCTTGAAGGAATAAATTAAAATTATGGCATTTCTACAAATTTATATTCTGAATTCCATAGTGCAAGAAGCTTAGCAAGCTCTTGACCCACCAACCGGCTGCTAGATTCACATCTACGTGTTAATCACAGAGGTAGATGATCATCCAGCCACAACAGTGGTGACATGTGGTTGGCATGTTAGATCCTTCAGCCAATATAGCTGAAATTTTCTCTCAACCTGGAGCTACCCAAATTATCCATGATGCTGGATTGGCACAGTCCCGTACTAGCCAA
This sequence comes from Diploptera punctata, assembly GCA_030220185.1. Lineage (NCBI taxonomy): Eukaryota > Metazoa > Arthropoda > Insecta > Blattodea > Blaberidae > Diploptera > Diploptera punctata. Next base: position 3,122,720 of record JASPKZ010000007.1, read on the forward strand.
ACATATATGAGAAAAGAAAATTTCTTTCCTCTTGGGAATTCAAACTATAGCCCAACCACTGGATTTCCGGCTCTGGCATTTTCACGACAGTGTTGCCGAAATGGATATTCAGTGCGAGGGGCCGCTTTATGTATGTGATTAGCAGAAATACAGCTGACAACATCTCAACAATTTCAAACCATACTAGCGCACTATAGCAGCGTCAAGAGCAGTGATCGTTGTGGCAATGTCCACTCCCACTTCAACCATTCTCTTATTGGCAGTAGAGAGCGAGTTTCTCCCTTTACCCCTCATATAAACTAAACATCAGAGCTGGAGATCCAGTGGCTGGACTTTACTACAAATCCTGTAGCTCTGCATCAAGGCAACTGCTCAGCTATGACTCGGAACTCAAATTTATATAGTTATTAAATTGATAGTTTGGTAATTTATTAAAAGACATCATTCCAATATGCCTAAATGAGGTGTGATCTAATAATCTAAGGAAAATATGAGGTGAGGGTGAGTAATTTTTGTTAGCTTTTGAAGTTTAAGACTAATCAATTACTATTCTCAGTTGGCTTAAGTAAACGAGGATATGTATGTAATTCTAAAACGGCATAAAGGAATGATGTCTTTTAGTAAACTTCTTTATTAATCAGTATTAAAATTAAAATTTAATTATACCTTCAATATGACTTTCCTTAGATTTCTAAATCCTTCATTCAGTAATAACGTTAATAGCTTTGATGAAGTAACCCAGTCATGTCTTAGTAAATGCTTTCTCAATTGTAATATCATATAGGTGAGAGATATAGGTAAGATTCCTAAAACAAAAAAATTAATTACAGCCTTAGCAAAATAATGACATGTAAAAACAGATTTTAAAACATACAATATATGATAACTTTCTCTACTTTGCAAAAGACCTATAAAGATATTTTTGTTCCAGCAAATTGATGGTCTCACATCCACATGTTTCAATCATCAGAGATATGGATAAATCATCCTGTCAGTATAAGGATGATATAACTAATCATGTCTGCTGCCATTATACCTGGTTTTTTAAACCTGAAACCGCTACTTAATGTAGCTACCCAAATTGCTCACAATGTCAGATAGCTAATATTCCCATAAACTTGCAGAAAGTTTATTCCTCAGTGTGTATCATTCTGTAGGAAATGGTAGGAAAAAAATTGATAACACTACTTCTATCAGAATTTAACTCTATATTTAAAATACACACAACATTGAAAAAAGATTTAAAATTCAAAATTATTTATTATCAGAAAGGAACAGTTACTAATTTCACAATAAAAACTAAATAATTTTAAATGTCTTACCATTTATTTCCTTAAAATTTGTTTCTAAAAAACACTTCCTTTTGTCTTCATTCGTCAATGTATTTTTCTTTAGTATAGTCAATGCATCTTTCTGAAATATAAAAAAAAAAATTCTCCTATACTGAAATATAGTTATTATGCAATGAGCATCTGCATTGAAATAACTGTCACTTCGAAGCAGATATTTTTATTTCATAAATACCATTTACTTTGATGCCTCTGGTCCCGAAGGTTGCAGGTTCAAACCCGGCCGGGATCAATGGATTTTTTTAGGACAGAAAAACCCAAGCAGCAAGTCTTTGAGGAAGAACTCTAAGCCATGGGTCTCAAGTCTGAAGATTTTCAGGCTCGTAAAAGATCCTTAAGCCTGAATAAAGAGACCTCTAAGCAAAATTTATCGATCTCAATGTCCTAGTAATACCTTGGTTTCCTGCTAGATGTCTCATTGAGTCAGTGTGTTGACAGCATGACATCTATGGACAATTAAGGTAACTAAATTAACTTGGTCCAGTGATTCCCGACAAAGGAAAGGCTATGGCTCAACACTGGGCTACACCATTATAGATAGATTTACTTTGAGACGTTAAAAATTACATCTAACAATTGCTTGCTCTTCTTTGCATGTAAAATCATATTCATAATTCCATGTCATATAAAAGATAGGGTACGTCATAGCGTAGTGGTTAAGGTACTACACTACAAGCCGGAAGGTTGAGAGTTCGAGTTCCAATGGGGTCAGAATTTTTAAACTGACCCAAACATTCTGGCAGCACTGTGGCCCTGGGGTCCACTCAGCTCTAATGGAAATGCGTACCAGACGCTTGTTCTGGGAGAGGGTAAAGGTGGCCGTCATAAAGGGGTGACAACTTGGCTCACATTAAGTGCCGATTGTCTAGAACAGCGGTTCCCAATCTTTTTCGACTCGCGTACCCCTTTCACAACGATCTAAGTTGGGCAAACCACTGACTTTTAAATATACATATAGTAACATGCATAAAATTTAATGCCTAGCAAAAGGTTTAATAACCTTAAATTAAATTAACTTAACCCTTTAACAGTTAGAACCTAAAGTTACTCTAGTTATGGCTTAAAAGTTACAAAACGTGTAGGCCTAGTAATAGTGAAATCAAATGCATCCCTAACATTGTTACATAATTGTAAATCATTATTATATTAATATATTGTAAATATTAATTTATTGTGGAAGAAATGTGATAAATCCCCGATGTTACATATATGCAACAAGGAGCATTTTAGGGTTAATTTAATTTTAAAATAATACTAATAATTATTATTAATATTACAATACAATGCTGCAGAAATTATGGAAACAATAATAGACCTAACCTCGAAACCCGCTATTACGGAAAAGTTTTGGCGAACATCTTGATATACTTTGCAAACCCCCTGGAGGTTCGCGAACCACAGGTTGGGAAACGATGGTCCAGAAAAAGTGGGAGCTTTAACCTCCTACTATCCCAAAGGGTCTCCTAATACCTGTAGTGAGATCACGTTTTACCATATAAAAGATGTACTGTATACAATATAAGCATTTGATTCAATTAGCTAGGCTAATTAATAATAACAATAAGCTAGGCTAATTAAACAAATAGATAAACAAAAGGAACTTACAGTTTGGGAAAAAAAAAATCCACATTCAGAAATACAAAGAAAAACTTATGAACTTTGAAATTCCCACGAATTCTGACCTGATCCAGAGGTTTATCGGTCCACCAACAGAGGGAAGAAGAAGAAATGGTTCTTCCGATCGACATAACATCAGTCAGCAAAATGGTACTGAGGATGGGTTTGTCATGAACCTGAAATCGCGATCTACTTAGAAGATTAATTATGAGGAGAGGTATGAAACATTTGAATTTGTCTTAAATTAAACCTCATAGTGATCTATTCCTATAAAAGTTCAAAACATGTGTTAACATTATAGTTCTCAAAAAGGTGGTCAAATATAAAGAAAATTAAAATTTCAAGGTCTGACTATTGTAGATTTAATTAATTAATACTGTGATCCATTGCTTTGAATTTCGTAGCCTGCAACAAGACTCTCAAATCTTGCCATATAAGGTATAAGGGACTTGTGACTCACAAATTCTGAATGTCCGCTGAGAGCTTTCCAGATATGTCTGGCCGTCGCTTCTCAATGGTTCGGCTTTGAGTAGGATCACAAGCACCGACCTTTCTAGACCCTTCAATGGCAGTATAAAAGACCCAGCAGACCAGTTGATCAGTTAGTAGTGGTCTGGCAAGTGACCGAGAGAGTGTTTGGTGACTTTTAATGAGTGGAATTAGTGTGTGAACAGAAACTCAGTGCATGAATAGGAACTCAGTGTGTGAACAGGAAATCTGTGAGCAAGAAGGAAAGAATTTGTAGGTTATATTATGATATACCAAGACTTAAAGATGAAAAATCATATGTGCTTGTAAATAAAATTAGTTTGAATCAAATAAAAAAGGATTGGAAATTGTTAGCGAAAACCTGTGTTGAGTAATTCAAAGAAATTCTACTTGGTTTAACTTCACCGCTAGGTAATAGTGATAATATTTATGTAATAATGTATTTCCTCCATTCTGTAATAAGAATTAACATATTAAAATGCCCATAATACATAAATAGCTGTGGTAATGTCAGTATAAGCCCAATCCATATGCCCCAGAACCTGCAGATTCCTGGTTTTATTCCAGTTAAGGTAGAATATATTTTTAGGCAAAGAATATTCCTTGATGCGGCTTCCCTCAGAGGGGATGTCAAAAGCTGTTGGTCCTGTATTACAGAGAGGTGTAAATACAACCAGCCTCATGGGCTAATGATCAGAGATTCTGAACTACAGTTTATGGGGTCCTGGGTTCAACTCTCAGTCAGACCACAGGAATTTTTTGTTGAATGGAATTATTCATGTGGTCGCCCATGGTCTGGATTTAGGTTAAGTTTACAGTTAAAGACTCTGCTGCTGTTTCATTATCATTCATCACCTCTCATATCATCAGGATAATGTAATTCCACCTTCCAGACACCCCAACTTAAGAATTGGGTTACAATTCTGTCAATGCCAGAAGAGAACACATCATAAAAAAACAAACTGGTGGCATTGGTAAAAAAAATGTAAATAATTAAGTCGTGACAAGTTTCATTTCTTTACATTTTGATACATTTGGGTAGATTAGATTATGATTTGAGTAGGTTGGCTATTTTGAACTTTTATAGAAAATAATTTTAAGTAGGACTGCACATGAGGTGAGGTATAAGGAATTTAAATTTAAATCTTAGATTAGAATTTATTTTAAAATACAATAGGAAGTAACATTAAGAGGTTTAACTTTTATAGGAATTAATCACTATGAGGTTTAATTTATGGTGAAATTAAATGTTTCTTACCTCTCCTCATATAAATCTTCTAAGTAGATCTCGAAATCGTGATCTACTTAGAAGATTTATAAGAGGAGAGGTAAGAAACATTTAATTTCACCATTAACCCTTAAATTCACAATGTATCCTATAGGATACATCAGTTAGTTTATTTCATTTAATATTTTTAATAAAACAGAAGAAAACAAAAGAGTAGAAATTACTTAAATGTGTGTAGAATTACACAATATACCCAATAATAATAGTTATGTATGATATTGTTTTCAGTGCGGTCCGCAAAATTCAAATAACTGACACGAGAAATTAGTACTTTGCAAATTTAAGGGTTAAGAGGTTTTTTAGTTAAGAGGTTTGTTTAATATAAAGACTTTTGTCTATACATTCTTACCTCTTGTGGATGTTTTTGTCGAACATATGTTTCAAGGCTTCTGAGCCCCATCGTCGGCGATTACAGGCTGAATTTTCTCAAGTTGTCAGCCCTGATTCTGTTGTTGTTGTTTTCAAATGCTGGGCCTTGGCAACGAAGCCATTAGCATTCTTGCTCTCCAATATTTCTCTATGGTGGATCCAAAAGGTAATACTTCACAGGTTTGTAGATGTTCTTCGTTCATTTCTTCATCTTTGTTGCATAGAGGACAATTTGGATTCGTGTAGATTCCTATTTTATATAAATGTTTGGCCAAATAGTCATGTTCTGTAAGCAGTCTAAATTTTGCTACTGTAGTTTTACGTGGAATTTCTGGAATAATATCTGGCTTCTTTACTAAAATATTCCATTTTTTGTCTTTGGCTTTATTACATAGGTCTTGGTTTTGTTTGATTTTATATTTGTTTTTAATTATTCTTTTTATGGATGTGAAAGGTAAGCTTTTAGTAGTATTCTGAATTAGATTGGAGCCTTTTTTTGGCAAGAAAATCAGCAGTGTCATTTCCAGCAATTCCACAATGTGCAGGTATCCATTGCAATTGAATTCTTTTCTGTAGTTTTTGAAGTTGTTGAATCATTTTGTAGCACTCTTTAATTTGTATTGACTTCATTTTGTGTGAATTTATTGCATATATTGCTGCCTTAGAATCAGAGAGTATGACAGCATTTTGAAATTTATTTATTCTGTATAGTAATTGTTGGAGTGAAATATGAATAGCCGTTACTTCCGCATCAAAATTTGTTGTGTGGTATCCTGCTGGTTGATAAAATGAAAATAATGCACATGTAATTCCTGATCCTGAGTTAGATCCATCTGTGTAGACATGTAACCATTCTTCTGGTGGATATCTCTTATTCACAGCTTCTAACACTAGAGCTTTTAGTACAAGTGTGGGAGTTTCAGATTTTGTAACTGGTTCTTCTAGATTTAGCTGAATGTTAATTGGTTCAAAAGCAAGAGGGTTTTCTCTGATCAAAATATTTTCTTTAGATTTAGGAAGATTCAAATCTGTTTTTATTTCTGTTACTTTGGACAAGAAACTTGTTTGTGTTTTCAACTTGGTTGGTTGTAACTGTCTTTTTTCCCATTTTGATGTTGTTAACCGTAACATTTTTTCATGTTGTGTTATTGCCTGTTCCTCTAAAGTTAGACATATTGGAGGGTTCTGAGTTAGTGCTTGCATTGCTGTGATTGGGGTTGATTTAGCTGCGCCGGTTATAAGCCGTAAAGCCTGATTTTGGCATACTTCTAGGCGATTCAGGTTCGAGTTATTTGCTGTGATTATTACCTCCCCGTTGTATAGAAGTATTGGCTTGATGAATGTTTTATACGTGGTGTTCAGAGTCTGGTGATTACTACCCCACTTTGCTTCAGCTAATCTTTTTTAAGATTGAAAATCTTTTCGTTGCTTTGTTTGCTACTGCTTCAATATGTTTTCTCCAAGATAATTTTGAATCAAAAATTGTCCCTAGATATTTTGTTTCATTTGTTTGTCTCAGGTTTGTTTTCTTGAACTGTAGATTTAGTTTTGGGATTTTTTTCTTCAAGCTAAATATTTGAAACGTTGTTTTGTCTGTGTTAGTGGCCATTCAATTGTTGTGGGTCCACTTTTCTAATAGGTTAAGAGCCTTTTCTATAGAAAATTTAGATTTTTCTATTTGTGAGGAAGATGTCCACATAATCATGTCATCTGCAAAAAGAGCTGTCTTTATTTCTGTGTTTGATATAGCTGGTGGGAGATCGTTGATGTAGATGTTGAACAGGGTTGTACTTAGTACTGCACCTTGAGGGAGGCCCATTTTTATTTGTTGGAATTTGGAAGTACTGTCATTGTATTTTGTAGCATAGAAACGTTGTGAGAGGAACTGGGTGATCCAGTTTAACATATTGTTTTGAATGCCTAGTTTTGGAGTTTTTCAAGTAATCTCCATACTGAGTCATATGCTTTTTCAAAATCGATGAAAACTGTTAGTGTATCTTGATTTTTGTTGAAAGATTCTTTAACATCTTGAGAAAGTTGAATTGTATTTTCTTTTGTCGGCCCTGATTCTTGATTCCTGCTCTGTCTGCCTCTGGTCCAATGAATTTACTAATGGGGTTCCTTTCTCTGGGAATTTTAAAATTCATAATTCCTTGTTCTTCTGTTCGTGGCTGCTCACATTTGGTAAAAAAAATGTGTAGACCAGGGTTACATTTATTAAATAATTCCCAGAGAAAGGGACCTCATTAGTAAATTCATTGGACCAGAGGCAGAGAGAGCAGGAATCAAGAATCAGGGCCCACAACTCGAGAAAATTCAGTCTGTAATCATTGGTGATGGGGCTCAGAAGCCTTGAAACATATATTCGACAAAAACATCCATAAGAGGTAAGAATGTACAGACAAAATGTCTTAATTATTAGCTATATTTAATCTATGTTACAAAATTCATCTCAAGTTAAATTTTAATAAAATCATCACAATTTTTGGAAGCTGCAGGGAATTGCAACGCTCCATCTTGGTTGAATTGTAGACAGTTATATAGAGTGAGAAAATGTGACCAGTCTGTAACATGATATTCCGATACATTGGCATTTCTGTTTTCTCCTATAATTTACAAGTTATCTTTGCAGGATCCATAATATTTGTATCACAATTTTTAGATTATTTTTATATTTTCGGTACTTTTTCTTGCCAAGATATATATATATATATATATATATATACATACACACACACACACACCTCAGGTTACTAATTACATTCTACAATAGTAATTTATCCATTTTCTTGTCTTTTTTTATTTATGATAGTTAATCATTTAATTAACAATTCACTTTTGAAGTGCATTGTGAAATTACGTGTAGAATTAGTCAAAACTAATAAAATGCGTCATAAAATTCCACGATGGTATTAGTAAAAAAATGAAATAATAAGATTAGGTAAAAAGTTTAGACTCTTGATGTTCCAACTCCTTTAAAAAAATGTTAAACTGAAAATATATAAAACTATTATTCTACCAGTTTATTATATGGATGTCAAACATGGACTCTTACTTTAACCCTTTAGGTGCCATGAGCCGATTAGATCGGCTCTGATGTTTCTGTTCATTACCTGCCGGACAATATACTTAAACTACGTGCAAAGCCGATCACATCGGCGGATGTGATTTAAATCTCTGACACAAGAGATTTTACCAGTGGCATGCAGAGGGTTAAGGGAGGAAAGTATTTGTGAAAAAAGTTCTTAGGAAAATGTTCGGACCAAAGAGAGATGAACAGATGGGTGAATGGAGAAGACTACATAACAGTAAACTACATGGTCTTTATAGGAAGCAGATATAATATGAACAGCTAAGTCTCATAGATTGTGATGGCAGGACATGTGGCACAAATGGGAATGAAAGATGTTCATGGAAGCTTCTTGTAGGAAGACCAAAGGGAAAATGCCCAGATGGTAGACCAAGAATGAGGTGAGAGAATACAATAACTATGATTTGAGGGAAGTAGATTATACAGAAAATGAATGGAAAACATTAGCTCAGGATAGGGATATATGGAGAGCTTATGTCTGCATGACCATGAATCTACGGGTTCGATAATGTCAATGTGTTAGAGTTAGGGCAAAAGTTTAGATTACTTTGAACAATGAATTTTTCTAAATTCTACAGAATAATAGTGCACATGCGTGAATGAAAAGGAAACTTCCGCTGGATGGTAGACATATGTGTGAAATTGGTATGAAAAACCTTCACAATAAATTCCCAAACATATTTATAAGAAAAGCATGTACACCAACTTCCTTCTTCCTAACCTAACAAAATAAATTACATGCATATAATTTAATTAACTATAAACTAATCTGATGTACTTTAACTTGTCCCATCAGAACCTAACAAAATAAAGTGAGTGAACATCTGTTTCTTAAAACATATTTTCAAATCAATTGTGAATGTTGGTCATTCCGATTTCACAGATATCTTCCCCCTCTAGCAGAAGTTTCTGTAAGCATTAGGCATGTGCACTACAGTTCTGTAGAAGTTTGCAAAAATCATTTGAGTTAAATGCGACAATTTGCATACATAGATAAATATTTAATAATTTTAAAAAAAGTATAGTTGCTAAACATTTAAAATACTATGAAATGTTAGTAAAGGCAGAAAAAGTATGTAGAGCAACAGTATCGTAAGAATGTTTGGAAAGTTATAGAATGAAGTATTCTAAAGATAATTAACTAGGAAACTTGACACTTCATTCAACTAAACTTAAAAAGCTAACCAAAATAACCTAACCCTAAACTATTCAACGACTTCTTGCTAATCTAATACACGAGGTAGAAAATTAGAGAAAATTTATCAGTAGTCAAACCGGGGATAGTCCACTTTAACTTACCTGATATATTTTCAAAGTCCTATAGAACAACAGTACGCATTAAACCAGAGTTTATAGAGCTGGCGATAACCCACCATCAAACACATATTGATTATTATCGTTGTTTCAATTATTATCTTTTTTTTTTATGTATTTAGACACATTTAAATGTAACGAACCTGAAAGCTAACTAACTCACACTTAATCTAATTCAATTACTCTAACCTAGGGTGGATCCCATGAAATGCCCTTTTTTTCACTCCTTAATAATTGCAACCATCGAAAACCCACTGGTTCCAACTATATAATATACTCTCTGGAGAAAATAGCAAGTCACCATCACAATATGTGTATTTGAATAAATACTTAAAAATTCTAAAACTAAGTTATAAAAATTGGTTTAAATATTTAATATGTTACTAAATACAGAATAAGAGTTATAATTCACAACAATAAACTGAAAAATCAAGGGTAAATGTTTCAATACTTGAGCCGTCAAACCATTTACATTTTTGCAGACTATTTAACTCATGCCCCAAATGGGAGTCAATGACCAATCACGTTTCAATGATTTCTGTTTTACAACCAATCAGAGTCGTGTTTCACCAAATATTTATCAATGTTAAATTTACCATATGAAAGAAAGCTCCTCCTTTTAATATTCTGAACAGGTCTGACCATTATTTTGCAGTGACTGACCCTGTAAGAAATATGGTTACCAGATTGTATATATAGTACATGGAAGTCAACACATAGCACTTGCAGGAGTTATATATTAAAAACATTTGTAGCAATTGATTATACCACAAAAAAAAGAAACCACTGTTTGCACTTTCTTAAATGTATTTTTTTTCCAAGGTAATAATCCAGAAAAATATAATTGTCATATTTACATCATACGACATCAGAAATGAATTAATATACAGTTTGATGTGTTTCATTTTTCTCCACTAGAGAATTCTTACAATATTGCATTCATTTGGCAATAAATAGTATGATCTGGTTGCAGTGATAAACAATAGAAGCAGATGAAGCATACCAATCGTTTCTCATTTGTTTTCAAACATCGCCGTTTACATTAAATATATAAATATTTTAAATAACTATAGTTAAATAATGATTTGTGAGTAAACAGCTTAATTTTATTCGTTAAATAGTCCTAACAAATGCCACTCTTGATTTCCAAATTCTCTAGATAAATTCACTCCTCACTTTGTGAGTCGTGAATTTATCGATAATTTGGAAATTACTCATGGCATTACTTATGATAAAGTTTCCATTATAATCCTCATACAATTCCTTGGGAAAAGTTTAGTAATTGTCTCACAAATTTTGTAAGTTCTACAGAATTCCAGTATGCGTGCACAAGATGCAAAAATGTTTAAGTAGCTTCTGCTAGATGGTAGTGAAATCGGTGTTACCAACTTTCGCAATAATTTCCCAAATGTTTATATTAAGTGGACATTCACCAACTTCCCTCTTTTAAATTATATGCATATTATTTAATAAACTAATTTGTATACACTAACTTATCCCATTAGAACCTAACAAAATGAAGTAAATTTCTTGAAATATAGTTTGGAATTAATTGTGAATGTTGGTAACAGCGATTTCACTGGCATCTAGCTGAAGTTACACTAAGCATTCGTGCAAACGCACTGCGATTCTGTATAACATTCACGATTTGCGTAAATATAAAAATATTTAAAAATTGTAAGAAATGTTTAAAATAGTATGAAACATTATTACAAATGGTAAAAAAGTGTAGTGCTTCAGTGGCATAAGAATGTTGCATGTAAAATCATAGAGACAATATCTAAACTAGAGCCCAATTCTTCTTAGTGAAAGGTTAGGTTTCAAAGTAGGCATAACTTTTAAATACATACCACGTATTTTTTATCTAATTTGGGTAACTTGTACTTTTTCCTTTTTTGTACTAATTTGGTTACTTTCCCCATTTAAGATATGCAACGATCCGTACAACTTTCCTTATTGTACCTAATTCTTTTTTAAGCTTTACAAAATAGTACTGCACAGCGACCAGCGATCATTCACTAACAGAACAGTAACAGTAACAGAAGGTTCTCTATGAACAGAAGCGATAACGCACCATTTCCAACATAGAGAACCGATTTCCAACACTGCCATAAAGAACCGATATAGGCCACAGTTTCTCTATGGATATAGGCTATGTTCCCGAAAGATGATAGAATAAATACGAACGGCTGAGATATTGTCCATAGAGAACCGAATAAAGGTGCGCAGTGGGTTATATCGCTGGCTTACTCTCAGGATTTCTTTAAATGGATGTGGTTTATCTCGTTTATCACAACGCAAAAAAATTTGCGCTGACATGTCGCGTCGTGTTTTGGAATCCCTTGAATCCAGGACGCAATTTGCCAGCGCAAACAAAGAATATAGAAGATATTACCCGTACTCATCATCACTTTGTGACAGCTATTGGTGCTGTCCAGTGTGCCTTTCCTGGGACTTGTGTTTGTCCCTTGTAGGCGAATTCGCGTGTGTATTCTGTATTGGGTTCAGCTGGTATACCCTAGCCTACACGGCGATTTTATGGGGATTTATTTTATTGTTTGAGTAGTGTGAGATTTATATGGATATTGTTGCCAAGGCGAATAGATCTCGCTTGATTGGGGCATCGGAAACCGTGTCGCTGAAGAGCTTGGCTCGATTCAGGACCGGAATGAGCCACACCACTCTGCGCTCATCATTCTGACCTTGGTTGCTACATGCTAAGTACTATGGATTATTTATTTGGTCGAATATGTTTCTATGTGTAGTACGCCATTGTGGAAGGTGTCCTATATTGCGTACTATTGGGTTTTCATGATTATTTATGTTTTGAAACATGGTGGCGACCCTTTCTGATATGATAGTATCAATATATGGCACCCTCGTGGCCTCGTGCATCTCTGTTATCCTTGTGTAACGCGGGGCCGAAAGTATGATTTTTAGACACTTGTTTTGCAGTATCTGTAGTTTCTTCTTGTGGCATTTCGCAAGGATACTCAGAGATTCACAGCCGTACAATAGCATACTACGGATCACAGCCACATATAATGTGAGCTTGATCCTACGGGAGAGTGACGGCGACTTGAAAAACGGATATAATATCGCTATGCCTTGATGGCTCTGGTTATTATATGATCAACATGGGCTCTAAATGTAAGCCTTTTATCCAATATTAGGCCTAAATATCTGACAGAAGTTTCTACTGGCAGAGGTTGTACACCCATAGTGAACTGGATTGGACATGGAAAGTTCGATTTGGAAAACAGGACGACTTGCGTTTTCCCAGCATTTAGTTTAATGTTCCAGGAGCAAAACCATTCATATATTATGGTTATTGCTCGCTGGAATGTTGCAAGTCTGTGAGGAATGGATTTAAGTTTGGATTGCATGAATAGACAAGTGTCATCAGCAAAGGAAGCTATTTGGAGTGATGGAGGTGAAGGTAGGTCAGAGACATATAGGGAGTACAAATAAGGGTGAAAGGACAGCTCCTTGTGGAACTCCTGCCAGTATGGGCTTCGTATCAGATTTATTTCCACTCACTGAGACATAGAAGGTTCTATTTCTCAGATAAGTGGAGATTATTTTGACTAAATTTGGATTAATTTGGAATTGTATCAGCTTATATATCAATCCGTTTATCCAAGTTGTGTCAAAAGCTTTCTCAATGTCGAGGAAGACTGCTATTGTACTACGCTTGGCGTTGAAACCAGTGACTATTTGGTCTATAAGCCTCGCCAGTTGCAGCGGTGTGCTGTGTGAATTTCGAAATCCAAATTGATGGTTGGGTAATAGTTCTTTGTTTGAGACTTCAATTTTTAGTTTGGCCAAAAGTAGTTTTTCTAGGATTTTTCCCAGAACTGGTAGAAGGCTTATTGGACGCAAATTGTCTGGATTACTTGGATTTTTTCCTGGTTTCGGTAGCACAATAACTTTAGCCATCTTCCAAGTTGCAGGGAAGTGATTAAATTGGATACAGTATACCCGTACTCATTGGTGTAATTGCTAAAAACAAACTAAGATTTTATAACAAAATGTCGGAAATACAGTACTTGTTTTATAACTTTCCATATAGTTTTGTTGTAAATCATTGAGTTCTAGACATGTTTTATAGCATGAAGGAGTACAGAGATGTATAGAAAAATGTTACTGTGGCTTGAACTTAGTCAAGAGATAAATAAAAGCTGTAAATATTGTATTGTATCTTGGGGATATTATGGATGTACATAAATTTCGTCTTCTATTAAATTCAAAACCTGATAAAACTGCACAGGCGAAAATCTGAAGTATTCTAAAATTTGGTATTTTCATCAACCATATGTTTATTTAAGGACTAAAGAATAATTTATTCTATAATTTTCCATACAACATTCATATGATGCTGTTGCTCTAGGTACTTTTTCTGTCTTTACTAATATTTCGAACTATTTTAATCGTTTTGCAACGACACTTGAAACTTTTTTTATGAAGAATTTTAATATGTTTATCTATGTGCACAAATTATGACTTTTCCTCTCAATTTATTTTCAAAGTTATTTGTTAGAATTGAAGTTGGCATACGTGAACGCTCATAAAATTAAATCCACCAGATGGCAGGACATATGTGTGAATGACGAACATTTGCATTTAATTCCAAACCATATTTTAAGAAATAAATGTTCAATCACTTCATTTTGTTAGATTCCGATGGGTCAGTTTAGTGTACATCAGATTAGTTTATAGTTTACTAAATAGTATGTATGTAATTTATTTTATTAGTTTATGCAGGGACAGGTTTGTATACATTTTAACACATTTGGAAATTTATTATGAACGTTGATCATTTTGATTTCCCATATATGTTGTGCCCAGGGATGATCCCTGTGTTGTGCCATCTGTCGACAATTCCATAAACATATGCGCTCCATGCGAAACCAGCATCACGCCGAGCGAAACGCGAATTCGCGTCACGTCGGGCGCGACACGCTGTATAATAAACCGTAGCATAATAGCATGCTATGTCGCGTGAAAAGTTACAACTATTTTTAATAAAATAGCAGCCAGATGGCCATTATAAGACTAATATGAGATTTTACTATTTGTGGTTTGCATATTGGTTTTTACAACTATTTTTATACAGCTATTTCACGTGTTTATTTGATATCGCCTGCATTTTATTAGCCCGACAGAAAACCCAATATAAATAATTAAACTAATGTTGTATGATGTATATAAATTATATGTTACAATGTTTGACACAGCGATAACTTGTTCAATGCTTTAAGAGAAATGGTATGAACTTAATTCATTTCACCCAGCCGCTTGCCCAACTATGCTATGATAATTATTATGAGTTAGATTAATTATTTTTGACTCGCCTCATATTTGTAGTTTTCTTGCAGATCACTTTGTTAGAAAGTATTGAAAATGACACGTATAGTGTCGAAACCATGATCTGCAAGAACACTACAAATATGAGGCGAGTCAAAAACAATATAACTCATTACAATTAAAATAAACAGTGTCAACTTCTTTTAAATGCTGAATATGCTATGATATCCTATGTTTTTACAGAATAAATAATCATATGAATTTGCTATGAAATTAAATAATTTACAATGTTTAAACAAATAAATTGCGGACATGGATTCCACTGAATTAAATTTTTCCAGGGATAAAATAGTCCTCCATTTGGTTCTACCTGAAGTATTCCAGGAATCCATGCCATAGGGTTAAACATAGCCTCAATTCTGGAAATATATATTATTACAGGGACTCTTGTCGTTTCAACTCCTTTCAAAAGCATTAAACTGAAAATATATAAAACTGTTATCCTCCGAGTTATATTATATGGTTTCGAAACAGAGAAAGATTACGAATATTTGAGAATAAAGTTATTGGGAAAATTTTTCGACCAAAGAGAGATAAACAATTAGGTGAATGGAGAATAAAGTTCTTAGGCAAAATTTTCGACCAATGAGTCATGTGAATGGATAAAACTAAATAACAGTAATCTACATGTTATTTATAGGACGCCAGATATAAGAACAGTTGAGCCTCGTAGACTGCGATGGGCAGGACATGTGGCACGAATGGGGAATGAAAGACGTGCGTGGAACCTTCTTGTAGAAAACCAGAGTGGAAAAGCCCAGTTAGTCGATGATTGGAGAACATTAGCTCACAATATGGATGTATGGAGAGCTTATGTCCGCGCCGGCCATGAACCTACGGGTTCGATAAAGTCAGTGAGTTAGTTGATTCATGTTTAAACAAATTATTACACAAAGCTACAACAGTAAAATTTATAGTAAAGAATAAAATGCTTGTTCGTATGAGGAGCTCATTCATAAATATTCACGGAGAAACCTCGCTCTTATATTTTCCCACTTTAATCCCTATCCCCAGACCAATGAACCATTATTCACATTGCATGTATCCATGTCTTATTATCCTAGAAGACATTGGGCGCATTCAGCTGCCAATAAAGCGCTCTAGCGCTTTAGCAAAAATGGCTGCCATTTGCAGCGGAAATTTAAGGAGTTTGTTGAATGGACCGCTGCATGCAGCTATACCGCCAAATTTAAATTTGTTCATTGGCTCATTACTCATATTACTACGCGATGCTATTGAAATTAATCATAATGCTAATAGGGTTATACAGATTTTACGATTTATTTTAATGTATGTAATTTATAAAATCGACGAATAGATCGTTTAAAATAAAATATTATTATAACGAGAAAATTGGTATTTTTTTAATTATTAATATATCAGGCGGCTCCGTGACGCAAGCGATTAGACGCTCGCCTCTCACCGCTGGCTTCTCGAGAACCTTATTTATAATGTTTATTATTAGTTTAATCATATTAATTTGTGTTTTAGTAAGAGTAGCTTTTTTTAACTTGGTTAGTCTCGGTCATTATAAGTAGATTTGTAGTGGAGGAAAGGAAACGGATCTACGGCATGTTCTTTCAGGGTTTCTCCCATTTTCCCCTACCACAATTTTATTCCACCTTTCCCCATTTTCATAACATCCATTTCGTTCATCAGATGTAGTCAGCCTGCACCCTAGTTAATTACAGACCTCTATAAATATAGGGGCTTAATCTAATCACTTGATCTGACCCTGATTTGGACACAACTTGATATTATTTTATTATATTTAAACATCACTCCTGCGAATTCCCTATGTGATGCATATATTGCTCCTTCATCATCACATAACACATATATTTAATAACCACACTAAAAGTATTGCCAGGTGGGCTGTAGGGTAAATTTTATTCAATTGTTCAGCCTTTTATTCATGTGATTTCTTACATAATATTTGACACTTTTAGGTCTATATTTAAATCTATGAGGAATAGGGGTTACACTAGAAAATGCAGGAAGTACAGGCATATGTGCAAAATTAATGTATGTGGTGCAAGACATGACCTAAGTACAGCAACCAAACAATTGTATAAAGGAAGGCATCATTGTATTTTTTCAACCTCAAAACATACTTCATCTTTATTTTAAATTTGTCAAGGAATAGGAATGAAAACAAAGAAGAATATTAATTTATAATAATTTAAATAGTTTTCTTAATAATTAATTTTTGCATCATCTGATATTAATTACTTATAAGAGTAACTACCATAATATTTATGGCTAAAATAAAACCAAAACATTATATGTAATTTCCAACCATGTATGTGAAATTCTGTCATAACAGCAGTTAATTATAGATAACCTCTCACTCACCATACTTAAAGACATTATTTAATATAATTCTAACATTAGCAATGCCACTTTCTTAGTAAAGTTAAGTGCTACACTAAATAGTATATCACTGAATTATTTATAATACATGAAAAACATTTACCACCAAGATTAATGGTAGTATACAGTGAATAGCAATATCCCATACGAGAGACTACATGCATTTGAATTAAAAGATATAACACCACATTTCATTTTATGATAAATTGGGAATTAATGTGAAAATTATTCATACATGGTTCAAGTAACGGCTCTCAGTATCTCAATGATAGGACATAGTATATAAAGTTGGAGATTAAATAATAATGGATCAGCTGTGATTAAAATCCCATGCTGAGTGCAAAAATTTTCTGTTAATACATTAACCAACTCTAGCTGTAATTTAATTTTATTCATGCACATCATACTGAGTATTTGTATCTTCACTGGTCAAATTTAGATAAGAAAACTAGAATATAGTAATATTTGAATTCAAGTTATGGCTGATACTTCACAAAGCTCTTTATTCAGAAAAGATTACAAACATAAGATACACAGTTCATCTCTTTGTTCCATTACACAAATTTCTTATTGTGTTGCACATTTAAAGAATAGTACAAATGTTCGTTTTATCTGTAGAGAAAATTGGTTCGACAACCACTGTAGCACTTCCAGAAATGACCCCATGAACACAATCATACTATTCTAATTTATTTCATATATCTTGAAAACAAAAATTATAAAACTTGGCACCAGGTATTAGCGAATGAATCATCTGCGGATACAATTTTCATAATAAAAACATTCACTCGTCAATAACACAATGATTTGCATGAAAAGAGGTTATAATCGTAAATTCTTGATCTTGATAATAATCTTAAAATTATCACTGTCTTTAGTTTTACTTAATATATCACTTATGTTCGTCTAAAACGGTTAGCCACCTCGAATAACTCATATATTAATGTCCAGACATAAATAACACAAAAATTTGTACATAAAATATAAATTGTTTATGGACAAAGACGCCATGTTTAAACTGAATGAACCGGCCAATCACAATGGATGCAGCGGTTTTTTCTGTCTGCAGCCTACTTTTACTTCGCTGCAGTAGCTGCAAGTCCGCTAGAGCGCTTTATTGCCCTCTGAATGGTATGCTGCAGATAAAGCGCTAAAGCGCTTTGGCTACTGAATGCCCCCATTAACTACCACACTGAGACTATCGAACCCCATTATTGGCCGCGCGGACATTTAGCTCTTCATACATCTCTACCCTGAGCTAATATTTTCTAATCATCCGCTGTATAATCTATTTCTCCCACTTTGTTCTTGCACTATTTACTGGGCGCTTTCCCAGGTTTTCATGTCCGTGTTTCATTCCCCATTCGTGCCACGTCTCCTGTCCACCGCAGTCTACGTGACGAATTGTTTTTATTATATCTGGTTTCCCATAAGATCATTTAACCCACAATTATGTAGTCCCGACTGGGAATCAAACCCAGGCCCGCTGGATACGAGGCAGCGACGCTACCCCGAGAACAAAGACACTGATAGTATTACAACTTTTTATTGTGGCACGCTGTAGCGTAGTTGATTAAGCTAATACGCTACAAACCGGAAAGTTGAAGGTTTGAGTACTGGTGAGATCACGATTTTTAAACTGGCCCAAACCTTCTGGCGGCAATATGGCTTGTGGCCAATGACTCATCCTCTAACGGAAATGAGTACCAAATCTTGTTCTGGGGTAAAGGCGGCCATCACACAGGACTGACAACCCAACATTAAGTGCTAATTGCTTTAAAAAGTGGGTTTTAATCTCCTACTACCCCAAGGTCCTCCTATGGCCTGTAGTGGGATTACTTTACCTATTATTATTACCAATCTTTTATTCAATGCCCCAGGTTGTTTAAACATTTCTTGGGATTTTCTCCTGGCATTGGCATAATTGTAACCCACTTCTGAAGTTATGTTATCCCCAATGATATGATGGGTGATAAATAATGAAGCACCAGGAGAGTTCTTAACCTAAATTCCAGACCATAGGCAACCACAGGAATAATTCGCTCTAAAGATAAATTCCTATGATTTGACTGGGACCTCATGAACTGTAGTCAGAAACGTTGACCACTAGCCCCTGAGGCTTATTACTGTTATTTTGTATAACTTATTTTTATTATACTATTAGCATTTTATTAGTATTGATTTTCCAAATATTACAGTTTGTATTTATAAATAACAGCACGTGTAAGATTCTTGTAGGAAAACACCCTGCTGGTTGACCAAGAATGATGAGGGAAATAGATTATACAGGGATGATTGGAAATCATCATCTCAAGTTATAAGCTTATTGTTATTGCATGGAGAGCGCAGTCATGAACCTACAGGTTCGATAGTGCCAATGAGTTAGTAGATATATGAAGTTTGAAAAATATGGTTAGTGAACATGTAAAAGCTGTTTACACATGGCTTGAGAAATAATTTGGACACGTCAACACTGTGCATTATTCATCTTCGGATCATTGAAAAGTAGATCAGTGACCATGTGTAGTTTCAATCACATTTACATATTAAATTGTTAACATTTACACGAAATCTTTCAAACCAACAAAAAATTAATACTTTCATATATTCTTGGGAAAAGTGCCATTGAAATAACAGTTATTAGACAGGATAAATATTTTATTTTATATTGCAAAATTTTTAAAGATTTTGTATTTTGAAGAAGTAATTCTTTTCCCACGTTGTGACAATGTTTTGAAGCAGCTAACTCTCTTTATGCCCGATTTTGTAAAAGAATTGGTGTCCCAAAAAAAAAAAAAATTACTGGTGCAGGTTGGGTTTAATTTTCGGTAGAGCCGTATTCTATTCTTAGGGTCGGAAGTTGGTACACTGGATAGGAAAACAATTCACAATCATAAAAAAAAATGTTTCTTGTAGAAATAATTACAAATTTATTCACTTTGTAGGTTCCCAGCAGATTAAGTAAATGTAGGTGGTATTATTCTTCACTGTCAATTAAAATAAAATTCTTTTCTTTTCTTGAATCAACTATTCTTCTTGTATTAAATATCACATTTTATCAGAACTCTTATTGCTTCTATGTTTGTTGAAAGTTGTATGCAGAATGAAGTGTAATTCTTTTATAATTTTAAAGAACATTATTACATCACATGTTATATTTTAAATTCCCATTAAATACCATGTTTAAATTTGATTTGTTAAATCAAAAAGTTCATTGTTTCAACATCCAATCAGAGTTTAGTTTACTTTATTTAAAAATATGAAGTTAAGCAGGTGTTCTTATTAAAGTTATAACAGAAAGCTTTATAATTCTGACAACAATGACTTAAAACCAATTTTAAAAGCATTATTAAGAAAGACTTATGTACTACAATTTCTTTGTTACCGAGACATTTTTATTCAACAATGAACAACAATTAATTATTTAGATGTTTTTCTTTATTTAAGTCATATTTAAATATTAAAAGAATTTTAAAGTATAAAATTATTAACTTTAACTTCCACATTTATTATGATATTAAAATCCTGCTTTAATTTAATGTTGTTAGACAAGTTTGTTCGTATTGTTAGAATTTGTCATAGCGTCATCAAGATCACACGAACATTTATACTTACCACTTTTTTTGTCTTGATTTCAAGACAAAATTTATATTATTATTTGATGAAGTATTTACAGCAGCTATAACTGTTAGCAATCTAACAACTATTTATGTCTTAAACTTAAAAGATAGCCAATTTCCCCCCCCCCCACCTTTATGTCTAGCATGTTATTGATTAAATCACATTTTGGTTAGTTTTTAATATTTCTTTGTTTTAAACTTGATATTTAAATTTTTGTGCCAGATAGCTGTGATCAGTCTTAACTGTTTTATTTCCTACAATTCATGTAATAACCTTTGTTTTCGTAAAATCAATACTTCTGGCGTACGAGCGCCGTAAAGTGTTGTTCAACACGTGTTTAGGCAAAAAAAAAAAAAAAAACTCATTTCCACACCACCTTGAAATAAAGTAGGCCTAATCCATAATTTAGCGCATTCTCCTTTGCTTTGTTCTTGATGGACAAGGTGTTACGAGTTCATTGTCTTTAGTACCGAACTTCCTTTCCCATCATCACAATCCTCTTTGTTCTCGATTTTATCATACGTTTGCTCAAAAATAGTAGTTTCTTCCTCTTCATCGCTATCTTGTGTTGGAACTTGCAAGTTATCACAGGTACCATTACAATTCGTGCATATAACGGAGCACTTTAACCCAGTCTTTCTGCATCCACAGACTGACATCTTTTTTTGAATTTGCAAGAAATAAGTTTTAACAAGCTTTCTGGAGCTGGTGGTTCGAGTGTGATGACAGGAATTAGCCCGTTTTTGTTTACCTTCCATCCCCATTGCTCTGTAGTATGTTCATTCCCATACCACTGCTGAACCTGGTGTAGATTGTCGTGCTGCTGCTTCTGTTGGTGGTAGCGACGCAATATTAAATTTACTTTTATATGCTGATGTTGTGAAGCATACATATCTATAGTTGTTTAAAGACATACTTTTCACATTACTGTAACTGTATAATTCAAGAAGGAAGCATTCTCCAGCTTTAGCAATGATTTTTGAATACCCAGATAACCTATTTTAAATCAGGATTTTTTCGGAGTACATTAATAAATTTCATTTTTCCTTGATTAAATAATGCTGATGTTGTATCACAGCCACTGAAGGCATGCAATAATAAAATATCTGCAGCTGTTTTATCCATGATACTTTTTGTTTGAATATATTTGTTGCGAAATTTTTCCTCTTCCTGGTTTGAGAATATGCATGTTTGAACGCGTAGATAGAGCCGTCAAAAGAATAAGATGATCTACATCTTTGCCGACAACTATTACAAAATCAAATGTCGATGAAACGCTTATTGTTGTATTGATTATTAGCGTATCCGCCGCTTCTCTGACCACGAAGTTCTCAGCTTCAAATTTTGTCTACAACATTCCAATTAGGTGGTTCATGTTTACATCATTGCCCAGGAATTTATTTTGTGACACAGTTGGAATCATTGTCTCATCAGAAAGTATGTCTACTGAAGCAGTTTTTTGTGATCGTCGGGATTGCTCGGTATATTTAGTACTAGGGTTTTCTACATCTTCTGGATATCCGTGAAATACGATAATGGCATTGGATGTATAGTTCGATCAAACATAGGTAACATTATTTATTGAATATGGATGAAAATAATTTACTGCAATGCCAAATGACTCGGTGTAATAAATATCCTCTGTCGGTGATGTAGATCTTATTCTTTTGACGACTTTATCTATGCGATCAAACATATATATTCTCAAACTAGGAAAAGGAAAAATTTCGCAACAAATATATTCAACAAAAGGTATCAATCAAAATCGAGAACGAAGAGGATTGTGGTGAAACTGATAATTCCATCACGGATGATGGGAAAGAAAGTTCGGTACTAAAGACAATGAACTCGCAACACCTGGTCCATCTAGAACAGTGAAGCAAAGGACTAAATTATGGAATAGTGAATCGCATGTGGATTAGGCCTACTGGGGGTACCACAAAAAAAATACGTGCCACTTACTCTACCTCAAGGTGGTGTGGAAATGAGTTTTTTTTGCCTAAACACACGTTGAACTACACTTTGTGGCACTTGTACACCGGAAGTATTGATTTTATGAAAACAAAGGTTATTACATGAAATGTAGGACATTTTCTCTAGTTTACTTGTGTACATAAATGATTTTATCGTGAAATGAGTCATAAAGGATTGTAAAAAAACTGCTATTAGGCACCTTTTTTCCAATATGGAAATAAGTTGAAATTCGGAAAGAGCACATCGAAATACATAAAATTACAGATTTTCAAAACTCCCGGAAAACTTTCCAGAACCAAATGACTGGACTAAAACCTCTGCATAAAACTTGACTCCATACCCTATGAGAGTAAAGAATGGGAGATATACAGTGTGATCAGTATGGCATTGGACAGCAGACACGGGGATGCAGAGATTTCACTGTCACTGCTGGCGTACTTGCGGCAGGGAACTGACAGAGTAGGATTGCCGTGTCCAATACTATACTGATCGTACTGTATTAGTCTTAACCTCATAGAGAGGAATTGCATTCAAAATAGTTACTAAAGCTACTTAAAAATTACACCATCCAGATGAACAGTTGAGCTTTAGACCAGAGAAATACACCTTCCAAGCTGTGTTACCTTCTCCATAACATTACACTAGTTCCCATCTGAGTTTGGGATTATGTTATCATCTCTAATAAAATCATACAAATGGAATGCTATATGATTATTTGCTCAGCCCTCTGCTATTCAACATTGCCAAACAGTTATGGAAAAATAAATAAATAAACAAGTGACAGAGACAACGAAAATATGCACACAGAAAATGGTCATTACATTTCATATACAGATAAAATATTGTACCAATGTGCTACCCAAATTGAGAGGAAAATCAATTATATTTCAAGATCCACAATACCAAACAAATTAACTTTTGGAAGCATGATGATTCTTTTAGACAGTATACACTACAAAGCAAGTTCTTCCATTCAGCTATCTTTTCCAAATAAAAGCCAAGTTAAAATACATGTAGGAAATAACACTATGAGGTTTATTGTAATTAAATTTGAGTTGTGCTTTTGATTCACCTCATATTTCTTGATTTTTAAGCACACCTAGATTTCGTCGCTACAAAACATAGGTCTGCATAAAAATCAATAAATGAGGTAAGTCCATAAACACAACTAAAATTTAATTAAAAAAACAGGTCCTCCAAACAGAAAAATATTTCCTTAATTTTTTATATAAGAACAATATCAAGACTAACACTAAAATCAACTATGATCCTCTTTGATTCCATAATTCTTAATGTTGCATATGGGATAGAAATGACATGAAAAAAAAAAAAAACAGGTTTAGGATCTACAAACTATAGGGACTGGTACAAATTAACTTATTACATTTCATGAACTCCATTGTGGTTCATCGATATTAATCTTTATCTTATCACCTGATATCAAGTTCTCCCATGATCCCAACCCAAACTACAGTATTACCCCGCTCTTACGTTTTCCCACCTTTTACAACATTCTTTCAGGGTCCCTTCAGTTTCCCTATATTCACAATGTATTAACATTGCTTTGTGAAATTTTGTTTTCCCACAATTTATGCCATATCACGTCGATCTTCAGCGTTAAAGATCAAAGATATTCAATTTATTTGAACGATTATCTCGCTTCTGTACAATTGATATATACTTTTGAAATTCATATTAAAGTACCGTTGAGGTTATGTAATAAGATATTAAATAGAAAATTGGTACCTGGCAAGTTAGTCGTCCTCAACTAAATTATTACATTGTTTTTGAAAAGCCTCCATATTGGAATTACTTGAAGTTTAATAATTTAGTTGAGGACGACCGACTTACGAGCACCAATTTTATATTTAATATCTTAATCGATATATAGCAAAGCAAGTTCATTGAGCCAATGAAGCTGACTGCTATACAAACGATAAAGTGCCAGGCAAGTTCAATGAGCCATTGAAGCTGGCTTTTGTACAATCAATAAAGAGCAGAACATATTCGAGTCAACGAAGTTGGCTCAGAACTTTCAAACATTTCTGAAATTCAACCCATGTACTTCCATGGCAAAACACATTTTTAAATCTCTCAATAAAGATTCATAGTGCTGCTTGCTGAACCCTCCTTGTCATTTATTTTTTAAGTGGTGAAAGTAAAAGAAATAAAGTAATTTATGTTTACATGAGTTCAAAACACTCATTACATTGAACTATTATAGGAATATCACTATGAGGTTCAATTTAAAATAAAATTCTTTACACCTCACCTGATATCCTGTCTTCTAAATAAATAAAAGACAGGATATGAGGTGAGGAGTAAATAATTTTTTTTAAATTAAAAGAAACATTACATTATTTAGCCAATATTGTACATTATCCCAGTCAGTACTTTTTCTGTATGTTCTAAAATGGTTGCTCTGAATATGAGAGTCAACATTTTTTAGCTCATACTTCTATGTTTTTTTAAATACAGCACTGCAGTATCGGCGACCAGCGTCACCATCATCAGCTGTTTTTACGACCTCAGTTGGGATCAATTCCCAAAGGAGGGAAAGAGGCAGATACTTTGTGAAGATTGTGAATACAGTAACTAACAAAGATTTGATTCTACAAACCTATTTTGGCACACCACCATCAGCTGAAAGCTCCACAAGTACCACCTGGTTGAAGGAGAATCAACATATATTGTGATGTCATATGAAGTATGCATCTGCCTTAATGAAACTAAGACCTGCACAATTCTTTTTACAAATTAGGATATAATAAACATTTTGAAAATGTATATAGAGATTGCAGGGACACTTTCTCAAGGCTTCGTGACCAATGCAGAATATTCCTACAATGGCAAATTAAATATCCAAAGACTTAAAGTAAAACTCGATTCAAAATGCTATCAAGAGAGTGTTCAAACAAAAATTTACCTTTTAAAAATACAATAGGAACATTAAGAGGTTTACTTAATAATCAAGTTATTTGGTCTGTATTCTTACCTCTTATAGACATTTTTTTTGAACGTGTTTCCAAGGCTCGTTAGCCCCATCTTCAGCTATTACAGATTGATTTTTTTGCGTTCAACAAAAACAACCAGTGATAAGAATATACAGACCTAATAACTTAATTAATAATTTACCTACATGAGATTTCAAGTCTATGGAACAGAGGCAAATATGGTATGGGTCTATTAGGTCTAAGTCTCTAGCCATCTCATATTTTCTTGAAGGAAATAAGGTATCTGAAATACTAGCAAAATTCATTTCAAGTCATCTGATGCTTCTCCATGGATTTTTGCATGTTTGGTCTCGTAAAAAGTACATTTGAAAATTGAAGACCTTGCTCAAAGGGCCATGGAAAGCGTGTGAACATTTTGCCTGCAAATGTTCTGCAGTGGAAAACTGAAGTGCTGGACAATAGTTTGCAATCCAAGATCACCATTGGGGGTAACATGGATTTTCCTATGCTACTGAATTTCAAATACCGTCACTAAAAATAGGAAAACAACCCTCTGTGTTATATAAAGGACATCAGGTGTATTGATTAAAAAATGTCCATAACCCCTGTGCCAATTTAAGTTCTCCCATAGCCCAAATTATAACTGTGTGAACAAATGTCATTCGGACCAAGATCATAAAAAACAATGAATATTCTTTCATAATTTGTGCAAATCATTATTATATTAAGGACACCATAGCTTATTACAGCATCACCTAAATAATGCCCATTTCAAAAATCCAAGTGACCACTTAATTCTTAATTAGGAGAAATGCACTGGACATCAAGACAATTTTAAGTCCACAATGGGATTTTTTATTATCATCGATATTAAATACTGGAATTGATGTAATAATATTTGTACATGAACATAAAGTCTATAAAGAAATAAAAACACACATTTTCACAATATGACATATATTACATAATCAAGAAATACAAATATATGTAACTTGTGACAGTCTAATCATCTCCTTTCTTGGCATCAGTCTTGCCACCACGAATTCTACCAGTTCTTCTGGCTGCAATAAGACCAATCTTACGACCAGCACTTGTACCTCTCTTAACAGTGGAGGCTTTACCAATATGTTGATGGTTACCACCACCGTGAGGATGTTCAACAGGGTTCATAGCAACACCACGCACCTTAGGCCAGCAATTACGCTTAGCCTTATACTTATGGTATGCACGTCCAGCTTTCAGAATAGGCTTGTCAATTCTTCCACCTCCAGCAACAATACCTTAGGAACAAGAAAAAAAGTAGTTTAATAACTTTAATATCCCAGTTTCTTAAACTTGAGATACTAAATAACTATTGACAACATTCTTCACATCTAGAAAATAAAAGGATCTTAAGTAAACAAAGTTCCAGAAATGCATTACTTTCGTATTATATAGGTTGTTTCTAAATTGTCATTTTATATTGAAGGAAACTCTCTCTTTACTCCAAATGATGACATTGTGAATGCCTCATAAAATGTTAAAAATATCACCCATCATCATGGAGATGTGTCAATTCACAGAAGCAACCCTGGAGGTTACTTGAATTGGTTCACAACCTTCCACAAACAGGAAGGAACTGTTGCTCTGGGGTTACATATATGATGGATTTCAAATCTCACACTGCAGTCAAGTTAATTTACAGCAGAGCTGCATGAAGGCCTCTACCTATTTAGCAGTCATGAAACATATGACTGAAAAATGTATGAACAAAGATTTCAAAATTAGCAGATCAATCTTGTATGAAGTACATGGCTGTTGAATCAGCAATGAAACATTCTCTAATAGAACAGGCTGCAACCTATTCTCAAGATCCTCGAGTCAGTGAGGAAAAACATGTGGCCCTAATAAATATATAACAATGCCAGCCCACACATTCACTGAGAATCAGGCGAGATTAGAACATGGGTCATTATACCTGGGTACATGAGAATCCTCACACAATTGTTCAATTACATTATCAGCATCCAAAGGAAACCTCATCTATGAAAGAATAGATCCAGAAGCCAGAGTTGAATACATTGGACAAATCATTACAACACAAACCATTACAGGAAAATTGAGGACTGCAAGCACTGTTAATGGTTAGGATACAATTTCTTTTCCCCAGATCACCATATGGGCCACATGTACCCTTGCAATAAGATACCTTGTGATATTAATATTAAGAAGGTAAAGCCGTTACTATGATTGAAATAAGTAAATTAATGTACACAACTAAATTATTTAATCAATGGCAAAGAGAATTTTTTTTGCCTGAACCGGGATTCGAACCCCGAACATTAAGCTATCCGTGCTGATTCATTCCCATCCTCCATTTACCTTACTATCTTGGTCCCACATTCAAATGCAATGAATCATCATTCACAAATACACATTGAATGGCTACTATATTAAGACATGAAGGGACTCCACATAGCTATAGCATTATTTATTTAATTAATATTAAGAAGTAAAGCAGTTACTATGGTTGAAATAAGTAAATTAATGTCATCATCATCTGCATTCATGGATTAGGTCTGTTGACCCGTTCCGACTTCAGACCATCTCTTTCTAGGTCTGCCCATATCTCGGGTGCCTTTAGGTTTGTATTTTGTTATTTGTTTTGGATATCTATCTTCATTCATTCTGTCTATGTGTTGCTTCCATTTTTGTCTATGGATCTATTTTATCAGTTATTCCAAATATTTCAAGTTCCTGTCTTTTTCTGTGTTCTTGATTCTGTCTTCCTTAGTGCACCCTTTAACAGATCTCAAAAATTTCATTTCTGCTACCGTTATCCTACTTAGATCCTGTTTTTTATGTATCCAGGCTTCTGATCCATAGATCAGTACTGGTACCGCAATGTTTTATAAAATTTCAATTGGGTCTCTTTTGTTGTTTTATTATTTAGTGATTGTTTTATCGTACCACATATTCCCTGGAATTTTGCTATTTTATTAGTTATATCATTATCATAATTAAATGAAATGTCACATCCTAGATAATTGAGATTGTTCACCTGTTCTATGATTTTGTTTCCTATTACTATTTTGGATCTGATAATGTACACAACTAAATTATTGTAATCAATGGTAAAGAGAAATTTTTTTGTATTTGTGAATTCATTGCATTTGAATGTGGGACGAAAAAAGAGTACGGTAAAGGGAGGATTTATGCTTGGATGGAAATGAAGCCTAAATTTCTCTTTATCAAATGATTACAAGATTTCTTGTGGTGACACTAGGACTCTCATCCATAGCATTGAGAATTAAGATTACAGCACACTGTACAACAACAATAACTTATTCAGTATTGCTTAGAGCAATACATCCGATGAAAAGAGAACCAAGCCAGTGCTTCAAGTTAATCACATAACTGCAAGTTGTCACAAATGACGTAAGTAAAGTGATCCCACTACAGGCCTTAGGAATAGTAGAAGGTTAAGACTCCCACCTTTTAAGACAATCAGCACGAGATGCCAGCCAGGTTAACAACCCTGTACGATCGCCACCTTTGCCTCCAAAACAATATGGTATTCATTTCAGTTAGAGGCTGAGTCGACCCCAGGTCACGATGCTGTCATCAAGGTTTAGGCCAGCTTAAAAAATCCTAACCCACAAGGACTCAAACCCTTGACATTCTGGTTTGTAGCATATTGTCTCCTGGAAGGTCCTTGGAGTAAGAGGAGGTTCCACCTTTCTAGACAACTGGCAGGAGAGGAGATGTTAGCCAGTTTATCAGCCCTACATAACTGCTTCCTTTACCTCCAGAATAAGCAACAAATTACTAACACAATCCACATATAGCAAGAAGTAAACACAACTGTCCAGATAATGGGGTTAGTTGTACACTTCCACACAATATTTCTCTTACCATTTAACAATATATTTTGAGTACCATAAAATGTAAACGAAGTAGAATTATGTTACCAAACCAATATTCACATATTTTCATTCTCTAGATGTGGAAATAGAAAATGTTGTCTCAAACTTTATATATATTTTTTCCCCCTAAAACAACAAAGAAGTCCTGAGATATCTTTAGTGCTATCTAAATCAAAAAGGAAAGTATATGGTTTCCAAAACTTGATATAAAAATAATACATTTTTTACAATTGTCTATATTCTGTAAGTGTCAACATATTTTCTACCACACTAGTAATTCTGAATCACAGTAAATCATTATTAATTTGGATCCCATTAAATTGGATTTTGGTTATCTGGACATGAATCCTAAAATTAAAATTAAACTAATTGCTAACTTTTAATAAAATACATTAAGACAAACTTAAGGAAACTGTCCATTTTTATTTTTGCACAGAATGTACACAAGGAGTTTCTCAGGATTGCATGGGGGTACCGTTAGTGACGAGATAATTGCTCATCTTTGTGTTACCTGCTTTAGGATTTGGCAATCCTGTCAGAATGTTTAGTTTAACAGTTGCCTATCTCTTCAGCTCATTCATAAGTTTTAAGAAACAAAAAGAGTGCAAAATGCCATATAGTATCAGAGAAACTTAAGCATAAATAGCTTACAGTGCACAAGAAACTTTCATCAAAATGTTTGAATACATGCCACTGTTGCATGTATAGAGAATATTGCAAAACAACAATTTTGGATATGAAAAGAAAAATGCCAAACTCATCATTTGCAATTAAATGTGATATAAACGGGGTTCAGAAGACATAGTATGCAAGCAGTATGGATAATTTTATGCAACCATAATTGCAGAAAGAGGTGTTGAAATGAAAGCTGTTACCGAATGTCTTGCAAAACAACTTGATATGAATGGATTTTCAGCTAGTTTGGCTGGTTATATAACAGATTTCACAAGTGTCATAATACTGTGAATAAAAAATGTGGAGAGAATGCTGAAATGTCTGTTGATGACCCATTTAGAAAAATTCTAATGTCCATCATTCAAGAAGGAAGTGTTACATTTGTCCCAAGTGTATAATACTGATGAGATGTCTATTTTTGTTGCTTAATTGCAGTTATCTTTTTAATTTTCGATGTAGAAATTGCTCTCCTACCGATAACAATTATAGCAATGTTTTTGATAAACAGGCGAATAAATCTTTATTAAGTTATGTAGATAGGAAATAACACTATGAGATTTTTTTAATATTTCACTCACCTCATACTTCATAATTCCTAGCAGACCCAGGGTTTCAGAGTTGCGAACGTGACACAGCATTGAGAATGTCACAAATGATGTGAAGAAACCATGGGTCTGCTAGGAATTATGAAGTATGAGGTGAGTGAAATATTAAAAAATAAACAAGAATAAATCTTTGCCTAATTCCTTAAAATAATTCACCAATTAAAGTACCTTGCCCAAGAATATGCAAGCTTCCAAATCCATAAAAAAATATGTCTGGACATAACATTAGCAAAGAATGCATTAATGTGTTATTGTGTGCTAATGAAGACGAAAGCCATATTTTAAATAAAGTTATTGTCGTAAAAGTAAACAACCAAGGACTATTAAAGAATATAATGTCCACATTGCCTGTGCATTACTGTAATTCTAAAAATGCATGATTTATGGCAGACATCACCTGTGATTGGTTTCACAACCATGCTGTGCATGCAATAAGAAGACACCAAGAAAATAAATCTTAAAGGTGGCATGAAAACCATAATCCTACTGGATAATGCACATACACATCCATATTGTGCAGTGGCGATGTAAGATCAAATGCGTATTCTTCCCACCAACACAACTTCTCTAATATAAGTGATGGACCAAGGCTGTATCTATATTGCAAAGTTATATAAAGAAATAAATTTCTGCCTGCCTCTGTGAAGATAAACAAGTAGAAAAAATTAAGTTATGTAGATAGGAAATAACACTATGAGGTTCTTTAATATTGTTTATTTTTTATCATTTCACTCACCTCATACTTCATATGAAGTATGAGGTGAGTGAAATGATAAAAAATAAACAATAAGTAGAAAAAAGTTCCAAAATATAAAATAAGAAATTGTGGAAAGGTGTAAACAATGCAAGTGACTGCAGTAATGAATCTGAAGCTGAGGATACGGATTTCGGAATGACAAAAATGAAATTAAGTGGCAATAAGCAGCATATGAACTGTGTAATAGACTTTGTTAAGAAAGTGACAATAAAGAGATTTTTCCACATACTACAAAGACCCTATTGTGAAAGATGTTTTAAGTCACAAAAGAAAATTATAATTTTCTTCAAATCAAACAAATGAAGAATGTGTAATTAAAATCAGATAGATCTACTATATTGTATGTTACAATAAAATTACATACTGTATAATTTTATTCCCCTCCATGGTATCTTTACCTTCTTGCAGTGGAGTGGCTTGCATGCTTAAATGATCTTGAAAGCTATGCCAGCATTAGCATTGCTGTCGAAATGTGATAAAACAGATGGGAAAAGTACCTTGGTCGAAAGAAAGATAATCTTTCACTGTAAAAATACAACCATAAAAAAATGTGGATATGGACTCCACATGAGAAAAATTTGGTAAGGGAAGTATGGAGAAAACTTACATCCTTGCAGTCATGAACTTTAAGAGTTTGATAGTGCCAGTAAGTTAGTTTATAATTTTATTCATGAAATTTATTCCACTTCATCCAGACAAGACTCAAACCCAATTGGCTTCTTGATTAACAAGCTTTTACTGTATTAAACACAGTGCATTAAAAAAGTCATGTTCCAGTAGTTTATTCAATTTAATTACCAAAACATTTACTTTACTATGTTTTGTAAACAATAGGCATCTTTCACATTTTTTAAAACTAATACTTATTAACATTTCATTCTGAAAAAAAAAAAAGTATTCTGCATTCATAATCCAAAAGAATAATCAGTATCAACAATACTACATGCCATCTGAACATGTGATCTGCAGAGGGCCTCTGAAAAAACATACATTTATATATACATAGAAATATACTTACCAACCATGGCTCTGTTATTTGAAGGCATAACTTTCTTTGCACCAGAAGGCAATTTAACACGAGTTTTCTTTGTATCAGGATTGTGTGCAATTACAGTGGCATAGTTTCCTGAAGCACGTGCTAATCTACCACGGTCCCCTGTCTTTTCTTCAAGATTACAAACAATTGTTCCTTCTGGCATGGTACCTACAGGCATTACATTGCCTATCTGCAAATTAGCTGTAATAAAAATCCAATTCTGTATTAATTCAATACTATATAAAGGTACTATAAAAATGAACTAACATTGATAATAGTGACACTCAGAAAGAGCCTCTATGGATCTTCACAAACCTCAGTTATAGGTTAATTTAGAAATCATCATTATGTCACACAATGTAAGGAATGTCCTATATTGTTTTTGAAACTTTATTTTCCATCTCCCCAAGAATCAAGACATTAAGGATACATACTAAATTTGTAACAAAAGGGCTACGATGAATACTATTTTTATATTTTAGATACATGAAACTTTTATTGTTATTGAACAGCCTAAGGCATATTAGTATATAATAAAATTCACAATTAACATATCAGTGGCAAAATAATTAAAAATACCTTTCTTTCCACAGTACACAAATTGGCCAGTATACATTCCCTCTGGTGCAATAAAAAGCTCTTTTCGAGTTTTGAAGCGATATGGGTCACGGAAGTGAACCACAGCTAATGGAGCTCCACGACCTGGATCGTGGATAATGTCCTGTAAAAATGTAAGAATTGATGTATTGTTTCAGATTGATTAACACAACTTCAAGCAAATGTTTAAAAGTTAGGAGTAATAATTCTGGGAATTAAAAGGCTGTCATTAATATTTAAAGGAAGTGACACTATGAGGTTTATTTTAATTAATAGGGTTAAATTCATCACATAATGGTAGATTTCTTGATGACTAGTTTCTATAAATCTTCATATCGAAACCAGTCTTTGATAAATCTACAATTATGACATCAGGAATTAAATTGGTTGTTCAGTATGATTTTGGAAAAGAAGCTCTTTCAAATTAATGGAGAGAATTGATTATCAAACAATCTACAAGAAATAAGATTAAAACTGATTGCAACAACTACAGGGACTTCTCATTAATTACAATTTCATAACAAAATTCTGACATATATTAGTATTTAGATTTACACCCTATATTGATGATGTAGTAGGTGATCATCAATGTGGTTTTAGAAGAAATAGATCTACAATATATCAGATTTTAAGTGTATTAGAAAAGAAATGGAAATATTATGGTACTGCGCATCAATATAATGTTGACTTCAAAAAGGTATACCAATCCAATTAAGAGAGAGGAGCTGTATAGTATTTGCTGGAATTCGGAATTCCTAAATAGTTATTTAAGTGCCTAAATAGCACAAAAAGTAGGGTGCATGTAAGAAAACAATTTTCAGATACAATTGAAATTCACAATGGATCATAGCAAGGAGATGCACTATCTCCTCTACTATTTAATTTGCACTAGAGCATGCCATCAAAGCTTTAGAAGATTAAGAAAGCTTACAACTCAATGGTATTAATAGCTGATTATTTATGCTGAATATATACAATTATTAGGCAATAGCAAGGAGATACTAAGGGCCAACACACACTCTCTTAAGAAATTGGGGCTGGAAGGAAACATCAATAAATCTAGATATATGGTCACACGTAGAAATACATTATGTAGTGCAAATAGACAGTTAATAATAAATGAGGAAAATTTAGAAGTGGCTGAATTCAAATACCTAGCAACTATAATAAAAAATCAGGAATGAAGTGCAAAAAGAAATTAAACATAGGCTCAATTCTGGAAAAGCATGCTATTAGGCATTACAGTAATTCTTATCGCATAATCATATGACTATACACAATAAAACATACAGCCTAAAGGTGGAATTCCTTAGATGCTACTCTAATGGCAAGAAGCATACAAGAATCGCAGACTACATTGTATGAGATCTTGGAAAGTGATTTACACCATGTGGGCATTTTGAACGTGAAAGGACTTGCATTAACGTTGACCAATCACAATACATACCTGCCATTTGATTTTCAGGATCCACAGTTCCTGCATTGACATGGTTCTTGGCAGATTTTAATTCAGTTTGAAAAATTCCAGTTTGTACAAAACTGTAAGTAGTGCCAACTACACTACATATCTCAGTCCTGCTCCTAATTAAAAGTATTTTTGTCCTTTATTTAACCTTCTACATAAGACTGAGCTCAAATTTTATATGGTAAATGTAATGGGAGTTATGAATGCTTATGTATGTCAATTTATTCATTTTTTCTAATTGAATGGCAATGACAAAATACAGATTTAAAAATATCTTAAAAGCACACATGATTAAAACATTTCTATAAATATGAGTTCAAAAATGTGCCCAGTCCGACATAAGAGAGTCATATTTTAATAATCTCTCAACACTCAGGCCTCTGATACCATGATTTCATGCTTGATTTGCTGTAAATCTATAACATAGGACTTAATTTGCTTTCTAAAGGAAGCACTCAAGATTTTTACATTCTAAAAACACATTTACGCTGGCTGGATTTCAACTTCAGAAC
Source organism: Diploptera punctata (assembly GCA_030220185.1). Classification (NCBI taxonomy): domain Eukaryota; kingdom Metazoa; phylum Arthropoda; class Insecta; order Blattodea; family Blaberidae; genus Diploptera; species Diploptera punctata. The sequence continues at coordinate 3,158,078 of JASPKZ010000007.1, forward strand.
CAGAGGTCAGCATGGTAATCACTAATCCAACAGGCCCAATACTATTTAGCTAAGATCAGATTTTAAGTTATTTCCATTAAATCCTTATGGAGGGAATACAAGTGAAACTTCTGATTACAAGAATTTGTGTAGTTAATGAATAACACTTTTCAATTCTCTAAATCACGTCTTTCTCAAAATGTCACTTTTTATTCTATCAGACTCATTTTCTAACAAAAAACACAACTTTTTTTTACTGTATCTCCCACATCCTAAGGTAAAAATTTAAATTAATACTATAAATACCTTTGGCTTATGGGGAGAGTTAATATTGCACAATACTGACTGCTATACAAGCATATTTCATGCCCGAAGCTGATCCAAGACTGTGCGCATAAAAATTGCAATATTTAATCTCTATTTCACTGTATAAATAAATGGATCCACAGCAAAGAAAAAAGAAACAAACATGAAATATACCATGACGAAAGTGTCTAAATAGCACAAAAAAGTGGGGTGGACATAAGAAAGCAGTTTCCAGATACTTCTGAAATTCAATGGGTTATAGCACGGAGATGCATTATCTCCTCTATTTAATTTGTACTAGAGCATGCCAGCAAAGCTTTAGAAGGTGAAGAGAGCGTGCAGCTCAATGGTATTAATAAGCTGTTATTTTGTGCTGAAGATATATTATTATTAGGCAATAGCGAGGAGATTCTAAGGGCCAACATGCACACTCTAAGAAATTGGGGCTAGAAGGAAACATCAATGAATCTAAATATGTCACACATAGAAATACATTATATAATGAAAATTGACAGTTAATGATAAACAAGAAATTTTGAAGAAATAGCTAGATTCAAATACTTAGGGACTACAATAAAAGCCAGGAATGAGGTCACAAAGAAATTAAACATAAGCTCAATTCTGGAAGTGAATGCTATTTGCTTTACAGGGACTCTTGTCATCTAATCGTATGACTATACACAATACAACATACAGTCTAAAGGTGGAATTCTTTACATGCTACTCTAATGGCAGACTACAGTGTATGAGATCTTGGAAAGTAATTGACATCTCGTGGGCAATTGTGCAGGTGAAAGGGCTCAATTCTCTAAATCATGTCTTAAAAAAAAAAGGCTTTCTCAAAATGTTACTTATTATTCTATCAGACTCATTTTCTAACCAAAAACACAACTTTTTTTTTTACTGTATCTCCCACATCCTAAGGTAAAAATTTAAATTAATACTATAAATACCTTTGGCTTATGGGGAGAGTTAATATTGCACAATACTGACTGCTATACAAGCATATTTCATGCCCAAAGCTGATCCAAGACTGTGCGCATAAAAAACTGTACTATTTAATCTCTATTTCACTGTATAAATATATGGATCCACAGCAAAGAATAAAGAAACAAACATGAAATGTAACATGATGAAAGTGTCTAAACAGCACAAAAAGTGGGGTGCACATAAGAAAGCAGTTTCCAGATACTTCTGAAATTCAATGGGTTATAGCACGGAGATGCATTATCTCCTCTATTTAATTTGTATTAGAGCATGCCAGCAAAGCTTTAGAAGGTGAAGAGAGCGTGCAGCTCAATGGTATTAATAAGCTGTTATTTTGTGATGAAGATATATTATTATTAGGCAATAGCGAGGAGATTCTAAGGGCCAACATGCACACTCTAAGAAATTGGGGCTAGAAGGAAACATCAATGAATCTAAATATGTCACACATAGAAATACATTATATAATGAAAATTGACAGTTAATGATAAACAGGAAATTTTGAAGAAATAGCTAGATTCAAATACTTAGGGACTACAATAAAAGCCAGGAATGAGGTCACAAAGAAATTAAACATAAGCTCAATTCTGGAAGTGAATGCTATTTGCATTACAGGGACTCTTGTCATCTAATCGTATGACTATACACAATACAACATACAGTCTAAAGGTGGAATTCTTTACATGCTACTCTAATGGCAGACTACAGTGTATGAGATCTTGGAAAGTAATTGACATCTCATGGGCAATTGTGCAGGTGAAAGGGCTTGCATTAATGTTAACCAATCACAATTCATACTTGTCATTTAATTTTCGGGGTCCACAGTCCTGCATTGACAGGGTTCTTGGTGGAATTATAATTCAGTTTGAAAAATTCCAGTTTGTGCAAACTGAAGTATAGACTTAGTGCCAACTACACTACATATCTCACCTCCTCCTAATTAAAAGTAGTTTTTCCTTTTATAAATAAAGAGGCTGGAAGGAAACACCAATAAACCTTCTAAACAAGACTGAACTTGATTTCATATGATATATGTAATGGGAGTAATGGATGTTTGTTTATATTTATGTCAATGTGTGCAATTTTTTCAATAATTGAATTGGTAATAACATAATACATATTTAAACATATCTTAATTTTATAAGAATAGTGCAAATAGAAATCCAAACTATAACCTTTCAATTATTTTGAAATATTATTTTTTATGCTTAGGAAGCACGTAAGATAATTAAAACATTTCTATAAACATGAGTTCAAAAATGTGCCTGGTCCGACATAAAATGATTCATATTTTAATAATTGTCTCAACACTCAGGCCACTGATAACACAAAGTGTCACATACTTTGTTTTAGAGCCTTGTACTTCATGCTTGATTTGCCATAAATCTGTAACATAGGATAGCTTAATTTGCTTTCTAAAAGAAGCACACTAGAATTTTCACATTCTGAAAAAACACATTTACTCTGGCTGGGTTTCAACCTCAGAACCAGAGATTAGCAAGAATATTTAACTCATGCCCCAAATGGGAGTCAATGACCAATCACGTTTCAATGATTTCTGTATTACAACCAATCAGAGACGTGTTTCACGAAATAATTATCAACGTTAGGATTATCATATATTAAGCAAAGCTCCTCCTTTTTAATATTCTGAACAGGTCTGACCGTTATTTTGCAGTGACTGAGCCTATAACAAATACGGCTACCAGATTGTATATAATAGTGCTTACATGTCAACATTTGTAGCAATTGATTATACCACCAAAAAAAGAAACCACTGTTTGCACTTTCTTAAATGTATACGACATCAAAAATGAATTAATATACAGATTGATGTGTTTCATTTTTTCTCCACTAGAGAGCATTCTTACAATATTGCGTTCCTTTGGCAATAAATAGTATGATCTGGTTGCAGTGATAAACAAAAGAAGCAGTAGAAGCGTAGGCTACCTATCGTTTCTCATTAGTTTTCAAACATCACCGTTTACTTTAAATATAAAAATATTTTTAAATAACTGTAGTTAAATAATGATTTGTGAGTAAACAGCTTTATTTTATTCGTTAAATAGTCCTAACAAATGCCACTCTTGATTTCCAAATTCTCTAGATAAATTCACTCCTCACTTCGTGAGTCGTGAATTTATCGATAATTTGGAAATCACTCGTGGCATTACTTATGATAATCACTAAGCCACCAGGCCCAGCACCATTTACTAAGATCAGATTTCAAGTTAGCTCCATTAAATCCTCTGATTACAACAATAATTTTCAATTCTCCGAATCATGTCTTTGAAAAAAGCTGTCTCAAAATGTCACTTTTTATTTTATCACGCATTTTCTAAAAAAACAAAACTTTTTTTACTGTATCTCCCACATCCTAAGGTAAAAATTTAAATTAATACTATAAATACCTTTGGCTTATGGGGAGAGTTAATATTGCACAGTACTGACTGCTACACAAGCATATTTTCATGCTCGAAGCTGATCCAAGACTGTGCGAATAAAAAAAAAAGCAAAAATAATAATACCAATTAATCCCTATTTCACTGTATAAAAATATGGATCCAAGGCAAAGACAAAAAAATTACAAACATTAAATATACAATGACGAATTAATGCTTTTCATTCTCAAGAATAAGGTTAATAATTCTGTTTTGAAAGAATTAGTTCACTTGCAAACTACATAAATTTAATTAGCCAAAACTATAGGCCATAGTGGTTGGTAAATTAAATGTTTTGTTAACACACTGATGATAAAACATTTAATCAACCATAATTAAATGTACAGATAAAGTATCTTCAACAATTTTTATATTAAATTTGAAGAGAAAAATTTTCGCCTAGACCGGGACTCGAACCCGGACCCTTGGCTTTCCGGGCCAAGTGCTCTACCAACTGAGCTACCGAGGCGAGTTACGATCTAGACGCAAATTTTTCTCTTATATACGTTGTAATTCCCTATCGCCAAATGCTTTTGAAACCATTGTTTCTATCTTTGCAAATGGCGGCTTCTTAGTTAAGAAGACATTTATTGGAAATTTAACATTACTTTAAAAGCCAGTAAGGCCTCTAATGATGTTTTTATTATTAATTTAACATTTCTCAATGAAAGATAAATTAAATTTGAAGAGAAAAATTTTTCTCATCATTAGAGGCCTTACTGGCTTTTAAAGTAATGTTAAATTTCCAATAAATGTCTTCTTAACTAAGAAGCCGCCATTTGCAAAGATAGAAACAATGGTTTCAAAAGCATTTGGCGATAGGGAATTACAACGTATATAAGAGAAAAATTTGCGTCTAGATTGTAACTCGCCTCGGTAGCTCAGTTGGTAGAGCACTTGGCCCGGAAAGCCAAGGGTCCCGGGTTCGAGTCCCGGTCTAGGCGAAAATTTTTCTCTTCAAATTTAATTTATCTTTCATTGAGAAATGTTAAATTAATAATAAAAACATCAATTTTTATATTATTTTTTACATTACTTTTCAGTTAGTAAGATACACAAAAATGAAGCTATACAAAGTAATGTTAAAATCCCATTAAAATTCTTCTCGAATAAGTCGCTAGAATGTGTGCAGAATAATACAGGGTGGACCGCTCGAATGGACCTAATTTCAATTGCTTGTTACTGGCAAACGGTTGAAGATAGAAACTTAAAACAACGTTCATATTACAGAAAAACTCACCAAGTTTTGATATCCAGATCACCACATCTCTATATGAGCCCCAGCAGTCACTGTGACGATATCAAAGCGATGAACAATTTCTTGCCAAGTACGTTGGAGTATGTCTTCTGGAATGTTCTCAATAGCCTCTATGATGCGCTCACGAAGATCACGAAGGTCTTTGACTGGGGTGGTGTAAACTTTATCTTTGACATAGCCCCAGAGAAAGAAATCCAGTGGTGTTAAATCGGGAGATCTCGGGGGCCACGCGATTGGTCCTCCCCTACCAATCCAACGGCCAGGGAAAATGTTGTCCAAAGTCGTACGAACTTCATTGGACCAGTGGGGAGGAGCACCATCTTGCTGGAAAACGATGTTAGGCTGCAGTTGTTCAATTTGTGGAAAGAAGAACTGCTCCAGCATGTCAAGATATGTGGTACCACGAACAGTTTTCTCGGCGAAGAAAAACGGTCCAATGACCTTATTATGTGACAAACTGCACCAAACATTCATCTTCGGACTATCACGAACATGCTCTTGAATAGCGTGAGGATTCTCCGATCCCCAGATCCGCACATTATGCCGGTTTACCTTGCCTGACAAATGGAAAGTGGCTTCGTCCGAGAAGAAAATCTTGGTCATGAAGTCAGGATCAGCGCCGAAACGGTCCAGCATCGTATTGGCGAATTCCACTCGTTTCGGCATGTCATTCGGCTCCAGACGTTGCACTAACTGCACTTTATATGCGTGCAGTTTGAGGCGTTTGTGGACAATCCGTTGTAATGTCGATTTTGGTATTTGAAGTTCCCGCGAAGCTCTTCTTAATGACTTCCGGGGGCTTCGCTCAAATGCGGCTTGAACATTTGCTACCATTTCATCGGATGCTCTGCGACCACCACCATGCTTCTTCAACACAGATCCTGTAGCTAATAATGTATCACGCCACTTCTTTATGCTTCTAGCAGTTGGAGCATCACGGTTAAACACACGCCGGAACTCCCTTTGAACTCTAATGATTGATTTAAACTCCGCATACCACAAAACAGCTTGCGCTTTCATCTGCGGAGTCGCCATTTTCACAAACATTAAATCTAAGAACGAGAAACGTATCTTTGTGCCATCTACCGACAGATTCGAAACTTGGTGAGTTTTTCTGTACTATGAACGTTGTTTTAAGTTTCTATCTTCAACCGTTTGCCAGTAACAAGCAATTGAAATTAGGTCCATTCGAGCGGTCCACCCTGTATAATTACCAGAAGTTTCATAAGCCATACACACGCGCACTATGATTCTATAGAACTTAGAAAATTCAATGGTTATGGGCTTAGCAATATAGAATGTTAACTCAGGGATTCTATGCCACCATGTCACCTATATACATTTAAATAAAAAAAAAGGAAAACACACAAATTATTGTTGTAGTATGTGAATAATTACCTGAGAGAAATGTTATTTTCCCCCCGAAAAAATGTGACAAATGCCTTAAAATAAAGTTAGAAGTTGAGCAAAATGGGCTGGGGTTCACAAACCGACACAATTTTTCATCTAACATCCTTATGCCACTGATGCACTAAACACTTTTCAATCATTTATAATGACGTTTGGTACCATTTTAAACATTTTGGAACCATTCTTACGATTTATAAATATTTATAAATTACGTGAATACTGTGCACCGAGTTCCAGACGCGAAAATGCTTCATGTAACAACTGCTAGATGGCTCTTAAATCAGAGTTACCAATGGTTGAAAATAATTCCAAACCGTATTTCAAGAAATTAACTTAATTTTGTTAGATTCCGATAGGACAAGTTAGTGTATGTAAAATTAGTTTATTAAATTTTTATAAATCACACGAAAGTTGTGCATCGGGTTCTAGAGACGTGGAAATGCTTCATGGGCTGTTGTAGGGTTCATGTTGCAAAAAATTTTCAATTTAATATCTTATTCCACTGATGCACTAAACACTTTTAAAACATTTTGCAACACTTTTAAACACATTTTAAACATCTTCCAATGTTGCAACGATCTTTTTTATATTTATATATTTATGTAAAACATGGTCGTGCTACATTGCTTACTTGCTACTCTCTATTTTCCCTCCTCTTGCTATGTTGTTCCAGCGTTGCCACCATCAACATCCCAAAATACTCCAGATGTTGCCAACATCATTTCCACGTTCCCTGGATTTCACCTATGTTAGAGTAATTGATTTGTGTTACAGTAATTGATTTAGGTTTGGTTAGATTTTAGGTTCCTTGCTATTTAAATGTGATTCCACGTTCCCTGGATTTCACCTACATTAGAATAATTGATTTGAGGGATATGCTATCTTTCGGGTCGCACAAAAATGTTTCTAAGTTCTATAGAATCGCAGTGCACATGCGCTAGTGCTCCAATTATCCCAGGTAGATAAATGCAACCTCCAGCAGTTGGCGGTATCTGTATGAGAAATCAGTATGACCAACATTGACACAATAATCCCAGATGAAGCCACCACCATCACCTTCCCTGTCCATTCCAGTTTACGAATCAACTTTGCAGTGTGAAGTGTGTTGCCGGTGTAAATTAGAAGTGTAAAGTGTGTTCCTGGTTATAAAACGAAATTCATGTAATAATGCCTAGATTCATCAGCCTGATAGATTTAGCCGTAACCCCAGATCTATTTGATCGTAAAGAATGTATTAAATTCCTGTTCGATGAAGGGCTTTTAAGAACAAGAATGGAGTGCCCTGAATGCAATGCTCGCCTCACTCCGGTAAATAGGCGGAGCAAGTTATACCCAATATTCAATTGTAGAAGAGGACACCCGGAATTCTTCCAGTCGGTCACGAAAGGAACTTGGTTCGAGAAATGCAAAATGCATCCTTTCCAAGTTATTAGCTTAGTTCATTCATTTGCGCATAAATTTACGTATAATCAGACAATTATGCATTGTTCTATCGGGAACAGAAGCATATCTCCACGCACAGTAGCTGATTGGGATGTGGTCGGTTTTATGTCTCTCACATTTCTACACTTATATTCTTATGCCACTGATGCACTAAACACTTGTAAATGCGTTTTGTACTGTTTTAAACATTTTGCAATGATCTTCAAGCTTTCTTCACAATATTTTATATTTATATATTTATGTAAAACATGATCGTGGATACATTACTTCCTTGCTACTTTCCCATGTTGTTCCAACGTTGCCACCATTTGAAAATAATTTAAAACTATGTTTAGTGTTAGTGTACGTAAAATTAGTTTATAGTTCATTCAATAGTACATATGTAAATTGCTTGTACGTTAGGAAATGGAAGTTGGTTTACGTCCATTTTTAAGCGTTTGGGAAGAAATAATATGCATGTAAATTGTTTTCTTTAGTTAGAAAGTGGCAAGTTAGTTAACGTCCATTTTTTTTTGCATTTGGAAATTTATTCCCAAAGTTGGTAACGCCGACTACCGGAGTCTATACTAACCATTACAGCAACTCGCGCATGCGATTCTGTGGAACTTAGAAGAATTCCTGAGAGACATAAAACCGACTTTTTCCGCTGATTGGTTCAGTTACTGTCGAGAAGTGTGTTTATTATCGATGGAGAATAAATACGCAAATCGTGGCAAAATTGGAGGTCCAGGGCATATTGTCCAAATAGACGAGTGCAAAATTGGTAGGAGGAAATTTGAACGAGGGCGTGTAGTTAAAGGAACCTGGATTTTGGGCATGATCGATATCCAAAGTAAAGAGGTACGATTGGAAATTTGCCCAAACAATAATAGAGATGCTGTTACCTTATTTAATTTGATAGCAAAGCATGTTCATATTGATAGCACTATTCACACAGATTGCTGGAGAGGTTATAATGGGTTACTGGGTGGTTTTGCGCCCACTTAACAGTAAACAATTAGCAAAATTTTGTGGATCCTTTCACAAATGCTCACACGAATAACATAGAGTCCTTTTGGCGGACTCTACGACGCAGACTATCTAGGGGAGGGATCAAACGCGATGTGATGGGCATACATATCGCGGAATATTTATGGCACTTCGACTGTAAAAATCATAATGCGGATCCTTTCCAAGAACTCATTGAAGATATTAGAGTGGTTTACTGTATAGTTTAGTTTCATTTTAGTTAATATGTTCTAAGTTATTTAATAATAATAATAATAATATAAAGGAGCACTCAGAAGAGCATTAGTTTCGAAAGTTTTACGTTCTTTTCCACTGATCACTTGTATTCACTCTTTGCTGTATTCATTAATTGATTTTGTTCTGTTTTTACACTCTGTGATATGATAAAGTTTACACTTATCACCGCACAGTGCACATCTGCAGTCTTCAGTTGGCTGGTGAAATTTTTTATTTTCGCAGACCTTGTGATGAAAGCCATGTATTGCTAGTCTGGTTACATGTCTCAGTGTCTGACATTCTCTTGTCCAGTTTCTGTCTGTCATGGCACTGGAAGTGCCTCATTTATTTCCTTCCGTTTCTGTTCCCTCACTTTTACTGCTTTTTGATATGGTTCTGTAGATGGTAGGAGGTATGTTATCCTGATGTCTTCTATGAAATATGTTTCTCGCATAAGTTCATAAATTAATCTGGATGGTGCTGTTTTTCCAGTTTCCAGTGATTCTCTTCATGAAGCTTGCTTTCACTTTTTCTATTTTGTTGAGGTCACTGACTGTTAATTTCTGCCATATGATCTCGATTCCGTATGTAAGTATGGGGGCTATCGTTGTGTGGAAAAGTGTCATTGCAGTGTCTGTTGTTAGTTTGTAAGGTTCTTGATGTTGTAGATCGCTTTTATTGCTGCTGCTGTTGTCTTGGACGTGTACGCTGAATGATGTCGCTGTGGTCTGCATGGTGATACCTAGATATTTGTACCTGTTGACTGTCTTTAGAGGGCTTCCTGCCAGTGTGATGGTATCTTCTGCTGCTCTCCTTCCCCCTTTTCTGAACGTCATATGAACTGTCTTGTCCTCATTTACTGCAAGTTGATTTTGGTGTGCCCATTCTTCTAATTTATTCACTGTTTCCTGCAATTCTACTTTATTTTGGGATCCAATCACCATGTCATCTGCATACATTATTATAGTTGTTTGATCACCATTTATTATATTTGGCAGTCTGCTGTGAGGATGTTGAATAGTGTAGGGCTGATGGGGTCCCCTTGTAATACCCCATTTGTTTGCTTGATGATTTCTCCGGTTTCAACGTCATTTTTTATTCTTATGTAGTTATATTTCATGATGTTCTCTATTGGTTTTATCAGTGGGTGTGTTTCTCCAATCATTTTCAGTTTCTCTATTAGAGTTTTTCTGTTCACCAGGTCGAAGGCTTTCCGAAAATCAACGAATATCTTGTAGAATTTTCCTTTCGGGTGTCTTAGCGCTTCATCTATTTGTTCACACAAACAAGCTACAGCTTGTAGTGTTCTCTCTTCCTTCCGAAAACCGAACTGGCATTCGGGTATCAGAGATCGACTTCAGCCTGTAGTCTGTTGTTGAGGATTTTTGTAAATATTTTAAATATCGTGTTTTCTAATACGATTCCTCTATACGAGCCTGGATTTCTTTTTCCCCTTTTCCCTTATACAAAATTTGCATTGAGGATTCCCTCCAATTTTCCGGTATCTGTCCGATTTCTAAGCATTTATTCATTAACTCAGTCCAGAGTCTTGCAAGATTTCTACGGATTCTTTTACATGTTCTATATATATATATATTGTCTGGGCCTGCAGCTTTCCTATTTTTCCCGAAAAGATGACATTTCTTAATTCTGAGGTACTTATGCGGATTGGGCGTTGTGGGACTTCATATTCGACTGTTACGTTGAATGCTTCTTCCTCTACATTCAAGATTCTTTCGAAGTGTGCTTCCCATGTCTTCATAGTGATTGTCCCAGTTATTTAATAAGTTTCATTTTAGTTAATATGTTCTATGTGTTCTAATTTTTTAAATATAACTTGAATGTTTTATAAAAATAAATTTATGTGTGGTTTTTAAATATTATTTTAAATGTAACCATTCAAACAATGTCCAACATCTGGTGTATTTTGTGTTGTTGGTGGTGGCAACGCTGGAACAACATAGGAAGTGAAGGGAAAAAGACAAGGAGTAGGAAGTAAGCAATGTAGCACGACCGTGTTTTACGCAAATATATAAATATGAAAAAAAAAACTCGGAATATTGGAAGATGTTTAAAATGTGTTAAACGTGTTTAAAAGTGTTGGATATGCTTTCCTTCGGGTCGCACGAAAATTTTTCTAAGTTCTATAGAATCACAGTGCGCATGCGCTAGTGCTCCAATTATCCCAGGTAGATAAATGCAACCTCCAGCAGTTGGCGGTACATATATGTGAAATCAGTATGACCAACATTGACACAAAATTCCCAGAACTTGTCTAAAAATGTATAATTTATTTTACGTATCAAATCACTTTTAAAAAGCAAGGAACCTAAAAGCTAACCAAACCTAAATCAATTACTGTAACACAAATCAATTACTCTAACGTAGGTGAAGTCCAGGGAACGTGGAATCACATTTAAAAAGCAAGTTCGGGTTGATGGTGGCAACGCTGGAACAACATAGGAAGTGGAGGGAAAATAACAGAGAGTAGGAAGTACGCAATGTAGCACGACCGTGTTTTACGCAAATATATAAATATGAAAAAAAACTCGTTGCAACATTGGAAGATGTTTAAAATGTGTTTAAAAGTGTTGCAAAATGTTTTAAACGTGTTTAGTGCATCAGTGGAATAAGATATTAATTGGAAAATTTTTGCGACCTGAAGGAAAGCACAGCCAAAGTGTTTAGTGCATCAGTGGAATAAGATATTAAATTGAAAAATGTTTGCGACCTGAAGTGTACAACAGCCGATTTGAGTTACAGTAATTGATTTAGGTTTGGTTAGCTTTTAGGTTCCTAGCTTGGCTGTACTTTCCTTTAGGACCGGAAATTTTTCCAATTTTATATCTTATTCCACTGATGCACTAAACACTCTTAAACACTTTCAAAACATTTTGCAACACTTTTTAACACATTTTAAACATATTCCAATGTTCCAACGAGTTTTTTTCCATATTTATATATTTTGCGTAAAACATGGTCGTGCTACATTTTCTTACTTCCTGCTCTTTGTCTTTTTTCCCTCCACTTCATATGTTGTTCCAGCGTTGCCACCATCAACAACCCAAACTTGCTTTTTAAATGTGATTCCACGTTCCCTGGATTTCACCTACGTTAGAGTAATTGATTTGTATTACAGTAATTGATTTAGGTTTGGTTAGCTTTTAGGTTCCTTGCTTTTTAAAAGTGATTTGATACATAAAATAAATTATACATTTTTAGACAAGTTCTGGGAATTTTGTGTCAATGTTGGTCATACTGATTTCACATATATACACCGCCAACTGCTGGAGGCTGCATTTATCTACCTGGGATAATTGGAGCACTAGCGCATGCGCACTGCGATTCTATAGAACTTTGAAAAATTTTCTCCGGTCTTAAAGGAAAGTATATCCCCTAGCTTTTTAAATGTGATTTGATACGTAAAATAAATTACCTCTTCATATGTTATTCTATGAAAAATTCAAAATATCGGACGGTTACCACGTAAAATCATATTTCCACTAGTTCATTTCGTGTCAATTATAAATTTTTAGACAAGTTCTGGGAATTTTGTGTCAATGTTGGTCATACTGATTTCTCATACATATACCGCCAACTGCTGGAGGTTGCATTTATCTACCTGTGATAATTGGAACACTAGCGCATGCGCACTGCGATTCTATAAAACTTAGAAAAATTTTCGTGCGACCCACAGTGTAGCATATCCCCAAAAACAAATCTCTTAGTCATTACCATGGATTCATAACAATTTTGTGAATTTTCTGTGATTTTGAAAGTTATGGACACAATCAGTATTTGCAAAACCGGAGCCGTTTTTCAGACTGTTGTGCAATATACCATAAAAAGTCACTTGTTCTTAAATCGAACATTCACTGGTGGCACAGAACAGCCTGTAACTCAAAGTGATTCTTAAATAGTAAAATCATACTAAACATTTTTACCTTTACTACTCCTTTGATATAACCATGTCTCTCGGCGTAGTCAAGAGCGCGAAGCTTCGGAGCACCTTTCCTATGTTTTGTATGGGATCTAAAAACACTTCCAGCTCCTTTTCTTTGAGCTCGAATAACGCGGCCCATTTTCAATCTGAAAGTCCGAAAACAATAACCATTATCAAACACATGGTGTATGAAGTCATATTATTAAACTTCCATAATCACCCAAAATTAATAAAACGTTAGTAGCAAAAGCAACACACATAGATAAATAATCATTCACACAAACAATTAATTACTTTTATTTCCAGGATGATTCAAAATAGAACAGATAAATTGAGATTTACTTTCTACTATTTCCTACATACTTACTCTTACGCGAACCACGTATTTAGAGAATAAATTGCATTTATTGCCAACTGTTCACAAATATCGTCTCTCAAAGATGTACCAACCAGAGATAACTCAACCATAGAGAACCGAACTTTTTCTACGACACCAACTTTGTAAAGTCTTAATACCAATGCGCACGTATATATAAAAGAAACGCGCACAAGTTGAGCATGAATCTAACTAAAGTTAATGTCTTCTACACCACTGTTCACAGTGTCGTTAGTCTGTGCAGGTCGCAATTATTGATTTGCGTAGTCTTTTAGTCTTTTACATGATGTAATGTGGTAACGGTCACACGGTAGTTCACAAAGTTCACACACAACATGTTGAGTTAGGGTCGTGGTAGGTCTTCAGATTACATACTTTGTGGTGGTATCCATGCGTTGCCAGGGAATTTACAAAGTGGCGTAGGTCTTGGTTGGTTTCCATCCATGTTCTATTTACCATTGCTTCTGTGGAATAAAATTCGGGCCAGATCTCTACTGATTTCTGTCTTCTTATATCCATTAGCTTTTCCCAGTTCTCCGTAAATGGTAAGTTAAATTTGGTCCTGAGATCTTCTATTAGGAAGGTCTCCCTGGTAAGTTCGTATACGAGTCGTGATCGGGTATGTTTGGATTATCCCAGTGCTGATTTCAGGAACCGGGTTTTAACGGCCTCTGTTGTTTATAGGTCTTTTATTCCTAGTTTTTCCCAGATTTGTTCTATACCGTATGTTAAAATGGGTATGATCTTGGCGTCGAAGAGATTCATGGCGATTTTTAGGGATAATTTGGATATTGACCTTATCTCAAGGATTGCCTTTGTGGCTGCTGTTGTTCTTGCTTTGATGTGGATCCTGAAAGATTTCATTGTCGTTTGGAGGGTCACGCCCAGGTATTTGAAGAAGTTAACTGTTTTGAGGGATTCATTCTTATATATTATTCTGTCTTGTGGATTCTCTCTTCCACCTTTCCTGAAGTTCATTTAAACTGTTTTCTTTGGATTGATCTGGAGTTTATTTTCGTCGGCCCATGTTTCTAGCGCGTTAATCGCGTTTTGGAGGTCCTTTTTGTCTGGTGATCCAATGGCCATATCGTCCGCGTACATATATAATTTTATGTTGCTTGTTGTTTCCTTTATTTTGTCGGTTAAATCATGCGTGGCCACGTTAAATAGTAGTGGGCTGAGTGGGTCTCCCTGTAGTACCCCGTTTGTTAGCTTGACTTCCTTGGAGATAGATACATTGTCAGAGATATGTATTGTATTGCTCTCTAACATGTTGTGGATCAGGACTGCTAGTTGTTTTCTGTCTGTTAGGGCTTCTAATTTTTCTGAGATTATATTTCTGTCTAGTGTATCAAACGCTTTCGAGTAATCTACAAATATTACGTGGAATTTTCCATGTGGGATTCTTAGATGGTTTTCGATGTCTTCAATAAGGATCCGAACTGCTTGAAGAGTGTTTCTTCCTTTCCGAAAACCGAACTGCTCTTCTGGGTGTTTGCAGTCAAATTCATTTGTTAGCCTGCTTGTTATCACTCTCCAGAGGACTTTTAGGAAGTTGTTCTCCAGCGCTATGCTCTGTAAGAGTTGGGATCGGTCCTTTCTCCGTCCCCTTTATACAGGATTCTGATGGTTGAAGTTTTCCATCTGTTTGGGATGGTGCCTGTTTTGATACAACGATTTATCAGCTTAGTGAGTGCTGGTAGTATAACCTCTACGGAAGCTTTAAGGTGTTCATTGTAGATTCCGCCTGGTCCTGATGCTTTGTTACTTTTCAGATTTTTTAAGGTTTGTTGGACCTCCTTTTCGGTGAAAAAGTTGAGGTTTGAGTCTGGTAACTCTGGGGTTTTTGGCCCATATGCTGCATTCTTGTTCTCTATGTTAAGAATCTTGAGGAAGTGTTTTTCCCAGGTTTCCATGCTTATTTTTCCTGTGGCGTGTGTTCTTCTGGGTTTTAATGCAATGAAGGGGTCTGATCTCGCTTCTTCGATTAATTTTGTGGCGTCTGCTTCCATATATTCTTTCCGTTTTTGTTTTATTAAGGCTTTGTATTTTTTCCTTGCCTTGTTATATCGGTCCAGGTTTTCTGCTGTGTTGGATGTCCGTGTTAAGTTTAGGATATGTAGGACTTTTCTTCTTTCCTCAAAACATTTGGTGTCGAACCATTCCTTGGCTTTACGTTTGGTTCTGGGGATGATTGCTGTCTTGATAATATTTTCTAGCGCTGTCGCTCACCGCTTCGATGTCTCCTTCCTCTATAGTGTGTTCTAGCTTCAGTAACTGCCTTTTGTCTTCTTTTATTTGAGTTATGATAATTTTTCGTGAGACCGTGTCTCGTTGCAGGTATTGTTTTATTCTAGGTATTCTAGTGAGAAGCTTGCTGTTATAGGGCAGCGTTTCTTTAACAGAGCTTCGTCCGAAGTGTAGCATACTTTATGAGAAACTAGTTGTATTTTTGAGCCCTTGAAGAATATCAGGTCGATGTTACTGCTGCCGTTGTGTGAATAGTAGGTCCGGTCCTTTGATTGGTTGACGAGTTCGAATCCTTCCTCCGCCATCGTTTGTAGGAGCTCTTGGCTTCTGTGGTGTGTTATATCTATTCTACAATTTAAGTCTCCGGCGATTATGATGTTGGATCCTTTTGTTGTCTGATTTAATGCTGTTAATAATGTTGCTATGATGTCTTCAATTGGTGTTAGGGGTCCAATGTATAACCCTATCAGGTTAACTTTTTCTGTTGTGATTATTAACGTGTCGTCTTCTCGATATATGCTTTTAACTTTTCCTAATTTTGGTCTGATGTAGCATGAAATTCCTTTCATTTGTCGACCTCTTGTTCCTTGTGTTGCTGGGATGTGTTCCGAGTAGAATCCTGGGAGTTCTATGGGTTCTGTGGTGAAGGTTTCTGTTAATATTAAGGCATCTTGTTTGTTTAGAAGGTCGGTGTTGGTGAGTTGAAGGGTGCTTTTTAAACCTTCTACATTCCACAGTAGTATTTTAATGGTAGTTCTTGGTTCCTTGATATTTTGAGCGTTCCTTTTTCGGTTTTCCAGTCCATCCGTGTTTTGGTTTGTACACTCAGAGGCTTGCACCTTCTGATCTGTCTCTGCGAAAAATATATTTCTTCACTAAGACTCCAGTTGGCCAGGCCTCGACTTTGTTTAAGACTTCTAGCGATTCATATGGGATTCCAATTTTGAACGCTTTTAGTCGCCCTCGGATATTTAGTTCTTCACATTCGACATTCCCATTTATTCCCTTGTTATGTATATATGTTTCCAATTTATTTTCCGTGGTGGATTCATGGAGTCTGCCTACATAGAGCCAGGACATATGTTGTCCTGCTCTCAATTCCGTAGATTCGGTCATATTTCCGATGATTTGTGGTCTCCTTCTTCTGCTTCTTTCTTCCGTGACTGGGTCTTCGGTTTCCATTGTTTTCCCGTTTGTTGATTGTGGCGTTCCCACTTCTGTGTATCCTATTTCCAATGCGCCTTCCCGTTTTTCTTCTACTGCTGTAGTTAGCTCTTCATTGTTATCATTTTTCGTTTGCTTTATGACTGATGCTCGAGTCTGCAGGAGTGCATTCATAATTTCGGATTGTTGTAGCTGAGTTTCAAGGAGCAATGTCATCTTTTGAGTTAGAGTTTCGCTGATGTGATCCATTTTCTTGTTTAGGGAAATGCTTGCTATTATGCATTACAGAGACTTTTGATGTCCCAACTCCTTTCAAAAAACGTTAAGCTGAAAATATATAAAACTATTATTCTACCAGTTATATTATATGGGTGCGAAACATGGACTCTTACTTTAAGGGAGGAAAGGAGATTACGAGTATTTGAGAATAAAGTTCTTAGGAAAATTTTTGGACCAAAGAGAGATGAACAGACAGGTGAATGGAGAAGACTACATAACAATGAACTACATGGTCTTTATAGGAAGCCAGATATAATAAGAACAGTTAAGTCTCGTAGACTGCGATGGGCAGGACATGTTGCACGTATGGGGAATGAAAGACGTGCATGGAAGCTTCTTGTAGGAAAGCCAGAGGGAAAACGCCCAGTTGGTAGGCCAAGAATGAGGTGGGAGAACAACATTAAGTATGATTTGAGGGAAGTAGATTATACAGGGAATGATTGGAAAGCATTAGCTCAGGATAGGGATGTATGGAGAGCTTATGTCCGCGCGGCCATGAACCTTCGGGTTCGATAGTGCCAGTGAGTAAGTAAGTGAGTAAGTAATTCCTCGCATGTTTGCTTCAGTTCATTCTGCACAATAGTTTTTGGGTTTTGTGGATTTTTTCTTTTTTCCGCAATTTCTGTTTTGCATTCTGTGCAGAGCCAGGTCAGTTTACACCTGCTTATTTTTAACATTTGGAACTCACCAACGGTGAGATCCGCAGATTTACTGTGCTGCCATCTGTTGCAGTATTCTCATTCTACTGCGTCATCGTTTTCTCTAACTATTGTTTCGCAGAGATTATATTGCTCACTGTTGACCGTGATGTTTACTTTACGGTCTGTGATTTTGTTTGGTGATGGTGACATAGATCTGGAGCCGTTGGTTTTTTGTTAGTACGTCACTTCCGGTCGAATTTTATGCTCTTTGATATCCCGACTATTTTTGTATAAATTTCAGGTATCTTGTGCTCTATGCATATGGCGGCGCTCTTTTATATACGTGCTTTTTTTTTTTTACTCACGTGAATAAATGTATAAAACATAGGATATATATTATAGATGAATAGGTACAAATACCTAGATATCACCATGTATTGGAGAGCAAGACTGCTAATTACGTCAGTGTTAGATGCAGCACATTAGTAAACAACAACAACAACAGATATCACCATGCAGACCATAGCGACATCCTTCAACATACACGTCCAAGACAGAACAGCAGCAGCAATAAAAGCGATCTATAACATTAAGAACCTTACAAAACTAACAGCAACTAACAATGACACTTTTCTACACAACGATAGCTCCCATAGTTACATATGGAATCGATATCATATGGCACAAATTAACAATCAGCGACCTCAACAAAATAGTGAAAGAGAAAGCAAGCTTCTCGAAGAGAACCATTGCAAGTGGAAAAACGGCACCATCCAGGTTAATATATGAACTTATGCAAGAAACATATTTCATACAAGACATCAGGATAGCATACACCAGGACCAACAGATCTGTGCCCCTGTAGCGCTGGCATCGTTCTTAGGAAAGTACACGTCAATACTCATCATTTCACCACCGCACTCCCCTTTTCCTACGTCAAACGACAGTCATTGAGTAAGGGATGTTCCCAAACCTCTCCCAGTGTCACGGCTTTTGGATACTGAATAATGCAAGGTTGGATTCGAGTTGACAACACTGAAGTGCAAGTACAAGAGAGAGAGAGAGAGAGAGAGAGAGAGAGAGAGAGAGAGAGAGAGAGAGAGAGAGAGAGCGAGAGAGAGAGAGAGAGAAATATATAGGAATGCAGGGACGGAAATGATTTTCCAACGCAGAAATGGGCACAGATCCGTTGGACAGACAATACCTACTACCATCTACAGAACCATAGCAAAAAGCAGTAAAAATCAGGGAACAGAAACGGAAGGAAATAAATGAGGAATTTTACACCTCCAGTGCCATGACAGACAGAAACTAGACAAGAGAATGTCAGACACAAAGACACATTGTAACCGGACTAGCGATACATGGCTTTCATCAGAAAATCTACGAAAATGAAAAATTCCTCTAGCTAACTGAAGACTGCAGATGCGCTATGCGGTGATAAGCATAGAGAACCGATAAGTGATAAGTGTAAACTTTATCATATCACAGAGTGTAAAAACAGAACAAAATCAATTAATGAATACAGCAAAGAGTGAATACAAGTGATCAGTGAAAAAAGAAAACATAAAACTTTCGAAACTAATGCTCTTCTGAGTGCTCCTTTATTATTATTATTATTATTATTATTATTATTATTATTATTATTATTATTATTATTATTATTATTATTATTATTAGTCTCATAGATTGCGATAGGCAGGACATTTTGCGCGTATGGGGAATGAAAGACGTGCATGGAAGCTTATTTTAGGAGAGCCAGAGGGAAAACTCCCAATTGGTAGACCAAGAATGAGGCGGGAGAATAACATTAACTATGATTTGAGGGAAGTAGATTATACAGGAAATGATTGGAAAGCATTAGCTCAGGATAGGGATGTATGGAGAGCTTATATCCGCGCGGCCATGAACTTACGTATTCGATAGTGCCAGTGAGTAAGTAAGTATTATTATTATTATTATTATTATTATTATTATTATTATTATTATTATCTTCTTCTTCTTCTTCTTCCTTCCAAGTATTAGGCCAAGGCCTGTTATGATCGTATAGAAAATTTTTCCTCCAGCATTTCATAGGACAGCCCAGAGATCTTCGTCCTCTTGGTATATAATTATAAACAGCTTTGGGAATCTGATTTGAACTCATTCATTCAAGATGGTGTTTCCAATTTAGTTGGTACTGTTTAATATATTCCAAAATTGGCATAGACTTCAATTCTTTTAAGATATCGGTGTTCCTTTTCCGATCCCATCTGGTGTAACCTTCTGTTCTGCGCATGAATCTCATTTCACAATCCATTATTCTGCTTTCATGTTTTGTCTTTTTAGTGTCCATGCTTCACTACCATAGGTCAACACTGGTCTAGCCAAAGTATTATATAAACGTAATCTGGTGCTTTTTTGTACAAGGGATGGTTTCATAACTTGTTTAATAATTCCCAAACTTTTATTATAACTAGTAATTTTTTCAGGGATATCCTTTTCATCCCAGATAAAGAGATTATATCCAAGATATTTAAATTGATTAGATCTCTCTAAAATTTTATTCTGGAGACAGATTTTACTTTGTATGGGGTACTTCCCATGAAATGCCATAATTTTAATTTTGTTAATTGATATTTCCATATTAAATTTGGCACCTATTTTTTGTAAATTATGAATTGATCATTGCAAATCATTTTCAGAAATTGCCAGAAGAGCTAAATCGTCTGCAAAAAGAATAGCATCGAATTTGAGGTTCCTATTGATGGGTATATATCCTCGTTGTGTTTCTTTCCTCCATTTGTTTATTAATCTATTCATATATACAATGAAAAGCACCGGTGAAAGTCCACATCCCTCTCTTACTCCAGTGTTGATCTTTTTCCAAGAAGATAATTTGCCATCTTGTTTAACAGAGATTTCATTATCTTTATAGATGTTGAAGATATTAGTAATATATTGTTGTGGAACGTTATCATCAGCTAAAATTTGTAGTAATATATTTCTGTCTACTTTGTCAAAAGCCTTTATGAAGTCAACGAAGGCGATATGAGTTTCTATATTGAATTCCTTGTGCTTTTCTAATAGTAGTTTTAGAGTAAAGAATCCATCTGTATATTATATTATTATTATTATTATTATTATTATTATTATTATTATTATTAATATTATTATTATTATTAATATTATTATTATTATTATTATTATTATTATTATTATTATTATTATTATTATTATTATTATTATTATTATTATTATTATTATTATAAATGACCGCTGAAAACAGGTAATGAAATGAAACTTAATTTAATTAGATTTTCATTCAAAATAGTCGTTATAGATAAAAACAAATTCCATGAAAAACATACATTACACAAAGAATGAGAAAGCCACAGGCTGAGACCTATAGTGGGTTATCTCTGGCTCAGAAAACGAATGTCAGAAACACATTCTTCAGCATCTGCTCACTCATTGAACCTGAACCAAACTATTTAACAAATGTATACAAAGAAACGCCATTCCTGAACAATCGAGGCAATCAACGACACTCAACACCGAGCGAATTGGTCAAGTGGTACTCGCCGAACAACATGAATAAGGTTTTTTCCCCTGGCTTTTCTCAATCGTCATGACAAATGCTGAGTCGGAATTTCATTACCGGGATGCATTTCAAAATTCACCATTTCTTAATATCAGTAAATTAAAATAAAAATATACACACTTCAAATTAGTAGACGCTATATATCCTAGGATGTTAAAGGCATCTAAATAAAAAATAACGCTGGAAAATGCCCCTTTCCAAAATTTTATCGAAATTAATTTTTAAAATGGAGTAAAGTCTACCAGAACTACTGCTCGGATTTCGGATAGCAAATCAACATTAACTGCTGTACAACTGCTTTTCAAAGATCTGAAATGCACTAGATGTGAAAATGAAATTTTTCGTAGCCTTCATAAACTTCGCAAAGCCTTTTGATCTGATAAACAGAAACCTGGCGATAAAAAAAACTGAAATTCACTTTATGAAAGCAAAATGCATGGATGTGGATCAGTAACTCAATATTGTAGTGTAACATGGTAAGGATTTCTGCCAACATTTTGATTTCAATACCCATACTACTATCAAATAGAGGATTACAGAGTGACCCAATTAGCCCTATTGTATTAATACTGGCAGCGGAGGATGTACTTAAATAAGACAAAGAGGAATTATATTTTATATCAATAATAAAAACATCAGGAATTATATTTGTATATACATATCCTGAGAATGTAGTGGTCGGGTCGAAGGATTACGAGAAGCTCCAGGAAACAATGGTAAAAATGAAGAAATGGTGTAAAGAACATAATTCCAAGATGAGATCTTTCACGGCCGCAAGAAAGCTTCCAGCGCTGCAGAAATCAGTATCAACATATAAAGACTAAGAATTGTGTCAGAATTTAAATATCTTTGGATAATGCTACAGACAAGTGCTAGATGCTTCACGAAAAACGCGGAAGAAGCAACGCAGGCAGTAATGAATGAGGTAACAAATATGATATTTAAATCTGACAATGGCAATGGCACTATTTAAGGGAAAATTTCTCTCAATACTAACGTATGATATCAAAACAATCTGGAAACACCTAATCGAGGCTAACCTAGCCACCTTATGCCGGGCGCCCACCAATATGATCGTGATATGATAGTGATACAACAAATACACTAATCCAACACGGACTACGACAGCAAAGTGACCTGACGATCACTGGACAGATTCTTAAGTACAACATGTCGTCGGAGGACGAGGATGTTCTCGATCTAGTTTATTTAGCTAATATCAATTATTACAATAGAAGACGTAAAACGCGATTCTGGGTACATCCTTTTTGGCTTGCTAATGTAGAAGAAAGTGGTGCTTTTAATGTGTTCAAAGAATTAAGTATGTACCCGGAAAGATTAAAAATATTCTACAGGATGAGTGGTGAAACATTTAACTTATTGCTACAGAAAGTTGGACCTGCAATTTCTAAAAAAGGACACTAACCTCAGAATTTCAGTTAGTGCTGAAGAACGCCTTCTGATAACTATCATGTAAATATTTGTTTATGATTGTAATTTATGAAGTTTCGCAACTTTTTCGGTGACAGAAAAAAATTGTAATCTTGAATAACTGAATTATTTATTATTTACTTTTTAAATTATTTTAACGATTACATAATAACTGATCCTTTAACTACAATTGTATTAACCTTAGAAGTAACACAATATTTTCGGTCACGTGGAGTACCAAGAGGGGGAGGCAAAAATTGACACATGAAATATAAACAATTATAATATAAAAATATTTGAATGAAAAGTATGAAATATATCTTTAGTTGTTGGTTGTGAAGTTATTAACAAAGCGCATAAGTGTCATGTGTCAGTGAATTTATTTAAACCACTTAAACAAAATGGGTGGCAAAATTTGCCACTTGTTACTTTTAAATTTATTTATGTATTGCTAGCAAGTGTGTAAAGAGTTTCACATAAGTTAAAAATACTTTAATATTTACATAATTGAGCTGTTATAGTAATCTATTTTGTGAATTGTGGGCTTGACAGAAAATAAATTATCATGGCATTAAAAATGTTCTGAAATTCAATTGTTAATTTTAATGAGTTTTTATTTTTAATAATACAATATTCATTACTTACCAGATTCCGACAATTCCTTGGCAATCCTATGCCATACCTGATCTTGAACATTTCTGTTACTGTATTGGTTCAATGTAGTATCATAAAGACAAGGATATTCTTTAATAAGTTCAACAAATGTTATATTGAAATCAGGATCGTCTCTCATCTTCACACTTGCATACGAGCAACTCACAACTGACATAACAAAAAGTGGAGCATGCAGCACTTTGAGCGACACAATACAAACAGTTGGTGTCAAGTTGCTGTCGTATCAGACGAATGGGCTTCTTGCAATTCGATATTACGGGTTATAAAGAAACATATACGCTAGCAACAAGCAAAGCAACAATTCCGTGTCTTGTTGCTGTCGCTTGTCGTTCCAGTGGGCGCCCTGCCTTAGAGAGAATTAAAATCCTTCATATCAAAATTATCATATGTGTGGCTGTATATAATCACGATTCGTCTACCTCCTGGCAGGAGAAATATATATAATTGAAGACTTCATATTACCAGTGTGTGGCCGGTGCCTACCCAGCATGGTGAGAAATTTGGGTAGCAACAGTAAGTAGAGCCTCCGGGTTAAGAAAATCAGCTATAACGGCTGCGGAGACTCGACATATTGACCACATGTAACCCCTACACACTTTCTGGATTATCGTCTAGCTCTGTGATTAACACATAAGGATGTGAGACCAGCAGTCGGATGGTAGGTCAAGGACTTTCTGACGTGTCATACCGTGGAGAAATTAAAGGTAAATATCGGCAGCTTTCATTTGTATATAGCCAATTAAATAAACAAAACATCGTTTTAATTGTTAGTGTTGTTATTTTTGTAAAGTATTAAGAATATTTCATATGTGCAAATACCATACAGCGACATTTATAATCGAACTAAGATGTACAAAATATTTTACTATCGAGCGAATTAGCTATAGCGGTAGTTTTTGAGACTCATATTCAGGAAATTCCTAATTAGAAAACCATATAGATCATTACCTCAGACGTCAAGGCACTGGCTTCAAATTTTATTACTATTTTATAGGATCCGAGCGTAATAGTACTTTGTTATTTAATACTACCGAGGGATATTCCTACTAAATGTTACATACAAAGTACTTATGAATATAATTGCCAAGTATTTGGAAAAATACTCAGAAGAAATCTTGGGAGACTCTCGGTGTGGTTTTAGGAAAGCACGATCTGCCACAAACCATCTCTTCCAATTGAAGCAGATACTGGAGAAAACTTACGAATATAATGTCGTACTATACTAGCTTTGAATAGACTTTAACCAATTTTATGACAACATAAACTTTAATTAATTAATTCATTAATGCCAAGGAGGAAATTGGCAACCCTTCGAAATTTATACATTTTATTAAAATAACATTACAGAAAACTAGTAAGCACACACAACTGAATGGAAAGATGTCAGAGAGATTTGAAACTAAGAATGGATTGAGACAAGGGGATGCTTTGTCAGTTCTACTATTTAACTAGACCTTGGAAAAATTAGTAAGAAGTATACAGATTAATCCAGGGGGAAGCAAAATGGGTAGATCCCTACATCATCTAGAACATGCAGATGATTTAGTAATGATAGCTCGGATCTTGTCATTATTAAATTAAGCCAATGAACAAATGGAGAACGTAACAAGATATTATGTTTACATGTTAATGTGAATAAAATAGCGTTTATAAACACCTCCAAAACAAGAGCTGTCACCTAGAATAATGAAATATTAATAAACGCTGTAAATTATAAGGAAGTGGAAGCATTTGGGTATTTAGGGGCATTGGTTACCTATGATAATGACTGTAGCAAAGGTATAAAAGAGAGAATTGCAACAAATAATAGATGTTTCTTTGCTTTGGCAAAAGTAATGAAAACACGGTACCTCTCAAAACAAACCAAGTTACTGATCTACAATACAATAATAAAACCTATAGTTATATATGAATGTGAAGCCTGGGTTATGGCGGATGAAATAAAACTACAGTTGGAAAGATGGGAAAGGAAAATGCTGAGGAGAATTTATGGACCAATATAAGATAAAGATGGATGGTGAATAAGGACAAATAATGAAATAAATCATTTGTATAAGAGACCTATTATAGTAATACAGATGAAAGCTAATGAGATAGAATGGGCTGGGCATGTGATCAGAATGGATGATGATATAATGATTGAAAATGTTTGATGGAAACACGCGAGGGAGATGATACAGAGGAAGACGAAGGTTCAGGTGGTCGGTCTGTCTGGAGGAAGATCTGCGAAGGACGTGAGTTAAAAGATGGAGGAAGAAGGCAGAAAATAGAAAATAATGGGCTGTCATCGTCACGGAGGCACTACCCAAACTCTAAGAGCTGCATCCCAGTAGTAGTAGTAGTAGAAGAAGAAGAAGAAGAAGAAGAAGATTTAATAGTATAATTTTTTTAAGTAGACACGATGTAAGACTAGCGCCGTAGCCGAACATCATAGAACAACATGCCTTGGTGCCGAATAACCTGATAGAGATGTTTTCCTCAGTCATCAAGACGCGGGTTGAAATTTCAGTACCAGGATCTATTTTATCATATTTGCCATTTCATGGCACACATGAAGTCCCGCATCTTAGCATAGTGTTAGACCAGCATGTTTCGGTACAGAGCTCGGGATTTGCAGTAGCTCGAATTTCCATGGGCGAAGACATTTTCTGTGGAATTTCAACCATTGTCCACCCGTGTACACGCTATATCCAGAGGAATCTGGGTAGCTACAGTAAATAGCGTGGGGCCAACTCTCGACTGGTAGGTCAAGGGTCTAGAAGGCCTTTCGTGCCATGGATTTTCGTAAAGGCAAGATTAAAGTGATATAATAATGAAATATATTATGGTGTGAATCTTAATGGTCTAACTGCAATAAATTATGCTAGTTACTTAATTTTAAAATGATACTATGGGGATCATCACCAAAATCTACTCAAATTACAAAAAAAAAAAAATTAAAATCATGAAGAAAACACCATTCCGTACAGAAAGTAAGAAACTCTTCAAAGATCTGAAAATATTATCTGTTCCTTGTATTTACATTTTGGAATCAGTTTGCTTTATCCATAAATATTTTAAAACTCTTAAAAAAATTCAGATTTACATAAATATAACTCTAGAATATCTCACAATATACACCTAAATTGTCACAGGCTTACCAAAAGCAGACCAAAAGTATCATCAGCATATCACATAGAGGTAGTAATCTATATAACCGTCTCTCTTTCAATATTAAACTTCTTAAGGGCAGACAAGCTTGATATAAAGAACATTTTATTGTCTCGCATACCATTAAGCCTGGGTGAATACCTAAATTTAAAATTGTAAAAAAAAAAAGAAAAAAAGATTGAAATTGCTTCGCTATCTTTTCTTGTGATAGTGCTGCCCCTTGAAATTTGGTGTATTTTAGTAGCATTGTAATTAGTTTTGGTTGTATATATTTATGTATTTATGTGTTATATTGTAATGTTTTTAATATATATGCTGTAATCTGAACAAGTCCTAAATTACTTATGATGCTCTAAAAGATAACAATAAATAAAAATAAAAAAATATTTACATACAATCTAATTTTGTTTTATTTGTCTAATATATATATTTGATTTTGATATCAGAATGCTAAAGTCATGTTACGTTTCTTACATTTTAGGATGATAGTTCCTGTGTACTAACACAATAAAATTGTAGGTTTATACATTTTTCTTATATATTAATCATATTGGGTTAATGGCGATTCATTGTAACCATCGCCAATTTTCATCGGTTCTCTATGGAGAGGAAGAGGAAGAATTGCTACAGTGACGTCATTGCATAGATTGTTTATGATTATTACCATTGAAGTATATAGAATAAAACATTGAATGGTTACTTTGCATTTCACTTAAATTGCATTTGTGTATTATAGTGTTTTACCGTAATTATATAATTTAAGCAATTCTACTATTTATATTTATGTTTTATTAGTATCTTTTATGAGATAAGCAATATATGATAGTTGAAACTTTTCCCTCAGTAGTGGCATCTCTAAATTCATTTTAGGAACTCATTGAACAAAAAAGAATAAATGACCAATCAGAAGAAGGTAAAATAGGAAAGGATGTAAAGTAAGTAATATCAAATCAATGGTGATATCCTTTGTCCACTGAGATCTTCTTCAAAAGACAACGCTTGAAAGAAGAGCTCTCTAAACAAACGTTTTGATTAATAGTAATATGAGTAATGTACCCAACCAAAATGGATCAGGTCTAGAGCAGCAGGTAAGTAGACATTTTTGATATAAATTTATAGTGATGCAAATCCTCAGTATTAAGTTACACCTCATTGAATTTGCGACCAGAATATGTTTGCTATTGATTAAAAATATAAACTGTATGTGTGATAAGATTGAAAATACGATAATGTAATTAAATGGCGAAAGAATCAACTATAAAGCGAATGTTTAATATGCTGGAGAGTTTGGAATTTTGTGTGGTTCTGAGAAAAAGTACCATGTTTGTTTCTACGTGTCTAATAATGGCGGCGTGTAAATTAATGCCAAAAGTGAAAGAAAATCAACCAAAATACAACCCAGTTGCAGTTTTAAAATGTTTAATTACAACTATAAAAATATGAACAATCGACAATATTGAAGTTGAAGCACGTGAGATAAAATTTACGTTTTTATAAAGGTAGCATATAATATAAATATATAATAGTGTGTAGATTCTGTGTTAACACTATATGATACAAGTTATATTATTTTCTTCACGTAGTTTGCTGGTCTGGACTTGCAGAGCGGCCGCCAGCAATCCGGTGGCCGCTACGTGCCCCCACATCTTCGTAACAAAGCAGCATCAGCTTCATCATCCTCTTCAAGTAAGTATCATTTTTTGGCTGTGCTTTCCTTCAGGTCCGAAAAATTTTTCAATTTTATATCTTATTCCACTGATGCACTAAACACTCTTAAACACTTTCAAAACGTTTTGCAACACTTTTTAACACATTTTAAACATCTTCCAATGTTGCAACGAGTTTTTTTTCATATTTATATATTTGCGTAATACACGGTCGTGCTACATTGCTTACTTCCTACTCTTTGTTATTTTCCCTCCACTTCCTATGTTGTTCCAGCGTTGCCACCATCAACAACCCGAACTTGCTTTTTAAATGTGATTCCACGTTCCCTGGATTTCACCTACGTTAGAGTAATAGATTTGTGTTACAGTAATTGATTTAGGTTTGGTTAGCTTTTAGGTTCCTTGCTTTTTAAAAGTGATTTGATACGTAAAATAAATTATACACTTTTAGACAAGTTCTGGGATTATTGTGCCAATGTTGGTCATACTGACTTCTCATACAGATACTGCCAACTGCTGGAGGTTGCATTTATCTACCTGGGATAATTGGAGCACTAGCGCATGTGCATGTGCGATTCTATAGAACTTAGAAAAATTTTCTACCGACCTAAAGGAAAGCATATCCCATTTTTTTATGCATGCTTTATCAATTTACACTTGGAAATACAATTAAATTGGAATTAAAAACCACCATTAAGATCATTGGCTGAGGTCTTCTAATTTGTCTGCCTCGATTTTCCATACAGCATTCGGCTGAGGTTACCAAATTAGACCCACACAATTTTTTGAAAAACTGCACTTAAACTAGCGTGAAATATTTTCAAAGTCCTATAGTACAACAGTACACAGCTCTGCTCCAGAGTTTATAGAGCCAGCGATAACCCACATTGATTATCATCCTCGATTACTATCCGTCGCTATGAAATTTAAATGACCAATATTTGCAATTCCCAAATCTATGTTAAAAAATATATTAATAATATTAAAATTACCAAACGTTTATTAAAAATGGGTGTACACTTATCACTCCCTAACGCCAATCCAACCAGTGATAACCCAAAACAGCGATAGAAAAATCGGAAAAACTGCACATAAACTAGCGTGAAATATTTTCAAAGTCGTAGTAGAACAACAGTGCGCATGCGCCAGAGTTTATAGAGCCAGCGAACCCACAATCGAACCACATATTGATTATCATCCTCGATTACTAGCCATCGCTATGAAATTTAAATGACCAATATTTGCAATAAATCCCCAAATCCATGTTAAAAAATATATTAATAATTTTAAGTTACCAAACGTTTATTAAAAATGGGCGTACACTTATCACTCTCTAATGCTGATCCAACCAGCGATACCCAAAACAGCGATAGTAAAATCATAGACTAAGTAATATACTCTGTGGAGGAAAATAGCAATTAGTATCACAATAACAGTGCGATAGTATTGTGATTTGCATATTTAAATAAATACTTCAAAATTGTCTAATAATGTTATAAAAATTGTTTGAAAAAGTTTTAAAATATGAAATAATGTTAGTAAATACAGAAGAAGAGCTATAGTTTACAACAATAAAACTGAAAAATCAAGCGCTAGTAGAAATGCTGTTGAGCTGAAAAATCATAGACTAAGTAATATACTCTTTGGAGAAAATTGCAGTTGAGTACATCACAATATAGTCTGACAGTGCCATAATTTTGTGATTTCCATATTTAAATAAATACTTCAAAATTGTCTAATAATGTTATAAAAATTGTTTGAAAAAGTTTAAAATACTAAATAATATTAGTAAATACAAGAAGAAGAGCTATAGTTTACAACAATAAAACTGAAAAATCAAGCGCTAGTAGAAGTGCTGTTGAGCCCAATTTTCCATCGGATATGGTGGACAGTCCGTCGCACATGAATTCTATGTTTGGAAAAAGTCTGGTAATTGGCGCACACAAATCCACAGAATCGCAGTGCGCATGCGGGAGTTGCTGTAATGGTTAATGTAGCTTCCGTTGATGGGTCTGCAGTCGGCATTCAACTTTGGGAATAAATGGAAAAAGTCCAGTAATTGGCGCACACAAATTCTTCTAAGTTCCACAGAATCGCAATGTGCTGTGCGTGTTGTGGGAGTTGCTGTAATGGTTAATATACCTTCCGGTAGATGGCTCTGCAGTCGGCATTACCAACTTTGGGAATAAATTCCCAAATGCAAAAAAAAATGTACTCACTTGCCATTTCCTAACCAAAGAAAACAATTTACATGCATATTATTTATTACCAAATGCTAAAAAAAAATAGACGTAAACCAACTTCAGATTTTCTAACCTAACAAAACAATTTACATGCGTATTATTTAATAAGCTATAAACTAATTTTATGTACACTAATACTAAATATGGTTTGAAATTATTTTTAAATGTTGGTAACTCCGATTTGAGAGCCACCTAGCGGATGTTACTTGAAGCATTTCCACGTCTCTAGAACTTGATGCACAAATTTTGCATAATTTATAAATATTTGATAATCGTAAGAAATGTTTATAAAATGGTTCTAAAATGTTTAAAATAGTACGAAACGTTATTATAAATGGTTGAAAAGTGTTTAGTGTATCAGTGGCATAAGAATGTAAGTGTGAAATTGTGTGTGCCAATTAATGGACCTCAGTTGAATAAATTCCCAAATGCAAAAAAAAAAAAATTGACATAAACTAACTTGCCATTTCCTAACCAAAGAAAACAATTTACATTCATATTATTTATTCCCAAATGCTAGAAAAAAATGAACGTAAACCAACTTCCCATTTCCTAACATAACAAAACAATTTACATGCGTATTATTTAATAAACTATAAACTAATTTTGGAAAAAAGTCCAGTATTTGGCACATGCAAATTCGGAAAAAGTCGGTTATATGTCTCAGACGAATTCTTCTAAGTTCCACTGAATCGCAGTGCACTTGCGGGAGTTGCTGTAATGGTTAATATAGCCTTCGGTAGATGGCTCTGCAGTCGGTGTTACGAACTTTGGGAATAAATTTCCAAATGCATAAAAAATGGACGTTAAACTAACTTGCCATTTCCTAACTAAAGAAAACAATTTACATACATATTATTTATTCCCAAATGCTTAAAAAAATGGACGTGAACAAACTTCCCATTTCCTAACGTAACAAAACAATTTACATGTGTACTATTTAATGAACTATAAACTAATTTTACGTACACTAACACTAAATATGGTTTCGAATTATTTTCAAATGGTGGCAATGTTGGATCAACATGGAAAGTAGCAAGTAAGTAATGTATCTGCGATCATGTTTTGCGTAAATATATAAATATAAAATATTGTAAAGAAAGCTTGAAGATCGTTGCAAAATGTTTAAAACAGTACAAAACGTGTTTACAAGTGTGTAGTGCATCAGTGGCATAAGAATGCAAGTGTAGAATTGTGAGAGGCATAAAACCTACCACATCTGCAAATTCTTCTAAGTTCCACAGAATCGCAGTGTGTATGCACGAGTTGCGATAATGGTTAATATAGCTTCCGGTAGATGGTTCTGCAGTCGGCATTACCAACTTTGGGAATAAATTCCCAAATGCTTAAAAAAAATGGAGGTTAACTGACTTGCCATTTCCTAACCAAAGAAAACAATTTACATGCATATTATTTATTCCCAAATGCTTAAAAAATGGGCGTAAACCAGCTTCCCATATTCTAACCTAACAAAACAATTTACATGTGCATTATTTAATAAACTATACACTAATTTTACATACACTAACACTAAATATGTTTTGAAATTATTTTCAAATGTTGGTAACTCCGGTTTGAGAGTCACCTAGCGGATGTTACATGAACATTTCTGCATCTCTAGAACCCGATGCACAAATTTCACGTAATTTATAAATATTTAAAAATCGTAAGAAATGTTTATAAAATGGTTCCAAAATGTTTAAAATAGTACGAAACATTATTATAAATGGTTGAAAAATGTTTAGTGCATCAGTGGCATAAGAATGTAAGTATAAAATTGTGTGCGCCAATTAATGGACCTCAGCCCTAAGTTCTACAGATTTGCAGTGTGCATGAGCAAATGTGGGAGTTGCTGTAATGGTTAATGTAGCTTCCAGTAGATGGCTCTAAAGTCGGTGTTTGGAATAAGTTCCCAAATGCTAAAAAAAAAAAGGGGGACGTAAACTAACTTCCTATTTCCTAAACTAACAAAACAATTTACATGCATATGATTTAATAAACTATAAACTAATTTTACATACACTAACTTGTCCCATCGGAATCTAACAAAATGAAGTTAATTTCTTGAAATATGGTTTGGAATTATTTTCAAATATTGGTAACTCCGATTTGTGAGCCACCTAGCAGATGTTACTTGAAGCATTTCCACATCTGTAAAGCTCGATGCACAATATTCGCGTAATTTATAAATATTTAAAAATCGTAAGAAGCGGTAGACTAGTGGTTATGCTCCTTGCCTCTGGTCCTGAGGGTTGCGGGTTCAAACCCGATTGGGCTCAATGGATTTTTTTAGGATGGAAAAATCCAAGAAGCAAGTCCTCCAGGAGGAACTTTTAAGCCGTGGGTCCCGAGTCTGAAGATTTTCAGGCTTGTAAAAGATCCTTAAGCCTGAATGAAAAGGCCTCTAAGCAAAATTTACCAAATTTTCCCGTCCTAGTACTATCTTGGTTTCCTAGATGTCAGTATGAGGTGGAACACTGACCACGGATCACTCAAATGACATCTATATGAAAACAAGTGTAACTAAATTAGTATGGTTCAAATTCTTCCCTGTAGGGGGAGAGAGCGCCGAAATCTCTGTTAAGGGAGACATGGGCTTACAAGATAACAAGAAGAAATGTTTATAAAATGATTCCAAAATGTTTAAAGTAGTACCAAATGTTATTATAAATGGTTGAAAAGTGTTCAGTGCATCAGTGGAATAAGAATGTTAGATGGAAAATTGTGTGGGCCAGTTTGTGAACCTCAGCCTTTTCCATCTAACATTCTTATGCCACTCTTGCACTAAACACTTTTCAACCATTTATAATGTTTTAAACATTTGGAACCATTTTATAAACATTTCTTACGATTTTTAAATATTTATAAATTACGCGAATATTTTGAATCGAGTTCTACAGATGTGCAAATGCTTCATGTAACATCTGCTAGGTGGCTCTCAAATCAGAGGCAACATTTGAAAATAATTTCAAATTATAATTCAAGAA
Source organism: Diploptera punctata (assembly GCA_030220185.1). NCBI lineage: Eukaryota > Metazoa > Arthropoda > Insecta > Blattodea > Blaberidae > Diploptera > Diploptera punctata. Next base: position 3,191,515 of record JASPKZ010000007.1, read on the forward strand.
ATTAACTTCATTTTCTGATGGGACAAGTTAGTGTACGTAAAATTAGTTTGTAGTTTATTAAATAATATGCATGTCATTTGTTTTGTTAGGTTAGGAAATGGAAAGTTAGTTTATGTCCATTTTTTTATCATTTGGGAATTTTCTTCCGAAAGTTGGTAATGCAGACTTCAGAGCCACCTACCAGAAGCTACATTAACCATTACAGCAACTCGCACATGCACACTGTGATTTTGTAGAACTTAGAAGAATTCACGTGAGACTAAATTGTTTACCTTATCCCAACATTCTTATGTTACTGTTCCACTAAACACTCTTCGACCATTTATTATAACATTTCATACTATTTTAAACATTTTAGAATCATTTTATAAACATTTCCTATGATTTTTAAAAGTTGATATAATTACGCAAATATTGTAAATCAATTTTTTTTAATACAATAAGAAGTAAACAAAATTGTAAATCAAGTTCTATAGATGCGCAAATGCTTAATGTAACATCCGCTAGATGGCTCTCAAATCGGTGTTACCAACATTCATAAATAATTCCAAACCATATTTCAATAAATTAACTTCATTTTGTTAGGTTCTGATGGGACAAGTTAGTGTACATAAAATTATCTTATAGTTTATTAAATAATAGGCATGCAATTTTTGTTAGGTTAGGAAGTGGGAAGTTGGTTTACATCCATTTTTTTAACGTTTGGGAATTTATTCTAAAAGTTGGTAATGCCGACTTCAGAGCCATCTACCGGAAGCTACATTAACCATTACATCAACTCCCAAATGCGCACTGCGATTCTGTAGAACTTGGAAGAATTCATGGCATGCAAATAGTAGTCTTTTTCCAGATCATTTAGTAAGTTTCTGTTGCTAATGTGTATTTCTATTTTGTAATTAAATATAGGGCTCAACTGTTAGAATAATTTTCACTTGAGTTTCTGTACTATATTCTTCTAATTCTGTTACTCTACATACTTCTGGGGATGCGCTGTGGCGGTTGAAGGCCCTGCGCTACAAGCCGGAAGGTGGAGGGTTCGAGCCCCATAGGGTTAGGATTTTTAAACTGACCCAAACCATCTGGCGGCACTATGGTCCTGGGGTCGATTCAGCCTCTAATGGAAATGAGTACCAGACGCTTGTTGCTGGGGGTAAAGGCAGCTGTCAGGCAGGGCTGACATCAAGTGCCGATTGTCTAGAAAAAGTGGGAGCCTTAACCTCCTACTACCCCAAGGGCCTCCTGAGGCCTGTCGTGAGGTCACTTTACTTTACTATATACTTCTACTGTCTTTACTAACATTTGGCCACAATTTTAAAGATTTTTACAACAATACTTATAACGTGAATACAATACTTTATACACATTTTTTATAATTATTAGATATTTATTTACATATGCAATTATTTCTTCAAAGTTCTACAGAACTGCAATGCATAAATGCTTAATGTAAATTACTCTAGATGATAGTGAAATTGGAGTTATCAACACTTGCAATTAATTCCAAACCATATTTGAAGAAATTTACTTCATTTTGTTAGGTTCTATGGGACATGTTAGTGTACACAAGATTAGTTTATTAAATAATACGCATATAATTAATTTTGTTAGGTTACAAAGAAGGAATTGATGTATGTGTATTTCTTATAACATTTGGGAATTTATTGTAAAAGTTGGTAAGACCAATTTTATATATATGTGTGTGTGTGTGTATATATATATATATATATATATATATATATATATATATATATATATATATATATATATATATATCCTGTCACCTGATGGAGGTTACATAAAACATTCATGCATGTGCAGTGCGAAGAATTCATTGACTTGGTGAGAGTCAATTGCTAAATTTTTTTCCTATTTATGTATGTATGCAGAATCTCTCAATCATTTCTTGTATGATGATCTTGCAGAAGATTTCCGGGCTGTTGGCCGTGGTCTTGAGGCTTGTAGTTCCCCAACGTTTTGCCAGAGACTGCATCTTGAGACAACCCTTGAGGATGCCGGACGCAGTCTCTGGCGAAACGTTGGGAAACTACAAGCCTCAAGACCACGGCCAACAGCCCGGAAATCTTCTGCAAGATCATCATAGTAACTCCGGCCGTGAAAGCCTAAGTCAATATATCATTTCTTGTATGTTCTGCAGAATCATAGTGTGCATGTGCAAGGTTTTGTAAATAGTTGTCAGGACAATCTGTGCTACCGGTATGACCAACCTTCACATTAAGAAATTACACTACTTTTTTTTTATATTGTTAGGTTAAGAAGGGGTATGCTAGTGTACATTGAATTAGTTTATAGTTTATTGTTATGTAAATTATCTACAGTGTTAGGTTACGAAATTACAAGTTAGTGGTATTAGTGTACATCCATTTTTTAAAAGCATGTTTCAAAATTTATTGCAAAGGTTGATCTTACCGATTTCACAGATCTATGAAGCAGGTTCATAACCGTTCTGCATATGTAATACTTTTCTGCAGGACTTAGAAAAATTCATGGTGAGGCATAAAATGCAGTTTTTCTTTCAACTTCTTTCAATACAGCACTTTCGTCTGCTTGATGCATATGCACATAATGTCGCCCAGGAACTTATAAAAAAAATTATGCTCAACTTTAGAATGTGATGCTCCATGATTTTCATTACAACATTCTTATGACATTGTTGCAATACATACTTTATCCATTTTTAATAATATATTGTGTTATTTTAAATATTTTGCACAATTCTTAACATATTTTACAATTATCAAATATTTTTCTATTTATCCCTCAATATTTTTTTCTAAGTTCTACAGAATTGTAGTGCGCATGTATTAATGCTTAATGCAACTTCCACCAGCTGTCAGTACATATCTGTGTAATTGATGTGACCAATATTTGTAATTAATTACAAAACATATTTTAAAGAATTCACTTCATTTTGTTAGTTTCTGATGGGACAAGTTAAAGTACACCAAATTAGTTTATAGTTTATTAAATGATATATGCATATAATTTATTTTGTTAAGTTTAGAAGGGAGAAATTTGTGTACATCTGTTTCTTATAAACAATATTAAAAAACCTCATAGTGTTATTTCCTATCTAACATAACTTAATGTTTTGGAATATTTTGCTAAGGCTGGTTATATTGATTTCACAGATGCCCTGCCATCTGATGGAAGTTACATTAATGATTAACTCATGCGCACTGCAATTCTGTAGATAACAAGTTATAACAAGAATGGTAACTTTACTATTACTAAATAAATTTTAGGTCTTTAGTGATTCAATTTTGTGTGTTAAGTCTCAAAACATTTCTCCAAACATAGTCCCACATCACAATTCATATAACACTACACTGTGTCTTTTTTCTTTCCGTTTCACACTTCATACTCATTTGAAATCCTAACTATTTCACTGTCACTCAAACATTTCAGCTGTCACGATAAACTCAAACTAAGCATGTTTTATAATAGAAGGTAGAAATGTACATGAAACAGAAATATAAGTGTAGACCTCTAGAAGATCAAAAGCATTACTATTACCCATCCAAGTGTTTTGTGCAGGCGGAAAATATGTTAACTAACAAACTGTCTTTCTCTTTCTATTCCTTACTATGTTGCCACTTCCTGTCCTTTGTATAATGTTGTTTGATTGGCAGTAGAGAGCTGACAAATACTATGTATTTTAATGATCTGTCCTTCTGCGCGGTCCGAGACGGAATGACTAACTTGACAACCCTGTTACTTTTGGGGTTACGTCTAGGAATGAGCTGCCCCTTCCTTGCCCTTCTCATTACATGTTGCCACTTGTGATTTATTGAGAGACTTGTAACAGAGAGACGACAAATACTGTGATTTTAAATAATCCGACCGCTTGAGCATTCCGTGCTTAAATGACTAATTTGACAACCATGTTTAGAGATTCTCTCCCCACATTTGAAGTTGAAAATTTTCAATACGTGATCGGATGTAAAGTTTTCTCCTACATCCCTTCCACAGATCCAGTAGATTGGCGACACCAGCGCTAAAACTCTTCCCCTCCGCCCGTGAACAGTTAACTTGGATGTGTAATACATTATATATTATTCAATTGATTTGAAATGTTGATTTTCGATCCGAGTAAGAATATTTTAGATAGTAAGTGAACCAATTTTAAGATAGCTCAAATCAGTCACTGGGCAGTTGTCATGGTTAAATAAAAGAACAGTTTCAAAGTTTGTAATATTTAATTTTAGGAAGTTATATTTTGAGGTTATTTTAATTATATTATTTTTGGTCTGGACATCTTACCTCAATATTAATGTTGATTTGTTCTTGAACGCATCGTCTAGTGGTTAGGACATTGCGTTCAAGAACAAATCAACATTAATATTGAGGTAAGATGTCCAGACCAAAAATAATATAATTCAAAGTTTGTATTTGTCATTTTCTGCATCATGGATTCAAGGTTGGCCTCTGGCCACTGATTCCTCCGTTTTGACATAATGCCATATGCCATTATCAAGGAATAGATTTATAGGTCTTATATACCATCAGCAATACGTATCTGACATGCTAAGACCTGTACCAGTAACTCAAACCTATCACTCCTTGATAATAGCATGTGGTATCATGTTGAAACATCGGAACCAGTGGCCAGAGGCCAATCTTGATTTCATGATGTGGAAAATCCAAGATATATTTCTTAATATATAACTATGATATTTTAAAAACTCTGACCACAGAAGCAATTTAAAGGACTTGTTATTCGGCTCTGTACCACTTATGGAGGACAGTGGCATCCATACAGTATATGGAGGTCAGCATTGAAGGGTTAGTAGGTATCTTCCATTGTTAATGTGGCATATTTTGAGTTTTTTTTACCTATACACACGTATTCCTCAGGTAATTATTCATGTACTGCTACAATATATATCCATCCATCCATGGTAATTCTGCCCGAAGGCAGGTCCTTCACTGCAATCATAGCATTTTCATGCTATGCTTGCAGCTTTACTAGGGAATTGTGTAGGTGTGTAGCTTCCCGTTGCTTTCCACACTGGTGAAGGATGATGATGATAATGGTAAGGATGATAATGATAAGGATGATGGCCATATGATTTCGGGGACCGTTTGGGCCTTAAAGTTTTCCTGACATTTGTCTTACAGGTTAGGAAAAACCCCGATAAAAACCTCACCCAGAAAAACTGCCCCGACCGGGGATCGAACCCGGGCCTGCTGCGTGACAAGGCAGCATGCTACCTCGAGGCCACAGCGGTGGACACAATATATATATATATTTTTTTTTTAATTTATTTTAAGTGTATTTCCCATTTGCAAACATATTTGTTCAGGTTAGATTAGCTAGATTATATTTCAAGAAAAAAATTTTCACCTAGACCAAGACTCGAACCCAGGACCTTAAATTGAAAATAAAAACATCAATAGAAGCCCTACTGGCCTTATAAAGTAGTGTTAAATTCCCAATTATTGTCCTTTTAACTAAGAGACCGCCATATGCAAAGATAGAAGCAACAGTTTCAAAGTATTTGGCACGAGGGAATCACAACGTATAAAGAGAAAAATTTGCATCTAGATCGCAACTCGCCTCGGTAGCTCAGTTGGTAGAGCATTTGGCCTGGAAAGCCGAAGATCCCAGGTTCGAGTCTCGGTCTAGGCAAAAAAATGTTCTCTTCAAATATAATTTATCCTTCAGTGAGAAGTGTTAAATTAATAATAAAACATCAGTAGATTAGCTAGATTACATTACATTAGGTAGGTACTCAAAAACCTTTATTTTATTAGTGTGTTTTTCGTGAATGGGTTATTCTCTTCTAGCAGTGATTAACAGATATCTTCCATTGTTAATGAGACACATTTTAGGTTATTTTTTTCTTGAAATTCTCATTCAATTTCAATTTTTTTGGGTGGGTGGAGATCCCTAAGCTAATTATTCATATATTGCTATGATTGTATATTTTTGACTGGTTTTTGGAATCTGTGTACAAATCATCATCATCATCATGATGAACAAATTCGTTTTAGGCCATGTGGCCTGTATGGTAAACCTAGCGAAGATGGTCTTGATCTTTCCACCGATGTTTTGGTGGCCTGTGTACAAATAAATTGAAAAAAGTATTAAAAATCCCATTGTGCATCAGATTCTACTAAAATAACTATTAACAGGATTCCCCCTAAGGGCAGCATTTATGAACATTATTTTGTTTTCAATTATTTCTTTACTCTAATTAACAGTATTTTTTGTGAGTTACGTGGCATTACAAGTCGAATTAGAATAGTTCACCAGTGAACATGAATCTCAGCTTCATTTGTTGTCTTTTTGTGAAGTGGGCAATAAATTTCCCAGAATTTTCACCGATTTAATTACTTTCAACATGCTATTGGCAATATAGAACATGACTTTGCTAGCAGAAGAACTTTACCATATGAAAATTTATTTTAATGTGAACTTTGCCATTCATCAAAATAAAATATATGCAAATCAGTTTAAAAATAAGAAATACCTGTAATTACGATTATAATGGTTACAAAATAAATGCAGTATGTAATAAGTATATGTATCCATTTTAAAAGGAGCAAATATTAATGGAAAATGTCTCTCATTAAATACATACAAATATTTCTGGATATTTGAAAATACATTAGGAAGTAACATTATGAGGTTGTACTTAATAAAAAGTTTGGTCTATGTAATTCTTACTTCATATCATTGTTTCAGTTAGACACGTTTCAAGAGATGTTTGTCCCATCTTCAATAGTTACAGACTGATTTTCCCCAAGTTGTCAGTCCAGGATCTTGACTCCTGCCCCCTCTTTCTGTGGTCCAAAGAACTTGCTAATTAGGTTCCACTCCACAGGAATTTCAAAATCCATAATTCTCTCCTTGTTCTTCTGTATGTAGATTTTTTCCCATATGGTGAGTTCATTTGTGTTTTCTAATTGTTTTAATAATTTTGTGTTTTTGTGACCAAACGTGAGTAGATACTGCAGATTTTTTTACTTTCCCTTTTTTATATTTCTTGTGTTCTATGGTTCTAATGGTTTTATTCAATTTTTTAAAAAATCTGGAATATATTAAATAAAATGTGCAGAATGTGATAAGATATACTTTGAAAAAACAAGAGAAATTTAACCATTAGAACCAAACTGTCCTAATTGTCAGGAATATTAAATCTAGGAGGCTTGAAATGTAGCAATACTCTGTCCAAAATAAGAACTTCCCTTGAAGTAAACATTCATCAAAAATAATATATACTGCTTGGGATAATATTGTTTATGTTAAGAGTGGATCTTATTTTGTATCAACAATAGAATGCATGACAGTCAAAATTTTTAATGGAAAACTTTTTGAGGAAAGACCATTTAGGAATGCCTAGCCAATAATATTTGAATTGATTTTAGGGAACATATCAGTGATATGAATTGAGATAATTTGGCTGAGTTTAGAGACTAATGTGAAGTACTTAGTGAATGTAGCATTGAACTAGAAGGTTCAATAATCCGTAAAGTTAGTTAATACTTTGAAGTATTCCATTCTTTATCTATGGGCTTTGAACACAGTCCCATTATATGTTCTCTTAGCTTAAGTAAAATTGTTACTGTAAAAGAAAATGAACAAAAAGTACAAAAGCAGAAGAGATTGTTCTTAAATTTAAGGTAAACAATTTGAACTTTTAAAGTTAAATACCCAGATATACAAAATAGGTTATCGGAATTTGCAGAATTAAGAATAAAACAATGGATGCTTCCTAGAGCCAATGGTATTCAATCTGTGTATGTGCTCAACATGAGAATGTAAGCTTAAAATATCATGACTATTCTATTCTAAACAATCTCACATACACATTACCTTCTTCTTCTTTATTTGTAGGGTTTTTATCCTGTTTATTTTCCAAATCACTCCTCAGAGGAAGACGGATGTGCATCCACTGTCTATCCATCTCTTGGCTGGTATTCCTCTTGCTCTTCTCCCATCCGTTGGTCTATCTTCTTTAGTTCTTTTTGCAAATCTGTTGTCTTCCATCCTTTCTATATGACCTTGCAATATTTTTGTCTGTCTATAATGAAATTTGGTTATGTCTTTAATTTGACATTTTTCTCTAATTCCTGTATTGTGTATCCTATCAATGTTTTCCCCTGAATAGTTCTTAAGATCTTCATTTCACATGTGACACATTATCTATTTCTGAAAAATTCATATATAGTTTGGTTTCAAATTTTCTTGATTTATGGAAGTACCTGTCTTGTGATTAAATTTCTTAATACTCGGTGTACATATGATTCTTGGAAGAATATTTAGTCACTATTTTAAGAAAGCCAATTGCAAAATAGGGGATTAAGCAAAGCAAGTTTTTCTATGAGGAAAAGGAATTCTAATTCTTGTGATTTATATACAATTTTTTTAGCGTAATAACTATTCTGTATCTTTGAACTCTGTTGATATTTGCATAAAGATTATGTGCTTTAGGTAATTATCATTATTCTCCAATATATATGTATATAGGCCATAGCTTGTTTATATCACTGAATTATCTTGCCATCTCTTAATCAGATTGCTGACCTTATGCCTATTGGTAATAACTTATCTGAGTAACTGTGATTCTCCTTTTATCCACTGCACTTAATGTTCATGACTCACTGCTTTAACACAATCATGCTTATGTTGTGCATTAAAGAGGGGTTGGTGAGTCCAACTTTTCCTTAACATTAATTCATTCTTGCATACAAATTAACTAGTCTGATGAATAATTACATTGACATAAAGTAGAAATATGTTGATAAATTGAATTGGTCATACATATTTTTTGAGTTATGCTCAAAGATAGGTTTTACATCCAAGCAGAGAAATGTTGGTTAAACTGGCATGCTACCTACCAATTTTGAATCACTTACAGTTGCATGACCTAAAATATAATCAGGGCACTGACATAAAATGCAGGGAACTCCCTATCATGTTTATTATTTAATTTACCATAGAAAAATAATAGTCAGGGATGCAGGCACCCAAACACGAACAATATTCCACAAATCAACACAAATACTAGCATGTGCAGATGATACTGATATAATCAGGTCTGATATTAACTTTGAAGAAAACATATTTAGCATTACAAAACTCAGCCAACGAAAATAGTAAATACAGAAAAACTGAACAATATATTAAGATTCAGAATAATACATTTGAGAAAATAAATAATTTCATATACTCATAGTTAAATGTGGGAAATAACATTAGGTTCTATATAAACTATGAGATGAGAGATAAAAAAAAGACTCATTCTTCATAAATTTCTTTTACCTTGGAGTTTTAACAAATAAAATATTCAGCAAGAAATAAATAAAAGAGTACAAAATGCTAATAAATGTTATTTTGCAATAATAAAGTATTTTAAATCAAAATATCTGACACATGGAACAAAAACCAGATTGTATAAAACACTAATTTAACCAGTGCTAACTCACAGGAATGAAACATGGGTTCTGATTGAACATGACAAATCTCGATTGGCTGCTTTTGAAAGAAATATACTTAGAAGGATATATGGATGTATTGAGGAAAATGGAGATTAGCAAATGAGATACAACAGGGAATTGTATGAGTTGTATAAATCATCAAATATTACAGATATTAAAGTAAACAGACAGGTGGACGACATACACAGAGGATGACCAAAAATGAAGTAGTTCGAAGAAATGTAGATGGTAAGTCAGAAGGAAGACAATGAGCTGGAATACCGAATTTGAGATGGATGGATGGAGTACTATAGGACCTTTGAAACTCAAGAATTGGTGGATGGTGGCCAGAGATAGAGAAGCCTGGAAAAAAAATTCTGAAGGAAGTCTTGATCTGCCCATGGTTGTGTTGATGCTGACAGGTTGCTATGACACTGCAGAGTTAGCCCCAGCTGGTGATTAAAACAGCATTATCCGCCACACCTATCTCAGTTACCATGTTAATGCTGCCAAGCCATGCCTATTCAGGACAGCCTGGATTAGAAAGGTGGCACTAATACGAGGGTCATACTGAAAGTCGTGAGCAACCCATTGTTAAAATTCAAATTTCAACAATGTAACAAAAACAACTGCAGGATCATAATCTACAGACTTTATACCACAACATTGCCGTTTTGTGGCGTCATTGCTTCTATCATGAGACCACATGCAGTGTTTCCAAAATGGCAGACATCAGTGTTTCGTTTCGACAGCGCGCTGTCATTGAATTCCTTGTTAAAGAGGAACAATCTGCTGTTGATATTCACCAAAGACTTCAATGTGCTTACGGAGATGCCTGCATGGGTGCCAGCAGTGTTAGGAGATGGGTGAAGCATTTTAAAGATGGGAACACGAGTATCAAAGATGAGCCTCGTAGCGGTCGCCCACGCTCTGCCTCAACGGATTGCAACATGGGAAGAGTTGATGCGCTCATTAGAGACGACAGGCATATCACAGTGAATGAAATCACTACAAAACTTGCAGTAGGATGCAGTGGAGTGCAAGAAATGATTCACAGCTTCGGTTACCAAAAAGTTAGTGCCCGTTGGGTTCCACGTTTATTGAGTGAAGACCACAAACTTCAGAGAAGAACCATCACCCATAACCTTCTTCAGAGATTTCGAAATGAAGGTAATGATTTTTTGACGAGTATTGTGACAGGTGACGAAAGCTGGTTTCATCGCTACGAGCCTGAAACAAAGTGCCAGAGTATGGAATGGCACCCCTTGAATTCGCCATCAAAGAAAAAAGCAAAAACAGTGCAATCTGTTGGGAAAGTTATGGGCAGCGTCTTCTGGGATGTGCAAGGTTGCATTCTGGTTGAATTTCTTAAACCTGGACAAACCATAAATGCTGCCCGCTATATCCAGACACTTGTGAAGCTCCGTCGTGCATTGCACGACAAATGCCCTGGAAGGAAGATCATTCTGCAACACGATAACGCGCGTCCTCACACTGCTCGTGCCACTGTGGAGAAGATCAGGACATTTGGGTGGGAAACTCTTCCACATCCTCCCTATAGTCCCGATTTGGCACCCTCCGACTACCATCTTTTCGGTTCTGTGAAGGAGCAGATGAAAGGCCAACGCTACGAGACGCTGGAGGATATTCGGAAATCAGTGCATCAGTGTCTTCGAGCAGCTGGAACGGACTTCTATAATAAGGGAATTTTCAAGCTTGTAGAACGCTGGACAAAATGTGTGCAAAGAAATGGAGACTATGTTGAAAAGTAGCACAAAGGTCTGTAGATTAACATGGTGTACTTGGTTTGTCTAAAATGATTGTTTAAAAAATGTTGCTCATGACTTTCAGTATGACCCTCGTACTAGACTTTGTTTCTTTAGGCTGAACTGCAAATAACATCAATATTAAAACTTTAAGATTATAATAATTTTATATATATATATATATATTTATTAAACACAATGTGTACACTAATATTATATACATGGTTTACAATTTTGCTATTAATTCGTGAATTGTTTTAGTTCTGTTTTCGCACTTCACTAAGTGATACTTTGGGCACGGTTTGCTACAGAGTTTACAGATGCGGGACTCCTCAGGTTCATGGTAACTTTGTTTATGACATATTTTGCCATGGAAGCCGTGAGCGGCGAAGCGTGTGTATAAGTGGCGAAGTCGAAAATTTGGTCCTTTCCATTCGTCTGTGTTTAACGCTTCCGTTTCCGTGATTTCGTTCGGAATCTCTCTGGCTTTTCTCTGTCTCTCCTCGATTGCTGTTTTGTATGCCTGCGTTTCTGGTAGATCGAAGTGTTTTCGGATGTCTTCTATGAAGTAAGACTCCTTTGCTATTATGTAGGCATAGCTATGTCTTGTGAATTTTGAAATTGAAAGAGCCCGTTTTAGGAATCTCGCTTTTATGCTTTCAAGTTTTATGAAATTTTTGGCTGTGAGATATGTCCATATTAGCTGGATTCCATAAGTGGCAACCGGCATAACTTTGATGTTGAATAATGCTATTGCCGTTGGTAGGGATAGGTTTCGTAACTTTGGAATGTCATAAATGGCTTTTGTGGCAGCTGTAGCATGCTCTTGTATATGCATCGAGAATACTGTTCCGGTGGTCTGTAGTGTTATTCCTAGGTATTTGAAGCTGCTAACGATTATAATTATGTTGATGAATTTATTTTTCATTGGAGCTAAGTCCCAAAGGATGATATACCACTGCCTCCAAATTGAATTAAAAACTTGGATGGCGGAAATTTATTCTTATCACTATATGAGAACCACTTTCTCAATATTGTTTATATAGTGTTACAGTTATACTAACATCCACTACTTCTGTGTTAAATCTAACATAAGGTGTAATACAAAATTATGCAACCACCATTTTTTTTTTGAGACTGCACTGAAAAAAATGGCAGAGTGATCTGGTAACAACTTATTCTAGGCTGTGTTGAGGCTATAATGTGTGCCCATCATTATAAACAAAAAATTTCTACTGTTTAATATACAATCACAAGTTTAATTGCTTGTTGCTAATTGATACAACCAGCTGTTGCATGTAAACAAACACAAGTTATACTTCTCTTATTCTCTGTTATTCCCAGTGTTTACTGTAGAGGGAAATATAAGTACATAGCAGAATCAAAACACTTGCGAGTTGCAGGCAGCAATCATCTCTTCATGGTAAAATATGGCGATGTCCATTTGGCAGAAACTTGTAAATAATATGTGTTTGTATATTAAGGTCTTGAAGCATGGCTCCTTCATTGTATAATTTTGCAACAAAACAAAATGGTGTGCTAAATGTTGGTTCAAGTTATGCAGATATTGTATTAAATTGAATTACAGTTTATATGTTAAATTCAATTGCAGTTTTTGACAGGCACATATCAGTGTGGTTTCTGATTTGTTCGTACTGTATATGTTATTTAAGTGTGCCTTGTCATCAGTATTAGTGGTTGTATCATTTTCCAACATTTCTAACAAAATCATGAAATTCATTAATCAAATAACCAAAGCAATATGAGAGATATTCCATAATGTGAAACCTGAAAATTTGAAAGAAATTTAAAATGGCATGGAAATGTGAAACAAGGGAAGCAGAATACAAAACAAAAGATCAGCTGTGAAGCTATACAGTGTAAACAATCAGCAAAGAGACTAAACACAAAATATTAAAAAATGAATGCTTCTTAACAATGAGTAAATGCATTCAATAAACTACTACTTTGTCATGGAGTTGACCATAGCCCTGATTCCACATCAAGATACTATCCCTCCATTTACTGTAGTTATGGGATGCCCAACATTTATGCTTCCTTTGGGTTGGTGGTGAAGTTTTGTGGGACTCTATTGGGGATCATTCTTTCTATATGTTGGAGCCAGTTAGATCTTGAATTTTATCCATAACACTGCAGATATTTAATTCTGTTCATATTTCTTATCTAACAATGCATAGCCTGCTATTGTACTCTTCTATTTTCCTTCTATCTGATTTATTATGTGTCCAATTTTCACATAGATACTGCCATAGTTTTATAGAATTCTAATTGTGTAATTTTTAATGTTTTATTTTGAGTTCTTATTGTTATTCTGCACATATTATAACATTTGTATAATTTCAAGTTTATGGCATTCTTTTGGCAGTAAGATATGTAGTTGAAATTGTTTATTTGTTTTATTATTTTGTTATTGATCATTATTTTGCATCTTTTGTGGTTTATTCTTTCGAGAGCCATTATTTTAGTTTTTTTCCGATACGCACATATTGTATTTACTTATTACTTCATTTAATTTATGTGTAGCAATTTGTAACTCGTCCTCTGTGTTACTAAAAATCACCTGATCATCTGCGAACAATATAGTTTTCAAGGCTTGGTCATTAATTTTAAAACAATTGTTTAATTGTTCTTGCCATTGTCTGAAGGTGTCGAGAATATATATGCTGAACAATGGAGGAAACATTGGGCATCCTTATTTAACTCCCTGGTTTGTTTTTATTTTCCCAATTTTATCTCTCTTTATTGTTACATAAGTTCCAAAATATAGGCTCTGAATTGTATATTAGATGGTGAAGGAAGTCTTCTTATACACAATTTTCTATAATTTTCTTAATGTAAAGTTATCAAAGGCTTTTTCATAGTCGATAAATAACAAAATATGTTGGGAGATTAATTCTCTTCTTTTTTTTGGGTAATTTGTTCTATTTTAAATATACTATATGATCAGGAGCGCATCCTTTCCAAAAACTGTTTTATTCTTCTAACAGTGCGTGTTTGTTATATTTAGACGACGAGTAATTATCTTGGTAATTATTTTATAGACTGCATTTAATAAACATATGCCTCTATAATACCATTTTTTGAAAATGGGACAAATGATTCCTCTTTTCCATTCATCTGGAATTGTACAAGTCCTCCAACATATATTATTTCTAGAAATCTGTCTTTAACTCTTTTCGGTATATATTTCAAGAATTAAATATTTATATCATCTGATCCTGGAGATTTTTTGTTCTTGGATATTGTAAGTGCATTATCTAATTCAATCAATGAGATCAATTTCTGCTATAGTTAAGTTATTTAATAAACATACTAAATAATAAAGGATAAGATTTGAACAATATATTGTATAATAAAGATTTTTAATTTATATATAATGTGAGTAGTACTCACTGGCACTAATGTGAGTAGTAGGAATTTTAATTTAACAACAAAGGTGGGCACGGTAAGAGGTTGATGATAATGAGTAAATACAAAGAGAAATCAATTTAATATTCATTAACCTGTCAGTGACGCACCCTTTTACTTGCTTTCCTACTGCATGGACGGAGGCCATTTTAACATTTTAATATTCCTAGAACACTGATTTGTATAAACGATCATAACTTTTTTAAATATCGATGGATTTGAACGAAATTTTTACTTGTTAGCTCAGAAATAAATGAGAAATTTAATACGTACCGTATGGAGTTCAGTAGCCTTTATAAACTATTAAAAAAAATTTGAAATCTGAGTTTCTCTCTCATGATACACATTTTTACTAAATAATTTGATTTGCTCACATTGGACGCCCCTGTTTCTTTCTGTGAGACACTAAATATATTGTGTGGCATAGTGCTGATTCATCTGTAACTTGTATATACAAAAGCAGCTGACATAACCAAAATCAGAATGAATATTTAGAAGAGTGAACTCAAGCTCAATCTTGTGTCAAAGCAATAGCAATGTTTATACTTAGAATCTGAATTATTGCTTGGATTCGTATAAAAATTCTACAGCAGTTATTTACAACTACACAGACCATAAAAATAATTTTCTCTTATTTTTAGTACTACTAATTTTAGAAATAAAAAACCACATCACCTTAGTAGTTGAGCTTGGTGTGATACAGCTCGAAACACTCTTCAATACACAGACCTACATCACATTCCTGGCAGCAATAAACAGATGTCTTTCTTCTCCCATGTTTAGTACAAACAACACACCTCCTTTGAGGTTTCAATTTATCACTTTTAGGGGTAATTTTTCTGATGAAGTGTCTTTTAGGTTATGACTGGCCATAATTACGTATATAACGCACGACACCGCGCCTCAGACTGATTCCTTGTAAGTAACATCTATTTGAAAGAGGCAAAATAAATCAGGTATTCCCCTAAACAGGTTGATTTATATATCAATCGATAGCTTGTATATCATTTTATCGACCTGAAAAATTAGATTGTGTATAAGTTTATTAGAAGCCCTGCAGAAAGCAGCACAAAGCTAGGTCTGTGTGCCATTGAGTGTTGAAGTAAGAAACTACTTCAACCTCAATGCCACATGCACAAAATGTGATCACAGCTGATTCATACACTTAGAAAGAAAGCTAAGACCTTAGGCTTCAAAACTATATTGTTCATATGCAAATATAAGAATATTACAGCAGTAAAAAAAAACAAATGAAAAGGTCGCGTGCATTTAGAGAAAATTACGATTACTTCAATCTCATCTGATTTTTTAAAAAAATAATATGAAATTAAATTTTAAACAAATATTATTTTTATTCATATGTCCTGAAAGCTCATAATTTCCACGTTAAACACAAATAAAATTACATATTTGTAGCTTCAAAAATGTACGATCCACAACAAAAAGAAAACATGCCTGCATAGGTCTATACCACGTATAGATGTCGGCAATAAGTGAAGAAGAGAGGGTCTATACCACGTATGGATGTCGGCGCTGACGGGTTAAAACAAAAAATTACGAAGCCAAAATAATATATATTTTTTTTTAAATATAAAAGTGCAGAATAATAATAATTCTTTCAAAAGAAAAGAAATGCATATTTGTTCACAATTCAGGGCATAAATATTATTCTGATTCATAATACAGTATCTGTTCTTTTAAAATAACATATCAGAGATGGGCAATGAAAATCTCGTAACTCCATTTTGGTAAATTTTACAGGAGAAACAAATAACCGTTTTAAATAATTATGAAAATTGATTCAGCAATAATTCCCACATGTTTTACTACAGAGTACAAGTCAAGTTGTTAATAAATTTGTAGTCCATGTTCTCAATAGGTTATGCTTCACATATTTCTGTGCTGGCTACTGGAGTTCAGTGGTTTTCAATGACTGATGGAGTTACGAGGTTTTTGTTGCCTACCATAGATATGCTCAACACTGAGCATACCCATATATACAAAAACATCATCCTGATCTAGGCCCATATTAAAGGGACAAACAAAGGACAAACATTCTCTAGATATAACATGTTATAGGTTTGATCCAAAGGCAGGTTAAACAAAGAAAGAGCACCTGGAAGATTGTGTAGTCCAGATTAGATCATAGAACATACTGCCTCTATGATTTGCTTTAGATTTGATATGCCTTTGAAAGAAGGAAATTGAAAGATAGAAAAGGGAAGTAGAACAATACATGAATACATTCTGGAAATGAACCAAATTTTCAGTTCAATGCATAAAAGGAATATAGTGCCACTCATACTAAAAACATGAATATTTCATGAATGTCGCAAAATTCTATTAATCTATCTTGCTCTAGATGAACAATTTTTAGAATTCTTATTAAAGGCTAACTGGTGTAATACAAGAACATGATCATAAATGGTTGGAGATGGTAGAAGTATAAGCTAATTTTTACATACATATGGGATTGCTAGTAACTCTCATTCTGTTATGTCTGTCTATAAAAAGGAAATAGTGAATTTTTGATAAAAGCATAATTTGAAACAACAAAACAAACAGATTCAAAGTTAAACTATTTTTGATCTATGGATCATGATCTATACATTCATAATTGCTAATTTTATGAGAATGCTGTGTCCTATATTTTATCGGCTTTGTTTGAAAAACTTAAATGAAGGGTATAAACCTAGAAAATGGTACTTTTAGTTATACAACATGCACACTCTCTTATCTAAATGCCAAACTTTTGAGGTAAATATATCCATTATTAAACCGTACCTTTTACTGTTTCATACTTTTAAATTATATTGTTTTCCATGGAGAATGTAAAGACACTTCAAACTCAATATTAACAACAAAAAAGTGACTTTCCTGGTTGTTTCCTGTATCCTTCAAAAACAGTATTATATATTTCAGTTATGTGAAAATAAAATTTTCTTGTTTTTCTGTCAATCAACAGCAGACTATCAACAAGGGGGCGAGCAACATTATTACGAAAGTCGAGATAGTCGCGACAGTCGAGAATACCGCAGCCAGGGGAGAGGAAATTATTCTAGAGGTAAAAAAAAATTGTAATATGTGGAAATACTAAATGTATCTTTATAATATACATATTTATTAAAGATTAAATTTATTTTCTACATGAGTACAATAATCAAATTTAAATGAATGTTATAGTTGTATACTTGACAAACAACATGATGGTTGTCATTATCTTAACATTTTTCATTTATTTTTAATTTCTTATAAATAAATATTTATAGATAAACTTTTCATTTACAAAATCAAACAATGTACCTTAGTAGTAATTCTGCTAACATTTTAACCGAATTACTATTAAGGTGCATTGTTTTATTTTGTATATCATGAATTTCTGCGAAGTTATGCCTGATTCCATTAATTTTATCAAACTTTTGATTATGTGGCTATTCATGTGGAGGCAAAGGTTACACAATAAAATCTAAATACATATGGATAATCAGGAAACCGTAAGTTTTCAGAAAGTTCTGGTATTTTATATTTAAATTTAACATGCTCATGGCGTAGTAGTCAGAGCTTCTGACTACAGTTCTTGAGGTCCCAGGTTTGATTCTTGATCAGACCACAACAATTTTTTCTTGAAGGGAATTATTCCTATGACCTTCCATGATCTGGATTTAGGTTCAAGGACTCTCCTGGTGCTTCATTATTATTCATCACCCATCATATCATCGGGGTAACGTAACTCTGCTTCCAGGTGCACCAACTTAAGAAATGGGTTACAATTCCTCTATGCCAAGAGAGATTACAAGAAATGACATAAAGACAACCTGGTGGCATTGGTAAAAATATTCGTTTCTTGAACTGAGCACCCAGACTCAATTTACCTTTGGTTTAATTAAAACTAAAGTGGGAAGTAACACTATGAGGTATTTTCAATTTATAAATGAGTTGGAGAAATTGTTTTTATATGTCTCACTTCATAAAGTTGCATGTATTCACAATACTGGTTTCAAAGGACATTCACCTTCATTTTCAGTCATATTTTGATAGTTGGAGTTTGACTGAAGATGAAGGTGAATGATCTTTGAAACCGGTATCATGAATTCACACAACTTTGAGGTGAAATATATGAAAACATTTTGTCTGACCCATTTATAAATTAACTTTAGTTAATTTTATGTATACTGTATATCTTAAAAAATTAAGAACAATAATTTTGATATAAGATAAATATATTCATACATATATATCTTTAAATTTCCCTTTGTTTTTGAGAGATGACTTTTTTTTGTACAGCGTTACAAAACTTGTCTTGCAGTAAACTCAATCAAATAATCTTTGTCATTTTGGAAATAACTAATATAATAATAACTGTCGCATATGTCTCAAAATGTTCACATGAGCTTTCTTGTTAGCGTTCTGTTCTGCTTCCTGTTTCCCAGCAAATTGCTTGTTAGCAATTTAAGTAACCCTTGGAAGCTTCGGACATAGTTTTCCAATACTCATAATTATCCTTGTTGAGGATCAGATTGAATTCTTCGTCCGTATTCTTCTTCTCCTCCAGATCAGCCATTTCGTGCAATTTCTTCTCAAAATATTTTCACAATAAAATCACAAGATTCATCTCCAACACAAACTATTCACTTTAATCAATAATGCAGTTCACTGTCTGGGACCATAACTTGTTATTACTTTGTTATTAATTATATATTTTGTTAATAGTGAGTGGAGAACATATTTTAATCGACTCACCTCATACATTTTCAAACTTCTTTGATACCGACGGTTTCAGACAAAATCATGTCCTTCTTCAGTCATGGCTTCCACTGATGAAATTCCTTGATTGTTGATTTCTTTAATGACATCACTTCTTGTGCTGCCATCTTTCATTGGGATTATAAACTTTGTAATTAAATTTTTATCCACCGGAATATCGAAATTCATAGATCGGTATTTATTCTTCTGAATGAATATCATTTCCCAAATTGTCAATTCCAATGGTTTATCCAATTGTTTCAAAAGTTTCGCTTCTTTTTCAATTTTATGATGTTCTAGTAAACTATGTGCAGCAATTGCTGATTTTTCAATTTCACAATTTATAATATTTCTAAAATGTTCTTTAGTGCGTGTTTCCAAATTCCTTTTTGTTTTTCCTATGTATACTTTGCTACAATCATTACAATTAATTTG
Source organism: Diploptera punctata (assembly GCA_030220185.1). Classification (NCBI taxonomy): domain Eukaryota; kingdom Metazoa; phylum Arthropoda; class Insecta; order Blattodea; family Blaberidae; genus Diploptera; species Diploptera punctata. The sequence continues at coordinate 3,211,332 of JASPKZ010000007.1, forward strand.
ATAAATTCCAGATTTCTTACTGTCTGGGATGTTGATTTTTTTATTAGTATTTAGAAGTTTTATTAGTATTTAGAAGTTTTTCCAGACTAAATTTATTTATTGGTGCCAAAGTAATGTTGTATTTGTCAAATATTTTTTGAAATTTCCCATGTACTATTGGATGGTAAGTAATTTTCTTGAAATTCTTCTTTTCTTTACTAACAATTTGTAGGGTAGAGCATTCTTTAAGTTGTTTTATCTTTCTGAATTTCTTTAATTTGTTAGATGTTATACTCTTATTAAAACCATTTAATCTGGCTATATTTAGGATATTCTCATATTCTTTCTTAAAATTTTCTCATTTTAATGGGACCTTTATCAATCTAAACATAAACATGCAATATTTAATAGCCTCTTATATAGATTCTAAATACTAATAAAAAAAATCAACATCCCAGACAGTAAGAAATCTGGAATTTATCAAATTAATTGTAATGATTGTAGCAAAGTATAGGAAAAACAAAAAGGAATTTGGAAACACGCACTAAAGAACATTTTAGAAATATTAAAAATTGTGAAATTGAAAAATCAGCAATTGCTGCTCATAGTTTACTAGAACATCATAAAATTGAAAAAGAAGCGAAACTTTTGAAACAATTGGATAAACCATTGGAATTGACAATTTGGGAAATGATATTCATTCAGAAGAATAAATATCGATCTATGAATTTCGATATTCCGGTGGATAAAAATTTAATTACAAAGTTTATAATCCCAACGAAAGATGGCAGCACAAGAAGTGATGTCACTAAAGAAATCAACAATCAAGGAATTTCATCAGTGGAAGCCATGACTGAAAAAGGACATGATTTTGTCTGAAACCGTCGGTATCAAAGAAGTTTGAAAATGTATGAGGCGAGTCGATTAAAATACGTTCTCCACTCACTATTAATGATATAACCTCATAATGTTTACTTCCCAATATTAATTTAAATATATATATTTTGTGTTTACTGATTAAATAATTTACACAGATAAAAAGAATAGTTTGCAGTTCAATTTTATTTGCATAATAATAATAATAATGAAAAACAAAACTACAGGAGGTATGAAGTCACATGACATGAATATGGAAAAATTATGGGATGATGCTTTTGGCAGGGAAAAACAGGTGAAATCCTGAGAAAAACTGATCCTAGCTCAAATTTGTTCACCATGGAATAACCGAAATGTGAACTCGAGGCCCAGAGATGGAGGGTGAGTATCTAACCACTTGTGCCATAGAGCTGCCAATTTTTCACTAAACTTGAAAATATATAGTGAAGTGCTAGATGCACAGATAACACATGGATAACTAGGAGTTACTGTATTTTAAATTCTATCTACTTACAAAATAACAAGGAAATATAAAATATCAGGACAGACTTTTCAAAAGTAAAGCTACGAGTGATTTCCAATTTATCTAGAGGATTTAGAAATCAAGAGTGGCATTTGTTAGGACTATTTAACAAATAAAATTAAGCTGTTTACTTACAAATCATTACTTAAATATAGTTAATATTATTCATTTTTAAACATCTTAATGATGGACAAATTATATTTGAAAAGAAAAATATACGCCTAGACTGGGGTATGAACCCAGTCTAGGCATATATTTTTCTTTTCAAATATAATTTGTCCATCATTAAGATGTTTAAAAATGAATAATATTAACATTGAAAGAAGCACTACTGACTTTATAAGTAATGTTTAAATTCCCAATAAAAAGTCTTCTTAATAAAGAAGCCGCCATTTGCAAGAATCGTAGCAACGTCTCGTAGCATTTGGGGTTAGGGAATTAACTATGTGTAAGAGAAAAATACACGTTTAGATTGGAGGCCTAGGTGGCTCAGATGGAAGAGCATTGACATAGAAAGTAGAAGGTCCTGGGTTCAAATCCCAGTGTAGGCGTATATTTTTTTTTAAATATAAATATAGTTAGTTTAAAATATTTATATATTTAATGTAAATGGCGATGTTTAAAAACAAATGAGAAATGTTTGGTTATGTTTCATTTGTTCATCACTGCAACTTTGATCATACTACTTATTGCCAAATAGGATCGCAATATTGTAAGAATGCATCCTAGTGGAGAAAAAATGAAACACATCAAACTGTATATTATAACATTATAGGTTACTAATTAATATTTTTTGGAAACAACTCTGTAAAATCGGTATTTAAAACACAATTATTGAACGCACAATTATCAAATGTGTAGGTCGAAGGATTCTGTTCATAATTTGCTATATTCAACATATTTGTTAGAGAGTCAGTCACTGCAAAATAATGCTCTGACCTGTTCAGAATATTAAAAAGGGGGAGCTTTTTTTATTTTGGTAATCAAAATTCGATAATTATCGAGTGAAACACAACTGTGATTGGTTGTAAAACAAAATTCATTGAAATGTGAGTTGTTATTGACTCCTATTTGGGGCATGAATTAAATAATATAATAATGTGTCTGACTTGTATCCTATAGATCCCAGTTTGCTTCTTAACTATAATGTAGAAATTTTCTCTGATTATAAGATCTGGAGCACATCTTCTCAGTGTCATGAATACAACTGAATTGAAAGTTACAATTTGATTAAGAAAGCTGAAATAATGGATAAGTCATATGCTGTTATATCAAAGAAATGGTTGTTACATGTATAGCCCAAAATAATTACAATTTTTGAGAGTACTTGCTTTCAATCCTAGGGCCACTTTCACTGATTTGGAATGAAATAATGTGATAAACTAGAATGTTAAGCAATGTGGTAAATTTACTAAAGCAGGGATACTTAGTTGTGACTGTTATATTTCTAGTTTTATCAATTGCAGTCTGTTCGCCTGTTTAAATTTGCTTATCCTAATGTCAGTGGGTTGAGTATATGCTTGTTTTCGATCTTAAATATTTAATTTAACACTTCTCACTGAATGACAAATTTTATTTGAAGTGAAAAATATATTCGTGAAAGAATGTGTCCTTCTTTTATGTCTTACATGATAGTTTATGTTTTCTTAAACATGGGAACTGCAGTTTTCAAGAGGTAATTTTCTACCGACATAACTACTGGATTTTCTTTGAAATCTCCATCTAGAACATTGCCATCTGGTGTTGATTTGATGAACTTTGAGATCGGGTCCCATTCATGAGGAATTTTGAAATTCATGGATTTAAATTTGTTCTTCTGAATATATATCTTCTCCCAAACTGTCAATTCTAAAGGTTTTTCCAAATGTTTTAGAAGTGTGGCCTCTTTTCAAGTTTATGACTCTCCAACAAACTGCTGCCAATAGCTGATTTTTCGATTTCACCATTTTTGATATTCCTAAAATGTTTTGTGCGAGTGTCCCTCCAAATGGTAGGGATGTTTTCTCTTGAAAACTGCAGTTCCCATGTTTAAGAAAACATAAACTATGAGGTAAAATATAAAAAAATGACTCATTCTTTCATGAATTAAGAACCTCATAATGTTATTTCTCATATTTAACTCTGAATGAAAAATATATGCCTGAATCAGGATTTGAATATAATGTCTCTGATTCTATACACCAGTGCTCTTGACCACTAAGCTATCAGGCATATCAATTCAAATGCACATTATTTCTTTCCTTTATTACATGAATTCCTGTGTGCTGAGGCTATGAACCTTTCGTTCCATACATGTCTAGTGTCTTCTTTAACAAAAAGACTTTAATGGGAATCACACCATATTTATAGCCAGTGAAGCTTATTTTATTATTAATTAAATATCTAGGATTGGAAATAAGCTTCGCTGGCTATAAATGTGACATGATTCCCATTAAAATATTCTTGTTAAACAAGCCGCTGGAGGCATCTGTGGAAGAAAAAGTTCATAGCCTCGGTGCACGGGAATTCATGTAATAAAGGAGAGGAATAATGTGCATTTGAATCAGAGTGCCTGGTAGCTTAGTGGTCATGTTGGTGTACAGAACCAGGGACGGCGGGTTGAAATCCGTTTCAGGCATATATTTTTTTCAAGTAAAATATGCTTGTTTTACACATACTTGCAATTATTATAGGCAGCCAACAGAGCCGCAGTGATTATAGTAGCAGCAGCACTAACAGCAGTAGTAATTTCCGTGGTAGACGTAACGAAGGAAGTTACGGGAGTCAATCATACACCAACGGGGGAGACCATTGGGGAGCAGAAACTAGTGGTGGAAGCAGCAACTATCGTTCATCTAGGTAATTAATAATATACTATTCTTGTGTTTGTTATTGCTTGAGTAATATCAAATTGTTGTAGCATCCCTTTATAACATCCTATCATTTGCTTTTGTTATTTTAGACTTAATTTTTAGGTTGAGTTTTTAGGAATTAACACTATGAGATGATATTTTTTTAGGATTTAAAATATATTCTGTTCACCTCACCTCATATCCCATCTTCTAATTAGACCAATTTCAAAACCTAGGCATTTCATCATCGTAATTTCTCGACCGATGTTCTGTCGTCCAGGAGCACTGCTTCTCACTCTATCTGTTGGTAGACTGATAAACCTCCAAATCAAATTCGCTTCCCAAGCAATTTTGTCTATACCACAGTGTATGAAAAGGGGGCCTTGTGGACCAATAATCCTTATTTTGTGGATGCCTATCTATTCCAGTCATAAATACTATGCTTAAAAATGTCCAAATTTCTTCGGAAGTAATTTCTTAGAAATTCCTGTCTTATGAATGTGAGATAGTGGCAGATGTAAAAATTTGCTTCCTCTGCAGTTGAATTTATAAGATCATCATCCAGAAATATTTTCAACAAAAAATGGTTTACTGCTCTCGTCATTGATTTTGAGTCTTCTGTCACCAATAACAGGAACAATTTTAGGAACAATATCATCCTTTGTCCGCTTTTCAGACATGATTTTTTTAAAGTAAATGCATGCTATTTCTTCTAAACTCGTCATTATTTTCAATTTCTGGAACATTTTCTTCAAATCCAAGTTCTGGAATCGTCATTTCATCATCACTAATGTCATCTGCACAGATTTCAATATCCTCAAGTTCCACAGGATCTAAATTCTGACCTCTCTTACGGAAAGTCATGTTGAACTGATACATAAAATTTACGACTCATTAAACTGTGATTTCTCGATTCAGAGTGGAGTTGCTGAATAAAATACTACTTAGGTTCAGGAATAAACATTCATCAACAGTTGATAAACTTGCATTAACATATTTTTCATCTGAAGCAAACAGGGTGTATCCAGGTGTGAAAAGACACTTGTGCCAGGCAACTGTTGGATTCATCTTGGCATGACATCGTGCTGTCGTCAGGGATAGAGATAATAAAATGTATACGTGGGCACGTTCCTTATATATTTTAAATTCACAATATAATCTTATTATTTGTGATACTGGTATCTCTGGCTTTAATGGTTTGAATACGAGGGTCATACTGAAAGTCATGAGCAACATTTTTTTAAACAATCATAATATTTATTTTAGACAAACCAAGTACACCATTACTTAAGGTAGAATATGTTTATCACTCACCTCATATTGTTCTTCTTATTTGATTATAAACTATGTTCCGAAACTAGTTTATAATCAAATAAGAAGAAGAAAATGAGGTGAGTGATAAACATATTCTACCTTAATGAATATACCTCATAGTGAGAATTCCTAAAATAAGTGACACCATTACTTATTTTAGGAATTCTCACTATGAGGTATATTCATTAACCCGTCAGCGCCGACATCCATACGTGGTATAGACCCTCTCTTCTTCACTTATTGCCGACATCTATACGTGTTATAGACCTATGCAGGCGTGTTTTCTTTTTGTTCTGGATCGTACATTTTTGAAGCTACAAATACGTAATTTATTTGTGTTTAACGTAGAAATTATGAGCTTTCAGGACATATGAATAAAGATAATATTTGTTTAAAATTTAATTTCATATTATTTTTTTAAAAATCAGATGAGATTGAAGTAATCGTAATTTTCTCTAAATGCGCACGACCTTTTCATTTGTTTTTTTTACTGCTGTATATTCTTATATTTGCGTATGAACAATATAATTTTGAAGCCTAAGATCGTAGCTTTCTTTCTAAGTGTATGAATCAGCTGTGGTCACATTTTGTGCATGTGGTATTGAGGTGAAGTAGTAGTTTCTTACTTCAACACTCGATGGCACACAGACCTAGCTTTGTGCGGCTTTCTGCAGGGGCTTCTAATAAACTTATACACAATCTAATTTTTCAGGTCGATTAAAATGATATACAAGCTATCGATTGATATATAAATCGACCTGTTTAGGGGAATACCTGATTTTATTTTTGCCTCTTTCAAATAGATGTTACTTACAAGGAATCAGTCTGAGGCGCGGGCGTGAGGTGCGCTGTGTTGCGTTATATACGTAATTATGACCAGTCGTAACCTAAAAGACACTTCATCAGAAAAATTACCCCTAAAAGTGATAGATTGAAAACTCAAAGGAGGTGTGTTGTTTGTACTAAATAGGGGAGAAGAAAGACATCTGTTTATTGCTTGCCAGGAATGTGATGTAGGTCTGTGTATTGAAGAGTGTTTCGAGCTGTATTCACACCAAGCCTCAACTACTAAGGTTATGTGATTTTTTATTTCTAAAATTAATAGTACTAAAATAAGAGAAAAATTATTTTGATGGTCTGTGTAGTTGTTGTAAATAACTGCTGTAGAATTTTTATACGAATCCAAGCAATAATTCAGATTGTAAGTTATAAACATTGCTAGTGCTTTGACACAAGATTGAGCTTGAGTTCACTCTTCTAAATATTCATTCTGATTTTGGTTATGCCAGCTGGCTTTTGTATATACAAGTTACAGATGAATCAGCACTATGCCACACAATATATTTAGGTCTCTCACAGAAAGAAACAGGGATGTCCAATGTTGAGGCAAATCAAATTTAGTAGTAAAAATGTGTATCATGAGAGAGAAATTCAAGATTTCAAATTTTTTAAAATAGTTTATAAAGGCTACTGAACTCCATACGGTATGTATTAAATTTCTCATTTATTTCTGAGCTAACAAGTAAAAATTTCGTTCAAATCCATCGATATTTAAAAAAGTTATGATCGTTTATACAAATCAGTGTTCTAGGAATACTAAAATGTTAAAAGGGCCTCCGTCCATGCAGTAGAGGAAAGCAAGTAAAAGGGTGCGTCACTGACGGGTTAAGGTAGAATATTTTTATCACTCACCTCATATTGTTCTTCTTATTTGATTATAAACTAGTTTTGGAACATAGTTTCTGTTCCATCCTCAGTATCGTCACGACCGTTGTTCTGTCGTCTTGAAGAGCTGTCCTTCTCTCCTTCCAGCCAATGGAAGGAGAGAAGGACAGCTCTTCAAGACGACAGAACAACAGTCATGACGATATTGAGGATGGAACAGAAACTATGTTCCGAAACTAGTTTATAATCAAATAAGAAGAACAATATGAGGTGAGTGATAAAAATATTCTACCTTAACAAGTACACCATATTAATCTACAGACCTTTGTGCTACTTTCCAACATAGTCTCCATTTCTTTGCACACATTTTGTCCAGCGTTCTACAAGCTTGAAAATTCCCTTATGATAGAAGTCCGTTCCAGCTGCTCGAAGACACTGATGCACTGCTTTCCAAAAATCCTCCAGCGTCTCGTAGCGTTGGCCTCTCATCTGCTCCTTCACAGAACCGAAAAGATGGTAGTCGGAGGATGCCAAATCGGGACTATAGGGAGGATGTGGAAGAGTTTCCCACCCAAATGTCCTGATCTTCTCCACAGTGGCACGAGCGCAGTGTGAGGATGCCGCGTTATCGTGTTGCAGAATGGTCTTCCTTCCAGGGCGTTTGTCGTGCAATGCACGACGGAGCGTCACAAGTTGTCTGGATATAGCGGGCAGCATTTATGGTTTGTCCAGGGGGAGGTGTAGAATTAAAAAAGAATGCAACCTTGCGCATCCCAGAAGATGCTGCCCATAACTTTCCCAACAGTTTGCACTGTCCTTCGCTTTTTTCTTTGATTGCGAATTCCAGTGGTGCCATTCTAAACTCTGGGCACTTTGTTTCAGGCTCGTTAGCGATTTTTTTGATGAGAAACCAGCTTTCGTCACCTGTTCACAATAATCGTCAAAAAATCATCACCTTCAATTCGAAATCTCTGAGAGAAGGTTATGGGTGATGAGGGGTGTCTTCTCCTTGAAGTTTGTGGTCTTCACTAAATAAACGTAGCACCCCCAAGGGCAAAAAATGTTCGGTAACCTAAGCTGTGAATCATTTCTTGCACTGCGTCCTACTGCAAGTTTTGTAGCGATTTCATTCACTGTGATACGCCTGTCGTCTCTAATGAGCGCATCAACTCTTTCCTTGTTGCAATCCGTGGAGGCAGAGCATGGGCGACTGCTACGAGGCTCATCTTTGATACTCGTGTTCCCATCTTTAAAATGTTTCACCTATCTCCTAACACTGCTGGCACCCATGCAGGCATCTCCCTAAGCACATTGAAGTCTTTGGTGAATATCAACAGCAGATTGTTCCTCTTTAACAAGGAATTCAATGACAGCGCGATGTCGAAACAAAAGATTGATGTTTGCCATTTTGGAAACACTGCGTGTGGTCACATGATAGAAGCTATGACGCCACAAAACGGCAATGTTGTGGTATAAAGTCTGTAGATTACGATCCTGCATTTGTTTTTGTTACATTGTTGAAATTTGAATTTTAACAATGGGTTGCTCACGACTTTCAGTGTGACCCTCGTACTTTCTGGATCCAAAATTGTTATTAGCACATTAAAAAATCCACTTGTATCCAATTTCTTACTCCATCGTCCTCAATTTCTATTTCCATATTATTTGCAGAACACTTTGAAATACAGAATCATTCAAAGTGCAGTTATGCCTTTTTATTTTTTTCTGTGATGAACCCTGAGTATTATTTTATATTTCAAATAATGTGGTATTGAGAGATGGTCTTAAAAGTGAAGCTTTTCTCTTAGGGATAGTGATTGGGGTAGCAGAGGAGGAAATAGCCGCTGGCAAGAGAGAGGCAATGATCCTCCTCCATCAAGAAATGATCGGTGGCAGGAACCACAACGTAGTTACTCCAGTGGAGGAAATAGCAGTGGCGGAAGCCGTTGGAAGGAAGGCACCCATAACCAGGACGTGGACTGGACTATTCCCACAGCTCGAGATGAACGTCTTGAGTATGAATTGTTTGGTTCGGGGAACACTGGAATCAATTTTAACAAATATGAGGACATTCCCGTGGAGGCGACGGGTGATAATGTTCCAGATCATATTACCAGTGTGAGTATATTTACTGTTTTACCCATAGTTCCTAAATTGTGTTACTTTTGTATCTAACTGTATTTTGTGTTTTTCTTATAAAATTAAATTAGATGAAGTGACATCAATATTGAAGTGAATTTAGCAGAAATTGTAATTATTTGAAAAAGCAAAGTAGTTTTACTCTTTATGATAACTGATTATCAATTATTTTATGAATATTTTAGAGCTTAAGCCATGTTTCATTATGCTATATTTTATCTATGAAAAAGTTGCCTCCTCGGAAGTATTTTAAAGAAAAAAATATATTTTTACAAAATTGTTTATGAATTTAAAAATTGGCTTCAAATGTTAGAACATTAATGTAGAAATGTTAACATACAGTGGAATTCTTAGGGGAAAGAAATACTGGCTTAGGTTGTTTTTGTAGAATTCATTTTCTACAGCTTATTATAGACTACCTATTATAGAAAGTTTAGAATCCACGTTGAAATTAGAAACTCCACTTCTCTTTTAAGAGATATGTAAATCGGATTAAAAATACGATCAACTTTGCTATACACTCGTCAATTGCAGCTTTAAATTACAGATTATATGACTTTTTTTAAACTAATAGCTCTACAGCTTAAACTGTTCTTTTCATATTTCCTGAGAAAATATGGTTCATAAATTTTGTTATCTCGCTTATAACATTCTAATAGCTCTTTGAAAATAGGTAATCCATAATTTTTGTGTGAATTCTGTACTTTACTCTAAACTTTTGTCAATTACAGTCCATTTAACATATCCTGAGGTTCTGAATGCAGTAATTCTGCATCTTTGTTTCTATGTAATGCAAACCATCTAATATTATTGCCCAACAATCTTTCATCCTTCTGCCAATTAACTTCAATCCCATTGAATTTCTCACTGTTGTTAGTTCTGTATAATATATGCATACAGTTATAATTTATCTTTTAGGAGTTGTATTTTGGCAATTTTTATAGTCTTTGTGCCATTTGCCTTTGTGTCTTTCAAATGTGTTTAAGTTATGTACATTTTTATGTTTACTTTGTGAGAAATCATCCATGTAATTTTTAAATCTTGTGTACTTGTGCCATTGCAGCCATGTCTCGTATAAATATATTAATTGAACTGTAGTATTTAAAGATTATTTTTATTTTATAAACTAAAAGTCCAGCTTTGTAATTTATTTTATTCATGAATACCCAGTGAAAGAAGTTAGATCAATGATGGAATGACATTTGAAACCTGAAATTTTTTTGTAGAAATATTATACTGAGATCTTCTGTATAAAATAATTTTTTTTATTATATCTCTTGAATTGTTGAAATGATTTTTTTTTTCTGTTTTTAAAGTTCGATGACGTGCAGATGACTGAGATAATTTCTAATAACATTGCATTGGCACGGTACGATAAGCCAACTCCAGTGCAGAAATATGCCATTCCTATCATTATGGCTCGTCGTGACCTAATGGCATGTGCTCAGACTGGATCTGGCAAGACTGCTGCATTTTTGGTCCCAATCCTGAATCAGATGTATGAACGAGGACCACAGCAAGCCAATATTAATGCTAGGGTAAGTTTTAAACCACATCATCTACTTCAAATTTGCAAATGTTTGTGAATAAAATGTAATAGATTAAATTTTCATTTCAGTCGTATGGACGTCGCAAACAATATCCATTGGGCCTGGTGCTGGCTCCTACGAGAGAATTGGCAACCCAGATTTATGATGAAGCTCGAAAATTTGCGTATCGTTCTCGACTGCGCCCCTGTGTCGTGTATGTATCCTAAATCATAAAATGTTAAATTTTCACCATTTTGGTTAATATACTCTTTATTATTAAGTATGTACCTCAGAAGGGTAGAATAGGAAGTAACGCATGATTATATATATATATACATATAGTACAGGGAATTTGTTTGACAGAATAGAATAGAATTGACTTGTGGAAGTGACGAGATTCCTCTAATATTATAGGATAACTTTACTATATGACTCCATGCAGCAGTAAAAATACTTAGTACAAAACCTTGTGTAGTTCATCACTACCACCGATGTACACTCATGTAATTAAATTGGAGATCAATGTCTGCTGTGCTGGCTCAGATGGTAACATCCCTACTTCCTGACTAACGGGCTCGGGTTCAATACCCGGCAGAGTTGAAAATTTTAATTGTTAAATTAATTTAATTACAAAATTTTTAATCTGGGGACAAGGAAAAGTTGTGTTTTACAATTATTAATCGCTAGATTGTTTGCCAGATTCCTATATTAAATTGCAAACCTCTACGCAGTACATATAAAGAGGCCTCTGTAAAATTTACCAACCATTATCCATCCAAGTAATACTTTAATTGCCCACTGGATGTCTCACTGCAGTAATATGTCAACCCCATATCACTCACTCATATCTATGGATAAATTAACTTGGTTGAAACACTCCCACTAAGGTGGACCCTAATACCCACACGGGGAAGTACGGATATGTAGATAAAATATTTTTATGTTATTGTTTCATAGATATTTTATGTTATTATTTCATTGTGTATATCATTTCCAAATATGTAATTAAAGACATGATGCAATTTATTAGCAATAAAATTACATTACATTTTGTTTTTTAATAGTAGATATCTGCAAGGAGAATGAATGAATAAGCAGTAAGATCAAAGCTAGTGACAAGAGTTTTCAAGATCTTTTCCTTCCATTTTACTTAGAGTCAATCCTAATTGACAAATGGTTGCCACGCTCAGCTCTGGTTCCAAGATTTGCTGATCAGACTTGGGTGTGCCTAATGGTTTTTTTTCAGAGTGTAAAAAAATTGAGTATGTTTTCCTTTGGAAGCAAACTAAAGCCATGCGTCCCATGTCTTAGATTTATTGCACATAAATGAAGCTCAAGCCTGTAAAAATGCCTGGGCCAGTGGATTTTTCAGGACATTAAAAAACCTGACAGAGGAAAGGAACTAATGCCGTGAGTCCTGCTTCATAATTATATGGCATGTAAAAGAACCTAAGTCTGAAAAGTTGGCCCTCAGCAGAATTTGTCTATTTTACACTCATATTTGAATTCCAACAGTAATGATTAGCTATTAAAGAATGTTGTTAAATTAATACTTTTTTTTTACTTTAAAATATCAGGATGGAAAGCTATCGTACAAGTGGGGAAAAAGTGTGTATGCATACTTGTATGTATGAATTGATCAATGATGGTTTGACATTTGAAACCTGAATTTTTTTGTGGAGATTTTAAACTGAGATGCATTTCCAGGAATTAACAAAACTAGCTTTCTGGATTTAGAAAGAAAAACAAAAAATTTAAATTGTGTATTATTTCAGATATGGTGGTGCAAATGTAGGTGATCAAATGAGAGAACTTGATCGTGGTTGCCATTTACTTGTGGCTACACCAGGTCGTCTTGTCGATATGCTGGAACGTGGAAAAATAGGACTTGAAAATTGCAGGTATCATGTTGTTAATATTTTATATCTATTGTCACAGAGAATCAGTTATGTCAAAAGACAGCTAAAATGAGTTGAATGTACTGTAATTATCTCCTGAGGCTTCTGCGCACTGTGAAGAAGTTTGTTATTCTGGAGACTAGTTTCCAAATGATATTTCTTGGTACACTATTACCTCGATGTTATGTTCCTGCATTTGACGTTTTCCTCCTTTCACTTGTTTTTCTATATTCACAGTGTATTAAAATTCTCAATTTTACATGTGTGCAATTTTATTTTACCATTTTTGTGTCACATGTAAACCTTCAGCATAAAAAAATCAAAGATCGATTACACATAGGTAATAGAACTGGTCATGACAACGGTTTTTGCCAAAGTGATGCAAGATGACGCTCATACTCTGTGCTACCTAGAATTAACTTTGTTTATTTATCGAAGATACTAGATGAGAAGGACCTTTAAAGAATGTTGTGAAAAGCGGGAAAACATTAGATGCAGAAACGTAAAAGTGGGGTAATACTGTATTTCTTATGAAGTAAGCTGTATAATTTCCAATTAATTTTTTTAGTTTTTATGTCATGATTTTAATAAAAATTATGATGGGAAGTAACACTATGAAGTAATTTACAATTTATAAATCACTATAATTTACACAGCAGTTGATTTTTGGATGAAATAAATATAGTTTAGTTTAATAAGAAATGCACATAATCGAAGAAAACTAATTGCTCTGTTAATTGCAGATTTCTTGTCCTGGATGAAGCTGACCGAATGTTAGATATGGGTTTTGAGCCCCAGATTAGGCGAATTGTGCAACAAGATGCTATGCCAAAAACAGGAGACAGGCAGACTCTGATGTTCTCTGCTACTTTCCCTAAAGAGATTCAAGTAAGTTAGTGTGTAAGAGTTGAAAAAAATATAATTACTAGAGCCCAGATTTCCATGCAGATGTATGTTTTTGCAGTTCATCTTAATGCACATTGAACCTATCAGCCAGTTCACTATTGCATTAACATTTTTTTTTGCTAAAGCTGATGTAATTGTCAATGTTTTTAATATTAATTTCATACATCTCGGTGATGGATAAATCATATTTGAAGAGAAAAATTATACGCTCAGACCAGGACTTGAACCCGGGACCCTTGGTTTTCTAGTCCAAGTGCTCTACCATCTGAGCTACCTGAGCAAGTACCGATCTAAACGCAAATTTTCCTCTATATACGTTGTAATTCCTGCCCACCAAATATAGAGGAAAATTTGCGTTTAGATCGGTACTTGCTCAGGTAGCTCAGATGGTAGAGCACTTGGACTAGAAAACCAAGGGTCCCGGGTTCAAGTCCCGATCTGAGCGTATAATTTTTCTCTTCAAATATGATTTATCCATCACCGAGATGTATGAAATTAATATTAAAAACATTGAAAAAAGCCGTACTGGCATTTATAATGTAATGTATAATTCCCAAATATGTCTTCTTAATAAAGGAGCCGCCATTTGCAAAGATAGAAGCAAAGGCTTCATAGCATTTGGTGGGCGGGAATTACAACGTATATAGAGAAAAATTTGCATTTAGATCGGTACTTGCTCAGGTAGCTCAGATGGTAGAGCACTTGGACTAGAAAACCATGGGTCCCGGGTTCAAGTCCCAGTCTGAGCGTATAATTTTAATTAAATTTGAAGAGAAAAATTTTCGCCTAGACCGGGACTCGAACCCGGGACCCTTGGCTTTCCGGGCCAAGTGCTCTACCAACTGAGCTACCGAGGCGAGTTACGATCTAGACGCAAATTTTTCTCTTATATACGTTGTAATTCCCTATCGCCAAATGCTTTTGAAACCATTGTTTCTATCTTTGCAAATGGCGGCTTCTTAGTTAAGAAGACATTTATTGGAAATTTAACATTACTTTAAAAGCCAGTAAGGCCTCTAATGATGTTTATATTATTAATTTAACATTTCTCAATGAAAGATAAATTAAATTTGAAGAGAAAAATTTTCGCCTAGACCGGGACTCGAACCCGGGACCCTTGGCTTTCCGGGTATAATTTTAATCTTCAAATATGATGTAATTGTGTTGCTCAGAGCTATGAAAGATTCAAAACATGATTGAAATGTCAACTTTGACACTAATATGAATGTTTAACCCTACTAAAATTCTTAATCATAACATTGATCTTCTTCTGCATGTAGCCTTATGTCCTTCTGAGGGACATAGATATACCGTTAAAATATACAATGAAATTCCATTAAGGTAACAGGCACACTATAAAACTTTGTAAATGTAATTCTAACCTTTAAAGTTTAGTCTTCCTCAACTTTGTTATTTTTTTTAAACTAGCCCTTTAGGAACTAAGTACATCATTATTAGGTTACTGTTTGTTGAGTCATGTAGGTAGGAAATAACACTATGAGGTTTATTTAAATTAATTTTGAGTTGTTTTTGACTCGCCTCATATTTCTTGACTCTCCATGCAGATCCAGATTTCGTCACTGCATTTGTGACATTATCGATGCAACACCATGATAACAACTGTTGTTGATCATGGTATTGCATCGATAATGTCACAAATGCAGTGACGAAACCTAGGTCTGTATGGGAGTCAAATATGAGGTGAGTCAAAAAACAACTCAAAATTAATTACTGTTTGTTGGTTGTACCAATCCTGTACTAATGGTGGTTCTTATTGTGTATTTTTTTATTAACCATTATATACATTAATACTCCTCTTTTACACTTTTCAAGGGACCAGAGGAAAAGTGTAAATTATGGGAAATGATGAGGAGCTAAAAATGTTAACCCCCATATTCTGCAACCATTCTGGAACATGCAAAAAAAAAACACTGATTGGAATAACATACAATATTGGCTAAATAATGTAATGTTTCTTTTAATTTAAAATAAAATTCTTTACACATCATCTCATATCCTGCCTTTTATTTATTTAGAAACCTGGATATGAGGTGAGGTGTAAAGAATTTTATTTTAAACTAGCTAGTACCCGGCATGCATTGCTATGCCCAAATAAATTAAACGTGTTTTTATGTTTAGTTGAGTAAGTGAAAAGAAATATAATTGTAAATTTATATCATAATTATTTTTAGATACCCCATGCTGATTACCCGGCATTTTCTGGGAATCTACTTATCCCAATCTTCTTGGCGTAAATGAGCTGAAAGCCAAAAATGTTTGTTGAGACTTATCTGTAAAAGAATACCACTGTGCCCAGGAATCTAGTCATCCCTATCTTCTTGGCATAAATGAGCTGAAAGATAAAATGGTTATTATGAGTTAATTGTAAAAGATAAACATATGCTGTCATGGACTTTCTTTTTTTATATTTTTAAGGGATTCAATTCTGTGTACATTAAACTAGTGTATATGTTAAGGTATAACAAAAGGTACAAAAAACACCAGATTACGTTTATACAACACTTTGGCTACACCAGTGTTGACTTATGGTAGTGAAGCATGGACACTAAAAAGACATCATGAAAGCAGAATAATGGCTTGTGAAATGAGATTCATGCGCAGAACAGCGGGTTACACTAGAAGGGATCGGAAAAGGAACACCAATATCTTAAAGGAATGATAATTAAATGAACCTCATAATGTTAAAAATTCCCAAATTTAATATATAAATCTTAAAGGAATTTAAGACTATACAAATTTTGGAATATATTAAACAGTACCAACTAAATTGGAAACACCTTCTTGAAAGGATGAGTTCAAATCGGATCCCCAAAGTTGTTTATAATTATATACCAAGAGGACGATCTCTGGGCCATCCTAGGAAATGCTGGAGGGAAAATTTTCTTTAGGATCGTAACAGGCCTTGGCCTAATACTTGGAAGGAAGAAGAAGATATGTTAAGGTTTAGGCAGCATAAGCTATTTAACTGTCCAAAAAGTTCCAAAATACACATTTTTCTCTACAAAGGGTAATTTTTAAGGGTGAAGGGGTTGGTATTAAAACTCTCTTACAGCCTAAAACCTTTTTGGTAAACTTCTGAACATTTTGCAAAAAGCCCCATCACAATTGGATGAACGGTATGGCAGCGCATAAAGGACAGACAGACAAAGCCATACATTCATTTTTATATATATATATATATATATATAGATTAAACCTTATAGTGATATTTTCTATAATAGTTCACTGTAATGTGTGTTTTGAACTGCAATAAATATAAAATAACAAGGTGAGGTGCAGCAAGCAGCACGATGAATTTTTATTGAGAGTTTAAAATAATTTTGTTTTACTATAGCAGTACACAGTTTAAATTTCAGAAATGTTAAAAGCTCCAGGCCAGCTGCGTGAAAACTGTAGTTCCCATGTTTAAAAAAAGCATAAAATATGAGGTAAGATAAGTGACTCATTCATTCATTTCTTATAATTTCTTTGTGGTAGTCATTCATTGGACATACTGTATAACATAATTATGAATGCATTGTTCAATTTCCTTCTTTTCTTGATGGCCTACTTACTACCTGATAGGTATCAAATTCGTATACCTCAAACTTAAAAAAACATTTGCACTTGTTATGAAGATCAGAATTCTTCTGAGAGGTCAACTAAGTAGGCAGGCCTACAGTAAAATATTTGTGTATTTTCAGAATAGTCTCTTGTAGGCCTGATATATTTGCTTTTTCTTGAAGATTGTCTTTATTTCAGAAAAACTTACAGTACATTTCAGAAGTTGTATAGGCCATGTAAATCAATTTTTTTGTGTTCTTCTAACTTAAATAATACAGTATTAAGGCCATAAATTAATAAATACTGATTTTGAGAGCTTTTTCATAATTTTGTTGAGGTTATTTTAATTCTTAGAACAAAAATGGAGGTTTATGATACTGATGCTGCAGTTCGGAAGTTTTTATTACTATTACTGTAGTTCTACACACACAATTTAATCCATATTTCTAAATTCTGTGCTTTTTTGAAGTCTCAGTTTATTGAAAAATGTTATCTGGAGTGTACCATCTATCTCCCCAGTTAGTAACATACTGTCATCTCTATACTGAAGGGATAAAATTGTTGCTGTCAATCACACAAAGTATGTAATGGAACATATAGAAAATATTATAATCCATAAAGAGGTAAACATACTGGAGAGGAAATTTTAAAAGAAATTTACTACAATATTGTGAAGCATCATAAAAACGGCGTTTGAATTTTCCCGGTAATGGTGACAATAGTGGTCTGAAATTGGTATAAATAGATTTGGAAATTGCTGACTCACGATTCGAAAGATCCGCACAGACCATTGATGTGTCTGGACTTCTGTTAAAGATATTTCTCTAATATTTAATTTTAGGAAGTTATATTTTGAGGTTTTTTAATTATATTATTTTTGGTCTGGACATCTTACCTCAATATTAATGTTGATTTGTTCTTGGACATGTTTCAAAACAATTCTGTTTTATCGTCAGCTTTCCCAGACTGTTTGTGGAAAGCTGACGATAAAACAGAATTGTTTTGAAACATGTCCAAGAACAAATCAACATTAACATTGAGGTAAGATGTCCAGACCAAAAATAATATATTTCTCTAAGCCTCAACTCCCTCCGCTTTTCGGGAAAGATTGGCGGCATGAACTTCCGTAATGGATAAGTATAAAATAGAATGAGAAATTTCCTTCCCCACCTATATAAGGTTGCAAGTGTCAAGAGCAGTTAGTTATGAAGTGACTGTGGTATAGTGAGCTGCGAAAGAGAAGAAACTTTGGCAAGTGGACTCATTAGAGATTGTAAAATAATTGTGTGATAAATAAAATTTAAAACAAGATCAATTATTACAGCAATTTGTTAACGAAATGTCAGGAAGATTTTATAGAATTAAATAAAATTGTTATGGAGTTCTACACCATGAACTGTGTTTTATTACGCCAAAACAATGTGAAAACTGAACCCCGATAACGCAAGACAATATAATATTAAACGAATGCACCCACTATTAAGAACAATCCTCTCAACAGAATTATCACAAGCAACAGACAATAGCCTAACAAACTTCTGCTGATGATAGAACTAGTTCCAAAAGTTCTGCTGTTAAAAAAAATACAAGTTAAGGATGACAAAATCTTGCAGGTAATAATTTAATTTTTTTACAAAATCGGTCAGTTAAGTGCTTTTTCATCTCACTACATAAAGTTTTAATTTATATTGGTTATATCTTATATGTTATAATTTTATATTGTGACATAGTTATAGTTTAATTTGCAATATGTAAAATATACTGCATATTTTTGAAGATTTGTTTTCTTGGAGAATCCCATTTAAAAATATATAAGTTATTAAAATAAATGATTACAATGAGAACTTAATGTTTGTTAAAGAATAGCTTTTAATAGAAAGATAAATATTAAATTGTTTCATGATTTCAAAAGTACCTTTTAAAGTTTTTTTTTAAATTTATACAAGGAATGTTTTGCTTTTAATTTGTATCTTTTTGATATCTGAGTGTATATATTTGCTGAATTCTTAATTTTTAAAACCAATATAGGGACCAGTAAATTTATTATAAGAATTGTGAATTTGGCAAGTGCCACTTTGAGTCATTCATTAATAATTTAATGTTTTCTGTTCATTGTGGGTATGGATTTACATTTTTATTGAATTAATTTTTATTTCTGTAAATACAGATGCTGGCAAGAGATTTCTTAGACAACTATATATTTTTGGCAGTTGGGCCGTGTTGGTTCAACATCCGAAAACATAACTCAGAAAGTAGTCTGGGTGGAAGAGCATGACAAACGCTCTTTTCTACTTGATCTGCTAAATGCAGCAGGATTAAGTCAACCAAGTAAGTGGGAAGAAAGAATTTGGTTTGATCTGCAAAAATTGAAAGTGTTTTACAAATGTTGAACTCATTCATAAAACCTAATTTTCAATCCTTGAAATGTACATACTGGAATGGAAACCTTTATAATGCATTTTATGCAATTGTGTCATTAAGTTAGGTTATCCAAACCATAATTGGTCCTAATCTGTTTTAATGTTTCACTGGATATAAGATCAGTTAATGTTGGATGAATATCAGTCTTTAGAACTGAAAAGTCTCTCTCTATACAATGTCCTACCTAGTGACTAACCATGACTGTTCTAACTCATTTGCACCAACTATGGATATATATGGATGAATAAAATGTGTTATCTATAGCTTCAAATATTCAATTTTGAACATAAGAATTTAAATATTTTTCATCATATTGGTAAGCAAAGTGATTTGTGGTTTGCTAATATATATATATATATATATATATATTACATTTTCTTTAAATATCAAGGTAAAAAAGTTATCAGGTAGATGATGGAAAAAAACTTATGAATTATCTACCTTCTAAAGTATTGTAGTATTTGTCGTGTACTTATTTTTATGACTTTTTGCTCATTTATTCTCTGTTTGATTCAACTATTTTCATTTGATTTTGGCTAAGTATATGCTTGGCCTGCTCAGATATTTCCTATATCGATCTATGGTCTATATCTTTTATTATTTGTATTCTTAACTAAGAAATTGGCTGAAATGCTGTTTCTTAAACTATTTGTTCTATTTTATAAAGTATGCTCATGTAGCATTTCTTTTATTCTATTTTCAATCTGATTTTCACAGTGAAGATAAGTAACCTTATAATCATTGTATTTATGAATTCCAAACATCCCTGAATTAACAGGGATGAACTCCCTTGTTTCAGCTCCTGAATCCTTGACACTTGTATTTGTGGAAACAAAAAAAGGAGCAGACTCCCTAGAAGAATTTCTCCATCACGAAGGCTATCCAGTAACTTCTATTCATGGTGATCGTAGCCAGAGAGAACGAGAAGAAGCTCTACGAAGATTCCGTTCTGGATCCACTCCCATTCTTGTGGCCACTGCTGTAAGAATCATTTTATATTTATAATAAATTATATGAGTAAGAATGTGTGATACAACATCTCAGAAAAGATGAGGTAGGCTGAAGAAAAAATTTAAATAAAATTCTTACCACCTTATCTCATATCCTGTCTTCTAATAATAAGACAGGATATGAGGTGAAGTGGAAAGAATTTTATTTTAAATTTTTAATTAAACCCCGTACTGATATCCTATAATAGTTCAATATATTAGCTGAAGTAGTTGCTGTTGCTGGATAGCTGATATAACCTTTATTAAAAATGAGATTCTTATATCACTAGGGTAATAGGATAGACAGAACAAATTGTTAAATAGCTTGATGTTTTTATTATTAATATAACACTTTTCACTGAAGCATAAATTATATTTGAAGATAAATTTTCGCCTAGACCAAGACTTGAACCCAGGACCTTTCGCTTTCCAGGCCAAATGCTCTACCAACTGAGCTACCGAGGCGAGTTGTGATCTAGACACAAATTTTTCTCTTTATATACTTTGTAATTCCCTCGCTCCAAATGCTTTGAAACTGTTGCTTCTATCTTTGCATATTGCGGCCTCTTAAGTTAAAAAGACATTAATTGGGAATTTAACACTACTATATAAAGCCAGTAGGGCTTCTATTGATGTTTTTATTATTAATTTAACACTTCTCACTGAAGGATAAATTATATTTGAAGAGAAAAATTTTCACCTGGTGACTCCCTTGATGCTTTTCTAGAGAAGTAGATTATGTGCCGGCATCAGGTTTTACCTTATCCCTTCTCTTCATCGTCATCCCTCATACAACTTACTTTACATTAATTTAATATAATACATTTGGGAATTTTTACATTATGAGGTTTTCTTAATAGGAATCAAGATTCTCAAAGTATAAGATTCTTCATAAATTAATTTCATGTTTCTGTAAACACGGGAACTAGTTTTCAACAGAATCAGCTCTCATTTTCAACCGACATTATGTCTCAGTATTTCCCATATTTAACTATGTATAAGATTCTTATACTTTACACTACACAAACGTATAAACATACACTCCTTTCTGTTTCTAATACAAGAATACCTCATCCAAGTAAAGTGGTTTGCCAATATGATGCATAAATTAAAAATAGACACATTAACATCTGTCTACCCAGTGCATCCCAAAGCATGAAAAATGCAATTGGTGGCATTATAAACACATGCATGCAATAGATATGTTTACAACTTTCTGGATATAATAAAAAATCTAATTCCAATATAATCTTATCGTAAATTAAGAACCTCATAATTATATTTGAAGAGAAAATTTTTTGCCTAGACCGAGACTCGAACCCGGGACCCTTGGCTTTCCGGGCCAAGTGCTCTACCAACTGAGCTACCGAGGCGAGTTACGATCTAGGCGCAAATTTTTCTCTTATATACGTTGTAATTCCCTATCGCCAAATGCTTTTGAAACCATTGTTTCTATCTTTGCAAATGGCGGCTTCTTAATTAAGAAGACATTTATTGGGAATTTAACATTACTTTATAAAGCTAGTAAGGCTTCTAATGATGTTACCTCATAATGTTATTTCCCATATTTAACTATGAATAATCTTAAATGTTAAGCAACTATAAATAAGCATTACATATTCCAGAGAATATGCCCTGACAACCAGTGCAATATGTGTGCTCTGACATCATTCATTTAGAGTGTAGCGATGAATGTGTATAAAGTAGATTGAATTGATAGATATAAATTATGAATTTCTGGCCTATGATTTTTGATCAAAATTTTCACATAACTTATTTAAGGAGAGAAAAAAAGGGAACGATTTCTTATTGACTAAACCAGGTAAAATGGCGTTATCATATAAACTTAATTATATCTTTTTTTCTATCTATTTTAAATTCATATATATATATATATTTTATTAATATTTATACGTATATGGCAAATAACTTTTAATAGATGTTTTCCGTAGCTAAAGTACTCATAAGTTGTGTGTTCATTCTTATATATTATAGGTGGCTGCTCGAGGTTTAGATATTCCACATGTGAAACATGTTATCAATTTTGATCTTCCATCAGATGTTGAAGAGTATGTTCATCGAATTGGACGTACTGGTAGAATGGGCAATCTAGGTAAGAAATTTGACATTCATTAGATTAAACTAAAATAAGAATAATCTTCTAGACTGTTATATCTCAAGATGCAGGTAAATGTCAATCTAATGAAAAATTAGAACACATCCTAATTCCCTGCAAGATTCCTATTACAGTATTACCTCTCTTTTACACTTTTCAAGGGACCACAGGGAAGATGGTGAAATAGGGGAAAGTGTTAATTGAGGGAAATGATCAGCTAAAAATGTTGACCCGATACTCTGCATCCATTCCAGAACATGCAAAAATCAGATGAGGGTCATACTGAAAGTCATGAGCAACATTCTTTTAAACAATCATAATATTTATTTTAGACAAACCAAGTACACCATTAATAGTGAGTGGAGAACATATTTTAAACGACTCACCTCATACATTTTCAAACTTCTTTGATACCGACGGTTTCAGACAAAATCATGTCCTTCTTCAGTCATGGCTTCCACTGATTAATTGAAATACAAGTACACCATGTTAATCTACAGACCTTTGTGCTACTTTTCAACATAGTCTCCATTTCTTTGCACACATTTTGTTCAGCGTTCTACAAGCTTGAAAATTCCCTTATGATAGAAGTCCGTTCCAGCTGCTCGAAGACACTGACGCACTGCTTTCCGAATATCCTCCAGCATCTCGTAGCGTTGGCCTCTCATCTGCTCCTTCACAGAACCAAAAAGATGGTAGTCGGAGGGTGCCAAATCTGGACTATAGGGAGGATGTGGAAGAGTTTCCCACCCAAATGTCCTGATCTTCTCCACAGTGGCACGAGCAGTGTGAGGACGTGCATTATCATGTTGCAGAATGATCTTCCTTCCAGGGTGTTTGTCGTGCAATGCATGACAGAGCTTCACAAGTGTCTGGATATAGCGAGCAGCATTTATGGTTTGTCCAGGTTCAAGAAATTCAACCAAAATGCAACCTTGCGCATCCCAGAAGATGCTGCCCATAACTTTCCCAACAGATTGCACTGTCTTTGCTTTTTTCTTTGATGACGAATTCAAGTGGTGCCATTCCATACTCTGGCGTTTTGTTTCAGGCTCGTAGCGATGAAACCAGCTTTCGTCACCTGTCACAATACTCGTCAAAAAATCACCTTCATTTTGAAATCTCTGAAGAAGGTTATGGGTGATGGTTCTTCTCTGAAGTTTGTGGTCTTCACTCAATAAACATAGAACCCAGCGGGCACTAACTTTTTGGTAATCTAAGCTGTGAATCATTTCTTGCACTGCACTGTGTCCTACTGCAAGTTTTGTAGTGATTTCATTCACTGTGATACGCTTGTCGTCTCTAATGAGCGCATCAACTCTCCTTGTTGCAATCCGTGGAGGCAGAGTGTGGGCGACCGCTACGAGGCTCATCTTTGATACTTGTGTTCCCATCTTAAAATGTTTCACCCATCTCCTAACACTGCTGGCACCCATGCAGGCATCTCCGTAAGCATATTGAAGTCTTGTTTCAGGCGTGTAGTGGTATGCCCACGACTCATCACCTGTGACGATTCCTTCCAGAAAGTCATGTCCTTGTGCGGTGTACCGCGTTAAGTGGTCCAAGCTTGCCATCATTCGCTGGCCCTTGTGGTCGTCTGTCAGGTTCTTAGGCACCCAGCGAGCACTAACTTTACGGAATTTCAAATTTTCATGAACAATATCATACAGCACACCATAGGAAATGTTGAACTTCTGCGATAAGGCTCGCAGTTGCACATGCCGGTCGTTCAGAATTGCTGCCTCAATGCCTCTGACATTCTGCGGGATTGCTGCTGTTGTCGGCCGGCCGGAGCGTGGCGAATCACTAAGGTTCACGCATCCCTCTTGGAAGAATGTGCACCACCTGGGGACATTGCTACGGTCCATAAAATCATCCCCATACACGCCACGCATGTCCCTGTGAATTTCACTGGGTTTATGCCCTTTGGCCCACAAAAATCGAACAACACTTCTCTGTTCCTCACAGGTGGACGACTGTAGAATGCGTGCCATCTTTGTTGCATAGTTCAAGCTTCTCTCGCAAGAGGTGCACCTGAGAAAAAAATACCATCTGTAGTGAAAACTTCAAACTATATCTCTGTGAAATTTCAACATTCTAGCTGCAATACCAAGGCAGAAAAAAATTATTGTGCGTTACTTTCCGATCCGCCCTCATATGAATGTATGTGTTCGTGTTCTTGCAGGCACAAATGTTTTTAATGCAGGAAAATTAATTCTGTCTCTCTCTTTTTCTTCTGATGGCTCTGGGGCAACTGGAGACACACATATTGAATTCTGTCAATAATTTTCAACACTTTTACAATTTTTACATAGAAGTATATTGAAATATTTTATTTAGTCTTTAAATGATTGAGTCATTATATGATTAATATTGAGCCATAGTCTCTCCTTTGTCAGGAGTTATAGACCTTATAGTTACTTTATATGCTCAAAGATGTCATGAGTGGCATACAGTCAACACCACAACTCATGAGACATCTAACAGGCAAGTAAGGTATTTAAGTTATGTAGATAGGAAATAACACTATGAGGTTCTTTAATATTGTTTATTTTTTATGAAGTATGAGGTGAGTGAAATAATAAAAAATAAACAATATTAAAGAACCTCATAGTGTTATTTCCTATCTACATAACTTAATAAAGTTGGCTATCAAGTCATAGGAAAACAAGAATAACGTAAACAACTGGAACAAGATGGCGGCTTCAAACACACAACATTTCAACGAACATTTTTCGAAAACTAAGATAGAAATTAAAAGATATTTGAAATTAAAAGAACTTAGAAACAAAAGAGCTGCAGATATCAAATTCATTAATAAATGTTTAGAAAATAATATCACTCCAAAATTTGTCCGGAAAATGGTTAAAAACAACAATAACCAACACCAAAAAAGTTTAGAAAAGAAAACTCTCAATTTGGAAAAAGTCAAACATTACACAACTATAAGTAAAATAGACGTAGAACTGTACTTTTTGCATCTAAAATTAACCAACAATTTAGGACAAATAATTTGGGATAACCTAGAAAAAAACTTCTACAACCAATTGAACCTCAAAATGAAGAAAAAATTTGATGTACAAAAGAAAAAGATAATTAATTTAAAACCTGAGTTAAAAAAATTGAAGAAAAATATAAGTACAAAAAGTATAACCACTACATTAGGGAGGGATAAAGAAATTGAGAATAATGTAATTAACCTATCATCTGAAAACTTTACAAAAGAAGAAATATCTATTTTGGACAAGGGATTGAAAACATGCATTAGTTACTCTAACAATTTAGAAGATTACATAGCTGATGTTGAAATTCCTATAGATGACATGAATTTTGAAGAACAAACAATAATCAGAAAAGAATGTGGGGAAGTTATTGAAAAAATTAAAAACACAAAAATAAAAAACATATGCAAAACAAACATGAAGAAAATAAGAAACATTAATAATAAAAATGTTGTTTTTTCAAAGTCAGACAAAGGGAATAATTTGGTAATTTTGGATAAAGACGATTATATTGATAGGATGGAGAATTTATTAAAGGGGGAAGAATATGAAGAAATTAAAACAAATCCTCTCGCAAAAACAATTAAAGAAGTTGAAACCAGCCTAAAATCAATTAAAAAAATTATGACACAAAAGGAAAAGTTTAAATTAAAAGTACCAAATCCCAGAAACCCCAACATTCATGGTCTTCCTAAAATCCACAAAGACGGAAAGAAAATGAGACCTATCATCAACAATATCAACTCACCAACATATAACATATCCAAATGGCTTAACAATAAATTTAAAGGTATGGAAAATTTTGAAAATTTAGCAGTAGAAAATTCTTACCAATTAGTTGAGAAATTAGAAAATGTAGAAATAGAACCTTCAGAAAGATTGGTCTCATTTGATGTTACTTCATTATTCACAAACATACCGACTGACACAACTTTGAAAATTTTAGAAAAATGGTTGAAAGAAAACAAATTAGATGATGATAGCGTTAAAGAATACATAAAACTAACAAAATTATGCTTAAATCAAATGTTCTTCACCTTTAGAGGAAAATACTTTAGACAAAAATCAGGACTCGCAATGGGAAATCCATTATCAAAAAATATGAAGTATGAGGTGAGTGAAATAATAAAAAATAAACAATAAGTAAGGTATTGCTAGGATTTAAATTCATCTGAGATAATTATTTGAAAACTCACCCCATAAATTTGTTTTCAAAAATTTTTTCTGTTGAATTTAAATGATTATTACCTCATAATTTTCTATGTTTATATATACATTAACATTTTCCATTCCTGGATAGGATCTAATTTAAAAAAAGAAAAATTAATAAAATATTTAATCTTAAATTAAACCTCAGTGATTTTTTCCTATAAAAGTTCAAGAAAAAATTATGTTTGAACAAGGATTTGAATTATATTTGAAAAGAAAAATATACGCCTAGACTGGGGTTTGAACCCAGGACCTTTGATTTTCTATGTCAATGCTCTTCCATCTGAGCCACCTAGGCCTCCAATCTAAACGCGTATTTTTCCCTTACACATAGTTAATTCCCTAACCCCAAATGCTACGAGCCGTTGCTACGATTTTTGCAAATGGCGGCTTCTTTGTTAAGAAGACTTTTTATTGGGAATTTAAACATTGCTTATAAATCCAGTAGTGCTTCTTTCAATGTTAATATTATTTGTTTTTAAACACCTTAATGATGGACAAATTATATTTGAAAAGAAAAATATACGCTTAGACTGGGGTTTGAACCCAAATGAGAATTGTATAAGTTGTAAGAAATGTTAATGTTTGTATCGTCGTTTGAGTGGTGTAATTCGACAGCACATTCATATGGAGAACGAGAAGTCCAGGGTTCGAATCCCCATTCAAACATTTTTTCTTTCTTAAATTACCTCAGAATGTTTACTTCCCAACATTAATTTCAATATATCTTACGAGGATGTTTAAGATTCGTAAATTTTGCATAGAGGCCTCTTTCATTCAGGCTTAGGACTTTTTTACGAGTCTGAATATCTTCAGACTTGAGACCTATGGCTTGAAGTCCCTCCCGAAGGACTTGGTCCTTGGTTTTTTGAAACCTAAAAAAAATCCATCTACTGAGGCCAGGTTTGAACCTGTGACCCACAGGATCAGAGGCAAGGAGCATAACCACTAGTCCACTGCGGCCGACATTCAAATGATTACTTATATCTAAATCCTTTTATGGGTAGTTGCTTATCTTGCTTGCCTTTGAAGTTTATGGGGTCAAACCTGGCAGGGTTGATAGATTTTTAATGGCATAAAATTCGTAAATAAGGTTCCTTTGTAATGCAAGTAAAGCTATGGGTGAATTTATGGCTTGTAAAAGAAACTCAAGTGTGAAATAAGAGGCCTCTGCATAAAATTTGTTGGCCCTTTTACAACTCGCTTTGAATTGTGCTGCTTATGACTTCAGAAATTTAAAAGCGTAGTGTTAATATGAAGCATTACATGCCTAATTCAATCCCTTTGCAAGGTAAACTTAATATGTATGTTCCGACACTATGTTCAGAAATTAACTTAAATTTGTTTAATGACTTGAAATATGGTGAGGTAAAATCCTGAATGTAACTTGTTTCAGAAGCTGTGATTTTGGTATCAGAGATTTATGACATAAAAGAACATTACTGAGATAGAAAAAAAATTAAGATTTAAATTAAAATGCTTTATACCTTGCCTCATCCAGTTTTCTAATTATACTGGTTTCGAAGCTTGAGCAGCTTTGTCTTCAGTAATTTCTTGTTGGCTGATGTTATGTCGATCAGAACTGCTTCTTCCTCCCTCTGTTGGAAGCTCTGGATCAAATCGGATTCCCCAGGAATTTTGAAGTTCATAAGTTTTCCTTTCTTGTCTTTTTTATGTGGATTTTTCCCCAAATCATGAATTATTTTTATTTTTCTGTTTGTTTAATTAAACTGGTCTTGTTATCAATTAGATGTTTTCAGACCAAGCATGAGCAGCTACTACTGACTTTTTCACTTCACCATTTTGACATTTCTAATATATTTTTTCACTGTCGTTTTCAAATTTCTTTTTGTTTTTCCTATATAAATTTGTCACAATCCCTGCATTTGATCTGATAAATTCCTAATTTGTTTTGTTCTTCAAATTGAAGAGCATTTTTAAATGCATCCACTATGTGACTTGTACTTGTTCGAGTCCCCATGGGGGAAGAAATTTCGGCCAGTATAGGACAAGGATCTATCCAGGATCAAGAGGAAATTGGGTAGCCACTATAAGTAATTGGCTCCAGGTTGAGAAAACCAACTATAACAGCTGGGGGACCCGACATGCTGACCTTGTCACACCTACACTGGCTTGGATGATCATCTACCTCTGTGATACACACGTGGATGTGAGACCAGCAGCCAACTGAGAAGCCAAGGTGCTTCAAGGCCTGTCACTCCATGGAGTTTTAAGTAAAATACATGGAAACAATATATCTGATATAAGACATAAACTGCTATATTTTCCACATACAGGAATGTAATTTTTCTGCACTTTCCATTACATGCTCATCTTAGAATTAAAATGCTGTTGGCATGTGGTGTTAAAGATCATTTTTAAATTAAATAAACATAACTAAAATATTATATTTGAAAAGAGAAATATACGCCTAGACTAGGGTTTGAACCCAGGACCTTTGACTTTCTATGTCAATGCTCTTCTATCTGAGCCACCTAGGCCTCCAATCTAAACGCATATTTTTCTCTTACACATAGTTAATTCCCTAACCCCAAATGCTATGAGCCGTTGCTACGATTTTTGCAAATGGCGGCTTCTTTATTAAGAAGACTTTTTATTGGGAATTTAAACATTACTTATAAAGCCAGTAGTGCTTCTTTCAATGTTAATATTATTCACAGTAATATAATGTACGGTTAAAAACTATAATATAGTTACCTCAACGGAAAATCACCATGAATTTTACTAGTATTAATATTATTCGTTTTTAAACATTTTAATGATAGACAAATTATATTTGAAAAGAAAAATATACGCCTAGACTGGGGTTTGAACCCAGGACCTTCTACTTTCTATGTCAATGCTCTTCCATCTGAGCCACCTAGGCCTCCAATCTAAATGCGTATTTTTCTCTTACACATAGTTAATTCCCTAACCCAAATGCTACGAGCCGTTGCCCAGTCTAGGCGTATATTTTTATTTTCAAATATAATTTGTCCATCATTAAGATGATTAAAAACGAATAATATTAACATTGAAAGAAGCACTACTGGCTTTATAAGTAATGTTTAAATTCCCAATAAAAAGTCTTCTTAATAAAGAAGCCGCCATTTGCAAAAAATCATAGCAACGGCTCGTAGCATTTGGGATTAGGGAATTAACTATGTGTAAGAGAAAAATATGCGTTTAGATTGGAGGCCTAGGTGGCTCAGATGGAAGAGCATTGACATAGAAAGTCAAAGGTCCTGGGTTGAAACCCTAGTCTAGGCATAATTTGTCCATCATTAAGATGTTTAAAAACGAATAATATTAACAGTAACTGAAATATATTCAAACATCGTTTATCTGATACAGAATAAAAACTGTTTTTGTTTTCAGCATAGTGGAATAAAAGTTTTGTGCATACTTGTCTATAGCTTATTATGTTGTCTGTATGGCTTTAGAACTTAAGTATACAGTAAAACACATTGATTCAAGCCATTCTTTGTTATGTTTAAGTTGCTTTCATGACTTTTTTCTTTCTTTTTTTTTAGGCCTTGCTACATCATTCCTTCAATGACAAGAATCGTAATCTTGTACGAGATTTAGTGGAGCTGATTGTTGAAACCAAACAAGAACTACCATCTTGGCTTGATTCAATGGCTTCTGACCAGAGAATGCCACAAAACAATCGAAGAAGTGGTGGCGGAGGAGGAGGAGGTGGTGGCGGTGGTGGTTCTGGAAAGAGGTATGTTTTCTCTTAAGTTTTAAAATATAAATTCCTTCTCATTAGTATATTTCATTCTTTGTTTCTTTTAATTTGTTATTAATTTCAAATTTCTAAAAAATGCAGGTGTGTCCATGAAAAAGGTAACTGAAATATTTGTACCATAAAATATGACTTTCGTGCAACTAAGTATTGTACTTGTCTTCCATCATTGCTATGACTTCTTCCATGTGCTCTATCATCCTGGTAACCGTAGTATTAAACTGTTCTCTTGTTGGGTTGTGCAGAATTGCTTCAGTGTTTTCACATAGAACATATAGACTCAGCAGGATGGGCATGAAGCACCATTCCTTCAATGTTCCCCAGAAAATATTGAAATATGATGCTTAACTGCTACAAAAGTTATGTGATTTTTAATTAAAAATTTCTTCTTGAATTAGAAGGTGCTAGGTAGCACTGTAGTGACAGCTATCTACTTCATATGATAAAGAGTATTTTTATATTCAAGTTTGTATCAGAATCTTCATTAATATTTAAAGGAAGTGACACTATGAGGTTTATTTTAATTAATAAGTTGAGTTGTAAAGTGTAACTCTGTTTATTAATTTCCGAGATTCTGTAAAACACTTCACAAACTTGCTTTGTACATTTTTTTTGCACGATGGTGTTTTCAAAATATAAAATAATATCTTTGTTGGAAATATTTGCGTTCATTATAAACAACTGACTAACATTAACAGTGTGGCCAATGTTTATACAGTACATGCAGAAAATATAGTTGAGACTACAGCAGGCCATGACACCAATCAGTCATAAAGTGGCGGCAAGTATGAATTTATTGTTTTATATTGTTTCAAATAAAGTTCAGTTCATTTAAAATGCAGCGATTTGTTTCATATAATGTATATTAACACTACCTTTTGGATAATTTTTGTATATACATTGTACGTATTATACATAAAGGGCAGTGGTTTTACTTCCCACATGAGGCAGGTAATATGTTATATTACAATATAGTTATTTAGGTTGGCGACACCGAAATTTAGGAAATTGAACTTTCAATCATTGTCGCCATTGCTATAAGTACGACAGAACGCACTATCATGCAAAAAAATAAATAACGCCTCCCATTTTGTCTTCTTTTCTTATTGGTTTTAGAACAAATCTCAATTAAGAGTATTTATTACCATTGTTCTGTCATGGTAATTCACTGTGTCCTATCTGTTGAAAGGCTGATAAACCATCAAATCACATTCCTGGGAATTTAAAAATTCATTAATCGCTCTTCCTTTTTTTTAATGTAAATTTTTTTCCCCAAATTTTGAGTTCTTCAGGTTTTCTCTTTGTTTTATCAATCTAGCCTTTCTTTCAATTTCATATTTTTCTGATCAAGCTTGAGTGGCTAATGCAGATTTTTCTACTTCCCCATTTTTAATAATTTCTAAGGTGTTTCACTGTATTTTGAAAAATTAATGCTTGAACCAGGAATTGAATCCTGGACCTCTTGTACAGGGAATGCAAAGTCCTGGTTCAAGCATTAATTTTTCTTTTCAAAATAATGTCCAGCAATGGAAAATGTTAAATTTAAAATCTCATATCAAAATGTTTCACTCTAGTTTTGATGGAGAATTAATTACTCTGAAACTGGTCTAAATGAATATGAAATATAAGGTGAAGTGTTATTATTATTATTATTAATGTTAAACATATTTTGAGTTCATGACATTAAAGGTTTGAATACGAGGCTCACCCAATTTTGAGAGGCATTATTTAGCGTAATAAAGTTCATGTGGTAATCAGAATATATGGTATATGGATCCTTGCATGTATCTCCCCCATAGCCTTTCAAAACCTTGCCAGTGGCAACTTTATCTTAGTTATTATCATTTATATACAAAATAATCACATTACAAATGAATGATCTGTTTGTAGTTGTAAACATTTGTTACTTTTAATTATGAACCTGTCTTAAATTAACAGATTCAGTGGCGGTTTTGGTGCTAGAGATTATCGTCAACAGGGAAATCGGTCAGGGTCATCAGGAGTTGGAGGACGAAGCAGTGGAGGATACGGTGGATATGGAGGAGGTGGAAGTCATTCAGGTAGTGATCTGTTTTTTTATATATATTCATTTTGCACTAATAAATCAGAATTCCAACATTTTAGTAAACTGATTTTTGATACATTGAATAATGCTAATTTTGCAGTTTACCTATTCTTGGTTGTAAATCTAAGAATTGAACAACAGAAGAACTTTACATTCACATGTTTTACTATTCCAAATTCTGCATACATATTTACCAAGTTATTTATCAATGCATTTTCAAAATTTATCAGCTCATCACAATTTAGAAACAAGATCACAAGACACCTTTTTTACTTTCTATACCACAGCACAGGACATGTCTATACTCTGAATCTTACACAATATCTATGACTAGAGCATGGAACTCAGTTCCCAGTCATGTCAGGGATTGTTAATAAAGTCCAGCCGCTGAGTCTCCGGAACTGACATTTAAGTTGTACGAGGGGTAAAGGGAGAAACTCGCCCTCTACTGTCAATAAGGGAATAGATGAAGTGGGTCAAGAAGTCTGCCACAACCAATCACTACTCTTGATGCTGTTAGTAAGGTTTTTTGAAGTTGCTGTGGTGTTATCAGTTGTATTTCTGTATTTTGATATTCTGCATGGTACATAAAGCAGACCTTCCCACTGAATATCAATATCGGTAACACTGTCATGAAAACGTCAGGGTCGGAGGCGTAGTGGCTGATATAATTTATTTTATTTTATATTATTTTAATTTTACTTTATTCCATGTTTTGTTAGTATTAGCTAATATTAGGCCACACCCCCATTCTCTTTTGTAACTTTTGTATAATTGTACTATTCGCTGGTTGACTGGAAGAGAAGGGCCTTGTGAACTTAACTCTGCCAGCTAAAATGAAGCATTATTATTATTATTCTGATGAGATTTTAGATCAGTTGGAAAGCCAAGATTTAAATCACAACTGTTATAATTTCGAAGTTCATAAATTTTTCTATGGGGTTGTACAAGACCAGCTTTTTACTTACGTGACTTCTGCCATTTTTGATGCAATTTAAAATATTACAAACTGTTCATGATACCATTTATCTGCGACTAATTACCATTGTCAAATTATGATAACATATTACGGAATGTACTAATGGAAATATGATTTTACATTGTAACTGTCAGACATGTTGAATTTTCATAGAACAACTGTGATAAAGAAGTAATTTATTTTATGTATTAAATCGCATATAAAATGCAAGGAATCTAAAAGCTAACCTAACCTAATTCAATGGAATGCCCTTTTTATTATTTTATGCGGTTAAATAAGTAAAAGTTAAATTCGGACATAATTTGTTGAAACCACAGATATGGTCCAAGTGTGGTAATTGGTGGTTCATTGCTGGTTAGAAGTGTGGTAATTGATTGGTGGCTTATCGCTGTTAGAAGTGTGGTAATCTGTGGTATATCGCTGGTTACGACGGCCATTTAGAGTAATTGTTGTAACCTGAGAGGTCATCCCAGGAAATAGTCCCACTTTCTTTTCATATTTATGAGTAAAATAAAGAAATGATTATTAAATTAATATTGAGAAGCTAAAGCTATTACTATGATAGGAATAAGTAAATTAATTAACACAATTAAATTATTGTAAATCAATGG
Source organism: Diploptera punctata (assembly GCA_030220185.1). Taxonomy (NCBI): domain Eukaryota; kingdom Metazoa; phylum Arthropoda; class Insecta; order Blattodea; family Blaberidae; genus Diploptera; species Diploptera punctata. The sequence continues at coordinate 3,245,696 of JASPKZ010000007.1, forward strand.
TAAACAGAACAATTTTTAAATTTGAAGAGCCTCGGTAGCTCAGTTGGTAAAGCACTTGGCCCGGAAAGCCAAGGGTCCCGGGTTCGAGTCCCGGTCTAGGCGAAAATTTTTCTCTTCAAATTTAATTTATCTTTCATTGAGAAATGTTAAATTAATAATAAAAACATCATTAGAACAATTTTTGCCTGAACTGGGAATCGAACCCCGAACCTTTAGCTCTCCGTGCTAATGCTCAGGCCACTGAGCTAATCCAGGCTTCATTCCCATCCAAGCAGATATTAAATATTGCACAGTGTTGCTACTTACAGGCAACTTTGGGATTAAAGAGAGTGCATAAGTAGCTCAATGCATATGAGTAACACTTAAAGCTGGAAATCTTGGTTTAAATCCTGGCTCAGGTGCTAATTTTTTCTATTTAGCTAACTATATCCAACAAATAGTTGGTCTGGAAGCATTAATTCAATATCCCCCCTAATTATTACAAGTTGAAAAAAACACTTTGTGATTATGTTATTTACTCAATCAGGCTACTATGGAGGAAACAGCAGCAGTGGAGGCTATGGAGGCTCGTACAACAGTGGAGGTGGCAACAGCAGTGGTGGTGGAGGACCAGATTGGTGGGGCAGCAGTTAATGCTTCTGGGTTTTCAGGCTTTCCATCAGCTTAAGCCAAGCTAAATTCTCTTTACGTAAACCCTACACTCTTAAATATACATGGTCTCTGTATTATGATACTGGTTAAGTGCGTCATACAACCAGTAGGTTGAAGAAATTTTTATGATTTTAAAATTAATTTGTGAAACAAACTTACTTCAAAGCAACACTGTGCGGTATATTGAGCTTAGAGCAGTTATTTCTGTCTTTTGTGCCACTAAATACACATGAATATGTCTCTTCAGTTGATGCATATTTTCAAAATTAGTTGTTTCTTGATGTGCATTTTTATATAATTATTATTTTATTAATAATAATTATAGCTGTTAAATACATTAATGCTAGTAGATGCATATTCCACACTTAAGTAAAATGTGTCATAATTTTGGAATTATTGGGAATTTCTCCTTTATTTTTAAATTCCTTTTTTTCTATTAATTTATACCTAATGAACTTAACTTGAATTCTTTGTATTGATTTTGACAAAGATGCATTAATAAGAGTCCATTTGTGTGTATATTATAAAGATGAGCAACAGCAGCCCCTGCCTGCCAAATGATTTTAAACATTTTGAAATGGAGTTGATGAGTAATAAGATGAACAAATGCATTGAAACAAGTGATCTAATGTCTTACCATGCTTGATATAGCATATTAAAGACACTAATGGTTGAAACTCCAGTTGTGAGAATGTAGCGGGTAGATTGTTTCTCACAATTAACTTATATTACGTTGTACTTGGACATTGAGGGGTTGACAAGTGAAATCTCTCTTGCGTTGAAATCTAGAAATGTTAATATATATGTAGACTTTGAACAAAGGTCTTTTTGAAGTGAGAGGAACCAGAAGCATCGACATAAAGAGTTTAAATTTTATAGAAAGAAGAAGAGAAACTAATGGAACAAATTTCCTAAATATTAGACAACATACAAGTAAGCTAGATTTATATGGTGGAGCAAGTTTTCTACTTTCCTTCTTTGCTATGTCAAAGCAAAGTTACTTTCTTGAGTGGTAAGATGAGATATATTGTATGGAAACACAAATGATATAATGGTGAAGGTCACCAAATATAATACTCGATAAAATAGTGATCTTAGGGTGTGAAAAGTTTGGGGTACACATATAGCGTGAAATGGGTGACGAGCGAAAGGCCCAACATGGAGGAAACTGAAGCTTTAATACACTACATTTCCTATTTATACGTATGGTATTATTTATGTGCAATAAGTATAGAAATATGAATGCCAAGAATATTTTTGTGTGTGATGCAGTTGAATCTCTTCTAACAATATAAAGATCTTTTTCCTAAAACACTAAAAACAAATTCTTGTACAAAACTTACGGGTTTTTTACAGATTGTCTTATTATAAGACAAGGAGCAGAAGGTATGTGGCATGAATGTAAGCTTGTTTATGTGATACAAATGAAATAGCAGCAAGCTTATTGCCATACATATATATATATATTACTTTTTTTTTTCATTTACAATAACATTGAATATAGAGTTGTCCCAATAAAAAGTTAGTTCGGTCCAAGTTTCTGTTTGTATGGAGCTGTCAACATTCTTTATAGTATAAAAGAACTGGGAGCTTTTTGTTAAACAGTGAACTAATTTTTTTAGTTAATATTGTTGTCCTGTTAATGACAGTTATGAGAGTTTGTGTGTAATTCCAAAACCATGAAGTTTTGGTTCTGAAGGTAGCCTATACTAGGCATCCTCACATCATTCAAATTAACATTCTTAGAAACTTAAAATATTACACAAACATTGTTTGGCCCTTTTGTTTGATTACTTACAAATCATAAAATCCTTTACTTTGTGATTTTCTTAAAGACTGTTCCTATTTTGGAGGCATTTTTGTTATATTAGTGGTTTGTTCAAAGTATCAATTGATGCTACATTTTAGGACTTTTATGCTTAAAAATACAAATAATAATTACGTATAATTGAAATAGGATTATTATTTAATACACCAGCAGATTATTAAAGAAATATTTATTACATAAATTAAAGAAATATATATATTTTTTAAAAGAAAAATATTGGAATCAAGTTTAATTGGCAGATATGTTTTTATAGTAATTGTTTTCTAATAGGTCACTTTGGTAAATGAAAAATATACTGCATTGGATCTAATCTCAGTTAGGTGGAGAGAGTAACATCATATCCTTTTGATTTCTTATTGCCAACATTCATTCTGGTTAAAGCCTATTTGCATTTCATTAATCACCTTACATTGATATATAAATGTAGCAGTTTTTTTTTCTCCAAAATTTGAAGGTTAGATTATATTATGGTATATTTTTCAAGTTTATGGCCCTGTAATATCATTCTGAAGAGTTAATAAAATGTGAAAGTTGGAAACACGTCAGTACCCCAAGCAAAATGTTTTCACGCAAAAAAAAAAAACTAATATGTGAGTTGAAAATATATTTACTGATACACAAGGTAAAAGGCAATCAGGGGGCTGTTGCATTTTAACTCTTTCCTGTGTCGGGGAAAGAATGTTGAATATGTATTTCTCACTTGTGTTAAAATGGTTAATGATAAAAACATTTCATTAGTTATTAATATTCACATAATGTTGATTAGTTTAATAAAAAATTCTTTGAAATTGTATTTGAAAAAACATAGCTCTAGGTGAATTTGTAGATGTTTTTGGCTTGATGAACGTTTTTGATGTTTGGAAAAGTAAATGAGCTTGGTTAATTGGGTCTTTAGTTTTATATTGACATTGAATTTTGGATGTACATTAATTTTAATTCAAATTTTCTCTCTTCCTTCAAATATAGAAATGTCATCTTATTAAATTTTCCTACTTACAAAATATTTTATAAATTTTGATTTCATATTTATATTGAATAGCTTGTAAACATTTGAAATTTACTTACAAATAATTATTGTCATTTGATACATCATTAATCTTCTATTTATTATTATAAATTTGTCACTTTAAATATTAAAGACATGTGAAACTTGTCAAAACTTCCTTTTCATTAAATTGCATAAATTTGAATCTGTATATATATTCTGCATACATAATGACAAATTTAATTCATTCAGATTTGTTGCAAACTATTTTATTTCTGCTATACAAATAAGAAAATTTATAACAAACTCGTAAATTTATAATAGTGCATATATAAGAATTACATAATGCTTATTATATGGGAAAGATGAAAAAACAATCAAGGGCTTGTAGCACTCAACCCAATGCATTATCATGCCAGAATATTATTATATCCCGCTCTGTGGCCAAGTGGTCTAAGGTATCATGCCTTAATGAAGAGATACGGTTATGTTTTGGTTTGAGTCCACATGAGGGAAAAAATTTTCTCATGAAATTTTGGCCAGTGTGGGACCGGTGTCCACCCAGCATCATGAGGAATTTGGGTAGCTATAATAAGTAACGGTTCCAAATTGAGAAAACCAGTCATATTGGTTTTGGGGGTTTGGCATCCTGACCACATGTCATCCCTATACTGGCTATATGATCACCTCTGTAAATGGTACATGTAGATGTGATGCCAGAAGGTGGCTGGTAGGCAAGGACCTTCTAGACCTGTCGCACCATGGAGTTTATTATTATTGTTGTTGTTATTATTATTATTATTATTATTATTATTACTATTATTATTGGGGAGGTAAATTATAAGATGATTGGAAAACATTCGCTCAGGATAGAGATGTATGGAGAGCTTATGCTCATGCTATCAAGAACTTATGAGTTCAATAGTGCCAGCTAGTTAGTTTTAATTATTATTGAAACAAAATTTCTGATTACAAGTCAAGATGGATGCAACATGTTCATTGAATGGAATATCACTGGATACCAAACAAATTTATTTATTTAGGTAGAATTTTTATCACTCACCTCATATTGTTCTTCTTATTGACTATAAACTGGTTTTGGAACATAGTTTTTGTTCCATTCTTAGTATCGTCACGAACATTGTTCTGTCGTCTTGAAGAGCCGTCCTTCGCTCCTTCCATTGGCAGACTGAAAAACCTCGAAACCTGGTCATTCTTCCCGGGAATTTCAAAGTTCATCAATTTCTTCTTATCGCTCATTTGAATGTAGATCTTTTTCCCAAACAGTAAGTTCTTTTGGTTTTTCTATTTGTTTTAATAATTTAGTTTCTTTCTCAATAAGATGTTTTTCAGACCATGCATGGGCAGCCACTGCAGATTTTTCTACTTCCCCTTTCTCGACATTCCTGAGATGTTCTTTCACTCTTGTTTTCAAATTTCTCTTAGTTTTGCCTATCTAGAATTTCTCACATTCTTCACATTTAATCTGATAAATCCCTGATTTGTTTTCTTCTTTTATTTTCTCATTTTATTAGGTCTAATGAATCTACTGATGCTGTAGTCATTTTTGGGTGCTAACCTAATGTTGAAATCTTTAAAAAAAATTGAAACCTGTGGTGTTTTAATGGATGATGTGTGAATTTTCTGAATTTTACATTTTTTCTTCTTTTACTTTTAGAAGAGTGCTTTGAATATATTTAAATTAATATTGAATGTTTGTCTTTTGAACTTGCTTATTTTCTTGAGTTCATTCTTTATAGAGAAATACAATTTTCAGATCTCAAATTAAGAAGGAATTAAAAAAATAAGATAGAATTTGGAATTTATAGAAAGAAGACACATATAGATAACTATATAAAAGCTTCAGGTTTCAATCACATAGCTCACAAAGCAACAGTTTTCAATAGTTTGAAACATAGATTAGTGAACATACCCATGAACAAAGAAAATTATGAAAAAGAAAAAGAACACACAACATAGCCACGAAAAATGGTTGTGAACGTGATACAGCCTTAAGAATGTCACAAATGCAGTGAAGAAACTCGAGTCTGCGAGGGAGTTAAGAGGTATGAGGTGAGTCAAAAATAACTCAAACATAAATTAAAAAAAAAAACTTCTAATCTTATTTCATTCTTTGCTCATTAATAATTGTAATTTCTAAATTACAACCTTTAATGCTTGGTCATTTACGTTTGTAATATACATCATTATTATTGGTAGTTTTAAATCCAATAGTATAATTATTTGGGTAATCATGCAATCATGATCTTATATTTCCGTTTACAGTATATAAGATCAAAATTTATAACTCTCACCCTTGATAATCTAGACGTATCACATCCATCCATTAATCTGGCTTCACTAATTTAATTCCAGCCAAGGTCAATATTATTTTTTGATGTGGCGGTGGTTCATTTCAAGGGGAAATTTATTAAGTACTCATACCATGTTGCAGAATTGTGTGGTATATAAAACAGCCTTCAAATTTGGAAATTATATGTGGTAAAATTTATACAAGTGCAGCAGTCAGTTATCTGAAAATGCAAATATATAATTTTTTGTAGCTTACGTGTATGCAAAAAAAAAAATCTACTGAAATTGTTCCCTAGTTAGCAAATTACCTCAAGCAGTAGTGTTTAAGATTATGTTCCGAAGGTCCTGTATTCAAACCCCATTTCAACCAATCTGATTTTTTTCCCCTTGCAACTATGTGAAATGGTTGACTGACTTATGGCACGCTTGTATGTAGAAATTCATCTACACGGTATGACAGGCTTGTAGCGTAAATTAACTACACTAAGCTCTTCTACATCATGGAATTAGGCCATAGACATCAATAGACTGTATCCCTGCATCTAGTTATGGGGCGCCCAATATTTCCATTTCCTTTAGGTTGGTAGTGAAACAAAATTTATGGGAGTCTATTGGGTGTCATACTTCACTAAACTTGCTTAACAAAATTTATTAACTGTTTAGTTCCTGTACCAATTTAGAAAATTGTGTTCGTCATTTCAATTAGATTTTGGGCTGTGCTTTCCTTTAGGTCCGGAAAATTTTTCAATTTTATATCTTATTCCACTGATGCACTAAACACTCTTAAACACTTTCAAAACATTTTGCAACACTTTTTAACACATTTTAAACATCTTCCAATGTTGCAACGAGTTTTTTTTCATATTTATATATTTGCGTAAAACACGGTCGTGCTACATTACTTACTTATTACTCTTTGTTATTTTCCCTCCACTTCCTATGTTGTTCCAGCGTTGCCACCATCAACAACCCAAACTTGCTTTTTAAATGTGATTCCACGTTCCCTGGATTTCACCTACGTTAGAGTAATTGATTTGTGTTACAGTAATTGATTTAGGTTTGGTTAGCTTTTAGGTTCCTTGCTTTTTAAAAGTGATTTGATACGTAAAATAAATTATACATTTTTAGACAAGTTCTGGGATTATTGTGTCAATGTTGGTCATACTGACTTCTCATACAGATACCGCCAACTGCTGGAGGCTGCATTTATCTACCTGGGATAATTGGAGCACTAGCGCATGCGCACTGCGATTCTATAGAACTTAGAAAAATTTTCTCCGGACCTAAAGGAAAGTATATCCAGATTTTGTTAACTAAGTTTATATCATCAGAGAACTTCTTACCAAAAATGTGAGAAAGGACAATTTATAAATTATATTATGTAAGATATACTATTTTTTTATGTATTCTATGAATCTAAACAATTAAAGTTCTTGCTGGGTTTGGTTTGAAGTTTACAGGTTCATACAAGCCGAGTCAATTGATTTTTAAGGGCAAAAAATCTTCAGTATGAACTCCTTTGGAACAGAAATAAAGTTGTGGGTCCCATGTCATAGATTTGTGGCTGTAATAAAAAAAATAGTCTGAAAAGGGGTTTGCAAGCAAAATTTGTTGTTCCTTTCATACACATATTTGAATTGCGACACAAATAGAGTAAATGAGCATCATTAAATACTTACATCAATTAAATATGTTGTTCTTATACAGGGAATCCATTTTAAGCAGTAACCTTTTTACAGCATTGCAGCAGCTCTCACTTTCCCTGCTATTATGCTTGCACCAGAGGAGAGCATGTTCCGTTACTATTAGCAAATGAAGACGGTTAGAAGCTACAAAATACAAATAATTCGACTAATTTAGATTATTAAAAAAATAGGCCTACACATAGAGGCTTATTACTCATCATTTATTTGAGATACTGTTGAAAATGGATCCCGTCCGCAGTAAGACATGCCTCACATCGTTTAAACAAATTGCCACTTTCTCCGCTTCAGTAATAGATGCATTGCACATGTTATTTTCTTCTAAGGTATGAGGATTATTTCGATAAACTTTTCCCCTTAGGTATCCCCAAAGATAATCACAGTAAGTTAGGTCCGCAAATCTAAGGGGCCATAAATCTGTGCTAATTATCCTGCCATCAAAAACTTCACGTAAAGTTTTCTATAAAATTATCAGCGGTGTGCACTGTGGCACCATCCTGTTGAAAATATCCATAATCCTTTTCTTTGTGTTTCAGTTCATTAAGAAATGGATGCAACATTGTTGTCACCTAAACATCTGAGTTTACACGGTTTTCAAAAATATAGGCTCAATTTTCCGCCATGTGCTTACTCCTCAGCAAACCCCTACTTTATAGGGATGCAAAGGCACTTCCTGTATAATATGCAGGTTCTCAGTATTCCACATTTGCACATTTTGGGAATTTACATGTCCCGAAAGATGGAACCATGCCTATCAGACAAACAGTAGCCTTGGATCCAAAATTCCATTATACTCACTTCCAAGAAACCAATTACAGAACCTTATTCTTGCAGCAAAATCTGCCAGTTTAAGTTCCTGCACAAACCATTGTTTATAAGGTCGAAATTTCAGCAGTCTGGTCGCTTTATGGGCCGATCCCTTGGATATGTTAGTTTCCTGCGCCGAACATTTTAGTGATTTTCTAGGACTTGTAATCACACCCAAATATCCTCAAGTTTAATATTTGAATTTGTATTCTTTAACATTCTTACCTCATATGTTTATTCTGTTGGACGATCGTTTCAAAGCTATTGCTCCATCTTCAGTTTGTGAACAAGCTGAAAATGGAGCAATAGCTTTGAAATGATCGTCCAACAGAATAAACATATGAGGTAAGAATGTTAAAGAATACAAACTCAAATATTAAATTTTACCTCATAATGTAACTTCCTAATGATTTTAAAATCCTCAAGTTTCTCTACTGTTAAAATGTGCCTTTCACACTTCTTCGGTATGTCACAAACTGAACCTGTTGTAAGCTACTTTTTCATCTTCGAAAGGCACAATTTTGTAGGAATCGTACAGTCAGGATATTTTTGAGAAAATCTCCTAACACGCCTTCTGTGGTTATTTCTCAATAAGTAACATTCCACCAAATAAATTTGCTCTTCAACCATATATTTAATTTTCAATTACTTTCTTATGTAACACACAACAAAAAAAGCGACATGCATCCCACTACAACACACTGAAGCAACTAACCGCTGGGATGTCGTGTATAACTTGTCTCCCATGCTGCAATTGTACTGCCCACAGCAGCAGCAGCAGAATGATGTGAGGTTTCCTCTTATGGATTACCTGTATTTTACATAGCACATATATTTTGAATTTTCATCACAGAATTCTGTTAAGAATTATAATCTATAAATTTAATCCAAATGAGATTAAAACTTTAACTTGCTGTGTGTAAGGTAACACCACCAAGGATATTTCAAACCCACATTTTTTTTCCCCCTAGAGTAAAACATGTAATTTTTGGAAACTTGTGTATTTCTTTATGGCAAGTAATAATATTTGCAAGATAGAAGCAATGGCTTCATAGCATTTGGTGCATGGGAATTAACAGCATATATACGAAAAGAAGTTGTGTTTAGATTGTAGTTTCTCAGCTAGCTCAGTTGGTAGAGCATTTGCCTAAGTGCAAAAGGTCCTGGGTCGAAATCCCAGTCTGAGCGTATAATTTTTCTCTTCAAATATAAATATCACCATTTCGTTCATGGAAGCTCATAATTAAAATAATTAAGTTATAGATGATGGGATTAATGAGTTACTAAATTTAAAAGTTCTTTTAGCCTGTATGATCATATGAATCCTCAAAAATATCACATCACCATTGAATTCTCTCTAGGAAATTATGCACTTAAACAGGTTTGTTGTGAGCAGTAAATTCGCTTAAATAGTTAGAAAATTGAGTAATGATTCACATATTAATTTTTCTTTTCAAATTTTTTTTAGATCAAAGCTTAGCTTATAATCAAATTATTTTGAGTCTGTAATATCTTACCTCAATATTAATGTTGATTTGTTCTTAAACGTGTTTCGATTAGTCTTCTAATCATCCTCAGCATCATGGCCAGACTGGTTGGATTTATGTTGTAAACCCTGGATGTTGATGTCAGCTCCCTCCTGCGGTTAGCCGAAGAACCTCCAAACGAGGTCACATTCAGTCGATATTTTGAAATTCATAACTCTGTTTTTGTTCTTAGAATACAGATTTTTCCCCAAATAGCTCTTTTGTATTTTCTAACTGTTTTAATAATTTAGTGTTTGAATTTATATTATATAAAGCATTAATTACAACTACTTAGCTTATAAGCTTATAGTGTACTTGCGGCACTAATTAAAAAGATTACATAAATGACAGTTGATCAAACTGAATTAACAACATTAAAATTGTATAAATATTAACAGTGGTGGCTCAGGAGTTCTAAGCTAGGTGTAGCCAGATTAAAAATACATTTGTTTTCTGCTGTATTTTTCAATATTGCCATTAATTGGCCTGATAAAAGCCACTCTCTTAAAAATTAAGGGGTAAATAAAGGTGTGGCACAAAATTAATCTGCACCCGGATTGGGAGAAAAAAATTAACAAATATTTATTTTGTTGTACTTTAATCAGTGAACTTGTAACTTGCACATAGGAAAGAATCCAAGCTTCATCTCATAGATATTTGCACATTTGAGACCCCTAAATGGTTTTCTTGAACATTTTTTTAAGCAGATCCATGTCCAAGTCACACATTAGATTTGTCCATTTAATACTTCCTTCCAGCCTTCTTAGTTGTGTTCTGCTATGTAACTGCTGAATTTTTGTCTGTTCAGCCTAAGAAACACTTTGACATTTAACTCCCGAATACATTACTCCACACAGCACGTGTGAAAATAATGCGACCTCAGTCAGCTGTTAATTACAAGCCAATAAATTAATGCAAAACAATCATTTTAATTTTTAATGTTACAGGTTGTATTAACACTCACAATGGTATGTCGAAAATTAATTAAATTATAATTGTTAATATTAAACAAATTAATTCAAATCAAACATTTAAATTTAAATAATAGTATGTACAGTAAAACCTATGCACCTTATAACTAACTGCACACTTCACAAAATAGTCCACCACTCCTAAAACAGGTTTAGGCCTTTTCCTCTTCTTGTTGTGCATTTTAATATTACCAGTTTCTTTTAATTGCCTATGAATATGTACAACACTACTCTCCGACATTAGTATATTCTGCAGTTAATCTATCGTTCACTGAAGTGCCAGGATAAAGCTACATAAACTTGTTAATTACATTTAATGCCAATCTTTAACAATTTCCCTTTAGGATGATTTTATAATTTTGATCATACATTTTATCACCGAGTTAAGTTACCATAAACTCTACTGCAGCTGCCATATTCTGTAACTGACATTCAACTTCCTCTCAAGAATCGATCAGTTTCAAACAAATGCAAATTTTTAGTTACTCTCCGACCTTTGAAGAAACATTTAGGTATAACTGTATTCTGATCAACTATAGTTAACTTCAATTGCTTCAAATATATCTACAAACCTGTGAAGTATTACCTGTTGGATCCACCATAGAGAAATATTGGAGAGCAAGAACGCTAATGGCTTCTTTGCCAAGGCCCATTTGAAAACAACAACATAGCTTCAAATATGTAACTATATTAATCAAATACATGATCTACTTTTTTGCTTCTGCTGAACTGTGCTTTGGCCATGAACAAATCACAGTAACTGCAGCAGTCATGTGTTTTCCTCAAGCGTGTTTCTTAGACTGGACAGACTAGATTTGATGCTCTTTTGTACTAAATGATTATTCATGTTAGAATAAGATAGATTTTCTTACTGAAAAAGAATTGAATTAGAAGCTAATGAAACAATATACATAATGTTAATGCAAAATAATAGTAAAAGTTTACATTGTTGTGTGATAAAATGCTGCCAACTTTGGTTACAGACACTACTGGTATTTTAATACTGAAAATATCACCTCACCTCATACTGACAAAATGCGAAGTGAGGTAATGTTTTCAATATTAAATTATTAATGCCTCAGTGTTCTTTCTACTTAGTTTAAACTAGGTGCAAATGAGCATAACTTTTAACAGTAAAGTATGGTAAAAGTCAAGATAGCAAATTGAACTTATTCTTACTGTTTATTTTCAGGTCAATTTGTTAGTTATATCAACATATTAGATTAGTTTATATTATTAATTATTGGACAAAAAAAACTTTAGAATAAAATATTAATAATCACATTATTTCTACACGATGGTTAGCAGATGCATAATTTTATATCCTTTAGCATTGTTACTGTTGAAGAGTTTTCATATGATTTTACTCTCTCAGACAAAAACAAATCCATATGTCCCTTAGTAGTAGATAGAATTTTTTTCTCCAAAAAGCAGACAATAAAAATAATAGAATGATTTTCATTTCTCGTGTGCCATTAAACCACACTCCTTTCCAAATCACTCGGGCATTTATTTCCATCCTGTTGAACAAAATTAAAATTTTTAGGAACCACTGAGAACAAAATGGTCTGCATTTCTTTGATTGATCTACCTTTGTGAATAACACATGTTGATGTGAGGTCAGCAGCCGGCTGGTAGGCCAAGGGCCTTCTAGGCCTGTCTTGCCATAGAGTTTAGTTTTAGTTTTCTTTCCATCCCATTGAATGGTATTAATAGTTTAAGCTGAAATTCTCTGCAAGCCACTGGTAAAATCTCGTGTGTTAGACTTTTACTTGCATCCGCCGATGTGATCGGTTTTGCAAATAGTTTAAGTATATTGTCTGACAGGAACATCAGAGCTGATATAATCAGCTCATGACACCTAAAGGGTTAAGAGCCAATTTATCTTCTCTTTTTAACCTGAAGAATGGAGATGAATCAAACTATTGTATTCATTCTTTCAAACACTTTTAAACTTTATGATAATACTTATACACACTTTTGTAACTAATTTTAATTAATGCTGAACTTAATGTATTAGACAACTTAAATTTATCACAATACTACAGATAGAATTCAACTCGAATCTCAATATGGAATTTCCAAGGAATAGTATTATGTGCCTTTGTATGAAGTTGCAAATTTATACTGGTGGGCTGATCCCAACAATCACAAGACTGTGTGATGCTGCTGAATGAAGATATGGGATAGACATTCTAGTTTTCAGTCCATCCTTTAGTGCTAAAATAAATTACATACATGGCCATCTTGTTCCTGGCTCAGAATTTCTTGCAGAATTGTGACCAATGAATTTTTTGAAGCTCGTGAAGAAAGATTACTTAAATATAAAAGAGTGCATTGCATTCTAATTTATGTTCTCAAAAATGGGACTGAAGCTAGATCCTAATGGCCCTTAAAGAGGATCTCCTCTTATTACAATGCAATATTATTTGATTTGTGATAAGAATATTCTCTGGTTAATGTTTCTAATGGCAAATTGCTGGATTTAACCTCATAGTTCCCTGGCTTCTCAATATAATTAAGCAATATTCTTTGAAATGTCATCACATCTCTGGTCAATGTTTTTTTCTACAATGACATAACAGCTTAATGTTGGGCTTAGCCTCTTCTTTGTTAGGAGTTACTAGACCAAGTTAATTCAATTACACTTATTTCCCAAAGTTTTCATGAATTGTATGCGGTCGATATATCGATCCAATCAGACATCTAGTAGGCAATCAAGGTATTACTAGGATGAAGATCAGTAAATTTTGCTTAAAGGCCTCTTTATTCAGGATATTTTACGAGCCTGAAAATCTTCAGAGTTAAGACCCATGTTAAGTCCCTCGCAGAGGTCTTGATCCTTAGATTTTTCCTTCCTAATAAATTTCATTGACTCCAGCTGGGTTTGAACTCATGACCAGAAGTAAGGAACATAACCACTAGTTTTTTTCAATCACAGTTTATTCTCTTAAAATTATAAGTTTGACATTACGAGCTTATGATAGAGATTTCAGAGATAGTAAATATGCTAACCCTATTGTTTGGAGATGACCAAATAATTGCAAATTCAGAAGATAATCTGCAGAAAGGTCTGTATGAACTTAACAAAATTACAGAAGAATATGGATTGAAAATATCTACAGAGAAAACAAAAATTATGGCATTTCAAGGTGTAGATCCTGTCAGAAGTAAAATTGTACTTGACAATAAAATTTTGGAACAGGTGAATAATTTTACATATCTAGGATGCAATATCTCATATGAAGAAGAAAAGGATGTAAATGCAAAAATATCTAAATTTTTTAGTCCAAAAACATTCAAGACTAAAAGTGTATAAAACACTGGCTCTTCCAACTCTTGTATGGACGTTGAAACAGAAGGATATACAGAGACTTAGATCTGCTGAAATGAGATACCTTCAGAGGACTGCAGGATACACACTACTAGATCACAAAAAAATGACATCTTAGAAGAACCTTTAGAAAACAAAATTTCTGTTCATCGAATGGAAGATCACAGGATGCCCAAACAAATGTTAAGATACCAACCTGCAGAAAGAAGACGACCAGGACGTCCACTCAAAAGACTTCTGGATGGTGTTTCTCTTGAGCTGAAACAGGTCAACAAATGGCCTAAATTCATGAATGTACTATGGATGATGGTGATAAATATACTATCAATGAAATTTTTGTAGGTAGATCAAACCCAGTAACATTATTTTATTTTCCATTAACTTGTTATAACCTTATATGTTGAATAGTCTGTAGGACATTTGGTCCTACTTTACTGACTCCATGTACTTTGTTGCTGTTCCGGTGCAAAATGCATTCCATTCTATATGTCGTTACAGTAACCATATTAGCCCAGAGCTGGTTTGACAGTTTAATGAAACCTGGCATCATTATAAATGTGGTATCTAGTTTTTTCTGTCTTTCACTGCATGATGAATGGTAAAGTAAATAGGTGTTAAGTGTAATGATTTGAGCAAATGATATGTAATTATTGAATTTATAAAATTACACTTTATTTTGGTCAAATAAGACTGGCACAGAATTGACTTAAATTAATTAAAATGCAAATTTAATCCAACTTGCATCGTTATTGAGTACAGGAATTGCTTTAGTGATTTCTTAAAAAATAATTTTCCTCTTATTTTTAATAGCATTGCTATGATTTGTAAGACCTCATTAACCAAGTGCTAAACATGAAATCTGACATTACCTTTCATCATGATACAGTTACAATTTATTGTTGATGATTAACAGTTGCCAAAAAATATTTTGAAAAAAATAAATAGTGATAACTGGAAATAGAAAATTTTGTTGAAGTTCAGTAATTTGTGATTTTTTATAAATATAAAATCTTGATTTCATTGTGAATACAAACTTTTCCTATAATATGGATTATTTCTTGACACTTGTTAATTGCTAATTGTCTTTTATAGTCCTTAACACATCGTAAGACATTTAGCAAATTTCTATGAAATATCCAATATAAAAGCTGGTCTAAAAATTTGTATAACTTACATTTGCATGTAAATATTAATATTCATGATCAATATTTTGACTTAATATTTAATTTTAGGAAGTTATATTTTGAGGTTATTTTAATTATATTATTTTTGGTCTGGACATCTTACCTCAATATTAATGTTGATTTGTTCTTGAACATGTTTCAAAACAATTCTGTTTTATCTTCAGCTTTCCCAGACTTAAATTTTTCAAACTTTTATATTCTAACTGAAAAAAAGGAACATGCTACAATTTGGAAATACAAGCAATCAGTACACCAAACACTAATACAGCCATTATTTATAATAAAATTAATTAAAAATATAAACAAAATATGAGATATGGTGAATATTTTTAATATTAAATTAAATTCAAATGTTTAAATAGTTTTAATCAGAATAATACACATGGAATATAAATCTGATTATAAGTTGGAATGAAATACTTTCAGTTCATAGTAATGGCAATAAAAATTACATTAGGAAGTAACACTATGAGATAATTTACAATTTATATAATATCCTAGTAATGGATTATACATCTGAAATTTTTTGTTCTTAATGATATGTTAGTTGTACTAAATTCATGATTTTACATTATTTTTGCTCTGTCAAGTGCTTATTAGTTTACACTTGATGACCACAATTGATAATTTAATTTTATCTGATACATTTATATTAAATAATTTGAATGTGCATAAATACATTTTTTTTTTCTTCCCTATTCAGTTAATGAAGATGAGAATTGCACTAGAATCATGTTTATTATTGCTTTTATATTGGATATACATTAAGTTTGTTCTCGTAGATATACTACTAACTCGCACCAACAGGAAATACACGAACATACAGAACATTCAGAAGAGGACTGGTATATGACATGAAAAAAATGTATAAAGTCAATATCAGTTATTTTTTCTTATTATTATTAATTTATTGTTACATTTAGTTTCAAAATAAGTGTTTGTTGGACAGAGAGAGGGATAAATATAAAATTGTGAATTGTTTGAATTGGGATTGTTAAAGTGATGGTATAAAGTATTGGAATGTGTTATCACTGCTTAGCATTCAAAGAATATTAATCAATAATAAATAAGTTGAGTCTGCTGTCATCTTACCTCACATTCAAAATGCCAGCAGACTCAAGTTCTTTATTAAGTAGTACTTCATAATGTTACTTCCTATTGTATTTTCATAATAATTATTAATCAATTTTAAATATATGGTTCATGGTCTTTCAACCAAATGAGTATACTTATCAATTTGAGAGTTCAGTTTATGGGCTTCTGGGTTTGCATTGTTTGGATAATAATAATTAAGCATAATTTGCTATAGTGTTTTGATTTTCTTGTATATTTACTTTTGGATGTTCTGTATGTATTTATTTTATGTTTGAATATTCATGATCATTGTGAAATTATTCACTTTTATTTCTACATTTACAAACAGTTTGAAAGAATAAATAAGTATAATAAAAATTGAGGACAGTAATAAACAAAACTGTTAAACCTTCTCTTGACAAATAGGGAAATGAAGAAAAGATTGATAAAGAGAATGTTCTTTGTTATTATTTATTCTTTCTTGGCTCTGCTTTATGTATATTATGCTAGTCCCACATATTTCATTATTTTATTCTCAACATCCATTTGTCTTTCTTTCATCACTCATAAATGGTATTAAAAAGTAATAATCAAATTCTAATTTATTTATATTAAATTTAGATCAGTAAATTCCCAAATGAAACTCAAAAATTTATAATTTTTAACTAAAAAGGTCTGCACATTCACAGATTAAAGTTAATATCTAGAAGACTTGCAGAGATTGTTGTAAAAGTTTGGAAAATTTGTTAAAAACACTTGTTTTTAATAAGTAATATATATATTTATTTATTGATAAAGATCACTCAGAAATTGTGGGTTTTTAGCATGTTTGTATATTTATTTATTAGTAAGATTACTGCAACTAGCCAGTTGTCATTATTAGGTTAATACTTTTGTTAACTGTATTACTGTGTTCCTATGACAAATATAAGGCATTTTAGACTACTCAACAAAATATATAGGATTTTATTTATATATTAATTTTCATGCAAAAGTGCTTTCTTATAAAATGTTCGACTTACTAGTTTAATAGACAAAAAATGTAATAATGTAGATACTACTGTAGTAGAGAAAAAGTATGTATACATATGGTTACATAAATTGAGTACTCTTGATCTAATATTTTATTAATAGATAGATGTACTTGAGAATCTCTTTCTTTTAAAAAATTAATTCAGTTTACTGTGACAGTTTACCTTTTGCTATTAGCAGGCAGGCTTCTTATATAATCTGCTCCCCACATTACAAGTCACTTATTTAAAGTGGCATTTCATTCTTGTTGAGAGAAATAATTATGTGTAGTGCTTAAAAATGCATCTTACAATAATGTATTTGTGTATAATAATAATTACAAATGACATTTTCAAGTATGTGGGGAAATTTCATTATAAGTTCTCACAGAAGAAGTTGCAATACAAAACATTTATTCTTCAATTAGTTACGAAATTTGCATAAGTAGTTGACTCTCTTAAGGTATGCAAATATTAAATTAGTGGATTAACAAGATTCCCTTTGTCCCTATCTGCTATCTAAAACTTGCAACAACAAATTGTAACAGAAGAAAATTTAGAACGAGTTTTTTAACAAATGCCAATAAAATCATTAAGTCAGGAAATTCAATAAAACAGTGTTACTGTGCTATATGATCAAAAAGGAACTAGACTTTTCATGTTATGCCTTACAAAATGTTATCAATAAAATTACTGAAGCCATGTGATCCAAGTGATTGATGCGGGTTTTACAGTTTGCAATAAAGTTGTTGTTGTTGTTGTTGTTGTTGTTTTCAAATGCTGGGCCTTGGCACCGAAGCCATTAGCGTTCTTGCTCTCCAATATTTCTCTATTGTGGATCCAACAGGTAATACTTCACAGGTTTGTAGGTGTTCTTCATTCATTTCTTCGTCTTTATTGCATAGAGGACAATTTGGATTCGTGTAGATTCCTATTTTATATAAATGTTTGGCTAAATAGTCATGTTCTGTAAGCAGTCTAAATGTTGCTACTGTAGTTTTACGTGGAAATTCTGGAATAATATCTGGCTTCTTTACTAAAATATTCCATTTTTTGTCTTTGGCTTTATTACATAGGTCTTGGTTTTTGTTTGATTTTATATTTGTTTTTAACTATTCTTTTTTATGGATGTGAAAGGTAAGCTTTTAGTAGTATTCTGAATTAAATTGGAGCCTTTTTTGGCAAGAAAATCAGTAAAAATCAGTTTGCAATAAAGTAAATGTCAGCATTTTATGTAGTCAACTGAATGTCTTTAATGTATTTTATGTAGGATGTGAGTAGTGGCAATGAGCACTTGCTCTGGCAAATAATTCATGGAACTTATGGTACCTGCAATCTTAAAACATACATGAATCTTACAAAAATATGTTCAGTTTGCTAATAAGATTAATTGCAAGTAAATTTTTCTTTATAAATAAAATTAGTCATGAACCCTAATATACTGATGCATCTAATCAAAATTGTAAATTGAAAGTAAAATTAATAATATATAAAAATTTCATTGACTTATTTGTAGGAAAAAGAATACAAATTATTTTTTGGAACTATTATAGGAAATATCACTTTTTTTTGTACTCAGGACAGTTTTCAAAATGAGACATCTGACAAGTTGAAAAAAAAAGTTGTAAGCACCTAGGAACTTTGTATTATTGAAGTGTGCATACTTTTTATACCATTCTGTATTTAAAATTTTAAAAAGTAACAGTAAGCAACGTCATAGTGTGAAAAAGGAAAAAATTTTCTTAAACTATTATGGTCTTAGTGTGGATAAATATAGCATCAGCAGTAGTATATTGGGAGAATCCCTACCATGCCCCTGCTATTTTTTATATGTTGTTGCTGTTTTCAAATGCTGGGCCTTCGCAACGAAGCCATTAGCGTTCTTGCTCTCCAATATTTCTCTATGGTGGATCCAACAGGTAATACTTCACAGATTTGTAGATGTTCTTCATTCATTTCTTCATCTTTGTTGCATAGAGGACAATTTGGATTTGTGTAGATTCCTATTTTATATAAATGTTTGGCCAAATAGTCTATGTTCTATAGCTATTATTTATATTGAATTTATAAAATTGCAACTTCAAAATTTAAAAATTGGATACAACATTTATGATAATAGAATGAAATAAATATATCTATAAAAAGAGATTAAATAGCGCTTTATCTATTTGAATATTAAGTTCTTCACATTAATATACATGAGACACTTCCTTGTGGACAAAGCCTATTTTAATACCATGAATTACTATAAATAATTACTAGTTGAAATACTGGTTACCATGCATCTGAAGTCCGCGGAATCAATCTTGGATAATGTTGAATTTTATTTATTTTCAGTGCATAAATATTCTGATTATGACTTCCTTTGCTTGGAATGTAAAGCTGTAAATCATTTGTTGTAGATTTGATACAAAAAACCCTCAAACCTAAACTAAAGAGGCTTCTGAGCAAATTTTGTTGGCCTTTAACACCCAGCTTTGAATTGCGACACTAATGCCTGTAAGACGAACCAAACGGACTAATGACCTGAGTTGTTAAGAGTACTTTTTATACATAATACTTTTATAAAATTTGCTGTCTTTCGTCATGTTTGATTTTTAATTATTATTTGTTATATCTTAATTGTCTACTAGTCTCTTGAGGCGACATGTCGATCGGTGACATCTGTGGTGAAATTAATGTAACTAAATCAGATTAGATAAGAAACCCCAAAACGAGAGCTACAGCTACTCTTTGGTTCTAAGAGCCATAGGGTGGATGGATATTTTATCTGTCGCAATTGTCTTTGGGAGTTTGTAGCCTAGATGTTTTATACTAGAGGACTCAAGTCTTATTCTTGTTGAAATTTTGTATGCATTCAACTGTGTTCTGAAATTCAGGCTTAAGTTCACTTGCGACACGTTTATTATAAAATCCAATGTGCATCTCAAAAGCCAATTAGAAATGCTTGTGCTGGTTGCATATGGAAAATACATAAGAAATTAATGGTGAGGGTAACAATTAATAGGTTACAATAGGAATTAACATTATGAGGCTCTTCTGGACATGCTGATGATGATGTGCATAGCATATCGAAACATGTTCAAATAGAACACGATTTATGAGGTGTACCAAGATTTATTAGGGTACACAATACTTTTTCTAGAAAAATGCTCCTGATTTGGCATTGGAACACATTTTAATGCATTGATCTATTCATAATTATTTTTCCAATATAAAGTAATATATGCATCATTTGTGAGAAAGTTTAACAAATCAACTTCCATATCATATATTTGAAGAGCAAAATTACATGCTCAGACTGGGGTTTGAACCAAGGACCTTTTGCATATCATGGTTGGCAAACAGTTCTGCAGTAATATTTGTTATGTAATATAAAACTCCTCCAAACACAGTTCACTTAATGACTGTTTAAAATAAAGTAAGGTCCTTTTTTCTGATCTTCACTGTCCTCCAATCCTCATTTTGATCTCAAATTACATTGCTTTTATTCAATTATTTCTTCTTAGGTATACAGCTATTATAGTTTACCTAGTGGAATACCTCCTTCAGAATGACAAACATATTCAGCTTGATCTTTCATTTCCTTATTCCCAACTCCTGTAGGTATTTTCCTGTACAGTTCAACCATCTCAATCTAACCTCTATTGCTTCTCCCTTCTATCTCACTCATAAAGATCATTCTCACACTCCATGCCTTCCTCTGTGACATTTTATTTTTTTGTCCCTTCTTAGTGGTGCCAGGGATTAAACTTGGGCTTAAATGACACTGGGACTGTTGCCAATCACCTTGCTTACCCTGAAAACTAATCTTTAACACTAATCTCGTTCACATTTGACATTTTATTTTTCTCCCATTCTCAATGCCCCCTTTAGAGGTCAAAAATGGGCTTAAATATTATCTGCATTGTCACTCTGAAAACAATAAATTTGGCATTAATATGACATTTTCCATTATTTTTGCATGATTACCCCCTCCTGGAAGTGCTAGATTTCTCTTCCCCGACTTTCTTTTCCACATTGCAACTTACATGTGTACCAAGTTTGGTGAAATGCTCCATGTGTCACATTGGTGAAATTAGTTATGAAAAAAATATTGTTTTTTTAATTATTTTTTACATCTTGTCTGCCTTTTACCCACCAACCACCCTGCTTTAGGAGTGCTAGAAATGTTTATCATCCTTCAGCATGTTTTCAAAATTGTAATTTGTATGTGCATAAAGTTTGGTTGAAATTGCTCCAGCCCTTCCAGTGTTATGCTGGTACATAGATATAAACATCCATATATATATATATATATAATATATAAAAATTACGTGTCACGTTGTTTGTCCGCGATGGAATCCTAAACTACTGAACCGATTTTAATAAAATTTTGCATACTGTGTGCTGTTTGATCCAACTTGAGACCTAAGGTTGTTTATAACTAAATTTATAGTCACATTATTTTTTATTGCAAATTATTTGTTTATTATTTAACAAAGAGTTATAATTATCTGTGAGTTCCATATGATTCTAACAGATGACGGTGTAAGGTAATTGGTTTATTATTTAACCAGGTGGCTGTGCTTTTTGTTGCAACCGCGAATTTCAATTGAATTACAAATATTGATTATTTCATAATTTAAGTGTGTTCAGTGTTTATTTTATTTTCAATATATTGCTAATAATATTAATTTCGTGTGTAAGTATTAGTTTTAAGTAATCTGGCTGAAAGACAGCAACTTAATTTAAATTTAACTGGACCGAGAAGGGACATTGAACAATATGGCAAATCAGTTCTAGAGACCATGAATGATAAGATGTCAAGTGAATTTCCGTAAATTGGTATAGGCCTATATGACATAAATCTTACATTTAAGAAGAATGTCAATTTAAAAACATGAAGGTCCTAAGGAACGGAATAACAGAACTGTAAGTAAGTCTGTTAGTTTATTACAGAAACAATCTCCATGCCTCAATTAAATGAAAAACAAGATGACTATAATATATCACAAGATGATATTACTCTACAGAGACTTCTTGATGATGATAATCCAAACTGGCAACAAGTTCGTAGAAAAAACGAAAGTATAATGAAATCAGCAAGCCTCCTCAAAATATTCCATCAATAAATGTATATAATCCTTATGATACACTTATGGATGATACTGAGAATGCAGACAACATAAATTCATCTCAATCAACAAAACCCACTTCCACATAAACCACCACCCATATTTATACCGGGAGAAGTTAACGTACCAGAACTAAAAAATTGTGTAAAACAAAAACTTTCTGATTTAGATTTCTCACTTAGTTTACTACAACGTAATTTAACGTATACCTTAGCCACAGCAACGCGTGGCCGGGACTTTTATATATATATATAACAAAGTTGGATTAGTTACACTATTTATAACTCAAGAACGGCTGGACCAGTTTTTATGATCTTTGATTTGTTGGATTTGTTTCCGCCCCGAATAGCAGATAACTATTAAAACATCGGAAAAATTAATGTAAAAATATTTAAAGGCGATACGACGTTTGCCGGGCCAGCTAGTGTGTGTGTGTATATATATATATATATATATATATATATAAATTTTGTGTGTTTAGATTATATTTTTTATTCAATGCCCCGGGTTGTCATTTCGACATTTCTGGTGTTCTCTCCTGGTATTGGCATAATTATAAGGGCACCTGGAAGGTGGAGTTACTCTGCCTCAATGATATGATGGGCGATGATGATACTGGTGCACCAGGAGAGTCCTTAAATCTAAATTTAAAGTGAATATGAATGATGATTGCCATATTATAATGGGGGCCATTTGGGCCTTAAAGTTTCCTGACATTTATCTTGCAGGTGAGAAAAAACCTCACCCAGGAAACTTGTCCCAACCGGGGATCGAACCAAGCCCACTGCATGACAAGGCACAGTGGTGGATATATTAAAATTTCATCCACTGAATAAATACAGTAAGAATATTTTAGATAGTCTTAATGAATGCTAATTATTTTTTAAGAGATTGTAGTAATTTGCAAATTGCAAAACTGAAGCTGGCAATACCAATTCAAAGGTTTACAAAATTTTAGTATTATTTGTTACAGTCCATGCAGAAAAAAAGTGACTTCTGACATTTCAATTAAGCATTTTTGAAATTACTTCCTCCTGCTATCCATTTTGTTCGTGCAGAAGGAACTTAATTATTCAATCACCTTTCTGCTGCAACTAGGATACGGAGATAGTGTTGCAATTTTTTACAATCAACCCTAAATCTCCAGTTACTTGCTACCTGGTTATTTTGTCTAGGGAAATGAGAGTTGATAGATTATGTAATGAGTATATTGGGCTATAAACATTTTCACACTAATATGTGTTAAAAAATTTTAGTGATCAAATGTATGACATTCAATTCGAAGAAGTGACAAATATTTTGTTCCTTTTTGTTTTGGAATACCATCTTATTATTTTTTTCTTCTTTTCAGTTAGTGTCATGTTCCTATTCTGGAGGTCGAGTTTTGGACAAAAGCCTCCATCTTTCTTGTGTCATTAAATGTCTTCTTCACTTAACACCTCTTTTCTTGATATTCTTGTTCTTCCCGTCTATATCACGCTGATCCCTTGGTCTTGTCCTTCCTATTCTAAATTCCAGTGCTTGTCTTGGTATCCTTTCAAGTATTCATTCTTTTAATGTGGTCATACCATCTTATACTGATATCTTCCACTTCATCTTATATTTTATCCAACTTCAAAATTTCTTTTAGTTCGTATTCTGTATTCTATCTCTTCTGGATTTTCTATGTTATGTTCCTTAATGACATTCAATCAAATAAAAAAAAATATTACAATACAAATTAATATTCACTCACTCGGCATCTGCAATACTATGCTCTTAATTTGTGAAACAAATTTAAAATGTTAATGTGGGATAATAAAAATCACATTATTCATAGGGAGACAGTTACTTTGCATCCCTGTACAAACTTTAAGCAGATGCCATTATTAGTTATCCAATTTGTTAATAATGAGTTCCAGGGTACTCTAAAATGCATTTTTCAGAACAACGAATTAATAAATGTCTAATACTAAGTTATGGTAGAAAAGAGAGATTCAAATTATACACAGTCTAATAACATAAAACTTTAATTAAAATATTTTTTTGGAATAACATCCAGTGAAATTTTTTATATTAAAAATAAATTCTTTAGCAACTCACCTCATATCCTGTCTTCCAATTAGACTATTTCAATATGTTATCAGGTCCCACATTAAGTAATTTAATGACCATTGTTCTGTCATCTTGGAGCACTGCTTCTTATTCCATCTGTTGGTAGACTGATGAACCTCCAAATTAAATTCCCCAGGAATTTCAAAATTCATTAATATTTATTTCTTGTTTTTTTGAATGAGGATTTTTTCTCCAACCTTGAGCTCTTTAGGTTTTTCTATTAGTTGTATTAATTTGGCCTTTCTTTCAATTTGATGATTTTCTTAACAAGCGTGAATGGTTACTTAAGATTTTTCCAATTCCCATTTTTACATTCCTAAGATGTTCCTTCGCTCTGGTTTTCAAATTCAAGAGTGAAGGAACATCTTAGGCATGTCAAAAATGGGGAAGTGGAAAAATCTGCAGTATGCTTGTTCAGAAAAACATAAAATTCAAAGAAAGGCTAAATTAATAAAACATAGAAAAACCTAAAGAGCCACAGTTTGGGGGAAAAATCCACATTAAAAAAAAACAAGAGGGAAAATTAATTTTGAAATTCCCAGGGAAGTTGATTTGATATGGAGGTTCATCAGTCTTCCAATAGATCGAGTAAAAAGAAGTGCTCCAAAACAACAGAACAATGATCATTATATTGCTGGAAGATGGAACTGATAAGGTTTTGAAACCAGTCTAATTAGAAGACAGGACATGAGGTGATACAAAATTTATTTTAAATTAAAAATGTAATATAATTTCCTGTATAGTTTGATTGAAATATTTTTGTCTAAACTTTCAGATTCTGTATTCAAGGTCATTTTCTTAAGTTTGTGTTGGAGATGGAGGTTGAAAGCTTTGACATAAACAATTTCACTTGACTGATAACTGAGAAGGAAAAGTTTGAAATCCTACAATGTAAAACTTTATTATGTATTATATTTGAAGAGAAAAATTTTCGCCTAGACCGGGACTCGAACCCGGGACCCTCGGCTTTCCGGGCCAAGTGCTCCACCAACTGAGCTACCGAGGCGAGTTACGATCTAGACGCAAATTTTTCTCTTATGTACGTTGTAATTCCCTCGCGCCAAATGCTTGAAACCATAGCTTCTATCTTTGCAAATGGCGGCTTCTTAGTTAAGAAGACATTTATTGGGAATTTAACACTACTTTATAGCCAGTAGGGCTTCTATTGACGATTTTATTATTAATTTAACACTTCTCATATATTGGTCTTTTTTATGAATGACACTGGTTCTAGTTGCAGTTCATGTTTATTTCTTAAAAAAGTAAAGTATTTGCTATCTCAGCATTGGTAATGTAGGTAAATCAGGTGCAGTTTTCTTAGTAATTATATATAAAGAAAATAAAATCTTTCTGGAGAGTTTAATTTATTTTTCATATGAAACTACATTTTATATCTGAGAAAGTACACTCGAAGATGTTGAGGTAAGCAAGTTACTTGCTTTCATTTTTCTGGTAACATTTTAAAACTTTGAAAACGGATATTTAAAAAAATCACATGGTTATACAGAAGAAGTTAAATTGATATGAGGTGAATGAAAAAAAGGTATATATTGGATAATATAAAAATGTAAAATTTTATAAAATTATTAAAGTATAGGTCTGCTGGATCAAGCCATTGCATTAATAATTTATTTATTTTTCCATAGAGATTTTTGGTTTGGTACTAACCTAAGTTGATTCCTCATATAACACAGGTATATTGCATATTTACTTATATTTTGTGTTTATTTTAATCCTAAATATCCACTTATATAATTACCTTATAAATTATTAATGTATATCAGTCTGAAATAGGAATAAGTTAATATGTGTGTATCAAGCTACTGGTTGGCACTATCTTCAATTATAGCACAACATAGAACTAATGTTGTCAATCAGCACTTGTGTGGAATTTAGTCATAACCTTCTTGCTTTAAAAACTATTTTTGTTAAAGTATATTAATATTTAACAGTATTGGAAAATGTTAAATATTAATATTTGCATATAAATTTCTTGCTGCAACATGTCTATAAAAATGTTTGACCTACTAGATGGCTGCTGACCCCATATCTACCTGTGAAAATTTACATATATATTTATAGAATTACATAAAATTGTTGTATGAGTAATAGAGCTTGATTAGTTTTATGTTAAATACTGCAAAATTATGTGATTTAAAAAATGCTGATTATTATTCACATGCCGGAAAATGTGTACTGTATAAACCCCCCCCCAAAATGTGTCTGCATCTAAATTTTTTTCATATACAGTTCAAAACAAAACTTGCCCATGTATGATAACCACATCTTTGTTTTCAGTGGTAGAATTTTTTATGGCACAAATACTCATTAACATTGTAGAGTAATTATAAGATCAAGAAACTGGCACCTATCACAAGGTGTCAGGAGTAAACTAGGAATGTCCACTGTTTGTAAAGTCAAATCAACCCTTGCATCTAGTGACATTTTGAAGGCTCTATCAGATGCACTTTTGTGTTAGGAGAAAAATAAGAATTACACTAGAATAATTAAAAAAATTTAAAAGTCTTAAACAATATGCGGGAAGGAGAAAACAGGAAATCTCCAATAAGGCATTGTTGGCCAACAAAATGTGTTTATATTGAAGAGAAAAAATTTTGCCTAGACCAAGACTCGAACCCGGGACCTTTGGCTTGCCGGGCCAAATGCTCTACCAACTGAGCTACCGAGGCGAGTTGCGATCTAGATGCAAATTTTTCTCGTATATACGTTGTAATTCCCTCTCGCCAAATGCTTTTGAAACCATTGCTTCTTTCTTTGCAAATGGCGGCTTCTTAGTTAAGAAGACATTTATTGGGAATTTAACATTACTTTATAAAGCTAGTAAGGCTTGTAATGATGTTTTTATTATTGATTTAACATTTCTCAATGAAAGATAAATTATATTTGAAGAGAAAAATTTTCGCCTATAATATAATTTATCTTCTTCCTTCCAAGTATTAGGCCAAGGCCTGTTACGATCCTATAGAAAATTTTTCCTTATGGGAAATTCTCGTATAAGACTTGAAAGCATAATAATAATCCCTTTGATTGGTTGCTGGCCAAAGGAAGGCAAGACCAGTGAAGGGGCTACCATCTTATAGCCTCCGGTCCGGCCTTTCTGGAGAAGAAAAGAAAATAAAGGAAAGAAGAAAGGAATGACTCCCTAGCCCTCGGATGCCCTAATAGCGTCGGGATCGAAAAACAAGAGTTAACCAAGAGAGGTTAGATAGTAAAGTTAAAAGAACGCAAAACACAAGTAAGCGGAAGAAATGTTTTGCACAGCTTGGGCACCTTGTGGTCGCCAACCACATATCCCCTAGATGAGGATCCCTGAGGGTTATAATTTATCTTTCAGTGAGAAATGTTATAAAAACATCATTAGAAGCCTTACTAGCTTTATAAAGTAATGTTAAATTCCCAATAAATGTCTTCTTAACTAAGAAGCCGCCATTTGCAATGGTTTCAAAAGCATTTGACGAGAGGGAATTACAATGTATAAAAGAAAAAAATTTGCGTCTAGATCGCAACTCGCCTCGGTAGCTCAGTTGGTAGAGCATTTGGCCCGGCAAGCCAAAGGTCCCAGGTTCGAGTCTCAGTCTAGGCGAAAAATGTTCTCTTCAAATATAATTTATCTTTCAGTGAGAAATGTTAAATCAATAATAAAAACAAAATTTGCTTATTCCTATTATTCTTGTAAAACCTTTGAGATTTTCTCAATGGACAAATAGAGGTGTTCCTAGTGTAGGGCATCGTGTGGTTAGCATGAAGCAATCGCCCAAACTTGGTTTCAGTTTTCTTAACTGTATTTTGCTATTTCTCATATAAAGAACGGTCCTCATAATGCTAAAGGGATCCCATTCCAAACCCAGAACAATTTCTATTGCACTTTTATAGGATCACTATTAGGTTTAATTTAATATTTAAATTAAATTTCTTTATACCTCACATCCAGTCTTATGAGGTGAGGTATAAAGAAATTTAATCAAATCATAAACAATTTCTATAGTAAGAATTTAAACCAGATCCCTGTAATGCCAGTAAGATGTAAACTATTCGAGCTGGTCGAATATAATTATCAACAGTAATCTAAAGAGATGGGGTTTTCTGTTCATTGCGAGTGATTTTGTCTAATGAGAAACTCAACCTCACATTGGATTTTGAGTGACTATTTAGCGAATAATACAACATCAGAAGCTAAAAATAATTATAATGTTTATTATTTACCAAATGTGAGGTTATGTATTCCAATCTTACTTCTGGACAGTTTCTATATAGTTATAAATAACATATCTTTACTGTTAAATCTCTTTGGATTTTAATAACAGATAATTCTTTGAGAAATAATTATTAAAAATAATGCAGATTCATTATACAACATTCATAATTTTTTTAGAGCAACAGAACTAACCTTTACTTATTTATTTATTTTTTTGTTTTTGTAATTTTTGAAATTGTTTTCTTTTGGCATTTCTTGCTGTATCATATCAATCGTACATAGTTCAATCGATATCCTTGTCAAAAAATGTGTGGAGATATCTCTCATTACAAACAGGAAGAGGCATGATTATTGGTCTATGAGTTAAATACCCATAGTAAAATAATTATCTGTTAAATCTGAAAAAAATGTATGATTACAATATATCCTAAATATTGTACAATTATTAGGTTTTGCAATATATGCAGAATAAAAATTGTATTTTAAGATAGGGAAAACATTGCCAAATCTGCATATGTTTTAATGAAATAAAAAAGTTACATTATTATCTTAGCCCTAATAACGATAACCTGTGTTACTTGAGGAATTGGTATGATCAATATCATTTCAATTTTTTTGGTATGCTGAAACAAGATGATAAAATATATTACTGCACAGTGAGAATTTGGCATTATTATATTTTGCATTTTAATTTAATTGTAGCTGTATAAGTGATAGGTGAAATTTTAATTTAATTTTAATTATTTCGAGTATGAAGCATATGTTGTATAACTTCATTCTCTGTGTGGCTGTTTCAAACAGAAAATTTATGATATTGCATCAAGTCCTATTGGTTCTTGTGAAATTTCCCCCAGTGTCATTTTCTCTTTTTGCCGTCCCTATTTCCAATTATAAATTAGAAAGCAACACAATGAATTTGTCAGATATCAACTGTAATTTATGAAGTTTGAAAAAGAATTACTGTATATCCATCCTACTGTCAAGTTTAAGACATATGGTTTTGATTTGATTTTTTTTTTGCTACCATATTGTAGAGGAATCATTCACAAGAATTATTCCTTTATTAGGATAAGATAATTAATATTATTACTGCCAATGTAAGATGCTTGGTCAATAGTTGATTTGTTTTTCTTTGTGTGAGAACTAAAGAGTGGAAATAATGCTGGTGACCGTATTTCAATAAAACAGTATTTTTTGAGCTTTTTTATATCTCAGAAACAATTCTTTATTTGTGCCGGGATATATTAGTAGTTGCACGGTGTGTTTATTCTCACTTCATTTATACTTGTTATAATTTCAAAATCTATATTGAATTTCTGATAAATGAATAAATTTACTATGATCATTGACAGTATTTTAGAGTTGACAACAATTGAATTATAAGTCTGAAAATTCATTTGTTTTAATCATTTTATACCATTGCAATATTCCTTATTTCTTAAGGTTTTTATAAGGATAATGTATTCTTGGGATTCATTCCCCTCCCTTGTAAAAGCTCTCTTGATAAACCTTGCAATAAATTTAATTCATTTATTGGAAGGGAGTATAACCAGATCTGATTGTCTAATTTAAAGTAACATAAAAAATTGATAATTTATGTTATGCAGAAATAATATTTTTTATTTTGAAATAGATAAGTGCAGACTGTATTGGGAACACTTGAGAGAGAGATATTCTAACATAGATTAAAAGTCACTAGAGTATTGTGTCTTGATGGGGTCAGAATTCTTAAACTGGCCTTAATATTCTGGGGGCACCATGTTCCTAGGATTGACTCAGTCTCTAAAGGAAATGAATACCAGATGCTAGAGGTGGCTGTCATACAGGGCTGACATTTGTGGTGATTGTCTAGAAAAATAGTAGCCGTAATCTTCTGATACTCCAAGGGCCTCCTAAGGCCTGTAGTGGGTTAACTTTTAACTTTTTCCAGGAAATAGATGGGAAGATGCAAATAAAATTTTAAAAGTGGTTGGAGGGAGCAATGGTAGAGAAAAACATAAGTTGATGTTTTGTTTTTTTTTTTAATAATTTTTCTTTACATAAAAACCATTTATGGAAAATGTGCAAATAGATCATATGTACATGAATAGTCAAGAGTTTGCTGCTTATTACTGTAGTTAAAATTGGAAATAACTATCTGTATTAGAATTAGTTGTGCATTATAATCAGTTTACTGTCGTATATTCAAAATCCGTCAAGTTGTATTAATTTAAAATACAGGTTAATTGTTAAGATACTTAAAATGTGATGATAGTTCCTACCAGTTAATTCTTTAGACATTTGTTCTAATTATTCATTATAACCGAAAATGTGAAAAGTATTTGTTCATTAAATAAAGAGCTTTATTTATGTGAGATCTCAGTACAAATTTGAAAAACATTCCCGGCACATACAAAATGTTTCTGACTTAATGTAAAGCACACAAATAGAGTGATATTTCAGGGTATGAAATTCATTCCAGATCACTGAAATGTGTGAAATGCTTGCACACATGGACAAATTTGACAGTGTATGCTTGTTGTGATAAAATGCAGTAAATCTGGTTTGATTGCCCTGTGATGAATAATGCTCAAAGAATAGTGTGCTTGATAGACAAGTGGAATTAAGCAACAAGCAACATGCTGGGTTGCAGTTACAGTGATGTTTTATGTTCATGCAAGATTCTGCACTCTTCTCTCGCAGTAAAAGCGTTGTTCACATCAAGTGTTTCATATATTGTGGTTTATGATACTTTATTCAAGAACTTTGCTGCGTTAAAATGGTCCTTCCATTATGTGGACTAAATGTTTCTTACATTTCCGTGCCAACTAATGTGAATAACAAGCAAAATGCAATGGTAGAGTGGCGTCACAGGTACATCATAGAGGGAAAAGCATACCTTATTAATTTGCATAATTCATATCATATTTCAGTGATTTAAAATAAACATTTGAATGATGTATATGAGGATTATTTGTCCCTCTCTGCCAGCTCAAGAACATTACAATTGAAAATAAAATTTATAATACCTGCTGGTCTTCATCAAACCTTGGGTATAAACATTAAAAAAAGGGGGGGGGACTAGCTTCAAAAGTCTTAGGAAGTAATTCAATGAGGGTCAATAATTAAATATTAATATTAAATTTCACCTCACTTTATATTTTGTCTTGTTTTCAAATTGGTTTTGGAGCTAATAAGCCTTGATCATCAGTTGTTTGGTTGTTGGTAGATCAGTGAACCTCCAAATCACATCATATTCCCTGGAAATTAAAAAATTCATTAATTGCTCATTTTTATTTTTGAATGTAGATCTTTTCCCAAACTGTGGGTACTTTAGGTTTTTCTATTTGTTTAACTTTGCCTTTTTTTCAATTTGATGTTTTTCTGACCAAGCATGAGTGGCTACTGCAGATTTTTGTACTTTCACATCTTGAATATTCCTAAGATGTTCCTTCACTCTGATTTTTAAATTTCTTTTTGTTTTCCCTCAGTAGTTTTTATCACAATCTCCACATTTTATCTGATCCAATGTTTGATTTGTTTTCTTCTATTTTTTTTGCATTTTTGTTGGATTTTATAATTCTATTGAGGCTAAATTCACACTCATTTTGGTCAGAAAAATGTCTAATCAAAAGAAAGGCAATAGTAATTAAACAAATAGAAAAAACTAAAGAACTCACAATTTGAGAGAAGAACTACATAAAAGAAAAAGAAAAAAGGAAGGAGCAATTAATAAGTTTTGAAATTCCTGGAGAATGTGATTTGATTTGGAGGTTCCTCAGTCTACCAACAGAAGGAGGAGGAAACATTGAATTACCAACAACCAAACAATAATCACATATAAACTGATGCTGGAGGTTATTAGCTCTGAAACCAATCTAAAAAGAAGACAAAATGTGAGGTGAAATTGAATAATAATTGCTTTTTTTTTTTAGGAATTCACACTATATGGTATATTCATTTAGGTAAACTTGTATCATATTTTATAGAAAAAATATGAGGTGAGTGATAAAAGGTTTACCTAATTATATTATTTTTAGTCTGGACATCTTACCTCAATATTAATGTTGATTTGTTTTGAAACATGTTCAAGAACAAATCGACATTAATATGGAGGTAAGATGTCCAGACTAAAAATAATATAATTAAAATAACCTCAAAATATAACTTCCTAAAATTAAATATTAGGTTTACCTAAATTGAATAATAATATTTAATTGTGACAAAAAGGATTGTATTGTGAAAGTAGCATTAATAGTTATTAAACAAGTTTCTTAACACTTTATATTGTTATATTTATAGAAGATGTTAAATGTGTGAAACATCAATACTATAACGACCTTTTAATATCTATTGGGAAAAACTATATTTTAATCACAAAATTGATACAAAGTGGTCACTATGAGGTATTTTATAAAAAAAATTTGTTTAATTACACCTCACCTCGTGTTACTAGCAAGGTGTAAATCAATTCAATTTCTTTGAAAAATTATGGTGTCTGAATTATGCACATAAATAATGATACCTTCATTGCAGATGCTTGAATTGTTCATTGTAACCGAAAGCTTTTGTTAAGAAAATTCCATGTTTGAATAATTCATCACTTCCCATAGCCACTGCCAAAGAATGGTCTTTCTGATTATCATATATATATATATATACTGACATGAAAGTTTGTGTGTTTGATGTATGGTTGCTGAATGTGAGAAGTTAAAGTTATTTTGAAAGAAATGTGTGATTGAGTTTTTAAAGATATAAAAATATAATATAAAATATTTCATAAGAACTATACAGTTGGGGAAAAGTGTTTCCTTGGATAATTGTATCCAAGGGAGATATGTACCTGTGATAGTCACATATTGAACATATTTCAGTGAAACTTTGATGCAGTTATTCTGCTGTTTTCTTCAGTAATTTGTTGTGTTCGTTGTTCTTTAACTTATTTTGTATGTCAAAGTACATTTTTATAGGATTAAAAATAGTAATTTTAGATTTATTATAATTCCTAACATCTTGACATCTTTGTACTGTTTGACCTAAAAATGAATTGGGATTTGAAAAAAAAAAAGCTGTGACTGCAAATCAGTAATTATGTTCACCACATCAGCTTTTGTTTTGACAAGAGGGATGGCAAAAAATAAGCTAAAAAGAAAATAATGCTCCTTTTCTCAACAATTATTGCATTTACATCAATTGAAATTATCTCCTTGTTTATTTGTAGTAGCATTATTGTAAGTTCTGAGAAATGACAGGAAATAAAAGTATAAATGATAACGTTTTTTTTTTCTTACTCTACCTTCCTGTATACTTGATTTCAGACCAGCCTCATGGTCTTTTGGTCAGAGCTTCTGACTGCAATTCATGAAGTCTTGGGTTCAATTTCCAGTCAGACCATAGGAATTTTTCCTTAAAGGGAATTATTCCTGTGGTTGCCCATGATCTGGAAATTAGGTTAAGGACTCTCCTGGTGCTTCATTATCATCATATCATCGGGAAACATAAATCTGCTTTCCAGGTGCCCCAAACCTAATAAATAGGTTATAATTCTGCCAATACCAGGGGAGAAATGTTAGAAGACAATCTGGTGGCATTCAACAAAGAAAAATTATCCTTTTTTTTATGAATGTGTACTGCTATAAAATTCTGGTAAAAGCCACTTCCTTGGTTCTGTTAATGCTTAATTATAAAATGTGAATTTCTCAAAATTAAAAGATTCATGAGATATACAGCAGGATATACCAAATGGGATCATAAACGCAATGATGATATCTGAAAGGAACTACATTTAGATCTGGTCATTGAATACATGCATAGATACCGAACAACTGGATGAATTATTTGCGATGAGTGTTAAGGGTTCCCAAGGCCATGCTTAGTTATTGTCCAACAGGGAAGAGATCTCTGGGCCATCAAAGGAAACGCTGGATACAAAATTCATCGTGAGATTGTAACAGGCCTAAGACTTGGTTGGATGAAGAAGAAAAACAAAATTTTTATACATATACAATTTAAATATGGTCACTTCATGTTAGTGTTGGATCATAGTATTGCTGGTTAAATTTCCGGATGAATTTGTCAAAATTAAAATTTTTGTAAATGTAAAATCTAAAACCTAATTATGATTGCCTTATGTTAGTGTATATATACCTATTGGATTGTAATCCTGGCCAAGGTAGATAAAATTTTTCAGGCAAACAAAATTCCAAAGGAAAATTAAATTGTCATAGAAATATGCTAGCATGTTCTCATGTGCATGGTTAATTTCCTTCTGTAGAACTTACCATGTCATGTTTAGAAAAATGTGATGTTAAATCTAAAACAAAACCTAACAGCAAAGGCAATGTATATTACTGAAAATGTAAAACTTTATATTTAAATTAATATTGGGAAGTAAACATTATGAGGTTATATCATTAATAGTGAGTGGAGAACATTTTAATCGACTCACCTCATACATTTTCAAACTTCTTTGATACCGACGGTTTCAGACAATATCATGTCCTTCATCAGTCATGATGCCATGACTGATGAAGGACATGATATTGTCTGAAACTGTCGGTATCAAAGAAGTTTGAAAATGTATGAGGTGAGTCGATTAAAATATGTTCTCCACTCACTATTAATGTAAAACTTTACTTTGATCCTGTAAATAATCTCATTTTAAAAATTTGGTTATCATGAAGCATGTTTGTCATTTGTGTAGTAACATGTAACATACTTTATTGTACACAGTTTAATTATGTTCACTTCTATCAATCCAAGCTGCAGAGGTTATTAATGTTTTTTTTTTTTTGCTTTTTATTGTTTGGAAACATTTTTCCTTGAACTATTTATCATTTTATAATCATATGAAAACCTATTTTTGAATACCATGTACTCTAGATGTGACGATATCTACAAGAAAGTAGCACACAAAAACGTAATAAATAAGTTGGGGCTGCTGTAATTTTATAACACAAAAATGTAACTGGTAGTTTGAATTATGTCCTATAAAATTTGAAAGTTTCTTTAAGTTAAACATAGCCAGATCCTAGAGCTAACCACTGTATCTCGTCCTTATGCCATTGGCTATTTACTATTATTTCATTATGCTCTTTAATAGCTAAGGTCGTTAGAGATGTAATCTAAATCTGGGCATGAAAGGAAAACAAATTTTGATTAGAGTCCTCTTTTATGATCCGTAAATCTGCAACACTGTACTCACAGCTTTGATTCCTTTCCAAAGGAACCCATATTCAGGTTTTCATGATCCTAAAAGTCCGACAACCTCCCACTGGGTTTGAACCTGCAAATCTTGGAACTATAGATAAGTATAACATCAAAAATGGAGAAGTGGAAAAGTCAGCAGTAGCTGCTCATGCTTGGTCAAAAAAACATTTAATTGAATCAAAAGCCAGTCTAATTAAACAAATAGACAAACAAAAGGAACTCACGGTTTGGGAAAAGATCCACATTCAGAAAAACAATGGAAAACTTATGAACTTCGAAATTCCTGCAAATTTTGACCTGATCCAGAGGTTCATCGGTCCACCAACAGAGGGAAGAAGAAGAGTTTCTTCCGATCGACATAACATTAGTCACCAAGAAAGTTCTGAAGATGAGACCTACTTAAAAAATTTATATGAGGAGAGGTAAGAAACATTTAATTTCACCATAAATTAAACCTCATAGTGATTAATTCCTATAAAAGTTAAAAATAATAAGTAGACATCGGATTTTTATGGAAATGCAAGACTTTTCTGCTTTCTTATATGATACGAAACCAAAGTTTGGAGTATGTTATAAATTCACCTCTTCCCGACTAAATTTTTTTGGTGCATACATTTTCATATTTAGGGTGTTTTTGCATATTTCATGATTATAGCATGTTCAGTGCATATATCAAACTTTTTACAATATTGATTCATATCTTATAAGAATATAAATACTTTTCAATTTTTATACAACATTCTGTTCTCCATACAAGTGAGGCGACCCACATTGAGCCTCTTGTGTACAAGTTTCAACTTGAGTGATATAATGTTTTATTTTGGGAAGTAATATTTTGAGGTTCTTTTAATTATATTATTTGGAGTCTGTTTATCTTACCTCAGTATTAATGTTGATTTGTTCTTGATGAACATAAAGATGATTGTTATTCAATCAAAACATGTTCAAGAACAAATCAACATTAATTATTGAGGTAATATAAACAGACTCCAAATAATATAATTGATGTGATATATTGACATTTGTGGGGATTTGCCACACAACACAATCAGTGCCTGCCATCAGTAGTCAGAATTTTAATCTACTCTTTCAGTTTGTCCCATGTGCATGTTGTAATGCCAAAATTCAGTAAACATGCTAAAAGTGAGCTTTTAAGATAGTGGGTTCAAGACTGTGGACCTTTGGATTATACTATAGATGGAAAATTAATTTTTTGTTAAGTGTACATTAAACAAATTGCATGTAAGAAAAAGTTTCAGTTAAGCCAACGTTCAATTATGAATCAACGTCTTGCAGTTAAAAAGAAACAAAGTTCCTTGAAGCAAACGTTATTGACACAGCAAACCCTCTCTTCATGTAATTTGAAAAACAAATTTTCCAGTGATTTATGCTATGCGCTAATTACAGCAAATATACAATAGAATTCACTTAGCAATCCCACATTCTGGAATTCTCTAGATAAATATTGTAAATGAAGCATTCCAAATAAATCAACCCTCAGGAAAAACGATTTTGAAGACTTACCGTGCAACCATTAAATAAATCCAAGATAATTTGAAAGATTTCCTTATATGGGGTGTGGTAGATGAAATTACTGACTCGTGTGAATATCATGTGGCAAATTTTCTAGTGGGTAAACTCAGTGAAGGCGAGGTGGGAAAGCCCTTTTTGATTGCTTCTAGGATCTTAGAGAAAACTAATAATTTCACCATTGCTATAGCTTTGTGAACAATGCTTTAAGAATATTATGGCCAGAAGGAGATGACAAACATAAATTTTGAGTTTTGCTTTCAGATGCTGCAGCCTACATGCTGCGAGCTGCCTCATATCTGAAAATATTGAATAGAAATGTTTATCCCCATTTAATCCATGTTACATATATTGTTCTTGCTCTTCAAAGGGTAGCAGAAGTCTTTTGGGAACAGTCCTGAAGTAAATGCCTTAAGTTCTACTAAGAAGGTCTTTGTAAAAGCCCCTATCCGAGTAGATGCTTATAGGGAAAATTCCTGGAACATCCTTTACCCCCAGAACCAATTCTTACCTGCTGGGGAACATGGATAAGCACTTACTTACTCACTGGCACTATCGAACCCGTAGGTTCATGGCCGCACGGACATAAGCTCTCCATACATCCCTATCCTGAGCTAATGCTTTCCAATCATTCCCTGTATAATCTACTTCTCTCAAATCATAGTTAATGTTGTTCTCCCACCTCATTCTTGGTCTACCAACTGGGCGTTTTCCTTCTGGCTTCCCTACAAGAAGTTTCTATGCAAGTCTTTCATTCCCCATACGTGCAACATGTCCTGCCCATCGCATTCTACGAGACTTAACTGTTCTTATTATATCTGGCTTCCTATAAAGACCATGTAGTTCATTGTTATGTAGTCTTCTCCATTCACCTGTCTGTTCATCTCTCTTTGGTCCAAAAATTTTCCTAAGTACTTTATTCTCAAATACTTGTAATCTCCTTTCCTCCCTTAAAGTAAGAGTCCATGTTTCGCACCCATATAATATAACTGGTAGAATAATAGTTTTATATATTTTCAGCTTAATGTTTTTTGAAAGGAGTTGGGACATCAAGAGTCTCTGCAATGCATAATAGCACGCATTTCCAGAATTGAGCCTATGTTTAATTTCTTTGTGCATCTCATTCCTATTTGTGATTATTGTTCCTAGGTATTTGAATTCAGCCAATTCCTCAAAATTTCCCTCATTTGTCATTAGCTGCCCATTTCCATTATATAGTGTATTTCTACGTGTGACCATATATTTAGTTTTACTGATATTTACTTCCAGTCCTAATTTCTTAGTGTTACTCAACAGTGTATGCGTGTTGGCCTTTAGTATCTCCTCGCTATCGGCCAGTAGTACTACATCATCAGCATAAACTAACAGCTTATTAATACCATTCAGTTGTAAGCCTTCCTCATTCTCTAAAGATTTAATGGCATGCTCTAGTACAAAATTAAATAGTAGAGGAGATAGTGCATCTCCTTGCTTCAACCCATTCTGGATTTCAAAAGTGTCTGAAAACTGTTTGCCTACACGCACCCTACTCTTTGAGCCATTTAGACACATTCGTATAAGTCTAACTTTTTAGGAATTCCGAACTCCAGCAGGATACTATATAACTTCTCCCTCTTAATTGAATCATATGCTTTTTTGAAGTTTACATATAGTTGATGTACAGTACCATTATATTCCCATTTCTTTTCTAAAATCTGTCTTATACTAAAAATCTGATCTGTTGTAGACCTGTTTCTTCTAAATGCACATTGATGATCTCCTACAATGTCATCAATATAGGGAGCAAGTCTGCTTACTAATATATTTGCTAGAATTTTGTACGAAGTTGAAAGTAATGAGATGTAGTTGTTGCAATCAGTTTTATCTCCTTTCTTATAAATTGGTACGATAATTGATTCCTTCCATTCATCTGGAAGAGCTTCTTTTTCCCAAATCATACTAAGCAACCAGCGTATCTTGTCCATCAATTTTTCTCCCCCTGATTTTATCAGTTCTGCTGGGATCTCATCTGAACCTGATGCTTTATACATCTTCAATTTTTCAATTGCCATTTCAACCTCTAATGCACTTGGCTCTGCGACTAGCATTTCTGCTGTCTGTAACTTATCCTCCTCAATGTCCTGTTCTGTATGTACATTTAATAGCTGATTAAAGTAACTTTTCCATCTATTTAATATACTCTTAGAATCTGCAATCATATCCCCATTTTCATTCCGAATTATGTTTGTTCTAGCCTGAAACCCTTTCTTCTCTATACTAATTCCCTGATATAATTCTCTAATGTTCCTATTTTTTGCATTCATTTCAAGATCATTAATCTTCTCTCTCAAATATTCCCTCTTTTTACTCTTTAGTAACTTGGTGGTTTCCCGTCTAACACTACCCAATTGCTCTAATTTTATGTCATTTGGCTCGTGTAACTATTTCATTTTTACTAGCTTTCTTTTCTTTACAATGTCGACACATTCCTCATCAAACCATTTCTTGTTTTGCCTCTTTTTTAAACAACCAATGCTTTCTGATGCTGACAATTTAATAGTATCTCTTATAGCCTCCCATTCTTTATTTATATCAGTTTCTTCTTCGTTTGCCACATTGTCATCTGAAGATTACAGTACTTCAAATCTATTAGCAATTTTGATTTGGTATTCTTGCCGCATTTCATCATCTTTCAAGTTTTGTAATTCATATTTTACAGAATCATCTTTAGCGTTTGTTCCTCTCATAAGCGATAGCCGTTGTCTGATTTTCACTCTGACCAGATGATGATCCGAATTGCAGTCTGTCCCTCTAACTGATCTAACAACAATGATGCTACTGTGCCAGCATTTTCCACTAACACATGATCTATCTGGTTCCGAGTTTCTCCATCTGGGGACGTCCATGTGTATTTATGAATATTCTTATGCTGAAATGTTGTGCTCTTAACAATGAGATTCTTCGATGTGGCAAATGTCACTAATCTAACCCCGTTGTTGTTACTATCTTCATGAAGACTGAATTTGCCTATTGTTGGTTTGAATATATCTTCCCGCCCCACTTTTGCATTAAAATCTCCTAAGACAATTTTCATATGATATCGTGAAAGGCTATCAAATAAGCATTCTAATTCTTCATAGAACTCATCCTTGATCTTGTCATCTTTATCTTCTGTGGGGGCATGTACATTTACAATTATAAAATCATGTCGTTTACCCTTTAGAATTATGTATGATATCCTATCACTAACAAACTTAATATCTCGGATAGGAGATAGGATCCTCCTTCTGACTAAAAAACCCGTTCCAAATGCAGGTCTTTCTGCACCCCCATAGTATAATGCAAAGCTTCCTGATTCATGACTACCTTCTCCTGGCCACCTAACTTCCTGTTAAGCGACTATATCCAAGGGCGATTTATCTAATTCCCGCGTTAAGATCTCTAGTGCCCCGCTATTGTATAAAGTCCTAACATTCCATGTTCCTAGGAACATGTCCCTGTGTTTGAGCCTTTGGCATGGGTTCCCTGAAGTAGTCCCTGCCCGGAGAACCGAATGGGGGACTATTTGACCTCCGGAAAATTTTACCCCAGTTGAACCCATGTCTGCATTTCTTGACGGTTGTATTATTACGGTGAAAAATCGTCACTCTTTCGCCCAAGGTACTTTTTTCGTCTGACATGGATAAGCACTGCTCTCATTTATACTGACAATTTCAGTGCAGTTCAAGAAGTTGTTTGCAGTTTAATTGCCAAATTTTTTGTACCTTGTATACTACCATCTTCCTCAACGGTAGTATACAAGCAAAAAATTTTATAATTTAGTATTTTATATAACATGCTCTGTTAACAAGTATCTCCAAGATAACAGAGTAGAACTTCCAGAGGAAATTCCGCCAGAGCTTGTTAGCGCTTATAAATATTGTCCAATCACGTCTGTGGATGTTGAGAGGTCCTTCTCTGCATACAAACTCATATTATCTGACAAATGCCATAAATTTACTCCTGAAAATTTGGGAAAAAATTATGACTGTATACTGTAAATCAAATTATAGCCGCCAGGATGACATAAGGAAGAAGATTCAATGTGAATAGATCAATAAAACCATTTACCTATATATATATATATGTAGTGCACATTAGCATACTTTAGTGCATACGGTATTTTACAGCATAAATGCATGCATTTTTAGATGTTTTTAGTGCATATAAATCTGATGTCAAATAACCATTACTCCACCAGGATGGAGAGGAATAAAACTTTAACTGACCAGGACCCCCACTGACTTTTTAACAGGTTAGTTTATTGGTCCTGGCTTAACTTTCTTGGTAAATGCTGAGTAAGTTATTACATTGAAGTAGATTAAACAATCTCATAAGTATGATATTGAACATTGTTACAGTATTAAATTAAAAGATTCTTACCTCTCCTCACATTATTCTGTTAAGTAGATCG
Source organism: Diploptera punctata (assembly GCA_030220185.1). Classification (NCBI taxonomy): domain Eukaryota; kingdom Metazoa; phylum Arthropoda; class Insecta; order Blattodea; family Blaberidae; genus Diploptera; species Diploptera punctata. Next base: position 3,287,659 of record JASPKZ010000007.1, read on the forward strand.
CGATTTCAGGCCTATAGCAGGCCCATCTTCAGTACACTGTTGTTGACCGGTGTTATGTCGCTCGGAAGAACCACTTCTTCTTCCCTCTGTTGGTGAACTTCGAAGTTCCCGCAAATTTTGACCTTATCAAGAGGTTCATCGGTCCACCAACAGAGGGAAGAAGAAGTGGTTCTTCCGAGCGACATAACACCGGTCAACAACAGTGTACTGAAGATGGGCCTGCTATAGGCCTGAAATCGCGATCTACTTAACAGAATAATGTGAGGAGAGGTAAGAATCTTTTAATTTAATATTGAATTGAACCTCACAGTGATAATTCCTATATAAAAAAAGGTTAATTGTTACAGTAATCTATAAGATTTGGTATTCTGGAATTTTTGTAGTAGGAATTGTGTATGTGCAACTTACCTAATACCTAATAATTATTACGACAGTTCGCCAAATATATCAGTATAATCTATAAACAACTAACATTACATATTTTGTGATTTTGGCCCAGTTTGAATCTTTGAATGTTAATTATCCAACATTTGTTCAGGATATAATTTTTAAATTTACCGCCAATTATTTACTTACTACCTCTCTGATTAACCTTTGGTAAAATGGAGAATTCACTGAGGTTCATAGTTTCTCTATGGTGAAGATCATTACATCCTCTGGTGTGTTCTTTCGGTTTTTGTACAGAATAAAAAAAAACTAAAAATCGCGTTAAAGTAATTGCGTGCATTACATTTATATATTTATATCTTCTTGCGTAATGCGTGAATTTTCAGTTATTAAACCACGTGGTATTTGTAAGTGATGTCATGGTTTAATAATAGACAGGTGTGAATAATTTGTGTTCAGCGTGTTCGCCAATCTGTCATGTTTGAGTTGAAAATGTCATGTTGACATGAAATTTGGATATGAATATTTCGGCTAGAATGGATTTATCCTAAGTAAGTGTGTAAATCGCAACCTATTTCTTTCTACCCCGCCCATGTATAAACTGAAGGTCATACAAGTTTTTATATTCATAAAATAAATGTGATTTTGTTAATAGTTTGCTGGTAGTACAACTTGGAAAATAAGGCCGTGGTTTTAAATTAAAATAATGGTATGTCTTGATATTAGGCGGTGTTTGTCAGGAAACTCATGTCTCAAAATAAATAACTTCCCCAAATTGTAGATTTATTTAATATTTATATATTTAATATTTATTCAGTGTGCACACACCAAAGGATGTATTTTGTTTTATGTTAGCCCAGAACACAAGTTTAACATGATCCATATAAGTATTCAGAAAATTATCTTTGGATTCTTTGGCACCACCTATATACATTAATGGTGTGAAGTCCATTACATTATTCGAGATATGGTACAAATGTTAATATTTCTTTCGGCTCAACTGCACTTCTACTATCTCAAAATGTTTCTGTTATATTGTTGTAAACTATAGCTTTTGTTCTGTACTTACCATCATTTTCTAATATTTTAAAACAATTTTTATAACATTATTAGACAATTTTAAAGTATTTATTTAAATACGCAAATCGCAATATAATGAGACTGTTAGACTGTTGATGCTAACTGCTATTTTCTCTACAGAGTATATTACTTAGTCTATGATTTTTCTATCGCTGGTTGGATCAGCGTTAGGGAGTGATAAGTAAGTGTACACCCATTTTTAATAAACGTTTGGTAACTCACTATGATGTTTGTGGGTTATCATTCAATGATAATGTTATCGCTGCTACTTCTAACTGCTACCGTGTATTTGCAGTTCTTTGCAGTTTTGAGATAGTGTAAGTGCAGTTTTTCCTTTCTTTCTACTTAGTATGTAATTCTCTTACGTCTGAAGGCAGATAACTGGAACTATTAGCAACACCAACAGACAATTTGTATTTGAAGTATTTTTAATGAAAATATTCATTACTTTTAACCAGTAAAGTTTATATCCATAACACTAACAACAATTCTGAGATATTGTTAAATTTTGAATTTAAATTTTCTGAGACTTATGCCCTTGATCCTTCCGTTACAGTTACTGTGCTTCTTGCATTATATGAGTGGCATTCAAATATATGATGACTACTTCCTTCTCCTTGTTCTTCATGAGTATACACTGAAGGCATTTTAGACTACTGTCTAAAATATTGTTATATAGATAAGAATAATAATTATATTTGAAGAGAAAAATTTCTCTCTTAAAATATAGTTTGTCATTCAGTGATAAGTTTGAAATAATAAAACTGAGAATACCGTTTTTACTTGCATAATTGACCCCCTCGCATAATTTCCTCCTAGGTTTTTCATATATATTTTGGAAAAACTGCACTTACACTAGTGTGAAATATTTTCAAAGTCCTATAGAACAACAGTGCGCATGCACCAGAGTTTATAGAGCCAGCGATAATCCACAATCGAACCACATATCGATTATCATCCTTGATTACTATCCGTCGCTATGAAATTTAAATGACCAATATTTGCAATTGGGGACACGCCGTAGTGTAGTGGTTAAGGCACTGCGCTATAAGCCGGAAGGTCGAGAGTTCAAGCCCTGTGGGGGTCAGGATTTTTAAACTGACCCAAACCCTCTGGCGGCACTATGGTCCTGGGGTCGACTCAGCCTCTAATGGAAATGAGTACCAGACGCTTGTTCTGGGGGTAAAGGCAGCCGTCACGCAGGGCTGACAACCTGGCTGGCATCAAGTGCCGATTGTCTAGAAAAGTGGGAGCCTTAACCTCCTACTACCCCAAGGGCCTCCTGAGGCCTGTCGTGGGATCATTTTACTTTACTTTACTTTACTTTAATATTTGCAATTGATCCCCAAATCTATGTTGTTAAAAAATATGTTAATAATTAAAATTACCAAATGTTTATTAAAAATGGGTGTACACTTACTTATCACTCCCTAACGCTGAACCAACCAGCGATAACCCAAAACAGTGATAGAAAAATCATAGACTAAGTAATATACTTTGTGGAGAAAATAGCAGTTAGCATCACAATATTGTCTAACATTGTCATAATATTGTGATTTGCATATTTAAATAAATACTTAAAAATTGTCTAATAATGTTATACAAATTGTTTGAAAAAGTTTAAAATATTAAATAATGTTAGTAAATACAGAAGAAGAGCTGTAGTTTACAACAATATAACTGAAAAATCAAGTGCTAGTAGAAGTGCAGTTGAGCCTATATTTTTTTTAAAAGCCACCTCTGACACAATGGGTATTACCTAAGCCAGAAATTTTCAGTTACAACTTTGGACACTCTTAAGAAGATTTCAAGTACAACACAAAGGAATTAATGGAAAACCCAAGGTTGAATCCATCCCTTCTATAAAGATCTAATGGTACCTGCAGTCTGTCACCCGTGCATTTGTTGCTGTCAATCTGATTAGAGTTAGGTATCATTGTGCATTGGTAATTCTGTCACAGCGTCAGTGTCGTCAACTATGGGAAGAAAGTGTAACAGCTACACTGCAAATTTTAAGTTACAAGTGATAAATTTCGCCAAGGAAAATGGAGTGAAACACACCATTGTATTCTACTGTACCATTATTTTTTGTATGGTTTGAGGTCTGAAAATAGAGAAACATTAAATACAACTTATTCTTTCAATTTCTCAAAATGTCTTTGAGAGTAAAGTTCAATGACTGTGATGATGGAATTACCATAGATGTCTAATTGGTAATGTTCTACATTGTGAAAGCGTATTGATATTTTCATAGTCATTGCATAATTTTCCCCCTCAAATTTTCACTCCTAAATCTTGAAAAAAAAGGGGGAAATTTCTCGAGTAAATGCAGTAATAAAAATCCCTATGTCATATGTGACTAATTTCTCATACCAGTCCTGCTGTAGCTTGACAAGGAAGGGTCATGACATGTTGAGCAAATATAGTTTTGTATCATTATAATATATATATTTTTTTTTTCATTTTGTATTAATGTCTATTTACAGTCACAGAAGTGGATGACATCTAGGCCCTTCACCCACCCCTTGGGATACCTCGGTCATCATAACCATACTCCCAAGTCCCAGATCTTGTCCTCCCTATCTATGTTCGCGTCCACGTTCAAGTTCTCGGCTTTGAAACCAACGCCCCTAGGGAGAGGGTGTTGGAGTTGCTACTTCTGGGAATTGCTGAGCTTCGTAGTCGTCAGGTCGCTCATTCCTGATGACCCCACAGTTGGTCCACGGGCTCCATGAGCCTAGCCGGGAGGACTGCTGTCGCAGATCCACCGACCATTCCCCTGTTCTGCCTCCAGGGACGTATCCTGCAGCCGTTGTGAGACCGGCTAGGGCTTGAGTCCACAAGCCCCACAGTGTGAGACTTTAGTACATCCAGGTGCTCATCTCCTGGCGACCCCACAGTTTGTCGACGAGCCCATAGGCTGAGCCAGGAACCAGTACAGTTGCTCCCCTCTGCACTGGTCCTAGCCGAGCCCTGGTGTGCCCACAGGGACGCCTTCTCACAGAAGTGGATGGCTGATTATTGTCAACGAGGCCTAAGTCACCACTCCCCCTTACCTAAATGACGTGTTGTAGGCTCACACTGTTTACAATAACCAGCCATCCACTTCTGCAGCTGTACATAATTATTGTTAATGTCAATGCCGTTGCACTTACGAGGTGTGGCTATAAAGAAACTGGATTCATGCTGTAAAACTTCATTGAAAACAAATCAGACAATTTCAATGTAGTCCCCTCCCTGATCCCTACAACGCTCCATGAGAAGTTTCCACTGTTGAAAGTAGTGCTACAGGTCTTCTCCTATAATATTGTTCAAGAGTTGCATCACTTTTGCTTAACTGCATCCACAGACTCGAATCTGGTGCCTTTAAGTGCAGACTTGACTTTAGGGAAGAGAAAAAAGTCGCATGGTGCTAGGTCCAGTGAATATGGTGAATGTTCCATCACTGGAATGTTGTTTTTTGCCAAATAACGCTTCACAGATAGTGCATTGTGTGCTGGCTTATTTGTCCTGGTGAAGGAGTCACTCTTCCACAAGTCAGGTCTCCTTCGTTGCACTTGTTCATGAAGGGTCTTCAAAATGTTTCTTTTATATTCTTGATTGACAGTCTGACCTGTAGGTACCCAATCAATGTAGCTAACCCCCAGATATCGAAAAAATACAGTCATCATCGCTTTAAATTTCAACTTGCTCGTGCTCATTTTCTTCATCTTAGGGGATTATTCTTAATTTCTTAAACCACTAAAAAATTTTGTGCAAGATAGGCATTTATCATAAGTAATGCCACAAGTGATTTCCAAATTTATCTAGAGAATTTGGAAATCAAGAGTGGCATTTGTTAGGACTATTTAACGAATAAAATTAAGCTGTTTACTCACAAATCATTATTTAACTATAGTTATTTTAAAATATTTATATATTTAATGTAAACAGTGATGTTTGAAAACAAATGAGAAACGATTGGTACGCTTCATTTGCTTCTTTTGTTCATCACTGCAACCTGATCATATTATTTATTGCCAAAGGATCACAATGTTGTAAGAATGCACCCTAGTGGAGAAATTTATAACCAATGATATAGATATTAATTAATCACTAATGTCCTGTGATGTAAATATGTCAATTATATTTTTCTGCAACATAATTTGCTGGAAAATAATTCATTTAAGAAAATGCAAAGAGTGGTTTATTTTTTTTGTGGTATAATCAATTGTTACAATGTTTTTACATTATCTCTCACATGTGCTTTCTGCTGACATTCATGTACTGTGTATACATTCTGGTAGCCGTGTTTCTTGGAGAGTCAGTCACTGCAAAATAATGCTATGACCTATTCAGAATGTTAAAAAGGAGGTGCTTTCTTTATTATGATAAACTTCAGTTGGCAAATTTTAGGCGAAACATGACTGTGATTGGTTGTAAATTAAAAATCTTTTAAATGTGATTGGTCATTGACTCCCATTTGGGGCATGAGTTAAATAGTCACCATAAACTTCTCTTAATTTTTTTCCAAGTTTTGTGAGGAATTTGATGTTAGCATGCTGTTCTGCTTTAATACTCAGCTATATTCCGACAGAGCTCAGATGCACGATCCACTTCTAATACTGGTCAAGGCCAGACTAACTGCTGTGGGAGAATGAAACTTTTTGTGAATGTAGAGGGGAGACCATAAGTCAATGCCCCAATCCCAACTTCATCATTGGAGTGGCCAAAAATGAGTAATAAACCAATCCAGTTTCTTTATTGCCACACCTTGTATGGTCATTGCAGTGTTAATGACGACATTCAAACAGCTCTGCATTGCATAAATAAATAAATAAAATATTCATATGTAGTACATTTATTAGAGAAAAATAAAACTTGCGGTATGCTGTAAGTATTACAGTATATAAAGTTATGGTTCATAACAGATATTTGCAATATCAATTTTAACTACTACGACTTGAGAAATTATATAGGCCTAGATTATTTGAGACAAATAGTAAATGATATGATACAAATACTGATAATGGAGTTCGATTGTTTGACTCCTAGATCAGAGGCAAAAAAAAAAATGCAGGTCAATAAAAGAATGGTCAATCGAAATGCATCTCTCACGGCGTGCACATTTGATGAAAACAGATTGATAACAATCCTTCTTTGAAGCAGTACTCTAAAGATGTTTGAAATGAACTGGGAAAATCCTTTATGAAACCATAATGAGGGGGGGAAAGCAAATAATTTTTTTTTAGTTGCAAAACCTTATTGCCGATAACAGAAATACACAAAATATTGACTTTGTGCTATATGTTAATTTCAGCAGGTACCATAATTATATCTGTAATAAATTTGGAAAAAAAAAAAAAATGTGTATATGGAAAAAGAAAACATCAAGAAGTTGCACAATATCTTTACACCTTTTTGATGAATCCTGTGCAGGAACTACAGAGTTATATAGAGTTTATCATATATATTAACTGGCCAAAATTCAATGAAAAGAATAACTTAATTTTTCTCCTGTAAATCTGGCCACATTGCTTCTTTTAGGATGACTTATCCTCTTAGCCATATGAACAGATTTATTTGATGTTTAGTAAGTTAATAATTTATATTTCCATGAAAATAGCCAGTGGACTCAGATACAAGACAGCCTTGCATCAGATTCCTTGGCATTATCACAATAAGAGTATGAGGTTGCTAGTATGGATTCAAACATACTAAAGACCTGCTTGCTCTCCTTCAGTATGAAATTTCATCCAGATTGAAACTCTGTATCAAATTTTGATTTGTCTACATTCATTATTTGTTCCAACTACTTTCTCAATGAACAACCTGATTTCTCTGATGAATTCATAAACTCTTTGTTCAATATCAACAGCTCCTTCAACTAATCATTTGCAGACTTTGTGGAATATTTTCTGTTAAAATAATGATACTATTTTTTTCCCCCCATTTACATCAGGTGGTTCATTAGAACTTAATAAAATCCCAGCCTTATTGTCAGTAGGCTATACATAATTCTAATAGAACATATAGACATAATAAAATATTAAGGTATTATACTAGATCAACATTTAAGATACAATAAACATTTTTCTTTCTTATTTGAAGAGAAAAACTATATGCTCAGACTAGGACTCGAAGCCAGGACCTTTTGGCTTTCTAGGCCAATGCTCTACCAAATGAACTATCTGGACAAGTTCCAATCTAAACACAATCTCTAGGTTCAAGTCCCAGTCTAAGCGAACAATTTTTCTCTTCAAATATGATTTATCCATCATTGAGATGTATAAAATGAATAATAAAAAATTGTTCTTTCTGTTTAATAGACTGCTTAAAACTATTCACAGATTTATATTCTTAGATAATTTGCCAATATAAGTATTCCCTATTGGTTTACTTAGCTCTGGTTATTTAATAATCTAATATGGAATAGTAGTTGTGAAATTACAGTAGGAAGTAACTTTATGAGGTTATTTCTAATAAATAAGTTGAGTCTGTTGTCATCTTACCTCATATTCGTAAATGAATGGAATATTAGATTGGGTGGAGTTGTAGATTCTATCCTTTCTCTCCTAATATTACTGCAAAAATAAGTTATAAAAATTAGTCTATAAAAACCTTTAGATTATTCTACAAAACTAATTTATCATAAGTAATCTTACAAGTGAATTTATCTAGAGGATTTGGAAATCAAGAATGGCATTTGTTAGGACTATTTAATGAATAAAATTAAGCTGTTTACTAAAAAATCATTATTTAAATAATTTATTTACTGTAAACGGCGAAGTTTGAAAAAACAAATGAGAAATGTGTGGTTATGTTTCATCTATTTATCCAGTGCAGCTGGATCATATATTATTATTTATTGCCATCTGGCATGGGAAACTTCAAATAGGATCACAATATTGTAAAAATGCACCTAGTGGAGCAAAAAATGAAACATCAAACTGTATATTATAACCAACATTATAGGTTACTAATTACTTTTTTTTTAGAAAACAACTCAGTAAAATCATTATTTAAAAACACTTATTATTGAACACACAATTATCAAATATGTAGTTTCAAGGAATCTGTTCATTATTTGTTATATTCAATGTATTTGTTGGAGAGTCAGTAACTGCAAAATAATATTCTCTGACCTATTCAGAATATTAAAAAAAAAAAAGAGGAGCTTTCTTTATCATAAAAGCAGGAGATGGTAAAGAGAATTCAATAAAGAATGAGTGAAACATGACTGTCATTGGTTGTAGACAAAATTCATTGAAATGTGATTGGTCATTGACTCCCATTTGGGGCATGAGTTAAATAGTCCTGAATTTGGTGTGTCAGATATTAAACAAATTTTTAAACATATATTGCTTATTTATATAAAATAAATTAATTTAAAGATAATCCAAGTTTTTATAAGCACTGGACAGTACTACTTTCTTGCTACATGAAACTAAATTCTATACATCTATTGGATCTAAACACAGTAGATATTTAGGATCCAGATTATATAATGCATTAATTCCAATCCTGAGCTAAACAAACTATAAAAGCAGGTAAATTCAAGATAGCTCAGCAGTAGAGCATTGAGCTAGAAAGCCAGAGATCTTGGATTCAAATCCCACTCTGAGTGTATAATTTGTCTCTTCAAATATAATTGTTCATTCTGGTTGAGAAGACTTCCAGTGCAGATACATAAAAACATGCCTATTCAACACTTTTATGGAAATACACATAAAAACATGCATATTCAACACTTTTATGGAAATACGCATAAAAACATGCATATTCAACATTTTTATCGAAATACACATTTTCAGATACCTTGCTTAAAATACAAATTTTATTAATTTTTCAACAATTTTTATAGTTTTATTTATCAGAAAAAATGTAAATGTTTAATTGATTATTTTACATATTTTTTACATTTTTAAATAAATTTTAAGTTCATTTCATTTTGATTTTGTGAACTTGCACATATCTGCTGAGTACCATATTTCATTACCTAACTATCAGATTCTTGTTTCCTTATATGGACAGTTTTGGTGTTGACTGGAAAGATAAGGTTTGTGAAAGCCCCAACAAAAAACGTTAGTAATAATAACAAGAATTAATCTTTATCTCAGTCAAAAAATTAATTTTTCAAATCGACATTTCAATTGCCTTGTGTAAGATCATTTTCAAGACATTTGACATCAAATTACTTGAATAAATTAATTTTTTGACTGAGGTAACAATTATTGTTATTATTATTAACTACTCTCAGGGAATAATATTTATAAAACATATTAAATATATAAAAACCTTAGTGTTCCATTGCAACTAATACCAATTATCACTCACTGGGAGACATGGCTTTCTTGCAATGGGTGCTATACAGATAATTTTGACACTTTCAAATCAGTTATAGATGATATTTCATCAGTACAAATTGTTCAAAATATATTAATTGGTGGTTGTTTAAGAAATGAAGTGGAATATATATAAGGAACTACAAACCTGTATACAGGCAGTGTAAAAGAAATACTCAATACAAAAGCAAATTCATTTGGTTACAGGCTCAAAAATCAAATTAAAAATTATTTTTTGGGAAAAAAAAATTCAAATTATGAGCAAAATTGTCTATGTTGTAGAAGGCCAGCAAGTATACAATGAGAACTTGTTATTGACATCCCTTTTTTTGAAGAATGCCATACTGAGTTCATGTGACTTTTTCACAATATCCAGTTGTGTTGTGTGAAAATTGGCAGAGGTTTGTAATGGGCAATTTGGAAATGGCATTTATTGTGCATTGTAATACCAAACAATAACAAACTGAAGACACACAGATTTTGATTGATGAGTAGAATAAATACTTACAAATTTTTGTTAGTACAATGTGTTTGATTGTGTTTAAATGAAAGAAAATATTTTTAACTTTTAATAAATATTTGCAACTTTTTAGTAAGTAATTGTGTTTTTTAATGCATATAAAATTAATATATTTCCAATGATTTAATACATTTTATACCAAGAATATCTATGATTATTCTTATTAAGATCATATTGTAATTGGTTTGCTTTCTGTAACTTATTATATGGAATTAAATTATTAAGTAGAATAACTACCTCAAAATGAGCTCATGACATTGTATTGTAATCTCTCAAATACTCTGTCACCGTTGTGCAACAAGATCTGCAGCCAAAATCCTGACAATCACTCTTATTCCTCAGTTTATACTTGAGTTTCATACATTGATAATTTCACGTTTCCCAAAATTTGAGATTTGTTAGTTGTACTTAATATGTTCTTCCAGCCCAATGATTAGATAATACGTCATTTTGTTGAATGTGGACAGGTAATTTTTTATGAAGGTAGAAAAACAGTCATATTTCAAACCAATTAGCTGTTTAAGGTCCCATTACACCCAAAACAGGTATCCCTGACAGAGTTTCTCTATCTCAAAATATCCAGTTTCAGGTTCTGTACCACCTGCATCAATTTGACTCAACAGATTTGGAATGTTTTGTATGATAGATTAGGTAAGATTTTGTAGATAAGGGTGTTATGTAGTTTTATTGTATTCTTCAGTTTTCATAGTTGTATTCTTAGTTCCACCTTCACCTTGTGCCAGAAATCACTTTATTGCTTGTGGATGTTTAGCACATATAGTGATTAAGATTATATAGTTCTTGCCTGCTCTACTTCTGTTATTTCTTATATTGTTTTTGCACATATACCTATCCTTCATGTGTTCTCTAATCTAACATCTAACCTTTAACCCAATCTCAATAAATTTAAAAATAAAAGGATTATATGCTGTGAGTAAGTTAGCTTGAGCAGTAGCATATGAGGCTCATATTTGGGAAGTTTGATTCATACCATTCTGACCAACATGAGTTTTTTTTTTTTTTTTCCCTGATTTTCTTCAGCTGACAAGAAAATGCTGGTTGGAATTTCATTACCAAAACCTGTTTAATCACATTCACCATTTCATAGAATAGGCATTGCTAAAAAAATTGAACCATTGGTTTTCTACAAATAATGCTTGACACACAATATAAACACACATCCTACTGGATTCACCTTAAATTTCTAGATGCAATATGACCTTAGTTTTCATTAATATGTAAAGAAGTGACACTGTGAGGTTTATTTTAATTAATAAATTGAGTTAGATTTAACAACTCATCTTATAATTGTAGATTTATTGAAGACTAGTTTCGATACATCTTCATATCCTTTTCAATTCTATCTAACTGTTGAATTGGTGGTTGGTGATCCTGTAGGTTTATATTGCACATAAACGGCAATCTTTAATAGTTTAACATACAGAGTTGTGAACGTCCACATGAGCAGAGAACATTTTAATACAGAGAAGGAACACATATCAAATATAGCAAAAGAGAATGTTTTGAAGACATTTTTTTTAATGAGGAATATTCCGCAATACTGTGTTTCTCCTTCAAACACGGAAGAAAGCAAAAATATATATAAAGAAAAGAAGCATATAGTAATGAAAGAAATAAGGAAAGCTAAAAATGACCATTGAGATTGAAGAAAAGACGATTCATACAAAAGTAGATAGATTCAAAAAATAAAAATTGATAAATGAAGGTACTCTTCAGACCGATAAAGAATTTGATAAAATACTTAGGAAATTTACCTACCATCCTTTGGCATACAATAAGTTAAAAAAAATCAACAAATTTAATATTAAATTAGCACTGAAAAATGATTGTGGCCTGAATAGATTAATTAAAGCCAACAAAATGAAAAGATTAATGAAGACAATAAATTGGCGATTTATCAAAACTGATTGCAAAGATTGTGAAAAAAATATACATAGAAAAAACAAAAAAGGAACTTAAATATAAAATTTAAAGAATACCTTAGAAATGATAAAAATGAGGAAATAGATAAATCTGCATTAGCTGCATATGCATGGTTAGAAAAAACAGAATCAAAACAAAGGCCAAATTATTGAAACAGATAAATCTAAGGAACTCACAGTTTGGGACAAAATTCACATAAAAAATTAAATAAAAGGAAAATTGTGTATTTTGAAATTCCTGGGGAAGCAACCTACAGGATAGCCAATCACCAATTCAACAGTTATATGGAATTGAAAATGATACAAAGATGTATTGAAACTAGTCTTCAAGAAATCTACAATTATCAGCTGAGTTATCAAATCTAACTCAATTTATTAATTACCTTAGTTGTTAGGCATCTAAAAATAAGAATGAAATAGAAAAAGTTACATAAGTGGTGCAAGAAATGGCCTAAGTTCAATAGGTGAATGATTATAAAATTACATTATAATCTCCAGATGATTATAAAATTACATTATAATCTCCAGACAGAATAGCAACAAAGAAAAAGAAAAATCTAAGAGTCAGAAAAATGTTTACAGAAGATATTAATTTGTGCTACTAAAACTTTGCTCTTTCTGGTTTCATAACTTATAAGTGTCTAAATGGCTCAACGAGTAGGGTGCGTGTAGGCAAACAGTTTTCAGACACTTTTGAAATCCAGAATGGGTTGAAGCAAGGAGATGCACTATCTCCTCTACTATTTAATTTTGTACTAGAGCATGCCATTAAATCTTTAGAGAATGAGGAAGGCCTACAACTGAATGGTATTAATTAGCTGTTAGTTTATGCTGATGATGTAGTACTACTGGCCGATAGCGAGGAGATACTAAAGGCCAACACGCACACACTATTGAGTAACACTAAGAAATTAGGACTGGAAGTAAATATCAGTAAAACTAAATATATGGTCACACGTAGAAATACATTATATAATGGAAATGGACAGCTAATGACAAATGAGGGAAATTTTGAGGAATTGGCTGAATTCAAATACCTAGGAACAATAATCACAAATAGGAATGAGATGCACAAAGAAATTAAACATAGGCTCAATTCTGGAAATGCATGCTATTATGCATTGCAGAGACTTTTGATGTCCCAACTCCTTTCAAAAAATGTTAAGCTGAAAATATATAAAACTATTATTCTACCAGTTATATTATATGGGTGCGAAACATGGACTCTTACTTTAAGGGAGGAAAGGAGATTACGAGTATTTGAGAATAAAGTTCTTAGGAAAATTTTGGACCAAAGAGAGATGAACAGACAGGTGAATGGAGAAGACTACATAACAATGAACTACATGGTCTTTATAGGAAGCCAGATATAATAAGAACAGTTAAGTCCCGTAGACTGCGATGGGCAGGACATGTTGCGCATATGGGGAATGAAAGACGTGCATGGAAACTTCTTGTAGGAAAGCCAGAAGGAAAACGGCCAGTTGGTAGACCAAGAATGAGGTGGGAGAACAACATTAACTATGATTTGAGGGAAGTAGATTATACAGGGAATGATTGGAAAGCATTAGCTCAGGATAGGGATGTATGGAGAGCTTATGTCCGTGCGGCCATGAACCTACGGGTTCGATAGTGCCAGTGAGTAAGTAAGTAAGTAAGTGGTTATTGGATTGATTTTCTGAAATTAAGTTTAGAGTAGCACCATAACTTTTTACCCCTTACACTCACTCTCACAATTGAGTGTACACTTGAAATTACCACATAAAAAATACTGTACATAATACATATGTAAACAGTTATATATATATATATATATATATATATATATATATATATGTAGTGCATACAGTGGACCTTTCAAAGCCTTTGTTAAAGAAATTTAAATAATTTTCTATATTTAGACTATGTTTACTCTTTTACTAAATGACGCAGAAAATTCAAACAAAATTCAAGAAATTGTCACAATTGATAATAATTGCACTGTGTTGTATGCTCAATTTTGAGGACTTTCAAAGTACACAGTTTTTGTTTCGTAATATTTTTATTACATAAAATACTGTATATAAAGACATGTTCAATTTTAGTTTAGATTTATGTCCAGAGAATAGGAATTTAGTGTTGTGTACGCTAAATTGTGCGAGCAACTGTATATGACATCTACAACAAACTGTAATGCTACCCAAATCTTTTTTCTGTACCTTGTTGCAATGACCTCTATAACTCTTTTGTTTTGCATTATTGTTGCACTTTTTATTTTTTACTACATTCAAAATTTACTTGTTCCACTAATATTGATATTCATTTTTTATTTTACAATACAATAGTAAGTAACATTAAGAGATTTGGTAATAATTAAAAAAACATTTTGTTTTGTCTGTTCATTCTTACCTCTTATAGTTGCTTTTGTCGAACATATGTGAACGTCAGAGCAGTCTATCGCCTCCAGTTCGATAAGAAGCTTCTGAAAAATTATGTTCGACAAAAAACAACTATTACGAGGTAAGAATCGAATAGACACAAAATGTTTATTTAATTAATTGAATATTCCTACTTGTTTCACAGATTTTCAGATTACAAAACTGGATTTTCACATTCTTAAATGCTATTTTGAAACAAAACAAAATGTTTCTATATAGTCTATATGTCGGCCACAGTGGATTAGTGGTTATGGTCCTTGCGTCTAGTTCTGAGGGTTACGGTTAAAACCCAGCCGGGGTCGATGGATTTTGTTTAGGATGGAAAAATCCAAGGAGCAAGTCCTCTGGGAGGAACTTTAAGCCGTGGGCCCGTCTGAAGAGTTTCAGGCTCATAAAAGTTCCTTAAGCTTGAATAAAGTGGCCTTAAAGCAAAATTTATCAACATCAATGTCCTAGTAATACCTTAGTTGCCTGTTGGATGTCTCATTGGGTTGGTGTGTTGACCAAATGCCATCCATGACATCTATGAGCAAATAAGGTAACTAAAAATTAACTTGGTCTATTAACTCCTTACAAAGGAGAGACTATGGCTCAACAATGGGCTTATAGATAGATGCCTGTGTACAGAATGTCTGATAAGTTACTCCCTATTTTTAAACAGTTATAATTTCTAAGAGAAACTATTAAATTGTCAGCATCAGAAAGCATTGGTTGTTTAAAAAAGAGGCAAAACAAGAAATGGTTTGATGAGGAATGTGCCGACATTGTAAAGAAAAGAAAGCTAGCAAAAATGAAATGGTTACACGAGCCAAATGAGATAAATTTAGAGCAATTGGGTACTATTAGACGGGAAACCACGAAGTTACTAAAGAGTAAAAAGAGGGAATATTAGAGAGAGAAGATTAATGATCTTGAAATGAATGCAAAAAATAGGAACATTAGAGAATTATATCAGGGAATTAGTATAGAGAAGAAAGGGTTTCAGGCTAGAACAAACATAATTCGAAATGAAAATGGGGATATGATTGCAGATTCTAGGAGTATATTAAATAGATGGAAAAGTTACTTTAATCAGCTATTAAATGTACATACAGAACAGGACATTGAGGAGGATAAGTTACAGACAGCAGAAATGCTAGTCGCAGAGCCAAGTGCATTAGAGGTTGAAATGGCGATTGAAAAATTGAAGATGTATAAAGCATCAGGTTCAGATGAGATCCCAGCAGAACTTCATAAAATCAGGAGGAGAAAAATTTATATACAAGATACGCTGGTTTGCTTAGTGTGATTTGGGAAAAAAGAAGCTCTTCCAGAATGAATGGAAGGAATCAATTATCGTACCAATTTATAAGAAAGGAGATTAAAACTGATTGCAACAACTACAGGGGCATCTCATTACTTTCAACTTCATACAAAATTCTACACAAATATATTAGTAAGCAGACTTACTCCCTACATTGATGACATTCTAGGAGATCATCAATGTGCATTTAGAAGAAACAGGAAACAGGTCTACAACAGATCAGATTTTTAGTATTAGACAGATTTTAGAAAAGAAATGGGAATATAATGGCACTGTACATCAACTATATGTAGACTTCAAAAAAGCATATGATTCAATTAAGAGGGAGAAGTTATATAGTATCCTGCTGGAGTTCGGAATTCCTAAAAAGTTAGTTAGACTTATACGAATGTGTCTTAAATGGCTCAAATAGTAGGGTGCGTGTAGGCAAACAGTTTTTCGATACTTTTGAAATCCAGAATGGGTTGAAGCAAAGGAGATGCACTATCTCCTCTACTATTCTATTTTGTACTAGAGCATGCCATTAAATCTTTAGAGAATGAGGAAGGCTTACAAACTGAATGGTATTAATAAGCTGTTAGTTTATGCTGATGATGTAGTACTATTGGCCGATAGCGAGGAGATATTAAAGGCCAACACGCACACACTATTGAGTAACACTAAGAAATTAGGACTGGAAGTAAATATCAGTAAAAACTAAATATGTGGTCACAGGTAGAAATTCAGTATATACTGGAAATGGACAGCTAATGACAAATGCGGGAAATTTTGAGGAAGTGGCTGAATTCAAAATACCTAGGAACAATAATCACAAATAGGAATGAGATGCACAAAGAAATTAAACATAGGCTCAATTCTGGAAATGCATGCTATTAGGCATTGCAGAGGACTTTTGATGTCCCAACTCCTTTCAAAAAACGTTAAGCTGAAGCTATATAAAACTATTATTCTACCAGTTATATTATATGGGTGGGAAACATGGACTCTTACTTTAAGGGAAGGAAAGGAGATTACGAGTATTTGAGAATAAAGTTCTTAGGAAAATTTTTGGACCACAGAGAGATGAACAGACAGGTTGAATGGAGAAGACTACATAACAATGAACTACATGGTCTTTATAGGAAGCCAGATATAATAAGAACAGTTAAGTCTCGTAGACTGCGATGGGCAGGACATGTTGCACGTATGGGAGATGAAAGACGTGCATGGAAGCTTCTTGTAGGAAAGCCAGAGGGAAAACGCCCAGTTGGTAGAACCAAGAATGAGGGTTGGGGGAGAACAACAGTAACTAGGAGTTGCGGGAAGTAGGAAAAATTTGATATGGGAATGATTGGAAAGCATTAGCTCAGGCTCGGGATGTATGGAGAGCTTTATGGTCCGCGTGGCCATGAACCTACGAGTTCAATAGTGCCAGTGAGTAAGTAAGTAAGTGAGTATAATTTCTAAATTTTTTAAACCATTTTTTAAACTACTATAGTTAGAAACACCACTGTTTGAAGTTTTGTTTAATATAATTTTAAATTTTTTATGTTTTTATCTAGATTAACATTTTCCAATCCTGGATAGAATCTAATTTAAGAAAGAAAAATTAATGCTTGAACTGGGATTTAAACTCTGGACCTCTTGTTCTACATATGAGTGTACTGTCCATTATACCATTCAAACAATGATACAAACATTAACATTTGTATTGTTATTTAACATTTTCCAATACTGTCATTTTAACACAGTTCCAATAATGGATAATATTATAATATTATAATGATATTGTGAAAAGAAAAATTAATGTCCGAACTAGGAATCGAACCATGGACCTCTAGTTCTCCAGACTAGTGTGCAGCCCACTACACCATTCTAGACCTGGCACAAACATCAACAATTCTTTCCACATATACAAATTTATAATTCTCGTTTCGTCTGCTGTCAGGTAGGTGACACCACCATCGCCAATAGCCGGCTTCGTTTAGAAGTATCTATATTTGAGAATATTACACCACCACTTTAATAAGCAGTAAACGATGTAATTTAACATTTTCCAATACTGTTATTTTAACACAGTTCCAATAATGGATCATATTATAATATTATAATGATATTGTGAAAAGAAGAATTAATGTCCGAACCAGGAATCAAACCATGGACCTCTAGTTCTCCAGACTAGTGTGCTGCCCACTACACCATTCTAGACCTGGCACAAACATCAACAATTCTTTCCACATATACAAATCTATAATTCTCATTTCGTCCGCTGTCAGGTAGGTGACACCACCATCGCCAATAGCCAGCTTCGTTTAGAAGTATCTATATTTGAGAATATTACACCACCACTTTAATAAGCAGTAAACGATGTAATTTAACATTTTCCAATACTGTTATTTTAACACAGTTCCAATAATGGATCATATTATAATATTATAATGATATTGTGAAAAGAAGAATTAATGTCCGAACCAGGAATCAAACCATGGACCTCTAGTTCTCCAGACTAGTGTGCTGCCCACTACACCATTCTAGACCTGGCACAAACATCAACAATTCTTTCCACATATACAAATCTATAATTCTCATTTCGTCCGCTGTCAGGTAGGTGACACCACCATCGCCAATAGCCAGCTTCGTTTAGAAGTATCTATATTTGAGAATATTACACCACCACTTTAATAAGCAGTAAACGATGTAATTTAACATTTTCCAATACTGTTATTTTAACACAGTTCCAATAATGGATCATATTATAATATTGTAATGATATTGTGAAAAGAAGAATTAATGTCCGAACCAGGAATCAAACCATGGACCTCTAGTTCTCCAGACTAGTGTGCTGCCCACTACACCATTCTAGACCTGGCACAAACATCAACAATTCTTTCCACATATACAAATCTATAATTCTCATTTCGTCCGCTGTCAGGTAGGTGACACCACCATCGCCAATAGCCAGCTTCGTTTAGAAGTATCTATATTTGAGAATATTACACCACCACTTTAATAAGCAGTAAGCGATGTTATTTAACATTTTCCAGTACTGTTATTTTAACACAGTTCCAATAATGGTTCATGTTATAATATTATAATGATGTGCAAAGAAAAATTAATGTCTGAACCAGGAATCGAACCGTGGACCTCTAGTTCTCCAGACTAGTGTGCAGCCCACTACAGCATTCTAGACCTTACACAAACAACAACAATTCTTTCCACATATACAATTCTATAATTCTCGTTTCGTTCGCTGTCAGGTAGGTGACACCACTATCACCAACGGCTGGCTTCGTTTAGAAGTATCTATATTTGAGAATTTTACACCACCACTTTAATAAGCAGTAAACGATGTTATATAACATTTTCCAATACTGTTATTTTAACACAGTTCCAATAATGGATCATATTATATTATAATGATATTGTGAAAAGAAAAATAATGTCCAAACCAGGAATCGAACCATGGACCTCTGGTTCTCCAGACTAGTATGCAGCCCACTACACCATTCTAGAGGTCCATGGTTCAATTCCTGGTTCGGACATTAATTTTTCTTTTCGCAATATCATTATAATATGATCCATTATTAGAACTGTGTTAAAATAACAGTATTGGAAAAAGTTAAATAACATCGTTTACTGCTTATTAAAGTGGTGGTGTAAAATTCTCAAATATCGATACTTCTAAACGAAGCCGGCCGTTGGCGATGGTGGTGTCACCTACCTGACAGCGGACGAAATGAGAATTATAGATTTGTATATGTGGAAAGAATTGTTGATGTTTGTGCCAGGTCTAGAATGATGTAGTGGGCTGCATGCTAGTCTGGAGAACCAGAGGTCCAGGGTTCATTTCCTGGTTCGGACATTAATTTTTCTTTTCACAATATCATTATAATATGATCCATTATTGGAACTGTGTTAAAATAACAGTATTGGAAAATGTTAAATAACATTGTTTACTACTTATAAAAGTGGTGGTGTAATATTCTCAAATATAGATACTTCTAAACGAAGCCGGCCGTTGGCAATGGTGGTGTCACCTACCTGACAGTGGACGAAACGAGAATTATAGATTTGTATATGTGGAATGAATTGTTGATGTTTGTGCCAGGTCTATAATGGTGTAGTGGGCTGCACACTAGTCTGGAGAACTAGAGGTCCACGGTTCATTTCCTGGTTCGGACATTAATTTTTCTTTTCACAATGTCATTATATTATAATATGTTCCATTATTGAAACTGGGTTAAAATAACAGTATTGGAAAATGTTAAATAACATCGTTTACTGTTTATTAACGTGGTGGTGTAATATTCTCAAATATAGATACTTCTAAACGAAGCTGGCCGTTGGCAATGGTGGTGTCACCTACCTGACAGTGGACGAAATGAGAATTATAGATTTGTATGTGTGGAAAGAATTGTTGATGTTTGTGCCAGATCTATAATGGTGTAGTGGGCTGCACACTAGTCTGGAGAACTAGAGGTCCACGGTTTGATTCCTGGTTCGGACATTAATTTTTCTTTTCAAAATATCATTATAATATAATATGATCCAGTCCACCACTGTGGTCTCGAGGTAGCGTGCTGCCTTGTCACGCAGCAGGCCCTGGTTCGATCCCTGGTCGGGACAGTTTTTCTGGGTGAGGTTTTTATCGGGGTTTTTCCTCACCTGTAAGACAAATGTCAGGAAACTTTAAGGCCCAAACAGTCCCCGAAATCATATGGCCATCATCATCATCATCCTTCATCAGTGTGGAAAGCAACGGGAAGCTACCACACCTACAATTCCCTAGTAAAAAGCTGCAAAGTGTAGCATGAAAATGCTATGATTGCAGTGAAGGACCTGCCCTCGGGCAGAATTACTATGGATGCATGGATAATATGATCCATTATTGGAACTGTGTTAAAAATAACAGTATTGGAAAATGTTAAATAACATTGTTTACTGCTTATAAAAGTGGTGGTGTAAAATTCTCAAATATAGATACTTCTAAACGAAGCCGGCTGTGGGCGATGATGGTGTCACCTACCTGACTGCGGACGAAATAAGGATTATAGATTTTATATGAGGAAAGAATTGTTGATGTTTGTGCCAGGTCTAGAATGGTGTAGTGGTCTGCACACTAGTCTGGAGAACTAGAAGTCCACAGTTTGATTCCTGGTTCAGACATTAATTTTTCTTTTCTCAATTTCATTATAATATTTGTATTGTTTGAATGGTGTAATGGACAGCACACTCCGTATGGAGAATGAGAGGTTTAGGTTCATATCCTGGTTCAAGCATTAATTTTTCTTTTTTAAATCATTTTAAATCTCTACATTAGCTCAAGCATTGTCTACACATCTTTGTAAGTAAACAGTATGTACAGTACTGCTGCCTGCAGCTTGTTTAGTGGAACATTAATTAACATATCAGATATTGTTGCTTCTAAATTCTGTTTTTTTTATTTTCTTTAACACCTTCATAACCCATCCCCAGAGAAAAAGTAACAAGACATTAAATCAGGGCTATGGGCAGGCCATTCATGTGCACCACGTCTGCCAATACAACAATCTGGGAAATGATCATGCACCCAGTCATGGACATCATTTGTGCAGGTGCTCCATCCTGCATTTAGTTAATCCGTGGGTTATTCCACTCTGAAATGACTGGTCATACACAATATTCCAGCATTTCCAGATATCTGTTGGCATTCATTGTGTTCTGCAGAAAGAAAGGACCAACAAGTTTAGATGACATGATACCACATCACATTGTCACATTTGGAAGTATTATTAACTTAAATTCTAACACGATTTTAAGTTAAAATTAAACTAATAACCTTCAAAATTATAAATGGAGCAGCTTCTTTAAGTCTATGCTTTTCCAACACATTCATTTAGGTTCACGGGCCCAATAATGGCAGTTATGCCTGTTTACAATCCTCCAGTGTGAAAAACTGCCTCATCAGACCACAGAATATTCTTAAAAAGTTCACCTCAATCATCTTTCCAACCCAAGAAAATTTCTCCAAACTCCATTCTTCTATCACTCTCATCTGGAAACAATTGCTGCACAAAATGTGGCTTCTATGACTTAAAAGACAGATATTTCTTAAGAATGATTTAAATTTCATGATGTGAAAGATCACTTTCATGAGATCCATCATGCAATGATTTCTTAGGGCTCTTCATGAACATTTCACGAACTCCGTCAAAATTCTCTCGTGTCCTCGAAGTTATTGGTTTTCCGTATCTCCTTGCATCACTGGCACTGCCTGTTATTAGCTTTGTATGGCAATTTTTAATTGTTTTTACATCCAGTGTTGCATGGATCCCTCATTCAGCTCTCTACCACCTTTGTACTTGCACCACAGTTCCCCAGACCTCGTAACGAGCTGCTGTTCTGGCCTGGTCTTCAACACTCAACACAGGTGGCATTTCAATTAAAATAAAAGAAAAAATGAAGTTAAACAAAATCTCGAAAAGTAGAAAAAAAATTAATAAATAAAGAAAAAAAATGATGTTAAACAAAACCTCAAAGAATAGTGTTTTTAACAATAGTAGTTCTAAAAAAATAGTTAATAAATAAATAAATTATAACTATTTAAAAATAGGGAGTGACTTAAACACACATCTATAAAAAAGTAATTGGGCACATGTCTAAAATGTTAGTCTGATTGTTCTTGCCCCTTTAGAACCTCGTGGCATTACCTCTTCCTGCTATAACAGCATCCACTCTGTCAAGTATGGTCTCCACTAGTTTGTGTAGGACATCCATTGGAATGCTTTGCCATTCCTTTTGTAGCATCTCACTCAGTTGAAAGAGGAAATTTGGATGCATCTCTTGAGACTTTGGTTGCCATCCAATTTATCATTGGGATTGAGGTCAGCACTCTCTTGCAGGCCAGTCCAATTGTTGAACATTATTGTCCGGATACCATTATGTAGTAGGCTGTGAAACATGGCACTTAAAATTGTCATCCTGGATAACTAGAGTCCATTCCATAAATATGCCATAATATTGGGGCATTTTATTATCCAGCCTGCTTGTGAATTCAATGTGCCCATGTATCAAAGTCTTATAGCTTTGCACCAAATGCTATCTCTTTCTCAAGGTTCTCTTGCTCTCTGAAAAACATAATGGCCATATCTAATTACATACTAAATTAATTATAACCATGGGTGCCCAGTTATTTTTTGGTAGATTGTGTACACACACACACATACAGGATGTAAGAAAAATAGTGAATCAAACATCAGGTATAGTTTCCTCATATGAATAGCCACCCATATCTACAGAATGTAAGAAAAATAGTGAGTGTCAAACTTCAGGTATAGTTTCTACATATGAATAGCCACCCATATCTAAGTACATACTAAATTAACTACAACCATGAGTGCCCAATTATTTTTTGGTAGATTGTGTACACACACACACACACACCTAGAGGATGCAAGAAAAACAGTGAGTCAAACTTAGATATAGTTTGATCGTATGAATAGTCACCAGAACACTTTTTCCCAAGTTGAGTTTTATATGAATAATGGTTATTAATGACATGTGGGACTTTTTTTTAAATAAAATTTGTAAAAAATTTGGGTTATAACCTTGTGTGCCGCTATTCGTATGTAAATATAAAAAAGAGTTTATGTCAACATGGGTTCACAAATGCTTTGTTTTCCATTAGAAGTATGGTAATATGTATTTGTTAAATTCATTTGTTAATGTTCCAATCTGTATACATTTGTTTACAAGAACTGTACAAAATATCCACCTCCTGCCTGACTACGGATACAAATTGTCATCTCAGTGACATCCAGAAATGTAATTTCAGAAAAACTCACCAATTTAAGTAACTAAAACACCTGGAATCCGTGTGCGAGAGTTAAGATTATCAAGCATAAATTATTTACCCTATACATAGTATTGAAATAAGAAATAAAATTATTAGTCTAGAAGTCCCTTTACAGACAAAATCCTCCTCTAAGAAGCTGAACTCTACATGTTTTAGCTGGTTGAGCTACTCCACAAAAGAGGTACTGGTTGCTTGGGGTTGTTCATTGGGTTTATCTGAGCTTGTTTTGATTTTGTTCATTTAATTCCACAAGTACAAAATATGTAATATGTGTTTCACATTTAATATTCCATAAACAAAAGATCTGAGGTGCACAATGATCCTTCTGTAATCCCCTATAATGCAACAATCAAACTGTGTTATATACTGGTAACCGTCTCTTAATTATGAGAAAAATCATACCTGAAGTTCAGCTCACAATTTTTGTTCCTCCCTGTGTGTATGTAAAATTTGTATAAATATAGTGGAAGCCCTTTTAACTAACTGGCCTGTTTGGGTCTGAACCCTGGCTGGATAATCCAATTTATAGGCTTTGCTCAGCAAGTAACCTTACAAGGAAATATTTTTTTTAAATACTACCATAATACCAAAATTAACATTTACATGTCTGCATGACTGATTCTTTTGTGATTCATTAAGAAAAAAACATTGATAAACATATGATAATCCTATGTTCATTCTATTACAGTACAATACTGTACATAGTCTGTAGTACTATTGCAAAAACTACTACTCAATAGAGACACACAGACATATTGAGACATTACTTTTTTTTATGAATTAACACAATGAGGTATTTTTATTTATGTACAATTTTACCACTCACCTCATATTTTTCTTCTTCTTAAACAAGTTTCCAAACTATCTTCTATTCCATCGTCAGTATTGTTTTGTTGTCTTGAAGAGCCATCTTTTGCTCCCTCTGTTGATAGACTGAAAATCATCTTATTGAAAGAAAGGCTAAATTATTAAAACAAATAGAGAAACCTAAAGAACTGACTGTTTGGGAAAAACTCTACACTAAAAAAAAAACAAAAAGGAGAAATTGATGAACTTCAAAATTCCTGCGGAAAATGATTTGATTTCGAGGTTTTTCAGTCTACCAACAGAGGGAGCAAAAGACAGCTCTTCAAGATGATAAAATAATGTTCATGAAATACCGACGATGGAACAGAAGATGGTTCCGAAACTAGTTTAAGGAGAAGAAAAATATGAGGTGAGTGATAAATTTGTGCATAAATGGTTTATTTTAGGAAGTTATATTTTGAGGTTCTTTTAATCAAGTTTATTTTAAATCTGGTATCATCTTACCTCAATTTAATGTTGATTTGTTCTCGAACATGTTTCAATATATCTTCTGTATCATCATCAGCTTTTGGCCAGACTGAGTCTTGCTGATGATGATATAGAAGATATATCGAAACATGTTCGAGAACAAATCAACATTAAATTGAGGTAAGATGATACCAAATTAAAAAAAAAACTTGATTGTACATAAATATTGAGACATGTTTGTGAGCTGCAGTATGTTATTAATTGCCAATTGCATGATGTCGGGGCAGGCCAATTAATCCAACAGCCATTTAACCCGAGGGCTTCCACTGTAAAACCAAACACTACCATCAAAATACAAATATAGTAACAACATTGATAAACAACATAGAATGAGATCTTTTTATTGACAGAAAGATTACTTTGACAAATTCTGTTTTACATTATAACATTAACATATAGCCTATAAATTAATACTGCACAATTTTAATTATATACTGAGGAGTCTTACTTAAATATTATAAATAAGTTGAATGTTCTTTAAAATCATGTTCTTTATAAACATATCCATTCATTATCAAACTTCTGCTCATGTTAATTATTGAGAGTTAGTTATTTTGACTCACCTCAATTTTTTTTTCTGCAGATTATATTTTTGCCGCATCTATGTGACATTTTCGATGCATTGTAACTGTTGTGTTTGCAGTTGTCATCCTGTAGGTTGTTTTATACTCCCTCTGTTGGCTGACCAATGAATTTCCAAATCTGCTCTTATAACTAGTTCTTCTGTAACAGATATTCTGAATATAATTTGTAATATGTTTGATTATAGGAACGTTGGTATTCAGTAATGGATGAGGAAGCAGATCTATTTGAAGATGCAATATCTGTGACTTCAGTAAGTTCTGGAGCAACTTGGAAAAAAGGAAGAGATTATATTAGTTTATCAAGGTGTACTATATACCATAGTGCACAAGACCTTCAAGAACCACCCAGTGAAGAAGAAGAGCAACCTATGATGGCTGTCAACCAAGAGCCAGTGGAATCTGGCAGTAACTGTGTGAATCCGGTATGTAATAAAATATTAACTGATAATATAAAATTGTTTCTTGTTTTATTCATATTAAGTTGTTTTACCATAACACAATGGAATAACCACTATTGTTTCTTTGTGCCATTGGTTAAGAATTGTGGATTCATATCTGTATGAACCTTCATGATCTATTAACTGGGCACCTGGGAGGCCTGGTTTCAATATGACAAATTTTTCCTGGTTTTATTAAATTGTTAAGGCATATACTAGGAGAGACCATTTTATTATACCATCCATCCATCCTTAGTAATTCTGCCCGAAGGCAGGTCCTTCACTGGAATCCCCTAGCATTTTCATGCTATGCTTTCAGCTTTACTAGGAAATTGTAGGTGTGGTAGCTTCCCGTTGCTTTCCACACCGGTGAAGGATGATGGTGGCCATATGATTTCGGGGACAGTTTGGGCCTTAAAGTTTTCCTGACATTTGTCTTACAGGTGAGGAAAAAACCCCGATAAAAACCTCACCCAAAAAAACTGCCCCAACTGGGGATCGAACCTGGGCCTGCTGCGTGACAAGGCAGCACGCTACCTCGAGACCACAGCGGTGGACTATTATACCATAGTAAGTCATTTAAATTCTACAGGAACATTATCATATGTTATAAACCGTCTACTGGCAGCAAACAAAGATCCTAGATGTAATATGACTATCAGACAATGTTATAAACCGTCTACTGGCAGCAAACAAAGTTTCTAGATGTAATATGACTTTAGATGTTAAGGCATCTATAAATCATAATGTAAAGATAAAAAATGTAAGAGTAAATAATGTATTCCTTGAAATATTAACTACACAATGTGTATGTATATCTAATGCTAAGGATTTAAAAATTAACCCTCTTACTAATAAACCATATATAAGGTTTATACACATCACAGTTGAAAATTCTTACTAATAAACACTGTATTAGCTATTAATAGTGAGTAGAGAACATATTTTAATCGACTCACCTCATACATTTTCAAACTTTTTTGATACCGACGGTTTCAGACAAAATCATGGCTTCCATGACTGAAGAAGGACATGATTTTGTCTGAAACCGTCGGTATCAAAGAAGTTTGAAAATGTATGAGGTGAGTCGATTAAAATATGTTCTCCACTCACTATTAATGATATAACCTCATAATGTTTACTTCCCAATATTAATTGAAATATGACTGTATTAGCTACTCAGTGTATAAGAGGTGTACAACTTTACATGGGAATTGTTATACATGCCTCCAGCCTTGTTTAAGGATTGTATAACTAGACAAAATGTCGGACTTTCATATCAACTGATTGTTGTCTTATGATATTGATGAATGTTTCCTTAAATTTAACGCAAAATGCAACACTTTAACGACTGTTTGATGGATGCACAGGACATAAATAATATTTATAAAGCTCTGGGTAGGAAAATAAAGGCATCATAAAGTGCCTTTTGTTACACTCATTCTCGATTAGGCCTAATAATATTTTAAAGTTGAACATTGATTCACAAAAGAATATGTGCTACAAAGTTGCTGTAGACAAGATTTAACCTGAATGTAGTTTAAATGCTTCATAACATTATTTTAACAAAACGTTCTTGCATCATTAATACATAATACACATACTGATATAAAAAATGTATTTAATTATAGATGTACAATTATTGCACCAAGTCACATGTTAGGTTGGTAGTCTTGTGGTTAGAGCTTCTGACTACAGTTTGTGGGGTCCTAGGTTCGATTCCCGATCAAACTGCAGATGATTTTTTTTTTTGCTTAAAGCATTATTTTGTTGTCACTAACATTTCCTATTATTTTAAATGTTTTCTAACATATCTTAAAACACTGTATATAATTCATAAGTAATGGGAAAAACTTTTATTAGTTTCCAAGAATTGTTCAAAGTTCTTGATGTTAGATGGCAGCACATTATCTGTAAAACTAATTCTATGATATATTTGACATAGTCTAAACAAAAATGTAAATAAATTAAAACACTAATAGTGAGTGGAGAACATATTTTTATCGACTCACCTCATATAATTACAAATTTCTTTGAAACCGTCGGTATCGAAGAAATTTGTAATTATATGAGGTGAGTCCATAAAAATATGTTCTCCATTCACTATTAATGATATAACCTCATAATGTTTACTTCCATATTACGCCAATATAATTATAAATATAAATTACAACACACTTATTTGTCCAATACCTCCCCAATTAGGGGAATCTCTCTCTATTCTTATCCATACTCATTTTCTTACACAATCACTAGATTGATGTCGTTTTCTTTCTGTTACAAACTGCACGTAATATGTTCTGACGTCATAATGATGACGAATATGTGACATATTGTGTGTAACGGTTGTATTGTTATATAGCTCCTGCACAACGTTTATTAGTAAGGAAATTATACAGGGTGGACCGCTCGAATGGACCTAATTTCAATTGCTTGTTACTGGCAAACGGTTGAAGATAGAAACTTAAAACAACGTTCATAGTACAGAAAAACTCACCAAGTTTCGAATCCTGTCGGTAGATGGCACAAAGATACGTTTCTCGTTCTTAGATTTAATTGTTTGTGAAAATGGCGACTCCGCAGATGAAAGCGCAAGCTGTTTTGTGGTATGCGGAGTTTAAATCAATCATTAGAGTTCAAAGGGAGTTCCGGCGTGTGTTTAACCGTGATGCTCCAACTGCTAGAAGCATAAAGAAGTGGCGTGATACATTATTAGCTACAGGATCTGTGTTGAAGAAGCATGGTGGTGGTCGCAGAGCATCCGATGAAATGGTAGCAAATGTTCAAGCCGCATTTGAGCGAAGCCCCCGGAAGTCATTAAGAAGAGCTTCGCGGGAACTTCAAATACCAAAATCGACATTACAACGGATTGTCCACAAACGCCTCAAACTGCACGCATATAAAGTGCAGTTAGTGCAACGTCTGGAGCCGAATGACATGCCGAAACGAGTGGAATTCGCCAATACGATGCTGGACCGTCTCGGCGCTGATCCTGACTTCATGACCAAGATTTTCTTCTCGGACGAAGCCACTTTCCATTTGTCAGGCAAGGTAAACCGGCATAATGTGCGGATCTGGGGATCGGAGAATCCTCACGCTATTCAAGAGCATGTTCGTGATAGTCCGAAGATGAATGTTTGGTGCAGTTTGTCACATAATAAGGTCATTGGACCGTTTTTCTTCGCCGAGAAAACTGTTCGTGGTACCACATATCTTGACATGCTGGAGCAGTTCTTCTTTCCACAAATTGAACAACTGCAGCCTAACATCGTTTTCCAGCAAGATGGTGCTCCTCCCCACTGGTCCAATGAAGTTCGTACGACTTTGGACAACATTTTCCCTGGCCGTTGGATTGGTAGGGGAGGACCAATCGCGTGGCCCCCGAGATCTCCCGATTTAACACCACTGGATTTCTTTCTCTGGGGCTATGTCAAAGATAAAGTTTACACCACCCCAGTCAAAGACCTTCGTGATCTTCGTGAGCGCATCATAGAGGCTATTGAGAACATTCCAGAAGACATACTCCAACGTACTTGGCAAGAAATTGTTCATCGCTTTGATATCGTCACAGTGACTGCTGGGGCTCATATAGAGATGTGGTGATCTGGATATCAAAACTTGGTGAGTTTTTCTGTAATATGAACGTTGTTTTAAGTTTCTATCTTCAACCGTTTGCCAGTAACAAGCAATTGAAATTAGGTCCATTCGAGCGGTCCACCCTGTACATGATCTACATAAGGCTTATACATTGTATAACTAAATAACTGATGAAAGCCAGTATAAGAGATTTTTATTAGTAAGACCATAAGTAAACTACCTCACTGGCATTTTCAAACCATTAGGTTTGTGTATTTTAGGTAAAGCTTTCATTATCGGTACCGTTGGATTGTTGTTTATGAACTTATTTGTATACTTGTTAAATTCATTGTTTGGTATAATTATTGAACATGATTTTGTTTCTTTTAATTTTCTGTTAAATTTAGCTGTTGGATCTTTGTCGATTTTCTTGAATTTATTTTCATCTACGAATTGTTTAGTTTTTCAATATAATCGTCTTTGTTCCTAGATCCCATAGAAGAAAATTATGACAAGATCAAGGATGAGTTATGTGAAGAATTAGAATAAATATTTGATAGTCTTTCATGATATATGGAAATTGTCTTAGGAGATTTTAATGCAAAAGTGGGGCTTCAATTCGTGTCATAATATGATCAGAGTGAAAATCAGAGAATGGTTGTTGATTCTGAGAGGAATAAATGCTAAAGATAATTCTGAAAAATTTGAATTAAAAAACATGATAAATGATGGATGAACTGTGGCAAGAATACCAGTTCAAAATTGCTAATAGATTAGAAATACTGGACTCTTCAGATAAAAATGTGCAACCAAAGAAGACACTGATATAAATAAAGAATGAGATACTATTAAATTGTCATCATCAGAAAGTGTAGTTTATTTAAAAAAAGAGGCAGGACAAGAAATGGTTTGATGAGGAATGTACGAACATTGTAAAAAAAAGCTAGCAAAAATGAATTGATTTCATGAGCCAAATGAAGTAAACTTAGAGCAATTGGGTAACATCAGACAGGAAACCACTAGGATATTAAGAATAAAAAGAGGAAATATTAAAAGAGAGAAGATTAACGATCTTGAAATGAATGCAAAGGAACATCAGAGAATTATTTAGGGGAAGTAGGAGGGAGAGAAAAAAGTTTCAGGCTACAACAAACATAATTAGAAATGAAAATGGAGATTTGATTAAAGATTCCAGGTTATATTAAATAGATGGATAAATTATTTTAATCAGCCAGTAAATGTACATGCAGAACAGGATATAGAAGAGAATGATATACAGACAGTAGAATGATTTGGGGAAAAAGAAGGTGTTCCGAATGAATTTAAAGAATTGATTATTGTATCAATCTACAAGAAAGGAGATAAAACTGATTGCAACAACTACTTTCAACTTTGTAGAAAATTATAAATTTATTAGTATCCAAACTTACTCCTTATATTGATGACATAATAAGTGATCATCAAAGTAGATTTAGAAGAAATAGGTCTTCAAAAAATAGAAGTAGGGTCACTTCCCACTGTAATTTTTATTAAAAGGTCTACAATAGTTAGGATTTTTTAATATAAGGGAAATTTTAGAGAAAAATGGGAATATTATGACACCGTACATCAAATATATATGGACTTCAATCAGACATACAATTCAATTTAGAGGAAAAAGTTATATAGTATCCTGAATTTCTAAAAAGTTAGACTTATTCAGATGTGTATAAATTTCACAGAGTATGGTGCATGTAGGCAAACAGTTTTCAGATACTTTCAAAATTCACAACAGGTTAAAAAAAGGAGATGTGTTATCTTCTCTACTTTTCATGTTTTGTTCTAGAGCATGCATAAATTCTGAGGAGGATGAAGAGGGCTTATAACTCAGTGGTATTAAGTTGTTTATGCTGATGATGTAATATTATTATTTATTTAGCCTGGTGGATTAAGGCCATGTGGCCTTCTCTTCCACTCACCAGGACAAACATATGTTACATCAGAATATAACAGTCATAATTAACTCTAATATTAAATACTATATGAATAATATTTAATTTTAGGAAGTGATATTTTGAGGTTATTTTAATTATATTATTTTTAGTCTGATCATCTTACCTCAATATTAGTGTTGAGTTGTTCTTGGACATGTTTCAAAACAATTTTGTTTTATCGTCAGCTTTTCCAGACTGAATTGTTTTGAAACATGTCCAAGAACAACTCAACATTAATATTGAGGTAAGATGATCAGACTGAAAATAATATAACTAAATGAATATTTGATCAATAAGATAATATCTATTATATTACGATCTATAATACAACCAATTAATGATAGTTTAGATTCAGACTAAAACTAATAATAAAAAGCAAGCAAGTAAGATGCATTAAATTGTTGGTTGACTGTCCCTCTCTGATGTATGTAAAAAGAACAAAGACAAATAATGAGATATAGAAAACTAATTTTAGGGTTATACAATATTTAAATAAATGAAATATTTGTTAATCTTAATATTATTTTCACAAATAATTTAATTTATTAATTGTTAAAAGAATACTATCAGTGAGGTGTATAAGTTAGTTTGTTATTAAATAATTCTTTAGTTTGTTTTTGAAGGATGGTATAGTTTGACAGTCTCTGACATAGGGCAGAAGGGAATTCCATGTTTTGGCATGTCAGATTGTAAAAGATAATGAATAATACACAGTGTGATGAGGAGGGATGTAAAGGACAATGTGCTGATGGGATCGAGTGTCAAGGTTATGTGTGTCGGATAGTCTGATAAAGCAGCATGATAAATAACTAGCTGATGATGTGTAAAGTATTTTATAGAGAAGGAATAGGGAATGGACAGTCCTACAATCTCTTAGACGAAGCCACGATAATTGTTCCATGATGGTGTAACATGGTCAAATTTGCGAATACCACAAATAAAACGTGCACAAGACTTATTAACACGTTGAAATCTTTGAGTGAAAATAGTATTTAAGTCTGTAAAATGAGTATCACAATAATCAAAATGGGGCATTGCAAGTGTTTCTACTAACATTTTTCTGAGAGGGAATGGCAAAAATTTCTTATGCGATTTAATGAATGTATTATTGAGAAGACTGTTTTGTATGTATAGTTTATTTGTGCATTCCAGTTTAAGTTGTTGACAATAAATACTCCTAAACTTTTTACTGTCTCACTATAAGGTATTTGAACTCCATTAAGTGACACATGCAGTACTATTAGGTGATAGTGAGGAGACAGATGAGGGAAATTTTGAAGAAGTGACTGAATTCATATACCTAGGAACAATAATTTACAAACAGGAATAAGGTGCACAAAAAAATTAAACATTAGCTCAATTCTGGAATTATATGCTACTATGCATTACAGGGATTCTTGTCGTCCCAACTTCTTTAAAAAAATGTTAAAATGAAAAAATATAGAACTTATTGTCCTAGTATATTATATGGATGCAAAACATGGATTCTTTCTTTAAGGAGGGATAAAAGATGACTATCTAAAAATAAAGTTCTTAGGAAAAGTTTTGGACCGAAGAAAGATGAATAGACAGGTGAATGGAGAATACTACTAACAGTGAACTACATGATGTTTATGGGAAACCAGATATAATAAGAACAGTTAAATCTTGTGGATTGTGATAAGCAGTTCATCTGGCATAAATGGGGAATGAAAGAGGGGCATGGAAACTGGGAATACTAGAAGGAAAGTGCCCAGTAGATAGGCCAAGAATGATGTAAGAGAATAACATTAACCATGATTTGAGTGAAGTAGATTATACAGGGGATGATTGGAGAACATTAGTTCATGATAGGGATCTATGGAGAGCTTATGTCTTATGTATAATCTCATGATTATTAAGCTATGGATTTGATAATGCCAGTGATGCCAATGAGTTAATTAGGTATTTAAATTCAACCACTTCTTCAAAATTTCTCTCAATTATCATTAACTGGCCATTTTCTTTATATAATGAATTTTTGGATTCAACAGTTGAAATTATTTTCTTAATATTTTGATGTAAGATCTGTAACACTGTAAAAAAAAATCACCATGTAAAGCACTTGATTCTGCTAGTTTATGAAAATGATGGGGAAGTTCAAAATAAAACAACATGAATTCAAATTTTCCGTAATTTATCATAAATAAATATCATAATCCTCAAAACTTTAATTAGAAGTGATTATAATATTTTTATTAGGAATACTTACATGAAATATACATTTCATCCTTAGAATTTCTATGAAAGTATCTGTGTGTTACTGTACTTCACCTCAAATAAAATAGTACATAATTAAGTTAGCTGCTGATTTCATTACAGCATATATATGTGACTTTTTATCACACTGTTGTTAATTGAAGTTCATTTGCTACCATTCTCAAATAGACATACGTGTGCTTTGAATAGAGGGAATAAGTTTGCTTACATTGAATCAGGATAAGGAAAATAGAAAATTAGTTATAAAGTAGCAAACAATTGCAATTATGTTAAGAGTTAAGTTGCACAGCTCAGTGAGATTACTCCCTATCTTAAGTGTCTTGAAGTTATTTAAACAACAATATCAATTTATTACACATTATTTGTATATGTTATTTACCTTGTAAATTGTTTCTGTATTTTCAACTCACATGGCTGTTATCTATGTGGAAAATTCATCATTGTTCATGTTTCATTTTTTGCTTGATATTTATCCTGCATGAATTTTACTTAGAAATCTAATTCTATCGAGGTTTTTACATTCATTTTGTAAATCTTTATAAACATTCTCTTTTTCTCATGTTTTAGAAAGCATTCAGCTATAAGAATTCAGTATTATCAAGTGATACATCATGTTGTTTTTTCATATTCTGACGAAATACGGGAGCTGCCATAGCATATTTGGTTAAGGCAATATGCTACAAGCTGGAAGGTCAGAAGTTCGAGTTCCGGTGGGGTCATGATTTTTAAATTGGCCTAAGCCTTCTGATAGTACCAGGTTTGACTCAGCTTTTAACGGAAATGAGTACAATATTTGTTCTGGGGTAAAGGCAGAGCTGATATTTTGGCCGACATCTCATTTTGATTATCTGGAAAGTTGAGAACTTTAATCTTCTATTTTCACAAGGGCCTAATAAGTCCATAGTGAGATAATATTACCATTTAGTTGAATTTATTGCTGACTTTATAACAGAAATCACCAAGTTTACAATTGTGTTTTTCAGATATAATGATTTCTAAGTTAAAGTTTAACCCAGAATTGTGATATATTAACAGTTATTAGTTTTCATTTAAAATTGCATTTTCCAATCCTCGATAGAATCTGATTTAAGAAAGAAAAATTAACACTCGAACCAGGACTTGAACCCTGGATATAGAAACAGAGATCCAGGGTTCAAGCCCCAGTTCGAGCATTAATTTTTCTTTCTTAAATTGGTTATTAATTTAGGAATAAATTATATTTGAAGAGAAAAATATATATTTAATTAATTTTTTTTAATTAATGTTGGGAATTTTAAAGAAAAATATATGCTCAGACTGGGGTTTGAACCCAAGACCTTTTGCATTCTATGCAAATGCATTACCGAAAGTGAAAAGTCCTGAGTTTAAACCCCAGTCTGAGCATATATTTTTCTCTTGAAATATAATTTATCCTTCATTGAGATGTCTGGGCACATAATTTTTCTCTTCAAATATAATAAAAACATAGTTATTAATTTGTTTAATATTTAAAGGAAGTGACACTATGAGGTTTATTTT
Source organism: Diploptera punctata (assembly GCA_030220185.1). NCBI lineage: Eukaryota > Metazoa > Arthropoda > Insecta > Blattodea > Blaberidae > Diploptera > Diploptera punctata. The sequence goes on from JASPKZ010000007.1 coordinate 3,323,107, forward strand.
AAGTAATAGGAGTTAGATATGCATGACTCACCTCATATTTGTAACTAGCTTTCTTGAAGACTCAGTTTCAATTTTTTTAAGCATCATTATCAATTCTTTCTGAATGAATTGATAATGATGATTAAAGCATCGAAATCTGGGTCTTCAAGAAAGCTACAAATATGAGGTGAGTCATGCATATATAACTCGTATTATTTAGTTATTAATTTATTATTGAATATCATAACAGTTAATTTCTTTTACCAGAGAAATTGTGTTTCTTTCTCATGCGTTTTTAATATTTAAATGTGTATAAACATTATATAATGGATTTAGATATTTGTGTCAAAATGATGTCATATTATTCAGAAATGAAATTTTGTTTTCAGATACTTACTAGTCCATCAATGTTCCAAGATCTTGGAGACTCGGTAGACTTTGTGCTGGTATGGAATGAAACCAATCCTGCATCATGTACCGAAACTGCAAAGAAGAAACGTGAAATATTTGAACATAATTTAGAAGCAGATGGTTTAAGACTTGAAAGGGAGCAGAATCAATCATTGCATTTCGTCAAAATACATGCTCCAACTGAGGTTCTCATGAGGTACACAGAAATACTCAAACTCCGAATGCCAATGAAAAAGGTGATGTATAATAAGTTATCTTATATTTTTATAATGTAAAACATGGAAAATAATATTGTTATTCTTTGATTGAATGCAGTTGAACTTCTATGTCTCAAAGTAATTGATTGTAAAAAATACATTTCAAAGGTAGGATGAAAATATAATATTTTCATATATGTACTTTACTGCACAGTTTGAACTCATAAAAATTTGTCAACACAACAGTTGATTTATTTTGGGGCATCTTAGTACATGGTTATTGTTAATCCACTGCGCTTTTCATCCATTGAGTGTAGCACTTTGAAACTGGATGGAATTTCTCTGATCTTTGCTTACTTTAAAATATCCAAAACTTTTTATATTAAGAATATATAATTTTATTGTATTTAATGCATTCAGTTTAATTTTTTGTTCACTTTTATTGGGATGACACTTAAGTTTTTTTCAGTTATTCTCTAACTAATGAATGTTCTTTCTTCATTATAGTTTGAAGGTTCAGAAATGTTAGAAGAACCATCATTTGACATAATGGATGAAGTGAAGTCAGTCGTACGTAGATTCATGGATTTTGTTCGCGTTGATCCAAAAATTTTTCAACCACATGAATATAAATTAACAGCAGAATTCAGCAGAGACAAAATTTACTTGTAAGTTAATGTTACACATACACTTTCTTTAATATAAGAAATAATCGGTCTATAATTTTTAGAATTACTACTTTAGAATTACTAAATTTATCATCATAAGTATAACATTTTATAAGTTTAATAATGGGTCAAAAACAAGAATTTCAATTTTATTTTAAAAGAAATTACTATCGAACCAGGAGTCAAACCTCGGATCTCTGATTCTATACGTCAGTGTGATAACCGTTATGCCATTTTAACTTCTGATAGGAACATCAAATTTCTTTCTACTTATACAATTCTCCTTTCATCCGAAGACCAATAAGCATCGCTGTCAACAACAACATCTGACGACTTCTATTCAAAGTATTTTATTGAGAATTTAAACATTAACTGGCTCCCGGTTCGAACATAATTTTTCTTTTTAAAATAAAACTATCAAATTCTGGAAAGTGTTAATTTAAAACATAACATCAAAATAATAAGTTTTACCACTTAAAAGTAATCTTTAAATTCTCAATAAAAATACTTCAAATAGAAGTCGTCAGATGGCATTGCTGGTAGCGATGGCTATCAGCCTTCGGATGAAAAGCGAATTGTAGAAGTGGAAAGAAATTTTACATTCCTATTGGAAGTTCAAATGGCATAACAGTTATCGCACTGACATACAGAATCAGAGATCTAGGGTTCGACTCCCGGTTCAAATGTAATTTTTCTTTCTAAAATAAAACTATATCCAATTCTGTAAAGTGTTAATTTAAAACATAACATCAAGAATTTCAATAATTCAAACAATGAATTTTTTTGCCAATAAATGTCAGTTCATAAGAACTCTTTTACCAATTATTATTTATTTTTACTATTTGCAAATAAGTTTTGTAAATGTGCAGCAGGTAAATAAAAATAATAACAGATGTGAATTTAATGAAAATAAAAAGAAAGTAAAAATTATGTCCACATTCCATAATGATTAGCTGAGCTTTCATTTGGATAGTATTTCATATAATATAATAGCGTAGCCTTCAAGCAGAAATAGTGTCAAATGTCACAAGGTAATATTATTAATTTGTTATTTTATGTCTACATAATTGAGACATCTAGAAGCCAAGGGAAGTAAGTGGATTGATCAATTTTGAGAATATGAAATTTAAAGTTTGGTTCTATTGAACTTTTATAGGAAAAAATCACTATGAGGTTTAATTTAAGATTAAATTAAAATGTTTCATACCTCACCTCATATCCAGTTCTATGTCAGTTACAACTGGTAATTTTTTCTCAAAGCTCATATCCTGTTGTTATCAACTCAGGGCCCATACATTTTATAGGATATCTCCCTTGTCCTTCAAATTACTTCTCACTGTTCCAGTATGTTTGACATTAAGTGCATTGACCAATAAAGTATATTTAATTCCTTTGGCTTCTAACTAACTCACTGGCACTATTGAACCTGGAGGTTCATGGCCGCACAGGCATAAAGCTCTCCATACATCCCTATCCTGAGCTAATGTTTTCCAATCAACCTCTAATCTCATACTCCCACATCTTTCTTGACCTACCTGCTGGGCACATTCCATCTGGTTTTCCTAGAAGAATTTCCATGCCTCTCTTTCATTCCCCACTTGTGTCACATATCCTATCCATCGCAGTCTAAAAGGCTTAATTGTTCTTATTGCATCTGATTTTCCATATAGATCATGCAGCTCACTGTTATAGTCTTCTCCATTCACCTGTTTGTTCACCTCTCTTTGGTCAAAATATTTTCCTAAGAACTTTGTTCTCAAATACTTGTAATTTTTTGGTCAAAATATTTTCCTAAGAACTTTGTTCTCAAATACTTGTAATTTGTTCTCCTCTCTTAAAGTAAGAACCGGTGTTTAGCATCCATGTAATGTAACTGGAAGAAAAAAGTTTTATATATTTTGAATTTAATGTTTTTTTAGATAAATTAAGACACCTTAAATTTAATGAATATAAATTAATTGTATTTTATGTTGACAAATCTAGGTCATTGACAGTCCTTTCATATTCTCAATGCACAAGCCACCACAGTATCAGTAATGAGTATTTTAAGAATTTAATTTTCTGTGCTAATGTAACATGATCAGAAGAGAGTATAGGAATTTAAATAAAACTACGTTCCACCACACTCATCATATTTAGTATTCAATTAAATACCTTTTTTCATTAATATTTTTATCTCCATTTACATCAAGAATTTTAACAATAAAATTTTTAAAAAGGGATTTTGAGAATTTCCCATATATTTTTTATTTAATTTCTTATTATAATGTATATTCTATATATTAAAATAAATATTTACTAATTGAGTCTGAAGATTTTCAGGCTCGTAAAAAATCCTTAAGCCTGAATGAAAAGGCCTCTAAGCAAAATTTACCGAATTTTCCCGTCCTAGTACTACCTTGGTTTCCTAGATGTCAGTATGAGGCGGAACGCTCACCACGTACCACTCAAAATGACATCTATATGAAAACAAGTGTAACTAAATTAGTATGGTTCAAATTATTCCCTGTAGAGGGAGAGCGCCTAAATCTCTGTAAAGGGAAAACATGGGCTTACAATACAAAATAGTTGTATTTGTTTATTTATTTTATGTATTGTGATGTGAAAAGAGTAAATTAATTTAATCGTTCAGCTATAAACTAACATATTTAGCGAAATCAGATACTGGTATACAAGAAAAAAAATGAAACAATTAAAAAAAACTATAATTTTCCTAAATCGAAGGAAAGTATATATTGGTATTGGACTTTTATAGTAAAAACACTATAAGGTTTAATTGGATGGTTTTATGCATCAACCGGCTATGCACCATTATGTAAGTTCCGAGAAAAATATGTTTAAAGTTTCAGTCAATCTTCACTATTTATTGTAGCGCGAAACTAACAATACTTGATATTGCAAGTTATCTTCCTTATTTCGTCATCAACAATATATGAGTGGGAACATTTGTTGCTTAGCTGAATGATGCAAAATTTAGATTAGTATTTATGAAGATCTAGTCCTGCGCCGTAGCCGAGCGGTTAAGGTAGGAAGCCTTGGCGCAGAGCTACGGGACTTGTGCTGGTTCGAGTCTCCATGGGGGAAGAAATTTTCTCATGGTATTTCGGCCAGTATGGGACCGGTGCCCACCCAACATCGTGAGGCAATTGGGTAGTTACAATAAGTAGGGGCTCCAGGTTGAACCAGCTATAACGGCTGGGGGACTCGACATGCTAACCACATGTCACTCCTACACTGGCTGTTGATCATCTACCTCTGTGATTGACACATGTGGATGTGAAGGGCCAGCAGCCGGCTGGTAAAAGGCCAACCGCTGAAAAAGTGGAAAGACCTTAATCGGATTTATGAAGATCTGATCTCATAGCCATTTGTTGCAAAACATAGAATCTCTGATAGGACTGATGGCATTTACATTTTTCTTTAATAATATGGCTATATTTAAAGATTTGGTGCTAGAAATGTGTGTACACTTACTTCATGAGCTAGTGCAACAGATGGCATCAAAATATCAATTTTTTTTAATAGCACTTAGTCAGTTGTTGCATAACATCATCCAATTTAAATCTTAATATACTGGTAACCTGAACTGAAGTATAAATTTTCACCTATCTGTTATTTTACAGATTTGATGTTGAATCTAAAAATTTCTTCACTGCATCAGTCAGAACTTCTGTAGTGGATTATATCTTAGAGCGAGCAAGGTTTTCTGATGATAAGGCAGCTCATTTTGCATTTGGTATCAATCGTTTAATATCTGACAATGTCTACAATGCAGCATATCCACTTCATGATGTATGTATGCATGCTACAAAATGTGCAGTATTTACTGTACAGGAATATTTTAAATAATGTAGATTTGTCACTCTAATATTTACATTCCATAATAATTCAATTGAGGTGGTTAGAAGCGAAGATAGCAAGTACAAGTTTTTTTTTCAGTTTTTCTCAAAAAACAGGTTTAAAGTTGAAGTTGTATAACAAAATATTAACGCATACACTTATGTCTTTTTGTTGCCAAATTAAATTATGCTTTAAAAATGTAACTATGCACCAAACATATTTTTGCGAAAAAAAATCACATATCACTTTGCTTCTAATCACCTGAATTGAATTATTTGGGGAAAAGTACAAACTATATAATTTTGTAGCCAAATCTAAAAGATTATTGGATTAAAATGTTTCTAGTATTGCATTGTTTTTTATTGTCACTTTGAGAAAATTAGTTTGATAGTATCCAAGATTGTCTTAAATGTTTTTAAAAGTGCGTGTTTGTGTTTCAATGCAATCAATTGTATATTTTGTGCTTTGAATATAACTAGAGTACGATTATACAAAACCTTAGCAAGACGTGTACTTTGCTACGGTAGTGAGGAATGGACTTTGAGGAAAGGAGAAGAGAGGAGGATAACTTCTTGTGAAATGAGATTCATGAGATATACAGCAGGATATACTAAATGGGATCACAAATGCGATGACGATATCTTGAAGGAACTACGTTTAGAACCGGTCATTGAACACATACATAGATACCAGAACAACTGGATGTATCATTTGCGACAAATGAGTTCAGATAGAGTTTCCAAGGCCATGCTTTGTCATTGTTCAACAGGGAAGAGATCTCTGGGCCGTCCATAGAAACGGTGGGTACAAAATTCATCAGTGAGATTGTAGTAGGCCTATAGGCCTAAGACTTGGTTGGTTGAATAAGAAGAACTCCTTGCTTGGTGGATAAATAGCAATAATATAGACTCTTTTCATTTTATGACCGAATTCAGCAGACTATTTATGTAGGTGATTTAGGAATGTAGAATGAGTATACATTTTAACTGTTTGTGTGTAGTGTAAATGCATTGTATGAGGGATGGTGATGAAGAGAAGGGAGAAGGTGAAACCTGGTGCTGCAAATAAACTCTTCCTGTCAAGAAGTACAAAAGAGAACAACAGGCTTAATGTCCTCACCTGATGGACGAATTGCTATCAACAGTATCACATACCTTTTCAACATATATACTGTACAGCGGTTTATATTTTAATCCAGGCATCAGGTGCTCAATCTAGTGATTCAGAATTTTACACTACCATCCCTCATAGCCCTGAGAATGAAAATTTTACAATCATAATTTCCAATTTCACCAGGATTCAAACCCAGACCTGCTAGTCAGGAACCAGGCATGCTAACAACTGGGCTAGCGCAGGAGACTAAAACTAATACGGAGTAGTTACAGGGGTAGACAAAATAATGGAAACACCTTCCAGATCTTCATTAATATGTAGGATTACAATTGATCTGTAAAATCTGTAATTCTTCTTGTAATTGATCCATACATTTATGAATATATTCTATGGACATATTGTATCATTCTTCATGGAGAATTTCTTCCATCTCTTGAAGAGAGGAAGGAGGTGGAAATCTTGTCCTTATTGTAGTTTCCATTTCATATCACATCACCTTAATAATATTCAGAACTGGAAATTGAGCTGGCCGTGGTAAATGTCTGACTTCTTCATGCTCCAATGTTTAATACAATCAGCAGTGTGAGTAGGGGCATTATCATCTTGAAATATAGCATTACCTGAGGAGGAACAATGTGTGCACTATTGAGTGCACATGACATCCTAGAATACACTCACAGACCTTAGTAGTCTCTTTGTCATTCACTTTGACAATAGGACCTACAGAATACCAGGACATTGCTGCAAACCGTTATTGGCCCTCCATCTTGTTTAATTGTAGGCAAAAAGCAATGTGAATTGTAGGCTCCTTCTGGTGTTCTCCAGACATACATCCAACCAGTAGTAGGGAAAAGTTGACTCATCAGACCAGATTACTTTTTCCAATATCAGCAGTCCAGGATTGTGTTCATAAAATTACTGTTTTTGCTTTATTACATTCCTGTTTGTAATCATTGGTTTACTAATAGCTGCTCTCCCATAAATATCTAATTTATGCAGTTCTCTCCTCACAGTTCTGGCAGAAAACTGGTTCTCCTAAATGTGTATTTAATTCTGCTGCCGCTTTATCTGCAATAGATTTATGATTTTGTGACAAAATCCTCTTCGGAATTCTCCCGAATCTTTCATTTAGTTACTGTTCCATTTTGCTGAAGGTGTTTTACCTTTAGACAAGAATGCAAACATAAGCTTAGAAGCTGCACTCTATAAGCCTGGTTCCACACCTACAACTAAGAAATGCTTGTCCAGTTAAATAGATTACTATGTACAGAGTAAACATCTGAAAGAAAAGAATTTCTGACATCACCTGCACATTAACCAATCTCATGAAAATGTTTTTTTTTTATTCAATGCCACCAGGTTGTCATTATGACATTTCTGGTATTCTCTCCTAGTATGGTGTACTTGTAATCCACTTCTAAGGTTGGGGCACCTGGAAGACAGGATTACGCTGCCCCGATGATATGAGAAATTATGATGATTGTAATGATGCGTCAGGAGAGCTTAATCTAATGAGGTGAATATGATATTGATGATGTTCGGGGACCGTTTGAGCCTTAAAGTTTCCTGACATTTGTCTTGCAGGTGAGGAAAAGCCCTGAAAAATACCTCACCCAGGAAACTTGTCCAGACCGGGGATCAAACCGGGCTCACTGCATGACAAGGCAGCATGCTACCTCGAGACTACAATGATGGACTCATGAAAATGTGACATTTCCATTATATTGTCTATTCTCTGTAAGTTGTAAAGTTGAATGAAAGTAGTTAAAGAAAAGTTATCAATATGTAATTATTATTAATAGTGAGTGGAGAACATATTTTAATTGACTCACCTCATACATTTTCAAACTTCTTTGATACCGCCGGTTTCAAACAAAATCATGTCCTTCTTCAGTCATGGCTTCCACTGATGAAATTCCATGATTGTTGATTTCTTTAGTGACATCACTTCTTGTGCTGCCATCTTTCGTTGAAAGAAGTGATGTCACTAAAGAAATCAACAATCACGGAATTTCATCAGTGGAAGCCATGACTGAAGAAGGACATGATTTTGTCTGAAACTGTTGGTATCAAAGAAGTTTGAAAATGTATGAGGTGAGTCGATTAAAATATGTTCTCCACTCACTATTAATGATATAACCTCATAATGTTTACTTCCCAATATTAATTTAAATATATGTAATTATTATTTCATTTTATTTTCAAATTTACATTTTTGGTTACATTTATTCAGAAATTTGTTATACTTTATTTTTAGTACTATTACTTGAATTTTAAATTACTTAAATTTTGTGGATTTAATTTTCAATTTTTAAATTAAAATTTAAGGTTTTCCTTACTAGGCTCTTTAGATTTTTTTCAGAGCATACAAATTCTGGGCTTAGCTTCTTTCAAACGGGAAACAAAGCCATGGCTCTACTATTTTATGGATTATGACACATTATCGAAACTCATGCTTGATATAAGAGATCTCTAAGCAAAATTTGTAAATCCTTTCATTCCTAGCTTTAAACTGCAATGCTAATAGTCTGAGATGTTAAATAAAATGCTACCTACCAACCATAATCTTGATAATTAAATAAATGCTATATCCATTGACTTATTTGTTGTTTATTTGTTTGTTTGTTTGTTCCAATGGCACCCACTATACTTTCTATATTTTGAGTTCAACACTAGGCAGATAGATGACTTTAATGTCTGTAGCAAATACATCTGTTTTTAATTTGACAGATTAAATATTTTCTTAATAAGAATCAAATGAATCGTGAATTCTTCTTACTTCATACATCTATGTTTTCTAACACAGAACTACAATATCGGGAAATACATCATTCAGCTGTTTTCACGACTGTCAATTTCTTATTAATACGGTAATTTTCTAAACTGCCTTCTGGAGTACTTTTGAAGAACTTTGTAATCAAACTTGGTTCGTCTGAAACCTCAAAGTTCATGGTTCTAGTATGGTTTTCTTGATTGTATATCTTTTCCCAAACTGTTAATTCCAAAAGTTTAGATAGATGTTTCAAAAGTTTTGCTTCTTTTTCAATTCTATGATTCTCTATTAAACTATGTGCTGCTATAACTGATTTTTCAATTTCACCATTTTTTATATTTCTAAAGTGTTCTTTTTTGCGAGTGTGTAAGTTCTTTTTTGTTTTTCCTATATGTACTTAGACACTCGCAAAAAAGAACACTTTAGAAACATAAAAAATAGTGAAATTGTAAAAAGTAGCTATAGCAGCACATATTTTATTAGACTATCATAGAATTGAAAAAGAAGCAAACTTTTGAAACATCTATCTAAACCTTTGGAGTTAACAGTTTGGGAAAGATATACATTAAAAAAAACCCATACTAGAACCATGAACTTCGAGGTTCCAGATGAACCAAGTTTGATTACAAAGTTCTTCAAAAGTACACCAGATGGCAGTTTAGAAAATTACCGGTATAATAAAAAATTGACAGTCGTGAAAACAGCTGAAGATGGGAATGATGTATTTCCTGTTACTGCAGTTCTGTGTTAAAAAAACATAGATGTATGAGGTATGAAGAATTCGTGTTTCATTTGATTCTTATTAAGAAAACCTCATAATGTAAAAAATTTCCTAAATTTATTATATTAAATATTTTCTAATTTTTGGCAGGGAGATTACAAGGAGCCAGGAAGTCTTCGATATTTGCTACATCATGAATGGGCTTCAATTCGTAAATGGATTATGTACCAGCCAATAGATCATATTAAGGACTATTTTGGAATCAAGTTTGGATTATACTTTGCTTGGCTAGGGTTTTATACACATATGCTAATTCCTGCTGCTATTGTTGGTTTAATTTGTTTCATATATGGTCTGGCCACTATGTATTCAAATACACTCAGGTATGAAATATTCATAATAGAATTACATATTTACAAATGTGTTGCATGCTCATTTTATTTCATTCTTAATTACTGTATAAGCGATTTGATATCTAATGTCATTAAATAAATTCCTACAAATTTTGATCTAATGTCATATTGCATATGGGATCTATAAATGTATCCAGTAGGATAAAAAGGTAAGGTGATCCCACTACAGGCCTTAGGAGACCCTTGGGGTAGTAGGAGGTTAAGGCTCTCACTTTTCTATGGGTTGTCAACTGGGCATGACGGCTGCCTTAACCCCCAGAACATCATCTGGTACGAATTTCAGTTAGAGGCTAAGTCGACCCCAGGGCTATGGTATCGCCAGAAGGTTTGGATCAGTTTAAAAATCCTGACCTCACTGGAACTTAAACCCTTGACCTTCCGGCTTGTAGGATATTGCCTTAACCAATATGTCCCATCTGGTAGAATGTGCATCTTCATTGTTGTGTATTTTTAAGTTTACTGAATATGTTCATTGATTTAATTTTAATACTATAGTAGAAAATAAATTTAATTGATTCTTTACACTTATCTTATATTACATCTTTCAAACTGAATTTTGAAATCCCTGGAGAAAAGAATTTGATCATCGAAGAGGGATGTGCAGAACTTCCAATGGAAATCTCAAAAGTCTGTTTTTGGCTGGTGAAGGAAATACCTTCTGAACCTTTCCAGGTGAGAGATCTAATATGAAGTGAGGTGTAAAGAACCAGTTAAATTTCTTTGATAAAATGGTTCATAATGTGACTTGCTATCAATTTTATGTGTAAAATACAATATAAGCTCCATATAAAACAGGGTCATTTATTGACTTTAAAAAAGCGAACAGAAGTCTGTTATATTTGAAGAGAAAAATTTTCGCCTAGACCGGGACTCGAACCCGGGACCCTTGGCTTTCCGGGCCAAGTGCTCTACCAACTGAGCTACCGAGGCGAGTTACGATCTAGATGCAAATCTTTCTCTTATGTACGTTGAAGTCTGTTATTTGAAATTTTGATGAAAGATCAGATCCCAAAGCAGGTCATATATAATATTTATAACATTTATAAGTCAACTCTCATTGCAATAGAAATAAAAGAAAAAATAACTCAGTGGAAAGAAATAAACCCAGGAGTCAGACAAGGTTGTGGCCTCTCCCCTCTACTTTTTAACATATATATGAATGCCATTGTAAAAGACTTTAGAGAAACAAAACATGGAAGTATCACTATCAATAAAAATTTTAAATTAGATATAATAATGATGATCTTGATGAAGATTTTTGGGAGACAACCCTTGAGGATGCCAGACGCAGTCTCTGGCGAAACGTCGGGGAACTACAAGCCTCACGACCACAGCCTACAGCCCGAAAATTTTCATCAAGATCATCATAGCAACTCCTGCCGTGAAAGTCTACGTGAATACAGATATAATAATGTTTGCAGATGATCTTGTTTTACTAGCAACATCTGAAGATGATTTACAAGGGTCAGTACACAATTTAAATGTAATAGCCCAGAAATATTCAATGGAAATATCTACCAATAAAACTAAAATAATGGCCTTTTGAGGAAAATCCCCAATACCAAGCAAAATTTGTTTAAATAACAAAATTTTAGAGAGAGTTAATGAGTTTACTTATTTAGGATATAAACTCTCTTGTTGAAAATTTGGTTTTACCAGAGAAAATTGTGAAATTTAACAAATCAATGGGAATCATTAATAGAGTTTTAAAACCTTCAAAAATCAACTCGTACTCGTCTTTATCAAAAAATGGCTCGACCAGACCTATGTTATGGGAGTGAAGCATGGACTATAAGGACGAGAGATGAAAGCAGACTAACAGTTTGTGAAATGAAATTTATGCGCCAAACAGCTGGCTACACCAAATGGGATCGAAAGAAAAATGTAGAAATCCTTCAAGAACTTAATGTGTCACCAATACTGGACTACATCTCCAGATATCAGCTAAACTGGAAGGAACATGTCTCAAGAATGGCTAGATCCAGGAACTGCAGTCCAAATGGGAAACGGTCACTTGGTCGACCTATGAAAAGATGGCATGAAAACTGCTTTCTTAGGCCGTAACAGTTCTTCTAGGACTAATATATGGCAGGATGATGATGATAAAACGGGGTTTGGGGCACATGCTCCACCCCTAAATTACACTATAACCATGGTATATTGAGTTGGCCGTGGTGGACAAGTGGTTATGCTTCTTGCCTCAGGTCCCAAGGGTTGCAGGTTCAAACCTGGCCTGGTCAATGGAGTTCTTTAGGACAGAAAAATCCAAGGAGCAGGTCCTCTAGGAGAGACTATAAGCCATGTGTCCCGAGTCTGTAGATTTTCAGGTTCGTAAATGATCCTAAAGCCTGAATAAAGAGGCCTCTAAACAAAATTTACCGACCTCAAATTGTAGTAATACCTTGGTTGCCTGCTAGATGTCTCATTGAGTCGGTTCGTTAACTGCATGCCATTCATGCCATCTATGGACAAATAAGATAACTAAATTAACTTGGTCTAGTGACTCCTGACAAGGGAGAGGCTATAGCTCAACATTGGGATATGCCATTATAGATAGATCCATCCATAGTAATTCTGCCCAAAGGCAGGTCCTTCACTGCAATCATAGCATTTTCATGCTATGCTTGCAGCTTTACTAGGGAATTGTGTAGGTGTGGTAGCTTCCCGTTGCTTTCCACACCGGTGAAGGATGATAATGATAAGGATGATGGCCATATGATTTCGGGGACCGTTTGGGCCTTAAAGTTTTCCTGACATTTGTCTTACAGGTAAGGAAAAACCCCGATAGAAACCGCCCCGACCGGGGATCGAACCCAGGCCCGCTGCGTGACAAGGCAGCATGCTACTTCGAGACCACAGCGGTGGACTATAGATAGATGGTTTATTGAAATTTGATTACAGAGGACAACAGAATATCAAAGTTTGGGTTTTGTGAAGGATAAATATAAAATACAGTGTGCACAATATAGTCTTCTTCTTCTTCCTTCCAAGTATTAGGCCAAGGCCTGTTACGATCTTATAGAAAATTTTCCCTCCAGCGTTTCATAGGACAGCCCAGTGATCTTCGTCCTCTTGGTATATAATTATAAACAGCTTTGGGGATCCGATTTGAACTCATTCTTTCAAGATGGTGTTTCCAATTTAGTTGGTACTTTTATATATTAAATTTGGGAATTTTTAACATTATGAGGTTCAATTAATAATAATTAAATGAATCTAGATAATTACCGGCAAAAAGGAGAAAAAATTGACAGTCGTGAAAACAGCTGACAATGACGACAAAGTGTCGCTGATACTGCAGTGCTGTGTTTAAAGAAACATAGATGTATGAGGTAAGAAAAAATCACGATTCATGTAATTATTATTAGTTGGTACTGTTTAATATATTCCAAAATTGGCGTAGTCTTCAATTCTTTTAAGATATCGGTGTTCCTTTTCCGATCCCATCTGGTGTAACCTGCTGTTCTGCGCATGAATCTCATTTCACAAGCCGTTATTCTGCTTTCATGTTGTTTTCTTAGTGTCCATGCTTCACTACCATAGGTCAACACTGGTCTAGCCAAAGTGTTATATAAACGTAATCTGGTGTTTTTTTGTACAAGGGATGGTTTCATAACTTGATTAATAATTCCTAAACTTTTATTATAACTAGTAACTTTTTCAGGGATATCCTTTTCATCCAGATAGAGAGATAATATCCGATTCCGATTGAGGGTCTTTCCACTTTTCAGCGGTTGCCCTTTTACCAGCCGGCTGCTGGCCCTTCACATCCACATGTGTCAATCACAGAGGTAGATGATCAACAGCCAGTGTAGGGGTGACATGTGGTTAGCATGTCGAGTCCCCCAGCCGTTATAGCTGGTTCCTCAACCTGGAGCCGCTACTTATTGTAGCTACCCAATTGCCTCACGATGCTGGGTGGGCACCAGTCCCATACTGGCCGAAATACCATGAGAAAATTTCTTCCCCCGTGGAGACTCGAACCAGTGCAAGTCCCGTAGCTCTGCGCCAAGGCTTCCTCCCTTAACCGCTTGGCTACGGCACGGGACAGAGAGATAATATCCAAGATATTTAATTTGATTAGATCTCTCTAAAATTTTATTCTGGAGACAGATATAGTAATTTGAAATAAACTTGTCTATTACTATACTTAATTTACTCTATCAAACTTAAAAGCACAGAACATTTAACAATTAATTTTTCGCTATCATAGTAGGTCTAATTTTACACTATCTTAAAAAGTCTGCAAATTTTGTTTAGGTGGCTATAGTATTGTGTTTCTTCTTTGACATTGCATTGCAGAAATTTCTATGCATTAGGTGTATGGTGCTTGAAATCATATGGCCATCATCATCATCCTTATCATCATCATCCTTCACCGGTGTGGAAAGCAACGGGAAGCTACCACACCTACAATTCCCTAGTAAAGCTACAAGCATAGCATGAAAATGCTATGATTGCAGTGAAGGGCCTGCCTTCGGGCAGAATTACTATGGATGGAGGTGTATGGTAAAGTTTCTATTTATTTTAATTTTTAAATAAAAAATTCTATTAACCCATTAGTGCCCATCATTACATAAATGTAACATCTGCATCTTAATCAATAATACCCCAAACTCATTGTTGACAGTATAATGTTTATACAAAGTGCACATTATTGCGATCCAGGGAGTCTGATCTTTCAGTTTGGCATTTATTTTTCATTGTATCAGTTTATAGTGTGAAACAGTGGATGTATATTTATGTCTATTACTGCAACTTTATACTACACCATAGAGGAAGAATAAGTATAAATTAAATAATATATTAAATAATGAAGTTTATTATATACAAAAGTTTAGAAAAATTGAATAATATTCACACTTCAGGTACATTTAGTTGTTATGAATACTTAGAATTGGCACAGGGTGGTGTTGAAATTTGCTGTAATATAAATGTTATGCTAGGCAGTAATGTAAGCAGATTTATATATCAAGTGCAAGTTTATGTTCCTCAGTATAATTAATAAAATGTTATTTTTTTCTTTTAAAATAATTTTGTGGCAGTAGAATTTAGGATCTTTGTTTATTTTTATGGAACTTGCTAAGGTCCTAGCACCAGGATTTACAGTCAAGGAAGCTCTAAACACTTTATTTGGCGGGGGAAAATGATGACATATAACATAAGATATTTTTATTACTCCTCCTGATTCAAATGTCATGACTGATGAAGATTCAGGAGATGAGGATGCAGTTGGGACTGCTAATAATTTCAGTGGAAAACAACTTCTTGCTAAGGTTGAATTACGAACTGCCGATGGAAGAGAAATACAACCTGAACCAGCTCAAAAGGAAGTAACCTCCTGCCAGGTGCACCAGAAACACGAGTTCCTCCAGTATTGTACATACAGTACAGAAAAAATGTACATTGGGTGGACGGTGATTTTCAAAATATCAATAGAAATTTTAACACTAGTAATTTACTTATTTTAGGAATTCTCACTATGAGGTATATTCATTAAGGTAGAATATGTTTATCACTCACCTCATATTGTTCTTCTTATTTGATTATAGACTAGTTTCGGAACATAGTTTCTGTTCCATCCTCAGTAACATCACGACCGTTGTTCTGTCGTCTTGAAGAGTTGTCCTTCTCTCCTTCCATTGGCTGACTGAAAAACCTCGAAACCAGGTCATTCTCACCGGGAATTTCAAAGTTCATTAATTTCTTCTTTTCGCTCTTTTGAATGTAGATCTTTTCCCAAACAGTAAGTTCTTTTGGTTTTTCTATTTGTTTTAATAATTTTGCTTCTTTCTCGATAAGATGTTTTTCAGACCATGCATGGGCAGCCACTGCAGATTTTTCTACTTCCCCTTTCTTGACATTCCTGAGATGTTCTTTAACTCTAGTTTTCAAATTTCTTTTAGTTTTTCCTATGTAGAATTTCTCACATTCTTCACATTTAATTTGATAAATCCCTGATTTGTTTTCTTCTTTAATTTTCTCATTCTTATTAGGTCTAATCAGTCTGCTGATGCTGTAGTCATTTTTGGGTGCTAACCTTATGTTGAAATCTTTAAAAATTTTTTGAAACTTGTGGTGTTTTAATGGATGATATGTGAATTTTCTAAATTTTACATTATCTTCTTTTCTTTTACTTTTAGAAGAGTGCTTTGATTAATAAATTTTTGTCTTTTGAACTTGTTTATTTTTTGAGTATCATTTTTATAGCAAAACCATTTTTCGTGGCTACGTTGATTATGTGTTCTTTTTTTTTTTTTTTTTTTTTAATCAACGTAGCCACGAAAAATGGTTTTGCTATAAAAATGATACTCAAAAAAATAAACAAGTTCAAAAGACAAAAATTTATTAATCAAAGCACTCTTCTAAAAGTAAAAGAAGATAATGTAAAATTTAGAAAATTCACATATCATCCATTAAAACACCACAAGTTTCAAAAAATTTTTAAAGATTTCAACATAAGGTTAGCACCCAAAAATGACTACAGCATCAGCAGACTGATTAGACCTAATAAGAATGAGAAAATTAAAGAAGAAAACAAATCAGGGATTTATCAAATTAAATGTGAAGAATGTGAGAAATTCTACATAGGAAAAACTAAAAGAAATTTGAAAACTAGAGTTAAAGAACATCTCAGGAATGTCAAGAAAGGGGAAGTAGAAAAATCTGCAGTGGCTGCCCATGCATGGTCTGAAAAACATCTTATCGAGAAAGAAGCAAAATTATTAAAACAAATAGAAAAACCAAAAGAACTTACTGTTTGGGAAAAGATCTACATTCAAAAGAGCGAAAAGAAGAAATTAATGAACTTTGAAATTCCCGGTGAGAATGACCTGGTTTCGAGGTTTTTCAGTCAGCCAATGGAAGGAGAGAAGGACAACTCTTCAAGACGACAGAACAACGGTCGTGATGTTACTGAGGATGGAACAGAAACTATGTTCCGAAACTAGTCTATAATCAAATAAGAAGAACAATATGAGGTGAGTGATAAACATATTCTACCTTAACTAGTAATTTACCTTCACAAGAAGAAAAAAATTGAACCGAAGCTTTAGAACTCGTCTTTACTGTCGAACTTACTGACTTCATAATATAAGAATGTAATATATATGCATTGCACAATAACTGTTACCCCTCTGGGCCAGCAACCCATTGGGCAAAAAAAAAAAATTTACATTTGCTTTCAAGTCTCAAACCAAGCCTCGGATGAATCAGACAGATCAACCAGAAAGCCGAATAACAGCAAATGAGATGCGATTTATGCGCCGTACAGCAGGCTACACAAAGTGGGACCATAAAAGAAATGAAATTATGGAAGAGTTGGATGTAGAACCCATTCTTCACCACATACAAAACTACCAGAATAACTGGAAAGCCCATCTTCAACAAATGCCGCCTCATAGAATTCCAAAAGCCATGCTTCGTTTCTGCCCCCAAGACAAAAGATCGCTGGGACGTCCAAAAATGCCTTGGATGGAAAATTCCTCTTTGAGACCGTAACAGGTGACACAGCCTAATACTTGCATGGATGATGATGATGATGATGATGATGACAATAACTGTTCCCATACTATTATATCAGCAGCTGGAATTAGATGTTCTATAGCTATTCTCATTCTTATTGGGTACAATCAATTATATTCTAAGAGAATGTATTGGGAGAATAATGATGGCACTTACAATAAACCACTGAGCAATGCAATGAGAAGGAATATGTTTGAACAGGTCTTGAGATTCATACATTTTTCTAACAATGATGACTTCAATCCCAAAAACAAAGACAACTTGTGGAAAATTAGACCGCTTATAAATGGACTCAAGTGTATGTTTGATGCTTTCTTCTTTGTACCTGAAAAAAAATTATCGTTGGATGAGAGCATGATCAAATATTTATATATTAAATTTTTTTTTTTTATATATTTGAAGAGAAAAATTTTCGCCTAGACCGGGACTCGAACCCGGGACCCTTGGCTTTCCGGGCCAAGTGCTCTACCAACTGAGCTACCGAGGCGAGTTACGATCTAGACGCAAATTTTTCTCTTATGTACGTTGTAATTCCCTAGCGCCAAATGCTTGAAACCATAGCTTCTATCTTTGCAAATGGCGGCTTCTTAGTTAAGAAGACATTTATTGGGAATTTTTCTCTTCAAATATAATTTATCCTTCTATGAGAAGTGTTAAATTAATAATAAAAATCGTCAATAGAAGCCCTACTGGCTATAAAGTAGTGTTAAATTCCCAATAAATGTCTTCTTAACTAAGAAGCCGCCATTTGCAAAGATAGAAGCTATGGTTTCAAGCATTTGGCGCTAGGGAATTACAACGTACATAAGAGAAAAATTTGCGTCTAGATTGTAACTCGCCTCGGTAGCTCAGTTGGTAGAGCACTTGGCCCGGAAAGCCAAGGGTCCCGGGTTCGAGTCCCGGTCTAGGCGAAAATTTTTCTCTTCAAATATAATTTATCCTTCTATGAGAAGTGTTAAATTAATAATAAAAATCGTCAATTTATATATTAAATTTGGGAATTTTTAACATTATGAGGTTAAATTAATAATAATTAAATGAATAGTGATTTTTTCTTACCTCATACATCTATGATGTTTTTATTATTAATTTAACATTTCTCAATGAAAGATAAATTAAATTTGAAGAGAAAAATTTTCGCCTAGACCGGGACTCGAACCCGGGACCCTTGGCTTTCCGGGCCAAGTGCTCTACCAACTGAGCTACCGAGGCGAGTTACGATCTAGACGCAAGATAAGAGAAAAATTTGCGTCTAGATCGTAACTCGCCTCGGTAGCTCAGTTGGTAGAGCACTTGGCCCGGAAAGCCAAGGGTCCCGGGTTCGAGTCCCGGTCTAGGCGAAAATTTTTCTCTTCAAATTTAATTTATCATACATCTATGTTTCTTTAAACACAGCACTGCAGTATCGGCGACACTTTGTCGTCATCGTCAGCCGTTTTCACGTGAAAACAGCTGACGATGAAGACAAAGTGTCGCCGATACTGCAGTGCTGTGTTTAAAGAAACATAGATGTATGAGGTAAGAAAAAATCACGATTCATTTAATTATTATGATCAAATATTTTGGAAGATATGGATTGAATAAGTTTATAAGAGGAAAACCAATCAAATTCGGATATAAAGTCTGGTCTTTGAACACCCCTAAATGACTTTGACATAAATCAAGGTAAATAAGTTGCCTAGATCATTGATATAGAGAAGAATTTTGGTATTTAGATCTATTTTGTGTTTTTCTGTCCGAACGTGAGCTTTATCTTCAATTTTTAAATTTTTGTTGGTTTTCATAAGTTTTTTTTAGGCTATAATCATTCTTTGGTGCCAAACTGATGTTGAATTTTCCAAAAAAAAAATTTTAGCACCAAAGAATGATTATAGCCTAAAAAACTTACAAAAACTAACAAAAATGAAAAAAATTGAAGATAATAAAAAATCAGGAATATATCAAATAAAATGTGCAGATTGTGATAAAGTATACGTAGGGAAAACAAAGAGAAATTTAACCATTAGAACTAAAGCACACATAAGAAATGTAAAAAAAAGGAGAAGTAGAAAAATCTGCAATAGCAGCTCAAGTTTGGACAGAAAAACACAAAATGGATCTAATACAAAATTATTAAAACAGTTAGAAAATACCAATGAACTCACGATATGGGAAAAAATCCATATACAGAAGAACAAGGAGAAAATGTTGAACTTCGAAATTCCCAGTGAAAGGAGTCTTATTACCAAGTTCTTTGGAACACATATCCAGGGCCGACAACTTGAAGAAAAGGAGAAATCAGTCTGTGAAAAGCTGATGATGGGGCAACAGCCTTGAAACATATGTCCAACTAAACAATCATATGAGGTAATAATGTTAAAAAATACAAACTTAATTATTTTAAAATAGTATCTGATGTTTATTTACAAAAATTTGTGGCACATATTAACTGTGATTTTCATTTTAAGCTTTTTTCTTTTCTTTTTTTTTCAGTGAGGATATCTGCAATAAGTCACTTAATATTGTTATGTGTCCACTGTGTGATAACTGCCAATTCTGGAATCTGACAGATGCCTGTGATTATGCAAGAGTGACGTATCTGTTTGATAATCCTTTCACAGTTTTCTTTGCATTCTTCATGTCCTTTTGGGGTAAGTTGACAGAATTTCATGTTGTGTTTTGCAGTTTTGTGATAAGTATTTACAACTTGTAATTTTTAATTCCCTAAAGATTTTAAAGATTAATTTGACCATGTCACATTCTCAGAAAATTATGCATGCTGTAAGCTATAAAATTCTATCTAAAAATTTGTGTACCAACTTATATAGGTTTATGTTAAGACTTAATTAACTCATTGGTACTATTAAACCTAGAGTTCATGCTTGTGCAGTTATAAGCTCTCCATACATCCATATCCTGAGCTAATATATTCTAATCATTCCCTATATAATTCACCATCCCCAATCATAGATAATGTTATTCTTCCATCTAATTCTTGGCTTGCCTTTTGGGTGCATTGTCTCTGGTTTTTCCTACAAGAAATATCTGTGGCCTTCTTTCATTTCCCATTTGTGATACATGTCCTGTCCATTGTAGTCTATGAGGCCTAATTGTTCTTATTACATCTGGTTTCCCATAAAGATCATGAAGCTCACTGTTATGGAATTTCCTCTATTAACTGTCAATGTGTCTCTCTTTGGTCTTACAGTTTTCCTAACCACTTTTTTTTTTAAACTAATCATAATCTGTTTTCCTCTCTTGAAATAAAAGACCATGTTTTGTATCAAAGTAACTATTTAATATATTTTTAGTTCAACGTTTTTGATAGAAAACTAGAATGACAAGAGTCCTATAATACATAGTAGCATATGTTTCCAGAGTTGAGTCTAGGTCTAATTTTTTTCTGCACTTCATTCTTGTTATCATTCGTAGGTATTTGAAGTCTGCCACTTCCTCAACATTTTCCTTATTTGTTGACTGTCGATTCCCATTTAATAATCTCTTTATATATTTGACCATTTATTAGTTTTATTCATGTATATAAATATATTATGTATTCATATATTAGTTTTATTCATCATCATCATCATCATCATAGTACATTCACGAATTTAGGCCATTTGTTGACCTGTTTCGGCCTCAAGAGAAACACCATCCTGAAGTCTTTTGAGTGGACGTCCTGGTCTTCTTCTTCCTGCAGGTTGATTCTGGCTTTTTTCGTGTTGAGACTTGAAAGTAGTTTTGAAGTTCCTTAGGACAGGTTACTGGCCCGACGCTAAGTAGTCCAGTGGTAGGGCTGCTACCTTTTAGTCTCTGGACAGACATTAGGATACTGCATTTACTCAGTACCTGATGGAATGGTTATACCGCCGTGACTCGGTCCTCAGAGCCTCGTTTGTGAAAATGGGTTGTACCACGAGAAGGTGAGGATGAGAATTAGGTAGGAGAGGTTATACACACGTCACTACCCCTTACAACCCTAGTTTTATTCAAATTGCAATAATTTATTATCTTCATTTAATATTTCAAGGAAGTAACACTATGAGGTTTATTGTAGATACTATGAATTAGATATGTACTACTCATTAAGGTAGAATGTTTTATCACTCACCTCATATTGTTCTTCTTATTCTTAGAAGAACAATATGAAGTGAGTGATAAAAAAATTCTACCTTAATGAATATACCTCATAGTAAGAATTCCTAAAATAAGTAATGTACTACTCACCTCATATTTGTAGATTTTATTTCTTCATGTTCATAACATATTTATTCAAAAATCAAAGAAATATTCAAAATTTTGAAAGTCCTTTTCTTTTTATTAAAAAAGTTATCTGAATTATAAATCTTGCAATATATGACCAAGTTTTCTTGAGCTAAAAATTTACAGGATTTGAGGAGAGAGAACACTGGTCTTTGCATTTTATGTTAGATAACTAGTAACGTTACCAGCATTGGGAAAATTAAATCTTAACACCAAACCTCCATTTGATGCTCCTAGAGGACTTTACTTTACATAAGAAAATTTCAACACATGTAGGTATGCTCTGCCTGAAGATGTACGAAAAGAGAAAAAAAGTCCATCATGCAGGAATTGCATTAATTAAGCCAAATTTCTTAGCAAGTTGAATTTATGGTCCTTTTTTGTTGGTTTATGGAATGTATCTTTCTTTTGTTAATTAAATTGTATGGTATACAATTATATTACTATAAAACAAATACGGTGACTGCTAGAGCAATTTAAAAAAAAATTAAGTAGACCCCATTTCTAATGGTCGGATTTCATTGATTTTGAAAAATGGTTTTTTGTTTTATTTCAATACTAGAAACTGGAATAAAAATTGGAGCTGCAAGAACAATTTTTTTTTTGCCTCAGTTTATCTATTCATTTTTCTGATTTTACTGGTAACGAACTCAGCCATACTTTTTTAATTGATTGCTATATTCCAAGTTTGGTTTTGAAAAAAAAACTGGAGTATTAACTTTTTTATTGGTTATTATTCCTGTGCTTGAAGGACACAGGATTTATGAGGTGAGATTTTCACGATTCACTATTTATTTATTAATGTGTGTTTGTGTTTTATGTTGACAGGCACGCTTTTCTTAGAGTTATGGAAACGTTATTCTGCTGACATTACCCATCATTGGGGTTTAACAGGTTTTGATGTTCAGGCTGAACATCCTCGACCAGAGTATCTTGCAAGACTCCGAGATGCAAAAGTGAAAATTAACGTTATAACTAACACAGAAGAGCCATATGTTCCTTTCTGGAAAGTCCGTGTACCTGCAACTATATTGAGTTTTTCTGTAGTCTTATTATTGGTAATGTATATATCAGTTTTGATAATAATCATAATTAATAGTTTTGTGTTTGTAAACTGGTAAGTTGTAAGAAAAAGGGGAAACGTCATAATACCGCAACTACAAATAATGAAGGAAAAGTAAAAGAAATAATCAAAATCAAGAATTAAATTAATGTTTTTATTACCTCACTTCATATCCTTTTTCTTCTATACTGCAGTTTCGGAGCTTATCTCCATCATCAGTAGCCTCTGGTCGACCTGTGTTATGTAGTTTCTTGGTGGTTTTCTTCTTACTTCTATCGGTGGACCGATGAACCTCTGGATCAGGTCATTTGGGGTTAGGGAATTAACTATGTGTAAGAGAAAAATACGCATTTAGATTGGAGGCCTAGGTGGCTCAGATGGAGGAGCATTGACATAGAAAGTCAAAGGTCCTGGGTTCAAACCCCAGTCTAGGCATATATTTTTGTTTTCAAATATAATTTGTCCATCATTAAGATGTTTAAAAACAAATAATATTAACATTGAAAGAAGCACTACTGGCTTTATAAGTAATGTTTAAATTTCCAATGAAAAGTCTTCTTAACCCATTGGAGACACGTTTAAAGCGCCTAGCATGTTCACTGGGAACCCATTTAAATCTCCTCACCGCTGGACTTTAAATCAGAATACAAAATACACATACTGTGTTCTATGACTTATGTTTTCAGATATTTTGTTTACCCCTGAATTTCTTTTAGTATCTTGTAATTTTACGAATAGCAAAGGAATGTGGCCTATCTGCTACCCTCTTTTGTGCATTGTAAACCGTTATGTTTTGTTATTTTCAAGGCTGTGAAAGTTGACAAACATTTCAAAAACCATCTTCTTGTAAGAGTTCTCGGACATTGCTTCTAAAGTAAACACAAATCATATGTTCAAACAAGACCGAAAAAAATAACTAACGCAATATAATACTGTACATAATAAAAATAAATATATGAAATATAAATAAGCATAGACCTATACATTATAAAATCAGGAAAAGTTCTTCGTATATTCTTTAATTATCTTAGTTATATATCGACCTGTAAATTATAAAATACTATAGATAAAAACTGGACGAAACTCACCTAATATTTCTACCATCAGTAGCATGCACAGTTACGTTGTCACTGTATATTATTTCATCGTTCGAATCTTCGTTCCATGATAATTCACTACAATCAGTGTCCCATAACATTTCATTCACTACTTCTCTTAGTTTCTCAATAGCAATACGTTGTGTCCTATTTACGGACATATCGCAAAAAAAAAATTAAATTTACAACTATGAATTTTAACAAATAAACACTGAATTTATATTCACTTATATTTTACCGTAATAAATGCCTACAGCTATAGTCTACTATTCTGTAAATAATAACAAAAATAAACTATACACTACACTAGGCCTATACATATTTACTTTACATAAACAAACAACAAATTTTACTGACGATGAACCGAAAATTTAAACCACTAAAAAAACCTAACTTCTTACAGTGGGGGTTATAACACAACAACGAGTCTAGCTCGTTGTGGGGCTGTTTGGACTTTCTACCTGCTCACGAGGGAGACTCGTTAAAAGTCTCCAATGGGTTAATAAAGAAGCCGCCATTTGCAAAAATCGTAGCAATGACTCGTAGCATTCGGGGTTAGGGAATTAACTATGTGTAAGAGAAAAATATGCATTTAGATTGGAGGCCTAGGTGGCTCAGATGGAAGAGCATTGACATAGAAAGTCAAAGGTCCTGGGTTCAAACCCCAGGCTAGGCGTATATTTTTCTTTTCAAATATAAGTCAAAATCAAGTTTATTGTATCAAAAATTGTATATTCTTCATCATTAATTCATTTTTTATCTGGATATGTTTTGGAGATGTATGTCTGCAATCCTGACTAGATTATATTTCAGTCAGCTTACAGGTCATAATTGTTTCCAAAAGCATCTGTATAGAATTTGTATAGCCAATCTCTTACTTGTCCTTTCTGCTATCTTGATTATATGGTTCGAGATCATCTTCTCATTCTATCCTTCATTCAGTTTTCAAATCTTCCTTTTAAATATTGGAATACAAATTTATTATCTAATAGCGTCATTAATTGCTTGAGAATAAATACCAACCAACCAGTTTTTTACTTATATTGTTTCAATTCTGATTTGGTCTTTCTTTTTTTTATTGGACATGCCACCGGCACATCATAATTAATGTTCAAATTGTATGTGTCCCATGCACTTCTTGTGTTTAGGATTCTGATCTCAGATGGCAGGCCAAGGTGATGAATTCTTATATTATGTTCAGAGAGGAGTGTGAAATGAGTTTTTTTCATATGTTCCTGTTATGTACGTGTGATATTAGTTACTATTTTTTAATGATTCTCTTTAAGAACTGAGGTCATTAGCATCGTAATTCAAAGGCTTGACAAATTTTGCTCAGGGAACTCTTATTTCAGGCTTGAGGTTCTTTTACATGCCATAAACCTCTGAGCCAGAGGTGAATATAGTAATCAACTTGTGTGTGAGGAATAATGACAAATAAAGGGGAGAATTTGAAAGCTGGTGCTGGCCTATAGCCTATTCCTATCAAAAAACATCAAGGATACCATCAAACCTACTGTCACCCTTCCAAGAGAAAATTCCCTTTGAATAGTACTATATACCTTTTCTGTGTATGTCCTATTCAGGGTTTTGGAATTTAATCCAGTGATAAAAAAAAATTATACACCACTGCCCAACTTGACCCACATTTTTAAAATGTTACAATTAAAATTTCCAATCCTATCTGTACCGAACCTGCACTTGCAGACATACTACTACCTGAGAAGGTACCATGTTTCATTTCATCATATTGGCTCAGCAAAAATAAGGATATCAATATTAGAAAGAAATAAAGAATAATATTCTGCAAGAAAAATTCCTATGATAATTTAAATTTTGAAACATAGTTGTGGTAATGTAATTATCTGCCTCCTGAAGTGCAGGCTTAAAGTATAATGACAAAATTATTTATAATGAATATAAATTTAACATAACAGATACTAAGTTTGAGTATTTGTATCATCCTTAGATGGATCTGCCCACTTCATTGTTTGCAGTAGCTCATCATTGCACAGACTATTTTGAACTTGCACTCTTCTGTTTTCTTGGATCTGGAAAAATCTCTGGCAAGATGATATGGTTTCAGTCTTGATGCAAGGAAAATAGTTATTAAACATTATCATTTTTTTAAACATGACATTTTTAAAACTGAAAGAAAACAATGGATCATCTCAGGTTTAAAATTATAATATCCGTACCCATTGTATCAGTCATCCTCAACTAAAACAAACTTCTGTACCATTGAGATGTCATTGTTGGTGCTGATAATGGAAGACTGTCTTCTGAAAGGCCTACTTTTTAATGTTTTCTAAACAGAAGTTTTTTTTAGTTGAGGACGACTGATACAGCAGGTCGAATTTTATAATTTTAATATTTTAATGAATAACCTCAACGGTGGTTTACTATGAATTTTAAAAGTATTGAATCTCAGATTTACTTTGATCTTATATGTACTCCATTAATCTAAGAAGTAACTAAAACAGAGTGGACATATGGCATGGTTTCAAGCATTTGGCACGAGGGAATTACAACGTATATAAGAGAAAAATTTGCATCTAGATCGCAACTCGCCTCGGTAGCTCAGTTGGTAGAGCACTTGGCCTGGAAAGCCAAGGATCCCAGGTTCGAGTCTCGGTCTAGGCAAAAATTTTTCTCTTCAAATATAATTTATCCTTCAATGAGAAGTATTAAATTAATAATAAAATCGTCAATAGAAGCCCTACTGGCTTTATAAAGTAGTGTGAAATTCCCAATGTCTTCTTAACTAAGAAGCTGCCATTTGCAAAGATAGAAGCTATGGTTTCAAGCATTTGGCACAAGGGAATTACAAAGTATATAAGAGAAAAATTTGCATCTAGATCACAACTCACCTCGGTAGCTCAGTTGGTAGAGCACTTGGCCCGGAAAGCCAAGGGTCCTGGGTTCGAGCCTCGGTCTAGGCGAAAATTTTTCTCTTCAAATATATGACATAGTTATATTATTATTTTTAGTCTGGACATCTTACCTCAATACTAATTGATGAACATGGGAACCAATTCTAATTTTATACATTGGTTGATGAATTTAATGTCCGCTAATCTTTTAAATTTCTTCTCTCTTAATTTTAGAAACTTTTTGACTTCATATTTAGTTTCGAAAAAATTGTTATTAAATTTGAGTATGGAGGACGCCATCTTGTTTTTCATTATTTATAACACAAACACAATTTCTGGTTTTGTTTCTTCCTTGTAACTTAAGAAGTTGTAATTAATATTTAATTTTAGGAAGTTATATTTTGAGGATATTTTAATTATATTATTATTTTTAGTCTGGACATCTTATCTCAATACTAATTAAATATTAAATATTAGTTTTAAAATAACCTCAAAATATAACTAAAATTAAATATATGACATAGTGTTTAACTGCAAAAATATAAAATGTCTAACTCTTTAAATTGATTTATGGTTTCATAATACTGACTTTGATGTTTGAATATGTTCCTTTTTTTAAAGAAACATTTAGATTTAATAATCACAAGTACACATCAAAATAACACTCAAATGAGCAGCAACTCATAATTAAGAACAGTCCAGATATATCAAATACATGTACAATAGTATTCATATTATAAAATTAGTTATATTAAAATGTATCATTAATTACAAAGACGTAAATGATTACAAGAAGTAGAATTTAGGAAGTGATAAAATTATTTACAATGTAAAATGTAATTAATATTTATAACTTTTAAAATATATATTTAAAAAAAAATATATTAATATTTTTAAGAAGTAACTGTGTGATGTTTATTACCATTAAAAGGAGTCAGAATTCACACCTTACCTCATATTTGTTGAAATTTGAGGACTGCTTTCAGAAGTTAAAGTGGTTACATTCTCAACTAGCATCTGAAAAACAGTTGGATGCTAGTAGAGAATGGAAGCAGTTTAACTTCCTAAACTGGTCCTCCAGAATCAACAAATGTGAGGTGAGATGTGAATTCTGACTCCTTTAATGATATTAAATAAATGTTAATTTGTATTTGCAGATTTCAGTGGCTGTGGCAGCAGTATTTGGTGTAGTGTTTTATAGAATGGCAACGTTAAGCTCTCAAAATATATTTAATGAAGAAGATAAGAGAATATTAGTTCCTGCAACAGCTGCTCTTATCAATCTTGTTTTCATTATGCTTTTAAATTATGTAAGTTCTCCTAAAAAATTTCAATCACTTATTTTTTCAAATTTCTCATTTAATGAAATCTTAATTATGTTATCATTTAAATCCACGTTACCTTAATTCATTTAATCCCTAAAAGAGCAACACTGAAACTTTTAAACTATTAATATTTTTATAGGAAGTACCACTACGAGGTTTATTTTAATAATATTAGAGTGAGATATAGACACTTCAACTCATAATTTGCAGAATTCTTGAGAACATGTTTCAGAATGCTTGCATTCTGACTGTTGAATTGGTGGCATCCCTCTTTAAAGGAAAGAGGAAGCAATATGCAGAACCACCACCCACCAATTCAACAGTTGGAACGAGTTGATGATAGAAACATATTCTCAAGAATATGCCAACAGACGGAGCAGAAATAAACCTACAGAATCGACAACCACAAATTCAACAGTTAGGAAGCAGTGACAATATCACACAGATGTGAAGAATAAGAATTAAATAAATCGTGATTATTTGATGTGAAGAAACTTTGGTCTGTAAGAGAATTAAAAAATATGAGGTGTGTTTAAATCCCTAACTCATAATAATTAATATTCTTAAGAATTCTACAAATTGTGAAGTGTCTACCTATATTTGATTCTAATATTATTTTATACCATTATAATTTGATATTCTAGTTACTTTAATAATTTCCTTAGTACTTTTCATTGATGACAACATAATAAACATATTTCCTGCTAAAGTGTATGTCTGATAAATGATGTATGGAGGTAATAGATACTGAAGTATTTGAACAATCATATAATATACTCCTCACTTTACATTGCTTACAATGGTACATGCTTGTTATTTAATACAAAAGAGAACACATATTGTCACAGATGGCGGTGCATAAAATTCAGAAGATGGAATTTCTTTAAATTAACTTCCACAGATGTTTACCAAAATTTCTAAAATCACTTTATTTATTTCACAACAATTCACTTACTTCACAGAATTAATTTGCTGCTAATAAACTTTTTTTTTCATAATTAATTTGATCGTTCTGTTCTTTATACTCACTGACGGTTTGACTTAGAACATCATCTTGTCTTTGCACTTAGATCATGTTTACTCGTCTACATTATGGACACGACTGGACTGTTTGACCTTTGCATCCTCTTATGTATTTGAGGGTATGAACATTTAGTCTTGAATTCTCTTGCACAGAAAGTCCGAGAGATTGATTGTTCTAGAGTAGATTTATCTGGAAACTGATTTATCCACAAAAACATCTAGAGAGGTTGTTTGCTGGTTTACACATGACCTGAATCAAACTCCAATTGGCTTATAAAAAATCATGCTGCCACCTGCAAAATTCACAGACAGTAATTTGAGCAACAGGATCAATAATGCATCTCAATATATTATTTATACTCGGAATATCTACTTAAAATATAAAGATGAATATCCTGTCATTGAAAAAGTGTCTTTTTCTAATCATGACTACAAGTTCCTTCTCTTTACACAGATTATGTATTCTTGTATTTTGTACAGAGATGAGTGTAGGATAATGTTTATGTGTTTGTGTAGTGTAAAGTTCATTTCTAAAATCACTTTATTTATTTCACTACAATTCACTTACTTCACAGAATTAATTTGCTGCTAATATACTCTTTTTTTTTTCATAATTAATTTGATCGTTCTGTTCTTTATACTCACTGACGGTTTGACTTAGAACATCATCTTGTCTTTGCACTTAGATCATGTTTACTCGTCTACATTATGGACACGACTGGACTGTTTGACCTTTGCATCCTCTTATGTATTTGAGGGTATGAACATTTAGTCTTGAATTCTCTTGCACAGAAAGTCCGAGAGATTGATTGTTCTAGAGTAGATTTATCTGGAAACTGATTTATCATAAGTAATGCCACGAGTGATTTCCAATTTATCTAGAAAATTTGGAAATCAAGAGTGGCATTTGTTAGGACTATTTAACGAATAAAATTAAGCTGTTTACTCACAAATAATTATTTAACTGTAGTTATTTCAAAATATTTATATATTTAATGCAAACGGCGATGTTTTAAAACAAATGAGAAACGATAGGTACGCTTCTACTGCTTCTTTTGTTTATCACTGCAACCAGATCATACTATTTATTGCCAAAGGAACGCAATATTGTAAGAATGCTCTCTAGTGGAGAAAAAATGAAACACATCAATCTGTATATTAATTCATTTTTGATGTCGTATGATGTAAATATGACAATTATATTTTTCTGGATTATTACCTGGGAAAAAATACATTTAAGAAAGTGCAAACAGTGGTTTCTTTTTTTTTTGGTGGTATAATCAATTGCTACAAATGTTGACATGTATGCACTATTATATACAATCTGGTAGCCGTATTTCTTATAGGCTCAGTCACTGCAAAATAACGGTCAGACCTGTTCAGAATATTAAAAAGGAGGAGCTTTGTTTAATATGGTAATTATAACACTGATAAATATTTCGTGAAACACGACTCTGATTGGTTGTAAAACAGAAATCATTGAAACGTGATTGGTCATTGACTCCCATTTGGGGCATGAGTTAAATAGTCCACAAAAACATCTAGAGAGGTTGTTTGCTGGTTTACACATGACCTGAATCAAACTCCAATTGGCTTATAAAAAATCATGCTGCCACCTGCAAAATTCACAGACAGTAATTTGAGCAACAGGATCAATAATGCATCTCAATATATTATTTATACTCGGAATATCTACTTAAAATATAAAGATGAATATCCTGTCATTGAAAAAGTGTCTTTTTCTAATCATGACTACAATTCCTTCTCTTTACACAGATTATGTATTCTTGTATTTTGTACAGAGATGAGTGTAGGATAATGTTTATGTGTTTGTGTAGTGTAAAGTTCATTGTATGAGGGATGATAATGAAGTGAAGGGAGACAGTGAAACCCAGGGCCAGTATGCAGCCTACTCCAGTCGAAAAGCACCAAGAGGGCCACCAGGTTTAATGTCCCATCTAATGGATGAATTATTATCAACTATTCCACATACCTTCTAAACATATGTATTGTGGAAGAACTTGCATTTGAATACAGGAATCTGATGCGCAATCTAGCAATTAAAAATTGTACACCACTACCCCTCCTAGTCCAAAATTTTTAAATTTTCAACTCTGCTGGGTAGCGAACCCGGGTGTGATAGTCAGGAAGCAGGCATGCAACCCTCTGAGCCAACACAGCAGATGTCTGTATCGGAGTAAAATGTATTGCTGTAACAACACAGACCCATAATTCTCAAATACTGAGGTATTAAAAATCCATTAATTTTACTGTAGGTAGCTCAGATAGTAGAGCACTTGGTATAGAGAACCAAGAGTCCCGGGTTCAAGTCCCGGTCTGAGCATATAATTTTTCTCTTCAAATATGATTTATCCATCATTGAGATGTATAAAGTGACTAATAAAAACATAAAAAAGCCATACTGGCATTTATAATGTAATGTATAATTCCCAAATATGTCTTCTTAATATAGGAGCTGCCATTTGCAAAGATAGAAACAAAGGCTTCATAACATTTGGTGGGCGGGAATTACGACATATATAGAGAAAAAATTGCATTTAGATCAGTATTGCTCAGGTAGCTCAGATGGTAGAGGACTTGGTCTAGAGAACCATGGGTCCTGGGTTGAAGTCCCGGTCTGAGCGTATAATTTTTCTCTTCAAATCTGATTTATCCATCATTGAGATGTATGAAATTAATAATAAAAACATTGAAAGAAGCCGTACTGGCATTTATAATGCAATGTATAATTCCCAAATGTGTCTTCTTAATATAGGAGCTGCCATTTGCAAAGATAGAAGCAAAGGCTTCATAGCATTTGATGGGCGGGAATTACAATGTATGTAGAGAAAAATTTGCGTTTAGATTGGTACTTACTCAGGTAGCTCAGATGGTAGAACACTTGGTCTAGAGAACCAAGGGTCCCGGGTTCAAGCGTATAATTTTTCTCTTCAAATTTGAATTTTACTGTAGTTTGATAATATTCACTGTATTATCATTTGTTACCTACAAGATATCACATACTCATAAACCTCATCTTTGGATTCTGGCAGTTGAAATGTATTAATTATATCCATTCCATGTAAGAGGAAGAAATTCATAGTGGAAATATGTTATCAGCAAGTAGCCAGAAACGCTATGAAGACAGATATATGTAGATAGATGGCCTTGTCTAGTTTTTTTAAATTAACTCTTATTTTTTTTGTTTGGCAGTTTTATGACTGGCTGGCTGTGAAGTTAACAGAGTTAGAACTTCTTCGGACACAAACAGAATTTGATGAGAGTTTAACACTGAAGATTTACTTATTTCAGTTTGTCAACTACTATACCTCAATATTCTACATTGCCTTCCTTAAAGGAAAGTTTGTTGGATATCCATTAAAATACAATAAGATATTTGGAATGCGCCAGGAAGAGGTAAAATATATATCTTAATAATTTATAAATGCTTCTAAAATTCATTGTAAATCACAGTTGAGGTTACGTAGTAAAATTTTAATTTATTAAAAAATAAGTACCTGATATATCAGACGTCCTCAACTAAAATGGATTTCTGTTTAAAAAAACTTAACTAATTGACAATATTTTTTAAACAGAGATCTATTTTAGTTGAAGATGACTGATATATTACGTACTTATTTTAATATTTTTAAATTTTAATAATTTAATTAAGTATAAATTTAAGGAAAACATATACAGAGTGTAACAAAATTATTTGACAAATCTTTGAGATGACATTCCTTACATGTAGAGAGTGAAAATATGTTCTACACCATGTTATGAGTTGTTTACTATAGCTATGTCACTTGAAAGTTGGGAGCAACACTCACTCTACTCCAAGTGATGACTGAATGTGTGTGTGTTTTTAATGCCACCCACTGCAATTTTCGTGCGGACTGAATGTAAAAGCCTCATAATTTTTTTTTTTGAAAATGTCACCATGGAGATATGTGTCAATACACCATCACATTGACTCCAGGTTGTAATTAAGTAACCCTGGAGAATTTTGAATTGTCGTGCAGCCATCCACAATGCAGTTTTCTTGGAGTATATTGAATTTTAAACTTAAATTAAACAATACAATTTCCTCATCAGGGATTGTGTAAAAATGTAAACACCATAAAGTTGTGATGATCTTGAAGAAGATCTTTGGGCTGTAGGCCGTGGTAGTGAGGCTTGTAGTTCCCCGATGTTTCGCCAGAAGCAGTCTCTGGCGAAACGTTGGGGAACTACAAACCTCACGACCACGGCCTACAGCCCAAAAATCTTCTTCAAGATCATCATAGCAACTCCGGCCATGAAAGTCTATGTCAGTACATAAACCATAAAGTTGAGTTATAAATGTTGTATATTAAGGTGATGATACATAACTATTTATTTCTCATTAAAGAATGTATGCAATTAAATAAAGTAAGTAATACTTAATAAATTGATTCGATTTTACGACTCACCTCGTAATTGTAGAGTCGTAAAATATAACTCAGTTTGTTAATTAAAATAAACCTCATTTCCTTTAAATATTAATGAAAGTAATTAATACTTTTAGTGCAGTCCAGGTGGATGTCTCATGGAACTGTGTATTCAACTTGCTATCATCATGGTTGGAAAACAAGCATACAATACTATTTTGGAAATGATAATCCCGTAAGTATCAATACAAAAAGAATTAAATTGTCCCAGCACAGTCCAATCAGTAACAAATTCTTCTTTCTTTATGGCGTTGGTATTATGGGGTATGAATGTTCCAAAATTTGTCAGTGAAGTTATATTGATTTTGTTATCTAACCATCAGATTAAATAATATTACAATGAGTTGAATGACATCATACATTTTTTTTAATAAGTAATTTATTTAAAATTCATAACATCGAGTAAAATGGCTATACTGTAATTGAAGCAGCAATTAGGAGTAAAAGATAAATGTTACTCTAGTGGTCAAGTGATTGGTAATTTTCAATATTTTTATTTTAAATTTGTCATTACTCGTGAGGACAAATTAATATTTTAAGGGAAAAATGTTTACCTAAACTGGGATTTGAACCCAAGATCTCTGGTTTTCCATACCAACACTTTGACCATTAAGCCATCTAGACTCCTGATTTAGATAAAAAAATTCTCTTACTTATATAATCATGAGTCCACCGGTGTGGTCTCGAGGTAGTGTGCTGCCTTGTCACGCAGCGGGCCCGGGTTCGATCCCCGGTCGGGGCAGTTTTTCTGGGTGAGGTTTTTATCGGGGTTTTCCCTCACCTGTAAGACAAATGTCAGGAAAACTTTAAGGCCCAAACGGTCCCTGAAATCATATGGCCATCATCCATATCATTATCATCCTTACCATTATCATCCTTCACCGGTGTGGAAAGCAGTGGGAAGCTGCCACACCTACACAGTTCCCTAGTAAAGCTGCAAGCATAGCATGAAAATGCTACGATTGCAGTGAAGGACCTGCCTTCAGGCAGAATTACTATGGATGGATATAATCACATGTGCTTGAAGTCGAGAACCTTCGTTCTATACACTTTTAGCAGCTTTTTATTCAAGAAGACATTTTTAGTGAATGACAGTTAATTTACAAGCAGTTCTCAGGTTGACAAGGCCATAAAGAAATAAGGATTCATTGAGTTGGCCATGCTTTTAGATTAGATTAGATTTTTTTAACATTAAGAATTAGAATGATTTCATTGCCTCATCAGTACACAGTAAGATTTATAAAGAATAATATAATTTAAAATAAACATACATAATATCGACAAATTTCTTCTGCTGTTGTTGTACAGTGCATATCTATTATAATTTGGTGTACTATTAAATTTGGTATAATTGTGCTTGATCACATATTGCAGGTTGATGTTTAAATGGTGGAATACTTTTAAAATTAAAACAGGAATGCAGGAAGAAGAAACAGTAAATAAGAATGGAAAAATCCAGTGGGTAGAAGACTTCAAACTTCTGGATTGGGGCCCGAGAGGTTTATTTCCAGAATATTTGGAAATGAGTGAGTTATATTATTTTTAATGCTTTCAAAAATGTTAATGACATTTGTATGTATATATGTAGCTAATGCTCTGAAAGTTAACAACAAAGTTATTCTCCTTCTTGCTTTCCAATACTTGGGTGTCACATCTTGATAATTTTTTAAGAGCTACACAGTTTGTTAAATGTTCTCTGTCCATTTCCACACCTTGAGAACACAATATACACTCAGAAGACAGTAATACACTCATGAAATATTAATATCATTTGTTTCATTATACCATTGAGATAATGGACCCATTCAAAATTTTACAAATGAAAGGAATCAAATTCAGAAAAGTATTATGCAGTTCCCATATTAATCAATCACACCCATCATAAACATGAAAATTAAATTCTAATTATAACAAAAGAAAATAATGACACTAAATGGATCCAGTTTACACAAAACAGCAAAATAATTCCAGAAATACCCAGAGAGGCAGCCATAGCCATTTTTCACCTCATCACTGGACATGATTGCCTGTACAGACACTTGCAAAAGTTGTCACCTTCCAACTGCCCATTATCCAGGAGAGAAAAGAATATGACATGGAACACTTACAAATCATGCCTAGCTTTGAACATGCATTCAAAATGTCACTAAGGGTCGCATGTTTGGACGCATTAGACAGTAAAATGCCTTCTCTGCTGAGCAAGTTGTATGCTAATACGATTTTGCTTACTCAGAAATCTGTTCATGCGATAATAATTGGTTAAATTTGTAAGCTACCTGCGGAGGTAGCTTAAATGAGCAACTCAAATTAAAATCCCGAAGGGAACCGACGGGAACCGATGGTAATCAATGTACTTTACTGCTTTATCCAACATTTATCCAAGATGTCGGACCTTGAAGACTTCGATCATGTTTTCGGTATACACGGAGAAGAGGAATTTGATAGAGTCTACCAAAGAATTCAACTGGAAGAACAGGAGAATCGGCGTAATATTGCGTGTCGCAGACGTGTTTGTATACGGTATTATTTGCGGGATGCAAGCATAAATGCATTCCTCTATAGCAGACGAAAATAACGGAAGTGGTTTTATCGCTGAGAATTCTGGGAAATTCGTTGCCAATATTACGAAAACGTCGACTCTCGTGCATGACCGATAAGTCGGCCGTTAATTCGTTCTCAGCAATTGCTCACGGTGAATCAGCTCACTAGTGATTGGAAGTAATTTGAGTAGAGAGTAATGTTCTAACATACGACCCTAAATGTTAGAAAGCTACTCTGGAAACATGGGCATTGCAGGGACTTTTGTCATCCTACCTTCTCTAAAAGAAATATTTTTCTATGCTTCCCTTAATAATGTCCTTAATTAGATGTTTCTGCATTATTAGATTACTGGTAAGATATTTCTTTACCATTGTCTGACACTCTGAGTCTTTAAGTTTGACATTAAATAAAATGACCAAAAATGCACTTAACCCCTTGGCATCTAGATGTATTGTATATGTTGCCTAACCTAGATCACTGACAGCCACCCCACATTTTCATTCCACCAGCTGTCACTGTGTAATAGCAATTCCATCACCCCTCCAAGAAGCATAGGTCCTCCACAAAAGATTGCCAGATTCTATTCCCTGCCAGCATCTAACTTCACTCCAGTTCTTCCTCAATTGATCAACTTTTCTTCTAGAAGTGTTTCACCAGGTAATTCTGTGTCTAAATAAATAAGTTGAATCTGGTATATCTTATCTTATAAATATTTGTATTGCATTATTTTGACGTGTTTTAGTATGATATCCGTTATCATTAGCTTATTTGGACTGTTGAATTTTATGTTGTCGGTCCTGCATGTTAACTTTCACTCCATCTTTTGGTTGACTGACGAACTTACAAATCAAATCCTTTTCCCTGGGAATTTCAAAATTCATAATCTATTTTTATTCTTATGAATGTAGATATTTTCCCAAACGGTGAGTTCTTTTGTGTTTTCTAACTGTTTTAATAATTTAGTGTTTACATCAAATTTATGTTTTTCTAACCAGATGTAGGCAGCTACTGCAGATTTTTCTACTTCACCATTTTTTACATTTTAATGTGTTTTACCTCTTCTTCTGGGCATTCCTTAGGGATTCCACCCCCTCAGCAAAATCAAAGGGAGTTTGGTTAGTTTCAGCTAAGCAAGAGGTAAATCATAGAATAATCCTAGAAAGTTATTAAATATAATGATTGAAAATAGTGAAATAAAAATAAATGTTCATTTGTGTTAAAAAATTTGGATCTTCGATTTAAGTGAGATTTGTTCAGATTCCCATGAGTTTAATTGTGCAAAAGCAGATTGTACATTAGAGTGGGCCGAAAAAACTCATTTTTTTTTATTTTGAAGTTCTAATTGTGCAGAAAAGTTGCGAATTATATAGACAAAAAAAAAAAAGGAAAAAAATATCAAAATTAGTTGATATCTTCCAGTCGTGCAATGGCTCTAAAGTTGGACAAAATATGAAAAAAAACTTTATTTTTGCGATTATTTCTTCAATTTTTGAATTAGATATTTTCATAATGTAATTGTTTGTAATGTCTTCAAATTGAGCCTAAAAACATAGTGTTTTAATTTGGTTTAGATCAGTTCATATCTTCCGGTCACACATAAGCCCCAAAATTTGCCAAAATAATGAAAAGTTACATTTTTACGTATTTTTTGGTATTTGATGAATAATTATTATTTAAATGTAATAGCCATAGTATTTTTTCACACAAACTAATATTGAGGTAGAAAAAACTGTCAAAAATGGAATTAAAAAAATTGGAACGGTAGACAAAAGTTAAACAAACAAGCATAACAAAGCATTGGAAAGGAAGTTACGTGACAGTCATTTATATGTAGAAGACGTTGTTTCAAAACCCTCATGCTTACATTCTGTTTTAAATTTAGTCGAAACTGAAGATGAAGAGCATTGTCTTCCTAGTATGGAAAGTGATAGCGACCAAGATTATATAGTTCAAACAAAAATATCTCCTAAACCTATTTGGCAGATGAGAGTTCAGTTAAAATCTACTGCAATAGTAAGCAACCATTATTGTAATTAATATTTTATTTTATAGGATCGTAACAGGCCTTGGCCTAATACTTGAAAGGAAGAAGAAGAAGGAAGTAATATTTTGAGGTTATTTTAATTACATTAAATAAAAATTTTGTCTGTTCATTCTGGGCAAGTTGCTGACGATGATTATGATATAATTGAAACATGTTCAAGAACAAATCAACATTAATATTGAGGTAAGATGAAAAGACTAAAAATAATTAAACCATTATTGTGTTTCCCTGTGATCGAACGAAATGGTTTTTCGCCCACCCAGAACACTAACTGTTAGCCATGACTCAAGATGACAAAAAACACATAAGAGAGCTCGGACTTCGAAGAATTCTGAAGGCAAGGCAGATAGATGCAAGAAGGAAAACAATAAGAACATTCACGCCACCAAAAATCAACTTCAATTCACAAAAATATTGAGAAATGATCAACTGGATGGACTGTGAATTATCTTCTCCCCCACTGTTGGCAGAAATCAGTGATGACGAGATCAAATCTCACATCAACAGTGACTCAATCCCTGACTGGAACATTTTTTCAAGCAATTCCCAGTTCACACACAGCCTGTTGAATGCTGTGTAAAACTCGTCATGGAAGCTTCAGGAAAAGTCTGTGGAGCTGAATCTCGAGACGAATTTATAAGAACCACTCTGCTGTCCAGATCATCCATGCCTAACTTCACCAGCATATCAGGCTTCAAAGTATCTTCAGCTACAAAACAGAGAACAGTACTAATGGACAGGTTCAACTAACATAGACTATTTATTCAGAACTCTGTTTTTCTTTTTTATAAAAGTAATTTTATTCTTAAAAACTATACTGTAACTTAAATATTTAAGCTTTTTAAATATAGAGCAAATTGAAAAGTACCATGCCCATTGTTACTGTTGTTATCCATCATAACTATCTTTTTTCAGGTTCTGTTTTTCTATAGCATTGGGGTCATTGCGCGACCGGAAGATGTTAATTTATTCACACCATAGTAAAACACAATGTCCTTATGTTCAAAAATAAAAATACTGTAACTACTACGTTTAAAAAATGTATATTAAAGATATAAAAAAATTCGTAAAAATGTGAAATTTTCAATATTTTGGTAAATTTTAGGCCCTATGCATGACTGAAAGGTATCAACTGTTCTAGACCAAATTAAACACAATATTTTTAGGCCCTATTTGAAGACGTTACAAACTATTACATTACGAAAACATCTAATTTAAAAATAATCTCAAAAATGAAGTTTTTTTCATATTTTGTCAAACTTTAGAGCCTTTGCACAATGGGAAGATGTCAACAGATTTTGATAATTTTTTTTGTCTATATAATTCACAACTTTTCCACACTATTCCAACTTCAAAACAAAAAAAAAGAGTTTTTTTGACCCACCCTATTGTACATACAGGAATTTTACAAATTTGAGTATAGAAAAATCTATAAGTATTAAGTAAAAATAAGCTAAATTAATAAAAATTAATATATTTCTTAATGATTTTCTTTTACTCAGTTTTACAGTATGGATTCATCACAATATTTGTAGCAGCATTTCCATTGGCGCCATTCTTTGCATTATTGAATAATGTTCTGGAAATGAGGCTTGATGCAAAGAAATTTCTTAGATTCTATAGACGCCCAGTTCCTAGGAGAGTAAAAAGCATTGGTGTATGGTTTCGTATTCTAGACATACTTGGAAAGATTTCGGTTGTGACTAATGTAAGTATCTTTTTCATTTTGTTATTGTATTAATAATTGAGTTTGTATTTTTTTTTAACGTTCTTACCTCATATTAATATTTAATTTTAGGAAGTTATATTTTGAGGTTATTTTAATTATATTATTTTTGGTCTGGACATCTTACCTCAATATTAATGTTGATTTGTTCTTGGACATGTTTCAAAACAATTCTCTGTTTTATCTTCAGCTTTCCCAGACTGGTTTTATTTATGTTGCATTATGTTGCACCACCTGGATGTCGATGTCAGCTCCATCCTGTGGTTGGCCAAAGAACCTCCAAACAAGGTCACCCTCCATCAGAATATCAAAATTCATAACTCTGTTTCTGTTCTTCTGAATATAAATTTTTTCCCAAATAGTCAGCTCGTTTGTATTTTCTAACTGTTTTAATAATTTAGTGTCTGAATTTATATTATGTTTTTCAGACCAAACATGAGCAGCAACTGCAGATTTTTCAATTTCTCCATTTTTAATATTTCTTATGTGTTCTTTGGTTCTAATTTTTAGGTTTCTTTTGTTTTCCCTATATATATCTTTTCACAACCCATGCATTCAATTTGATATATTCCTGACTTTTTATTTTTATCAGTTTTTTCATTTTTGTTGGTTTTTATTAGTTTATTTAAACTGTAGTTATTTTTTGGTGCTAATTTAATATTAAACTTCTCAAATATATTTTGAAATTTATTATGTACCCAGGGGTGATATGTGAATTTCCTATATTTTTTCATAGGTGGTTCTTCTTTTTCAAGATTACTTCTGTTTATCA
Organism: Diploptera punctata; assembly: GCA_030220185.1. Taxonomy (NCBI): domain Eukaryota; kingdom Metazoa; phylum Arthropoda; class Insecta; order Blattodea; family Blaberidae; genus Diploptera; species Diploptera punctata. The sequence goes on from JASPKZ010000007.1 coordinate 3,363,918, forward strand.
TTTTTTGTTTTTTATACTTTTCTATCCTTTTATGTACCATTTTTTCATCAAACCCATTTTCTCTTGCTACTTTGATTATGTGTTTTTTTCTCATGTTTGAAATCTTCTTCTTCGTTTAAGGGTAAGTTTACCAATCTATGAGTTAAACTATTAAATGCTGCTAATTTATGTCCAATTGGATTGAACCCTGTTGATTTTATAAATTTTCCGTATGAGTTTCTTTCCTATGAATCCTGAATTCAATTTTTCTTTTTTTTTTTCTTCGTTTCTGACCAATTTAAGATCCAAAAAAGGTATTTGTTTATTGTCTTCTATTTCTTTGGTGAATTTAATGTTTGTACTCTGTAAATTTAATAGTTTTAGGGAATCTTCTACATGTTTTTCTTTAACAATACAAATTATATCATCAACATATCTACTCCAAAATTTAAACATTGTGGGATGTGCTTTAGTGATTTTACATTCAAAATCGCTCATAAATAAATTTGCCAGGAAAGGTGATAATGGGTTTCCCATTGAGAGCCCTGATTTTTGTCTATAGAAATTCCCATTGAATGTAAAAAACATTTGGTCAATGCATAACGCAGTTAATTTCAAATAATCTTCTTTGATCTCTCTGTCTATGTTGTTTTTTCTTAACCAATTGTTCAATATCTCCAAAGTTTTTTGTTTCGGTACATTTGTGAATAGTGAAACTACATCAAACGAAACCAACCTATCTGTGGGTTCAATTTCCACTTTTTCTAATTTCTTAACTAATTCCAATGAATTTTCAATCTGCAGACTTTCAAAATTATTAATTCTTTTAAATTGATTATTCAGCCATTTCGAAATTTTGTAGGTTGGTGATCCAATATTGTTAATTATTGGCCTCATTTTGTTTCCCGGTTTGTGAATTTTTGGAAGTCCATGTATATTAGGGTTTCTTGGGTTGCTTACTTTTAATTGAAATTTTTCTTTCTTGGATAGAATTTTAACATTTTTAAAACAGTTTTCCCACTTTTTTTATGGTTTTTGGTAGGGGGTCATTCTTAATTTTTTCATACTCTTTTTCTTTCAAAAGTTCTTCCATTCTATTTTGATAATCTTCTTTGTCCAGAATTATAATTTGGTTACCCTTATCTGATTTTGTATATACAACATTTTGTTATTTATTTCTTTGAGTGTTTTTAAATTCTCCTTACAAACTGGGTTTTTTATTTGTATTCTTTATTTTATTCAAAATTTCTTCACATTTTTTTCTGATGATTATTTTTTCTTCTGTAACTAACCCTTCTATTGAATTTTCAATGTCCACTATGTATTCTTCTATTCTATTGGAATAATCTATTGCTGTTTTTAGACCGTTTTCTAACAATTTTGTCTCTTTTAGGTTAAAGGTTGCCTTTGAAAAATTTTTAACATAATTTCTGGTGGATTCTGATTTTTCTTCATTTCTGGTTTTATTCTGATGTTTGATTTTATTTGATGTATTCTTCTTTCCCTTTGATTTAGTTAACAAATTATTTATCTTACCTCATATGTTTGTTTTGTAGGACAATCATTTCAAAGCTTATTGCTCCATCTTTAGCTTGTCACAAACTGGTTTTTTCTTTTCTTCAAGTTATCGGCCCTGGATCTGTGTTCCAAAGAACTTAGTAATGAGGCTCCTTTCTCCGGGAATTTCAAAGTTCATAATTTTCTCCTTGTTCTTCTGTATGTAGATTTTTTCCCATATTGTGAGTTCATTGGTATTTTCTAACTGTTTTAATAATTTTGTATTTAGATATATTTTGTGTTTTTCTGTCCAAATGTGAGCTGCTTCTTCTTCTTCTTCATCAGGCTCTACGACTTCCAGTGGAATGTCTTGGCCTTCTCAACCAGTTTACGCCACTTCTTCCTATCTTGTGCAGTGGATTTCAAATCAAAAATCCCCATTTCTCTCAAATCTTCAATTACGTCATCTTCCCATCGATCCTTGGGTCTTCCCCTTGGTCTTGTTCCTTGTGGCTTCCAATTCAAAATATCATTTGGCAATCTTCCCTTTGGCATTCTTAGTGTATGTCCAAACCATTGTAATCTTTTGGATTTGATGAAACTAACTATATTTTCTTTATTATTCTTGAGGTATAATTCGTCATTCCTTCTCAACCTCCAATTTCCATTTTCCTTTACTGGACCTAGCACTCTTCTAAATATTTTCCTCTCAAACGTTAACAGTCTTAGTTTATCTGCTTCTTTTAGTACCCAGGTTTCAGCTCCATAACATATGATTGGTCTTATTATTGCTGTATATAATTTGAATTTAACATTTTTTGATATTAATTTGCTTTTGAATATATCAAAATTAGCAAAATATGCTTTATTCCCTTGCGATATTCTTGTTTTGATCTCTTCTTCAACAGTATTATTATCGTTTAGTATTGTACCTAGGTACTTAAAGGAGTTAATTTGATCAATACAGTCACTATTTATAGTTTAGTTCAGTCAAATTTGTTTTATTTCTCATACATCTTAAATATTTTGTTTTATTTAGATTGATTACAAGCCCATATTTTTATACTTTCATTTTTCAATTTGTCAAAGGTTTCCAGTAGGGAATTTTTTGTTCTTGCTGTTATTATTACATCATCAGCATATGCAAGACACTGTTTTAGTCTTGTTGAAATATTTCCTCTTAGATCAAGTTGTTTTAAGACCATATCCATTACTATACAGAATAATGTCGTAGATAAAGGATCTCCCTGTTTGACCCCAGAGTTTACTTCAATCGCATCGCTGAGGTGCGTTGCTACATTTTAATCTTACTTTGGTATCTACCAAGGTTAAAGCTATTAATTTTATTAATTTTTGAGGTATCTCATATTCACTTAGACTTTCAATTATTTTGTGTCGATGTACAGTATCAAAAGCTTGGGAGTAATCAACAAATATATTATATAAGTTAATATTGTATTCGTGACATTTCTCAAAGATTTGTTTCATTACAAAGATATTGTCTATTGTTGATCTGTTTGGTCTGAATCCTGCTTGGGCCTCACTCATTTTCCCATCTATTATTTCTAAAAGTCTATTGTTTAATATAATTGCAAAAATCTTGTATGCTATGTTCAAGAGAGTTATAGGTCTGTAATTATTACATAACAGTTTATCTCCTTTCTGGAACACAGGACAGATAATTCCTTCATTCCAGGTTGTTGGTATTTCTTCTTTATTCCAAATACTGAGTATTAGTTTATGTATTTTTTGTTTTAATGTTCGTCCTCCATGTTTAATTAATTCTGGTGGAATATTATCAGGACCAGCTGATTTATTTGATTTTAAATTTTGTATAATATAACATAGTTCGTTCCACGATGGAGGTTGTATTGATTGTGAGTTGGGAAAGTTTGGAGTTTCTGGTATAGTAATTCTTGTTTGATTATCTTTATGAAAGATTTCGGTGAAATATTCTTTCCATCTTTGAAGAATTTGTTCTTTTTGTGTTAGGATATTACCTTCATTATCTCTGCATAATAAAGAACCTGCTTTGTATTTTTGGAAACTCTTTACATCTTTGAAGAATTTCCGGTTTCATTTTTCTTATAATTTAGTTCTATTGAATTGAGTTTCATATTAAGCCATGTTCGTTTCTTCTTCTTACATAACTTATTTGCTTCGTTCCTTTTGATTCTATAACTTTCTTGATTCATTCTTGTGTTCATTAGTAATTTTTTCTGTCTTGCTTCATTCTTCTGTTTTATGGCTTCTTTACATTCTTCATCCCACCATTCGTTGCGTGGTTGGACTTCTTGTTTCATTATGGTGACATTAGCTGATTCTTTAATTGCTTGATGTATTGAGTTCCATTCTTCGTTAACATCTTCTTTTTCATCTAATTTAATCAGATTCTCATATAATGTCTTACAATATCCTTTTAATTTAGCAGCATTCTGTAAATTATTTTGATTCCATTTAATATTTATCTCCTGTTTCTTTTTGTTTTTATAGATGGTTGATAATGATTGTTTCATTATCACTTTCACTAAAAAGTGATCTGAATCTATATTTGGCCCTCTAAGGGATCTTACATCTTCTATCAGTTAAATGTGAGCTGCTACTGCAGGTTATTATTGTATTATTAGTATCAGTGTAAGCCTAACCACTGATTTCCCTTTAGTGTGAATGCAGTGGTCAAGCCTACAATTTGCAAGAACAATCACTTGTGTAAAATAACTACATACTATTAAATTAATATTGAGAAGCTAAAGCTATTACTATGATAGAAATAAGTAAATTAATGAACACAATTAAATTATTGTAAATCAATGGTGAAGAGAAAAATTTTTGCCTGAACCGGAAATCAAACCCCGAACCTTTAGCTTTCCGTGCTAATGTTCTGCCACTGAGCTAATCCAGGCTTCATTCCCCTCAGTGGCAGAGCATTAGTATGGAAAGCTAAAGGTTCGGGGTTCGATTCCCGGTTCAGGTAAAAATTTTTCTCTTTACCATAGATTTACAATCATTTAATTGTGTTCATTAAGGTAGAATATTTTTATCACTCACCTCATATTGTTCTTCTTATTTGATTATAAACTAGTTTTGGAACATAGTTTCTGTTCCATCCTCAGTATCGTCACGACCGTTGTTCTGTCGTCTTGAAGAGCTGTCCTTCTCTCCTTCCATTGGCTGACTGAAAAACCTCGAAACCAGGTCATTCTCACCGGGAATTTCAAAGTTCATTAATTTCTTCTTTTCGCTCTTTTGAATGTAGATCTTTTCCCAAACAGTAAGTTCTTTTGGTTTTTCTATTTGTTTTAATAATTTAGCTTCTTTCTCGATAAGATGTTTTTCAGACCATGCATGGGCAGCCACTGCAGATTTTCTACTTCCCCTTTCTTGACATTCCTGAGATGTTCTTTCACTCTAGTTTTCAAATTTCTTTTAGTTTTTCCTATGTAGAATTTCTCACATTCTTCACATTTAATTTGATAAATCCCTGATTTGTTTTCTTCTTTAATTTTCTCATTCTTATTAGGTCTAATCAGTCTACTGATGCTGTAGTCATTTTTGGGTGCTAACCTTATGTTGAAATCTTTAAAAAATTTTTGAAACTTGTGGTGTTTTAATGGATGATATGTGAATTTTCTAAATTTTACATTATCTTCTTTTACTTTTAGAAGAGTGCTTTGATTAATAAATTTTTGTCTTTTGAACTTGTTTATTTTTTTGAGTATCATTTTTATTGCAAAACCATTTTTCGTAGCTACGTTGATTATGTGTTCTTTTTCTTTTTCATAATTTTCTTTGTTCATTGGTATGTTCACTAATCTATGTGTCAAACTATTGAAAACTGCTTCTTTGTGAGGTATGTGATTGAAACCTAAAGCTTTTATGTAGTTATCTATATGTGTCTTCTTTCTGTAAATTCCAAATTCTATCTTATTTTCTTCGTTCCTTTTTAAGTTGAGATCTAAAAATGGTATTTCTCCATTGATTTCCTTTTCCATAGTGAACTTTTTAGTTTGAATGTATAACTGTAGGCTTTCACGGCCGGCGTCTTGATCCCTATTAGGTTCGTCTTCCGGGCATATAGGCCGTGGTCCAGTCGTTCTTCTACTCGACGTTTCGTCTACTGCTGCGGTAGACATCTTCAGGAGATACTGCGTGCTCTCTGTGAACTCCTCAACAGTCGGCTGCAGACTGGCTGGTCGTTGGAAACTCCCTCCCTATTTATAGGCACGCCCCTGGTGGAGAGGCGGTTTTCTGCGCGGTCCGTGTTGCGTGCTGTTTTGTCCAGGCTGTCGCTAGCAGAAGTCATAGGCTTCATTGTCGTATTGTGCAGTGCCGGGATCCAGATTTTGTTTATCTTCATGGTTTCTTCCTTTTTGTTAAAGGAATTTTTGTGTTTATATATTTCAATGGCTTCTCTGTACAGTCTGGTGTAATAATGTGATGTTTGGGACAATACCTGTGTTTCTTCGAATCTTATTATATGTTCTTGGTTGTTCATCCAGTGTTCCGCTACGGCTGATTTTTCCTTTTGTTTTAGTCTGCAATGCCTCTTGTGTTCTTGCAATCTTGTGGTAACCATTCTTTTTGTTGTGCCGATATAAACCTGTCCACAACTGCAAGGGATGCGATATATACCGGCAGTACTTAACGGATCTCTTGTATCTTTGGCTGGGCGCAGTATATTGCTGATTTTTTTGTGTAGGTTTGTAGGTTGTAGATATGTTATATCTATTTATGATTAATTTAATCATCTCCAATTAGCGTTTCAATCCAATGGATACAGCAAAACAGATTTTCGCCAAGCCATAAATCCCAATAAATACAAAACTGAAAACGGGAACAAGGAGGAGGCAAAGGGTAAGGTGTACCTACCATATATCAAGACATTAACGGAGAGAATTGGTCGAATATTAAATAGATATAACATATCTACAACCTACAAACCTACACAAAAAATCAGCAATATACTGCGCCCAGCCAAAGATACAAGAGATCCATTAAGTACTGCCGGTATATATCGCATCCCTTGCAGTTGTGGACAGGTTTATATCGGCACAACAAAAAGAATGGTTACCACAAGATTGCAAGAACACAAGAGGCATTGCAGACTAAAACAAAAGGAAAAATCAGCCGTAGCGGAACACTGGATGAACAACCAAGAACATATAATAAGATTCGAAGAAACACAGGTATTGTCCCAAACATCACATTATTACACCAGACTGTACAGAGAAGCCATTGAAATATATAAACACAAAAATTCCTTTAACAAAAAGGAAGAAACCATGAAGATAAACAAAATCTGGATCCCGGCACTGCACAATACGACAATGAAGCCTATGACTTCTGCTAGCGACAGCCTGGACAAAACAGCACGCAACACGGACCGCGCAGAAAACCGCCTCTCCACCAGGGGCGTGCCTATAAATAGGGAGGGAGTTTCCAACGACCAGCCAGTCTGCAGCCGACTGTTGAGGAGTTCACAGAGAGCACGCAGTATCTCCTGAAGATGTCTACCGCAGCAGTAGACGAAACGTCGAGTAGAAGAACGACTGGACCACGGCCTATATGCCCGGAAGACGAACCTAATAGGGATTTATAGTTTGACTTTGAATGTTCAATAATTTTATTGCATCATCTATCTGTTTATGATTAACTATTGCAATTATGTCATCCACATATCTGCACCAGAACTTGAAAATTAAACGATGTCCATTAATTATCTTGTGTTCAAAATTCCCCATGAATAGATTAGCTAAGAACGGAGATAAAGGGTTTCCCATCGAAAGTCCTGAATTTTGTTTATAAAATCTTCCATTGTAGGTGAAGAAATATTATCGATACATAATTTCGTTAAAGTTTTATATTCGACTCTCTTTACTTTTTCAATTTTATTATTTTTCATCCAAATCTCTAAAATTTCCATAGTTTGGTCTTTTGGAATGCTTGGAAATAAGGAAACAACATCAAATGAAACTAATCTGTCTGAAGATTGTAGTTGTATGTTTTCTAGTTTATCTACCAATTCATAAGAGTTTTCTATTGCAGAGTTTTCAAATCCATTCATTTTATTAAATTCCTTACATAACCATTTAGATAAATGATATGTAGGAGACCCTATGTTGTTAATTATCGGCCTCATCTTCTTCCCTTCTTTGTGCACTTTCGAGAGTCCGTAGATGTTGGGAATTTTTGGATTTGAAACCTTCAGATGAAACTTGTCTTTCTTAGTTAAAATGTGATTGATATTCTTGAGAGTGTTGTGTTCATTAATTTACTTATTTCTATCATAGTAATAGCTTTAGCTTCTCAATATTAATTTAATAAATAATGCTATAGCTGTGTGGAGTCCCTTCATGTCTTCTTCAGGTAGAAGCCATTCATTGTGTATTTGTGAATGATGATTCATTGCAATTGAATGTGGGACCAGTAGAGTAAGGTAAAGGAGGGATTTCTGCTTGGATGGGAATGAAGCCTGGATTAGCTCAGTGGCAGAGCATTAGCATGGAAAGCTAATGATTCGGGGTTCGATTCCCGGTTCAGGCAAAAATTTTTCTCTTTACCATTGGTTAACTACATACTGTATCACTTGCAAGCATATTTCCATATAGAGAAAGGGAGAGTTACATAATTGACATATCCAAACTCAAAGCAGGTCCAGTGAACATTGTCTATCATTGAACTATTATAGGAAATTTCACTATGAGGTATAATTTAAAATAAATTCTGAACACCTTACCTCATATTCCCTCTTCTAATTAGACCAGTTTTTAAACCTAGGCAGTTATTTCACGACCAATGTTCTGTTGTCCAGGACCACTGTTTCTTACTCTATCTGTTGGATATGTGAGACATACAGTGAAATCTGCTTATAATAATTACAGATAATGTTATCAATCGAGTTATGTTATCCCTTTTATTAAGTCCCAAATAGACTAATACTAAAACATGGAGAAAATTTTGTTTATTGTGATCATAGCTTCGATTAAAACATGGAGAAAATTTTGTTTATTGTGATCATAGCTTCGATTAATGTTATCACACTTTTGCTTTTATGATTTTTTTATTGTACTATACCAGATCGCTTTGATCCTGGTCATATCAGATAGTGAGGGAGAAATTCTTCCAGTTTTTTTATAAACATGTTTCATTCCTTATATTAGTTTAGCTGCAGTTTTCATTTTGTGAGTTTGTGGTGTTGGTAGTGCAGTGTTGACTGGTGTTCATAACAAACAGAAATATGTAAGCTTCCAAGAGAATCTTTCTATTATTGAACGTTATGATTATTTTCCTAAAATAAAGCAATGGAGTTACTAGTACACATTTCACAATCTACCCCATGAATGCAAACTATTGAAAAATTGAGACATTATCCTTAAGGTAGGAAAAGAAAACAATAACTTCAACTGTAAAGAGTAGGGGTGGGAAAGACAGATTAAAAAAGTTTCAAGACTTTGGTTCAGAATTGTTTGTGAACAAGATGCTTATATTGATGGCTCTCTGATATGACGAAAACAGAACAACTTGCAAAAAAAAAAAAGACTTTGTGGCAATAAAAGAATGGTTTTACTAGAGGGAGTTTGATTTAGGGTCGCATGCAAATACATTAGTCTTCCCAATATTAATTTAAATATAACATTAGTCTCTACTCAAATTACTTCCAATCACTGGTGTGCTGACTCACCGTGAGCAAGTGCAAAGATCGAATTAGCTACCCACAAACTGGTCATGCATGAAAGTCGTCGTTTTTGTAATATTGGCAAGAAATTACCCAGAATTCTCAGCGATAAAACCACTTCCGTTATTTTCGTCTGCTATAGAGGAAAGCATTTACGCTTGCATCCCGCAAATAATACCCTATACAACGTCTGCATCGTGCAATATTACGCTGATTCTCCTGGTCTTCCAGTTGAATTCTTTGGTAGACTATCAAATTCCTCTTCTCCGCGTATACCGAAAACATGATCGAAGTCTTCAAGGTCCGACATCTTGGATAAAGCGGCAAGGTTTCAAACTACATTGGTTACCATCGGTTCCCTTCGGGATTCTCACGATGAGTTTCTATCTCAAGCTATGATCTTAAGTTACCTCGTCAGGTAGTTTACGAATTAGTATCGCATGAATAGATTTCTGAGTAAGCAAAATCGTATTAGGATAAAACTTTCTCAGCAGAGAATGCCTTTTACAGCCTAATGCATTCAAAGATTCGACCCTTAGTGTAACTGTACTATCAAAATACTTGTTAACTTTCAATTTGATTTAACTTTTACAGGAATTAATCACTATGAGGTTTAATTTTACCATATTTCAATTTGATTATTTGGCTATTATTATTGTTTATCATATTACCTTCATCCCAGAGTGATCATTATAAGCAGCATTCAATGTACATCTACTGTTTAAGAGAGTTCAGTAATGTTGATTGCTCCTTTTACATTAAAAAAAAACTTCTTATCCATTACAGTTCTCATGCTTTGATTGTGGCATTAATGTAGTATATTTTTTCAATCTAAGGACTCATTTGATAGACTACATTATAGAGGTGATATACACTTGTATTGTGTACAGAGAAGAATGTAGGATGAGTATATGTTTAAGGGTTGAATCTTTGAACACATTAGACCGTAAAAGGCTTTCTCTGCTGAGAAAGTTTTATCCTAATACGATTTTGCTTACTCAGAAATCTATTCATGTGATAATAATTGTTGAAATTCGTAAGCTACCTGACGAGGTAACTTAAGATCATAGCTTAAGATAAAAACTTATCGTGAGAATCCCGAAGGTAACCGATGTAGTTTGAAACTTTGCCGCTTTATCCAAGATGTCGGACCTTGAAGACTTCGATCATGTTTTCGGTATACGCGGAGAAGAGGAATTTGATAGAGTCTACCAAAGAATTCAGCTGGAAGAACAGGAGAATCAGCGTAATATTGCACGATGCAGACGTTGTATAGGGTATTATTTGCGGGATGCAAGCGTAAATGCTTTCCTCTATAGCAGACGAAAATAACGGAAGTGGTTTTATCACTGAGAATTCTGGGTAATTTCTTGCCAATATTACGAAAACGACGACTTTTGTGCATGACCAGTTTTGTAGGTAGCTAATTCGATCTTTGCACTTGCTCACGGTTAGTCAGCTCACCAGTGATTGGAAGTAATTTGAGTAGAGACTAATGTATTTGCATGTGGCTCTAAATGTTATATGAGGGATGATGAGATGATGTGATGAAGAGAAGAGAGAAAATAAAACCTGGTGCCGGCATGTAGCATACTCCTGTAGAAATCACTAGGTACTGGCAGGCTTAATGTTTCCCATCTTACAGACAAATCACTATCAACAGTACTAGCTGCCTTCTCAACATAATTACATTCTGTAGGTGGGTGGAATTTAATCCAGACATCTGGAGCACAGTCTATTATTTAAAAATTGAATACTTGTATTGCAATCTTCTCTGCCATAACATAGACCCTATTCCAATTTCATGTTAATTAATTACAGCAAACTCCGTGCACGTATTATCCGGTTTGCAGATTATCCGGGCATGACTCATTTTACTGTATTTTTTAAAAATAGTGTATTTTGTATTATTATGAAAAAAAAAATTATTTTTAAATGTGTTACTGTGAACTGCGCTTAGAAACTAGCACAATAGAGTAACCTTCACTCACAAAACCCTCCCCCTCCCCTGACATGTTGAACGGTACCCACCAACATTCTAAGAATACAAAACAATTTTGGAAATTTCCGTTGTGGAGTCACTGATAGTTTCTTGTTACAGATTGAAACCACAGATATGCTGTGGCAGTGGATTTATCGCTGGTTACTAGTGTGATCATCGGTGATTATTTGTCATCACCGGTTATAATGTGGATATCGGTGATCACTAGTGTAGTTGTCGCTAGTTACAGTGGACATTTTGAATAACTGTTGTAACCAGAGTGGTCATGACAGGAAATATTCCCACTTTTTTCTTTATATTTTCGAGTAAAATAAAATAATGATAAATACGACTCGCACCTAAATACATTTAATATAACATTTTATGAATATTTGTTGCATTTAAGTAGTATTAAAGTAGGTAAATACATTTCTGATCTACATCCACGGCGCCGAATAATTTAATTGGATTATCTGTGCATATCTCGGTCCCAATTAACACTGATAATCAGGAGTTTGCTGTAACAGATTTATCTTTGGTATTTGAAGAGAAAAATTTATGCCAAGAAAAAAAGAATTCTCTTCAAATATAATTTTCCTTTAATGAAAAATGTTAAATTTAAAATAAAAATATCAAACTTATTTATCTATTTATTAATTTGATGGCAGAAACTGATGGTAGTTCATCTTCTCTCTGGCTTTACAGTGCAGACTCGTTAACACATGTGCATTGTAGTTTAGTGTTTGACAGTGAAGGGGATTAATAAATTACAATAGGAAGTAACATCTTGATAATTAAGATGAGTCTGTTACATCTTATTTATTAGTGAAGGAGATGTTTACTACACATGAAGTTACCTGAATTGGTGCAGATTACACATGTTTTTCTCATATGAGTCCTGTGTCATAGCTGAGTGGTTTAAGGCATTATGCCTTGCGTAAAGCTATGGGACATGGACTGGTTCGAGTCACCCTGAGGATATAAATTTTTTAATGGAATTTTGGCTAGTATGTGACCAATATCTACCCAGCATCATGAGGAATTTGACAATAAGTAGCAGCTCCAGGTTGAAAAAAATTAGCTATAATAGCAGAAGGACCTGACATGCCAATCACATATCACCCCTATACTGGTTAGATGATCACCTACTTCTGTAAATGGTACACATGGATGTGAGACCAGCAGTTAGGGCAACAGTTTTCTAGGCCTGTTGAATCTTGAAGTTGTCTTTATATATATATATATATAATGTTGATACTTTGTAAATGATGGATTGGCCAGTTGTGTCCTGTCATCAGATTTCACCTTTAATCATTAAATATAAAACCAAAATAAAAAAATAAAAATTATCATGTGTATATAAATTGAAGTGTGGCACTTGTGACAATGTCTATATAGGACAAACTGGTAGACCTTTTATCTCTCGGATAAAGGAACACATGAGAACATATAACAGAAATTTAGAATATTCAAAATATGCTAACCACCTATTCCAATTTAATCATTGTTTCGATCCAAATTTTGAAATTTTTCATGTTTGTGATAAGGGTAAGAATTAGATCTTTTGGAGGCTGTAGAAATAAATAAATTTAAAAGTAGTAACAAACTTGAGTTATGAATTTTGATATTCCGATGGAGGGTGACCTTGTTTGGAGGTTCTTTGGCCAACCACAGGATGGAGCTGACATCGACATCCAGGTGGTGCAACATAATGCAACATAAATAAAACCAGTCTGGGAAAGCTGAAGATAAAACAGAGAATTGTTTTGAAACATGTCCAAGAACAAATCAACATTAATATTGAGGTAAGATGTCCAGACCAAAAATAATATAATTAAAATAACCTCAAAATATAACTTCCTAAAATTAAATATTAGTAACAAACTGTTAAATTCTCAACTTGATTTGAATGAATCCCCTTTGTCAAATTAAAAAATTTAAATAAATATTGTTGTATTGTTGCTTAGATCGGTTGGAACACAATTCATAATTTGTTAACATGTCTGAAGAAGGTATAGTGTACCGAAACAGCTGTCACTGAATTATATAATAAATATGAAAATCAAATAAATCTATGTTTTATTTTTATTTAATTAATAAATATAAAACTGATGCTCATTTATTTACAGGCATTCATCATAGCTTTCTCATCTAACTTCATTCCAAGACTGGTATATATGATAACAGTAAATAAAAATCACACAGATGTTGGTTTCTTAAACCATAGCCTAGCTTATTTCAACATATCAGACTACAAAAACCCAAACTATAACAATTCAGATTATTCTCTATGCAGGTAAGAAAATGCCATATGTCCAAGACCTTGTGTTTCAAATCAACACAGGACTTACAGAACTCATACTGTTTATTAATATAATAAAGTAAAGGAGGTTACACAAATATTCTTGTAATTAATCGGTCAAGGTATGGAGTTTGAAATGGGAATTTCCAACCAGTCATTTCCCATCTCAAAATAATACTCACAAGGAACCATTACACAATGTTAAAAAAATCTAAATAATTTATACCCATTTGAACGAACATCCTGAAATTTTTAATATTACATTCTGGGATGTAACAGCGTTGGAAAAAATTGTGGTGGAAAGTTAGAGTTTTGAAGAGCAATTCACAATTCACACCAGTACATTGTTACATGTGCTGACTCATTTGAGTACAAAGCGGGCGGCGTAAGTCTCTCTTCATGCAGTATTTGTATCGTTCACTTCGGTGGAACAGTTTGTAAGATGTTCTCTTGCAACGACGCAGGCCCAGGTTTGATCCTGGTCATGAAGAATTTTTTTTAATAACATTGTTAATTTTCACAATACCTACACATTACCAGGCTTCATTAAATAAATAAATTTGTATATATAGGGAAATTAATTAATTAAAGGAAACAGGTCATATATAGAAAATAAATAATGTTTGTAACACAAGGCATCACAAGATTGTGTATTTCCACAACTAATGCAAAATGCGTCTGATTAATTTAAACAAAGTCAAGTTAATATCTAATTTCAATATACAAGTACGTCCTGGATTATTGCATCACTTCATACAGACTGTTTCTAGCAGAGACTCTGGTGGTCTAGTGAAGGGAATATCTGTTTCCCATGCATGAGGTCGCATGTTCGATCCTGCTGTCAATTTTTTTTTTTTTGTTTCTCGACCTTATTTCAATTAATTTTGTTTGTTTTCTTCAATTTGTTTTTCTTTGTTTTATTTATTAACACAAAATTATTTTCCCTTGCACGCCACATCCTCATGCCCACCGTGCATCTTCAATTCTCTCTAGCTTATCTAAAATTCATGGGAAGAGATAATATGAGGTAAATATCAATAGAGTCTGGGTTCAAGCCCCAGTCTGAGCATACAATTTTTCTCTTCAAATATGATTTATCCATCATTGAGATGTATGAAATGAATAATAAAAACATGGAAAGAAGCCATACTGCCTTACAATGTAATATTCCCAAATAAATGTCTTCTTAATAAACAAGCCGCCATTTGCAAGATAGAAGCAAAGGTTTCATGGCATTAAGTGCATGGGAATTAACAGTGTATATAAGAGAAAAAATTGTGTTTACATTGGAACTTGCCTCAGGTAGCTTAGTTGGTAGAATATTGGCCTAGAAAGCCAAAGTTCCTGAGTTCAAGCCCCAGTTTGAGCATATAATTTTTCTCTTCAAATATTAATTGGAAAAATTATATCCTTCAATGAGAAATGTTAAATTAATAATAAAAACATTAATTGGAAACTTTACTCCTTTCCTCATAAAATACAAATATGATCCTCTCACCTGGACTTGTTTTGGAGATCATTATTCCAACTCAGATTTCGGTTGAGAATGGGGAAGATGACCTTCAAAACTTGTCCATGGTGAGAGGATCATATTGTATATTTATTTATTTATTTTATTTATTTAGCCTGGTGGAGTTAAGGCCATGTGGCCTTCTCTTCCACTCACCAGAACAAGCATATGTTACATATGAATACAAAAAAAAAATACAATAATAGTCATATAAAACAGGACAAACATATGTTACACATGAATACAAAAAAATTATATATATATAAGGTGAGGTGTAAAGTTTCTGGTTTATAATATTTAAAGGAAGTAACACTATGAGGTTTCTTTTAATTATTTAGACTAATTTAGGTAAAATTTTTTATCACTCACTTCATATTATATGAGGTGAGTGATAAAAATTTTACCTAAATGAATATACCTCATAGTGTGAATTCCTAAAGTAAGTATTTAGACTTTTTCTCTTCAAATATAATTTATCCTTCAGTGAGAAGTGTTAAATTAATAATAATAACATCAATAGAAGGCCTACAGGCTTTATAAAGTACTTAAATTTGAAGAGAAAAATTTTCGCCTAGACCGGGACTCGAACCCGGGACCCTTGGCTTTCCGGGCCAAGTGCTCTACCAACTGAGCTACCGAGGCGAGTTACGATCTAGACGCAAATTTTTCTCTTATATACGTTGTAATTCCCTATCGCCAAATGCTTTTGAAACCATTGCTTCTATCTTTGAAAAATGGCGGCTTCTTAGTTAAGAAGACATTTATTGGGAATTTAACATTACTTTATAAGCTAGTAAGGCTTCTAATGATGTTTTTTTTTTATTATTAATTTAACATTTCTCAATGAAAGATAAATTAAATTTGAAGAGAAAAATTTTCGCCTAGACCGGGACTCGAACCCGGGACCCTTGGCTTTCCGGGCCAAGTGCTCTACCAACTGAGCTACCGAGGCGAGTTACGATCTAGACGCAAATTTTTCTCTTATATACATTGTAATTCCCTATCGCCAAATGCTTTTGAAACCATTGCTTCTATCTTTGCAAAATGGCGGCTTCTTAGTTAAGAAGACATTTATTGGGAATTTAACATTACTTTATAAAACTAGTAAGGCTTCTAATGATGTTTTTTTATTATTCATTTAACATTTCTCAATGAAAGATAAATTAAATTTGAAGAGAAAAATTTTTTCGCCTAGACCGGGACTCGAACCCGGGACCCTTGGCTTTCTGGGCCAAGTGCTCTACCAACTGAGCTACCGAGGCGAGTTACGATCTAGACGCAAATTTTTCTATTATATACGTTGTAATTCCCTATCGCCAAATGCTTTTGAAACCATTGCTTCTATCTTTGCAAAATGGCGGCTTCTTAGTTAAGAAGACATTTAATTATATTATTTTTGGTCTGGACATCTTACCTCAATATTAATGTTGATTTGTTCTTGGACATGTTTCAAAACAATTCTCTGTTTTATCTTCAGCTTTCCCAGTCTGGGAAAGCTGAAGATAAAACAGAGAATTGTTTTGAAACATGTCCAAGAACAAATCAACATTAATATTGAGGTAAGATGTCCAGACCAAAAATAATATAATTAAAATAACCTCAAAATATAACTTCCTAAAATTAAATATTAAGAAGACATTTATTGGGAATTTAACATTACTTTATAAGCTAGTAAGGCTTCTAATGATGTTTTTTTTTTATTAATTTAACATTTCTCAATGAAAGATAAATTAAATTTGAAGAGAAAAATTTTTTTGCCTAGACCGGGACTCGAACCCGGGACCCTTGGCTTTCCGGGCCAAGTGCTCTACCAACTGAGCTACCGAGGCGAGTTACGATCTAGACGCAAATTTTTCTCTTATATACGTTGTAATTCCCTATCGCCAAATGCTTTTGAAACCATTGCTTCTATCTTTGCAAAATGGCGGCTTCTTAGTTAAGAAGACATTTATTGGGAATTTAACATTACTTTATAAGCTAGTAAGGCTTCTAATGATGTTTTTTTTTTATTATTAATTTAACATTTCTCAATGAAAGATAAATTAAATTTGAAGAGAAAAATTTTCGCCTAGACCGGGACTCGAACCCGGGACCCTTGGCTTTCCGGGCCAAGTGCTCTACCAACTGAGCTACCGAGGCGAGTTACGATCTAGACGCAAATTTTTCTCTTATATACATTGTAATTCCCTATCGCCAAATGCTTTTGAAACCATTGCTTCTATCTTTGCAAAATGGCGGCTTCTTAGTTAAGAAGACATTTATTGGGAATTTAACATTACTTTATAAAACTAGTAAGGCTTCTAATGATGTTTTTTTATTATTCGTTTAACATTTCTCAATGAAAGATAAATTAAATTTGAAGAGAAAAATTTTTTCGCCTAGACCGGGACTCGAACCCGGGACCCTTGGCTTTCTGGGCCAAGTGCTCTACCAACTGAGCTACCGAGGCGAGTTACGATCTAGACGCAAATTTTTCTCTTATATACGTTGTAATTCCCTATCGCCAAATGCTTTTGAAACCATTGCTTCTATCTTTGCAAAATGGCGGCTTCTTAGTTAAGAAGACATTTATTGGGAATTTAACATTACTTTATAAGCTAGTAAGGCTTCTAATGATGTTTTTTTTATTATTATTAATTTAACATTTCTCAATGAAAGATAAATTAAATTTGAAGAGAAAAATTTTCGCCTAGACCGGGACTCGAACCCGGGACCCTTGGCTTTCCGGGCCAAGTGCTCTACCAACTGAGATACCGAGGCGAGTTACAATCTAGGCGCAAATTTTTCTCTTATATACGTTGTAATTCCCTATCGCCAAATGCTTTTGAAACCATTGCTTCTATCTTTGCAAAATGGCGGCTTCTTAGTTAAGAAGACATTTATTGGGAATTTAACATTACTTTATAAGCTAGTAAGGCTTCTAATGATGTTTTTTTTTATTATTAATTTAACATTTCTCAATGAAAGATAAATTAAATTTGAAGAGAAAAATTATCGCCTAGACCGGGACTCGAACCCGGGACCCTTGGCTTTCCGGGCCAAGTGCTCTACCAACTGAGCTACCGAGGCGAGTTACGATCTAGACGCAAATTTTTCTCTTATATACGTTGTAATTCCCTATCGCCAAATGCTTTTGAAAATTTTTCTCTTCAAATTTAATTTATCTTTCATTGAGAAATGTTAAATTAATAATAAAAAAAAAAATGGTTTCAAAAGCATTTGGCGATAGGGAATTACAACGTATATAAGAGAAAAATTTGCATCTAGATCGTAACTCGCCTCGGTAGCTCAGTTGGTAGAGCACTTGGCCCGGAAAGCCAAGGGTCCCGGGTTCGAGTCCCGGTCTAGGCGAAAAAATTTTTCTCTTCAAATTTAATTTATCTTTCATTGAGAAATGTTAAATTAATAATAAAAACATCATTAGAGGCCTTACTGGCTTTTAAAGTAATGTTAAATTTCCAATAAATGTCTTCTTAACTAAGAAGCCGCCATTTGCAAAGATAGAAACAATGGTTTCAGAAGCATTTGGCGATAGGGAATTACAACGTATATAAGAGAAAAATTTGCGTCTAGATCGTAACTCGCCTCGGTAGCTCAGTTGGTAGAGCACTTGGCCCGGAAAGCCAAGGGTCCCGGGTTCGAGTCCCGGTCTAGGCGAAAATTTTTCTCTTCAAATTTAATTTATCTTTCATTGAGAAATGTTAAATTAATAATAATAATAAAAAAAACATCATTAGAGGCCTTACTGGCTTTTAAAGTAATGTTAAATTTCCAATAAATGTCTTCTTAACTAAGAAGCCGCCATTTGCAAAGATAGAAACAATGGTTTCAAAAGCATTTGGCGATAGGGAATTACAACGTATATAAGAGAAAAATTTGCGTCTAGATCGTAACTCGCCTCGGTAGCTCAGTTGGTAGAGCACTTGGCCCGGAAAGCCAAGGGTCCTGGGTTCGAGTCCCGGTCTAGGCGAAAATTTTTCTCTTCAAATTTAATTTATCTTTCATTGAGAAATGTTAAATTAATAATAAAAACATCATTAGAGGCCTTACTGGCTTTTAAAGTAATGTTAAATTTCCAATAAATGTCTTCTTAACTAAGAAGCCGCCATTTGCAAAGATAGAAACAATGGTTTCAAAAGCATTTGGCGATAGGGAATTACAACGTATATAAGAGAAAAATTTGCGTCTAGATCGTAACTCGCCTCGGTAGCTCAGTTGGTAGAGCACTTGGCCCGGAAAGCCAAGGGTCCCGGGTTCGAGTCCCGGTCTAGGCGAAAATTTTTCTCTTCAAATTTAATTTATCTTTCATTGAGAAATGTTAAATTAATAATAAAAAAAAATTTAAAAAAAACATCTTTATAAAGTACTGTTAAATTCCCAATAAATGTCTTCTTAACATTTGCAAAGATGGAAACTAAGGTTTCAAAGCATTTGGCGCAAAGGAATTACAACGTATATAAGAGAAAAATTTGCATCTAGATTGCAACTCGCCTCGGTAGCTCAGTTGGTAGAGCATTTGGTCTGGAAAAGCCAAAGGTCCCGGGTTTGAGTCTTGGTCTAGGCAAAAAAAATTTCTCTTCAAATATAACCTCATATTTTTTTATTTTCTTGCAGACTGAAGTTTCTCCACAATTATGTGTCATTGTCAAAGCTTCCTAACTGTTGAATTTGCAGTTGGCATTCTTGTAGGTTGATTTCTGCTTCCTTTGTTGGCTGCCCAATGAACTTTCAAATCAATTTTTTTTTTCCCCTGGGAATTTCAAAATTCATTGTTTTATCTTTATTTTTGAGGATGTAAATTTTCTATCAAATAGTGAGTTCCTTAGCTAGAGATATCTAAGTGTTTCAGTAATTTGGATTTTGTTTTGATTCTGTGTTTTTTGACCATGCATGTGCAGCTATTGCAGACTTTTTTATTTCCCCATTTTTAACACTTTAGAAATGTTAAAAATGGGGAAATAAAAAAGTCTGCAATAGCTGCACATGCATGGTCAAAAAACACAGAATCAAAACGAAAGCCAAATTACTGAAACAGTTAGATAAATCTAGCTAAGGAACTTGCTATTTGAGAGAAAATTTACATCCACAAGAATAAAGCGAAAATAATGAATTTTGAAATTCCCTGAGAGAAAGAAAACAATTTGATTTGGAAGTTCATTGGGCAGCCAACAGAGGGAGCAGAAATCAACTTACAAGATTGCCAATCACAAATTCAACAGTTAAGAAGCATTGACAATGGCACATAGTTGTGGAGAAACTGCAGTCTGCAAGAAAATAAAAATATATGAATCTAAATATCATAACTCATAAAAATTTCTGATTTATGTTTGTATTCGTTCTCTCTAGATTGATCATAAGTGTAATACAATACAGGCTGTAATTAAAATTCATTGGAAAACATATTGTTTAAACAACTCACCCCATAGGATTCATGCTTCCATGATATCGCGATTTCAAACATAGTCATGTTCATCTTCAGTTATGGCTGAAGATGAACGACT
Source organism: Diploptera punctata (assembly GCA_030220185.1). Classification (NCBI taxonomy): domain Eukaryota; kingdom Metazoa; phylum Arthropoda; class Insecta; order Blattodea; family Blaberidae; genus Diploptera; species Diploptera punctata. The sequence continues at coordinate 3,384,363 of JASPKZ010000007.1, forward strand.
ATGTTTGAAATTGCGATATCATGGAAGCATGAATCCTATGAGGTGAGTTGTTTAAACAATATGTTCTCCAATGAATTTTAATGATTATACCTCATAATGTTTACTTCCCAACATTAATTTAATATAACAGGTTGTAATATTAAAAATTTCAATATATTTCATGATTCGTAAATTCATGAGTCATTTTTAACATCTTACCTCATATTTTATGTTTCTTTAAACACGGGAACTAGTTTTCAAGAGAAGGATCTCTCTCATTTTCAACCGACATTATGACTACCAGATTATCGTTGGAATCTCCATCAATAACGTTGCCATCTGGTGTTGATTTGATGAACTTTGAGATGAGGTCACGTTCATCTGGAATCTCAAATTTAAAACATTTGGAAAAACTTTTAGAATTGACAATTTCGGAGAAGATATATATTCAGAAGAACAAATTTAGATCCATGAATTTTGAGATTCCTGATGAACGTGACCCCATCTCAAAGTTCATCAAATCAACATCAGATGGCAACATTATTGATGGAGATTCCAACGAAACTCCGGTAGTCATAATGTCAGTTGAAAATGAGAGGTATCCTTTCCTTGAAAACTAGTTCCCGTGTTTAAAGAAACATAAAATATGAGGTAAGATGTTAAAAATGACTCGTTCATTTACGAATTAAGACCCTCATAATGTTATTTCCCATATTTAACTATGAATATTTCATGACTATCTTTTCAAATGGTATATAAATTGTTTAAACGTTTTCTCAACATTGAATGATGGTCCTTTGTCACTCTGGAATCCTTTTCCATTCGTGTTGATTTGACTCAAAAAGTTTTGAGCATGTTGATTATCATGAAGTACTTATTAATAATAAATAAAATATTTCAATTGAACACAATTAATTTGACTTTCCAATTTTCATATGCACATATACATTGTATTCTATATGTTTTTCAGGTATCAGGAATATAGAAATCCTCCTTGGGATCAACATCCATATAAACGTCCACCAATATATTGGCATGTTTTGGCTGCTCGATTGGCATTTGTTGTTGTTTTTCAGGTGAGATATTTTTTATCTATTTTAATTAAATACACAAGCTCATATTCATAGAGACTCTTAGCATGCACTAAATAGAGACTATTAGTATATTAAAAAGATATGAACTTGTATCATATTCATAAACTAAATATTTTGAATATTAAATATTGCTAGGCCAGATTAAAATTTAGGGGAATAATAAGCTCCAGCCATCAAAACAGTATAAAATAGAAATGCAATATAAGAAAAGTACAGACCTAGTCCACCTAGTGTTTAAAATGTAAAGGTATAGTGATCCCACTACAGGCCATAGGAGACCCTTGGGGTAGTAAGAGGTTAAGGCTCCAGTTCTTCTAGACAGTCGGCATTTAATATCAACCGCGTTGTCAGCCCTACATGATAGCTGCCTTTACCCCCAGAACAAGCTACCTGGTGCTCACTTCTGTTAGAGGCTGAGTCGACCCCGGGACCATGGTGTCACTAGAAGGTTTTTGGGTCAGTTTTAAAAATCCTGACCCCACCGGGACTCGAACCCTTGATTTTCCAGTTTGTAGGATATTGCCTTAACCATCTACTCTACAGCGTGCTAGTACTTAAAAATGCAAAAAATCAATAACAAACAATAGATATTGTATCTCGTTATTTTATTAAATCTTCAAAAAATACACATATTAACAGTGTTTATTGTTAATTCTTTGAAAAGTTGTCCCATAGAATTTGTAAAAGTAGACTGAATCTGATCTTTTCCTTCTTCTTCCATAGGTTCTTCGATGTCAGTTCATTAATCTTTTGTTTTCTCAGCAATAACCTTTCACAGTTTCCTATTTCTGATGCCATTCAACCTGTTTATTTTCATAATTTTTCAAATCTTTTATATTTTGTCCTCCCATCTATTTTTTGGTCTTCCTAAAGAGCTTCCAATTGTATATTCTGTTAATATGCCCAAACTGACTTAATCTCTGTGCTTTCATATAATTTAATAATTAATGATAAAGACTTTTTTTCCTCTTCACATTAATTGTAATAACTTGGCTGTGTATAATAATTTACTTATTTTGATAATAATAATAGCTTTAGCTGTGTTAAATCCCATCATAATATCTTCTTGATGTAGAAGCCACCAATTGTATTTTGAATGATATATCACCAATCTGGGTTAGGAAGAGAAAGAGATTAAGAGAGAAGTTAAAAAGAGAAATTTGTGCTTGGATAGGAATGAACATGTTGAAGGGGTACGCGAGGCATTTGCAAGAAGCTGCAGGAAATCAATTTGTATTGTCAGTCTACATCCACGATCAACAATCCATAAAATTCTTCATATTTTTCTTTTTTTTCTCAAATGCCCCAGGTTTGTCATTCGATGACATTCCTGGTTTCTCTCCTGGCATGGCGTACTTGTAACCCACTTCTGAGGTTGGGGCACATGGAAGGCAGGGTTACGTTGCCCCGATTATATGATGGGTGATGATGATGATAATGGTGCGCCAGGAGAGTCCCTAATCCTAAGCTTAACCTAAGATGAATATGAATGATGATGATTGCGATGGCCATATGATTTCGGGGACCATTTGGGCCTTAAAAGTTTTCCTGACATTTGTCTTACAGGTGAGGAAAAACCCTGATAAAAACCTCATCCAGAAAAACTCCCGACCGGGGATTGAACCTGGGCCCGCTGCGTGACAAGGCAGCACGCTACCCCGAGACCACAGCAGTGGACAAATTCTTCATAAATCTGTACATCTTCTCTACGCATGTAAAGTATACTTAATACAGAATCTTTTTACCAAATGACAAACGGTGGACTAGTGGTTATGCTCCTTGCCTCTGGTTCCGAGGTCATGGGTTCAAACCCAGCCGGGGTCAATGGATTTTTTTTAGGATGGAAAAATCCAAGGAGCAAGTCCTCCAGGAGGGACTGTAAGCCGCGTGTCCCGAGTCTGAAGATTTTCAGGCTCGTAAAAGATCCTTAAGCTTGAATGAAAAGGCCTCTAAGCAAAATTTACCAAATTTTCCCGTTCTAGTACTACCTAGGTTTCCTAGATGTCAGTATGAGACAGAACGCTGACCACGGACCACTCAAATGACATCTAAATGAAAACAAGTGTAGCTAAATTAGTATGGTTCAAATTCTTCCCTGTAGGGGGAGAGCGTCTAAATCTCTGTTAAGGGAAACATGGGCTTACAAGATACAAGAAGAAGAAGACAAACCACATTGAAAATCATTTGCTATAGACATGCTTAATCGCATTGAGGTAGACCCTAAGTATCTTTCAAGGAACTGTTTCATGTTTCTGGAAAAATTAATAAACATAACTGCAGAATATGAAGGTCAGGGTATCCTCATGTGTCCATAGAAATGGGTCAAGATAGCCCAATTGTTAATGTCTAGTATACCCTAATGAAAGACAAAGTCGTGGGACAATTTTTCTTTTCTGAACAAACTGTCACTGGCATTACATACCAGGATATGTTGGAATTATTTGTAATTCCACATACTGAGGCAAGACAGTGCACCCCCCATTGATCTCTGGCTGTTCAAGATTGTTTAGATCAACACTTCCCAATGCATGGATCGGGTAAGGGGGTCTGACAGAATGACCTGCTCATTCCCCCAACATCTGATGTGACTTCTTTCTCTGGGACTTTAATAAGAATGCTGTCTACAAGACAGAGGTGAGGTCTGTCATTGATCTCCGAGAATGTGTTACTGGTGCCTTCCATCGTGTAACATCTGAAATTGTTACAGCTTACATGGATGGAAGTAGACAGTTGTCTGAAAATCATCCTAAAACAATTGGTGTGCATGTAGAGATATGTTAACATTGTTAAACAAATCTTTCACTTGTGTATATGTTTGAGAAATAATGTTATTTGATTTTCGTTCCATAACATAGTTAATTTTGCATATAATCTGTATACATCATTAGAGGACACCCTATATAATGATTGATAACAGTGATGATGTATGGAAAATAATTTGGTAATTTTAACAAAAAATTACAGAAAATCCTACTACAAATTAATTTGTCTAACTTTTATGTTGATTTTAAAAACTGTGTTCTTAATTTTGTAACATTGTTGTGTTATAATTATTTAAAACAATTATTGTTTCGCAGAATGTGGTTAGTATTATGATGATGGCAGTACAATGGCTTATACCTGACACATCTCGTAAACTTAGAGATGAAATGCGGAAAGAAGCCTTTCTTACAAGTGAAATCATTATTACTCAAGAAAGAAAGAGAGCACAAGGGATGCTTCCAGGCAAAATTGGTTCTGGAGATTTCCTTAATGGCGAAAGAAATGCTGTAATGAATAATACCGGACTATATAAAAGGAAAAAAGGAACAGGTCCTGAAGAAATTTGTCTTACAGATATTCACGCTGATGTTCCTTGATAAGGTAGGTATTTTCTTTCTACATGACACAACAAAACTTATATAAGCAATTTTGCTATTTTTGATGGAAAACAGATAAATATTAAATCACTGAGAAACATGTTCACGAAAAAAGATTTCAAATTTCTAACAAAATTAAAAAGTAAAAAGTTTCTAATATCTTTATGGCCTTCAAGATAGTGCACAATCCACTCAATAACACATTTCTTTATAGCTTTGTCATTCTTCAAGAGGTATCATAATTTTTTTCAGAATTTATATCCAGCATTGCATTGACTTTGCTACATTACCAATGAGTTCATTATATGGTTTTATTATTCATTTCAAACATCTTAATGATGGATAAATTATATTTGAAGAGAAAATTATATGCTCAGACTGGGGTTTGAACCCATGATCTTTCGCACTCTAGGCAAATGCTCTACCAACTGAGCTTTAAGAGAAACTCCAATCTACATGCATTTTTTTCTCATATATATACTGTTAATTCCCGTGCACCAAATGCTAAGAAGCCGTTGCTTCTATCTTGCAAATGATGGCTTTCTTTTTTTTAAGAAGACCTTTAATAATTGGAAATTTTACATTACATTGTAAAGTCAGTACGGTTTCTTTCAATGTTTTTATTCATTTCATACATCTCAATGATGGATAAATTATATTTGAAGAGAAAAATTATGCGCTCAGACTAGTCTATGTAAAAGGTAAAGATAAAGTGACCCATTACATGTCTAAGGAGGCCCTTGGAGTAATAGGAATTTAAGGCTCCAACCTAGACATTCGGCAAAAGTGTCAGTCAGGTTGTCACCCCTGTGTGACATGGCTGCCTTTACACCCAAAACATATGTCTGGTACTCATTTCTATTTGAGGCTAAGTTGCCCCCAGGACCAGGGTGCCAGCTGAAGATTTAGACCAGTTTAAAAATTCTGATACCATCAGAACTCAAAGTCACAACTTTCTGGCTAGTAGCATATTGTTTTAAACTACTAAACTATGGCACACAGTGGTACAAAAGCCAGTTTTATGGTATAAAATAAATTTCAATTTCCCCAAAGGTAAATATTAACTTTTAAAAATTTCTCTTGTGCTTCCAATATATATGGAATAGTACAAAATAAATTTTATTTGGATTTATAAATGAGATGGAGAAAATGTTTTTATATCTCACCTCACAAAGTTCTGTGTTTTCACAATACTAGTTTCAAAGGTCATTTCACCTTCATCTTCAGTCAAACATATCATCATTATCGTCAAAAACATCACTTCAACAGTTGGGAGTTTGACTGAAGATGAAGGTGAAGTGACCTTTGAAACCAGTATTGTGGAAACATGGAACTTTATGAGGTGAGATATAAAAACAGTTTCCCCAACTCATTTAAAAATTGATTTTGATTAAATTCATTTGGATTGTTTGTGTGAATCAGCATAATAAATGTAAAACTTGTAAATTTATTTTAACAATTTATTTCATATAATAATATATTAAAATAAATCCTATTTTTTTATATTTTTTTGTTATTGCTTTACATTGTTTGTTCTTTATTTATCTATAAATAAATTATGTTTTTTCCCAAATTGTGCAAATAAACAACATAACTATGTAGTACTGAGCTAAATAAATGGCACTTACATAAAAAAACACTGATTAGTTTTCAGTGTCATTATGATCAGTTACTTCTTCTTCGCTTTCTAAATGTTCAATTCCGTTAATCATTCTCTCTGAAATCTCAATCAAGCTGATTGTTTCTCCTAGTAATTTACTGTGTTTTTTTTTCTTGGCAAGATCCTTTTGTTGATTTTGATCGAGTCCAAAGTTACCAAAATAATGTGAAGCAGATCTTCCGTGTTTTTACATCAACTCACTTTTTTAGTATTGTACTCATGATAATATCAGCATTCTTTATGTCTTACTTCTAGTGCTTCCTCACTTAATTGCCCAATGGGCATAATAAGGGACTACATTACATCTGCCCAAGGTATTAATACTGTATTTTATATATATACTACTGGGTATGCATGCCCGCTCATAACCAACAAAAGAACCTTGACAAGAAAAAAAGTTTTACACAGTGCCCTGCAAACGGTAGTGTCCCGAAATCATATGTTAAACATGGTCTGTGAATAGTCATTGGTAAGGCGAGCCTCTGCATGTACAGTAACGCAAGTACAATCAATCCCTTTCTTACATCTCACACACTGTAAATTTATAACTTGTCAGGATTTTAAGTATTTTACTTTTGTTTTTAGGTGTATTGTTATCCTGATTTCTTTGCTGCGAGTTATGGAGTGACTTGCTACTTACTCTTTTATAGAACAATTTATGTTTATATTAATTATATCCATTTTTAATTTTTCATTTTTTTATAATTTTGACAGTGGCTCTCTCAATGAGGTACACAATATTGTTATTCAACTAGAAGAATTTAAATTAATTAAAGAAAATCTTCTGAAAACATTGTTAATTTTTGCAGTGAAATATTTAAGAAAAAGTACTCTTTTATTTTTAAATAATGTGTAAATGGTGTTTCTTTTTTGTCATCTTATATAGTTTATTGAATATTATGTTATAAAATCAAATTATATTTAAATCATGTATTTGTGTGTAAGGTTATGCTTAGCAAGTGTATTAAACATAGAATGTTTATACAACAAGATGATAATTTTAAATTCCAACATCAGTTTGTTGGATGTAAAGATATTCTTAAATTAAATATAATTTAATACTTGAATGATATTAAAATAAGTAGGAAATTTAATTTTAATATGTTATCATCATCCAAAAGGAAATTGCTAGTTTTCTTTCTATGTATATTTTTATTTTGTAAAAAGGGAAAGTCTGTAAAAATCTTTGATGGGTATAAATGTGAAAGTTCACATATATTCAACATTTGTCAAGAGAAATGTGACTATTTTTACAATGTGATCCACATGTAAAAAAGGTCAAATACTAATTTTGTAGAGAGCACTAGTTTGTACATGAAGGTATAAAAATCTCCATTCCTTAGCAACAAAAGTTAGAACTCAAGCCAAAATTTGAGTGAGATGCCTTACCTTGCCATTGTCTGATAAAGGGAGCAGAATTTTGTGTGTGAAAGTTAAGATTGCAATATAGTATAATGAATAGTAAGAATTTTTTGTTCATTCAATTGAAAATAGCTTGTTCACATTTTTATAAACATAACTTTAAAAGTTGCTCAATTTTTTTATCCCGAAATATTACATTCAGTACCAGGCACTGAGCAGGGCATTTAAACCCACAGGCCAGCCATTTAAATACCCCAGCTACCCTTTTCGTGGCACTTCAGAAAATGGACCATTATTACACATAATATTATAGTCCTAGAAAATTCAAATTTGCTACAGACCTAAAGGAGATATCCTTAGTCCGCGATGTCCGCCTGGTTGAAATAGACATGGGTGATTGACATCACATGGCGCATCGGCCGATATCAATTTCAGGAAGTGGCCACCCCGCTGCATCTTCACTTTCACTTTGTGAATATTCTAACACAGGAATCAGTTACATCACCTGAATCATCATGTATACAAAATATTCAATAATTCTTCTTCAGTGAGAGACTTTTCTTTCGCCGTGAGTTTCACGCTACGCACAAACAACAGTTGGATAACGAGAAACAAATACGGATGCATTGGAGCGGTGGAATCAAAGAGTTGGTGAAACGAATTCCATGTGTTGTTTGTTTTAAAAATAAAAGGGGATTCACCAAGGTTAAACGTGTCGAACAGGAATAGAAAATGTTCATTTACATGCCATCTATGATCTCCAAGACATACTAATCCAACACAATATTTAGGCGCCAGATCATATTAAAAGCAGTTGTGTGCGCCTGCTCTAAAACGAGTTAACTGACCGACAGCCGGCATACGCGATAGGCTATTTACATGCCGTAACTGATTTACGGTACTGAATGTTACTCTTACATTAGGAAACATTCCATTTACATAAAATATATACTGTTTCCTTTGCAATCTTAACTTTTAGTGCATAAAAATTCTTTCCCAGCTGATAATATGTGTATGAATAGTATTATGCATAAATTGACCAAATTCAAGGAGAACTTTGATTTTATTTTTTAATAGTGTTATAAAAAAATTAAAACTTTCTATAGAATAATTTATAAAAATGGCTGATATAAATTATAGACAAATGAAATATATGCATTTTATTAAAAATTAAATGCTTAATTAGGTAGCAAGACTCACCACCAGTTACCTGTGTTCTATGCAGATGAACTAAGTTTTTGTGCTTCCTACAGACCCATAGACCCATTACTGCCTTGTGATGTATGTATTTCTATTGATTCTATATTAGTAACTCTGCTACTAATTTGGATTACATGTTGGGTGAATCTTAAACATTCCTATAAAATTTAATTTTTTCTAACTTCATATAACCTATTCTGTGCCTTAATGATCTTGTCTCTACACTCAACTCACAGATTAACTTCTGTTTGCATGATTCTTATAAATTTTTTTTAAGATTTAAGAACTACTCATTTTGTGTAGTTTGTTTGTTCTTATGTAATTATTATAACTTTAAAAATTAATTCAGTTTTTGGAAAAAGTATAAGTGAATAATTGCTATAAAATATGAGTTTAAAAATCTATTTTTTTAAAATTTAAAGTTATAAAAATGAGACTATGAAATCTAATAAATATCCATTATTTTGTAAGTAAAAATTATTTTAAACTGGAATAATGATAGTTTACGCCTGGTTTCACGAATCTTTGTTAAAATTGGCCAAATAAAGCATTAAGAAATGCATAATTTATTTTAAAATACATTGTTATCATATTTACATTTCATCAAACATTTAACACTATGAAGTTTATTTTAGTTATATTTGAGTTGTATATTTTGACTCACCTCATATTTCTTGATTTTTATGCAGACTAGTTTCGCCGCTAACTGTGCGACATTCTCGATACTTTACAACTAGTCTGCATAAAAATCAAGAAATATGAGGTGAGTCAAAATGTACAACTCAAATATAATCTGATATTCATTTCTAATAGAGGCTGAGTTAATCTTAGGGCTGTTGTGCTACCATAAATTTAAGCCAGTTTAAAATAAAGTAATAACTAATAACTATAAATACATATGTATGTTTGGTTATCACATAACAATGATAGATAGTTGCTGTTTTGTAGTTTGAACCCATATGTAACTGTGAATATTTTTGTGGTCTAAGTATCCATTATTTGTCTTTAAATCTATTTGGTCACATAAATTAACCATCTTCCTCCATTGCCATTCCTATGTTTTTCTCCATGTTTTCCTACTATTTTGCAGTCTTCCTCACATTTAGTTTTAGCATTTAAATCATCCATTATTATAATCTCCTTCCAATATATTACTCAGTAAATTCCAAAACTCATCCTTTCCATTGTTAGCTCTGTCATTTGTAGGTGCATAGGCTCGAATTACCATAAATTCTCTTGCAAAATGTGTGAACTCCAGTGTCATTATTCTCTCATTTATTCATTTCCACTTACTAATTTTGTTTTTTTAATTATTTTCGTATTAGAATAGATATTTTTGTTTAGCTCTGTTCTTTATTCACTCCACTCCAAAAATGTAAACATTGACCAAGATCTTCATCTCTGCTGCTTTTTTCTTTGTTTCTGATAGTACTATATCCACTTTGCAATTTTCTAATTCTTTTGAGACTGTTTCTGTTTTATTATTCAATTCTTGAATATTCCAACATCCTATGATATAGTTGTTGCTTTTTATTTTAATTTTATGTTGAAATGATTAAAAAATCATTGGTATATTGCATCTAGGATCTTTGAATGTATAACAATAGATTATATATACGGTTGTGTTTAGTGATAGTACAAATTTACTGATATTAATTTTCAGTTATTGATATTGGGAAGCTCAATCAAACATTTGTAATCACTTGCAAAAGTAATTAAATTCATGTTCCTGCCAATAGAATGAACAAATAAATTTTATAAGAATCAAATGAATCGTGAATTCTTCTTACCTCATATTTTTATTTTTTTTTTGTAACACAGCGCCTCAGTATCAGAGAACAATCTTCCCCATCACCAGCTGTTTTCACGACTGTCAATTTTTTCTTTTGCTGGTAATTATCCAAATTGCCATCTGGTTTGATTCTTATTAATAAAACCTCATAATCTTAAAATTCCCAAATGTATTATATTAAATAAATTTTAAATTAATGTTTAATGATAAAATGAAGTGGTACTAAAAATTCAATTTTCTTGCCACGGAAAACCATGAAGAATCTCTATCACATTGATCATCTGCAGAATCTCTTGAATATGAGCTTATATGCTTCCATCTAAAGCACAGGTTCTCAAATTATTTTTGGTTTGGAGCACACAATTTCACTGTATGGAATTTAGCAGTACATCACTAATGTAAAACCAACGCTGCTATTTCTATTAGGGAAAAAATATGCAGAAGTAAATAAGTCCACATTTCCTGTTTAATTGCAAAAAATAGTGTAATATTTTTGATAGAACATTTTTGATTTTTTAATTTGTCTTATATGTTTGCATATTTCTAAGAATAATTAACATTTCATTTGAAGAGAAAAATATACACCTGAATCGGGATTTGAACCCAATGTCTCTGGTTCTGTGCACCAGTGCTCTGTCCACTGAGCTACCAGAATTCAGGTGTAATATTTTCCTCTTCAAATAAAATTTGTCTTTTGGTGAGAAGTGATAAATTTAATATCTAAGATTGGTAATAATATTAACATATTTAATAATCAATCCTGTTTTTATATATTTGTACTTTCCCTTTGAGATCCCCTGGTCTAAATCAACTTGCTCATAGACTTTTTCTATTATAAATAATACTGCATAAAAAAATATGCTCGAACTGCCATATCTTCACTTGCAATATTCTTAAAACTGAAAAATAAAACTTAATACTTTTTCCTTCCCTCAAAATAGCTAATTTTTTATTGACTAATTTTCTCTGTATTTAATTCTGTAAGATGTAAGCCCATTTAGTGTGAACATTATTCATTAATATTTGAAGATGTAAGCCCATTTAGTGGAAACATTATTAATTAAATCTTAGTTAAATATGGGAAATAACATTATGAGGTTCTTAATTCAGTGTATGAATGAATCACTTTTTATCTTACCTCATATTTGATGTTTTTTTTTTTTTTAATATGGGAACTGCAGTTTTCAAGAGGAGATCCCTCTCATCCTCAGCTGATATTATGACTACTGGATTTTCATTTGAATCTTCATCTGTAACGTTGCCATCTGTTGCTGATTTGCCCAAACTGTCAGTTCCAAAGGTTTTTCCAAATGTTTTAAAAGTGTAGCCTCTTTTTCAATTTTATGACTCTCCAACAATATATGTGCAGCAATAGCTGATTTTTCAATTTCACCATTTTCAATATTTCTAAAGTGTTCCTTTGTGCGAGTGTCCAAATTCCTTTTTGTTTTTCCTATGTATACTTTATTGCAGATCATAACAGGCCTTGGCCTAATGCTTGGAAGGAAGAAGAAGAAGAACAAATGTAGATCCATGAATTTTGAAATTCCCGATGATCAGGACTTGATCTCAAAGTTCATTCAAATTGGCACCAGATGGCAATGTTATAGATGAAGATTCAAATGAAAATCCGGTAGTCATAATATTGGCTGAGGATGAGAGGGATCTTCTCTTGAAAACTACAATTCCCATGTTTAAAAGAACATGAAATATGAGGTAAGATAAGAAGTGACTCATTCATTCATTCATTCATTGAATTATTTAATAATATTTGAAGAGAATTTTTTTTCCCAAACTTGGATTTGAATCCAAGTTTAAACCCAGTTTGGGTGAAAAAAATTATCTACAAATATTAATTTGCCCTTCAGTGTAATTGATAAGATACAAAAATAACATCACAATATTTTTCATTGTTATAGTCTATTTCACACTCAGAAATTTCAATTGAAAGTAATTATTTTTCTGTGTGTATATATATATATATATATATATATATATATATTATAGTTGATGTCTTAAAAAAACATTTTACTTGGTCAATTTATCTGTAATGCTACCCATATGGTCAGTTGTAGGTATATATTATTTTTTACATGAAATGTAAGTAAAACTTTCAGTTCCTTTCTGCAAAACTATTCTTCTTTTTTTTTCTTCTTATTTCAAGTATATAGAAAAACAAAGATTTTTTTTTGAGTATCAATTAAGTAAAAATGAAAGCTGAATAATTTCTTCAAATTTGTAATAAATGAGAAAACAATAGTCTTTCCTTTTATTCAAAATACATTTGTCATATATAGGAGTCTTTCATTTTATTCACAATGCATTTGCATGTCTACTGTAGCTAATAGCATTCCATTGTGTGATGAAGCATTCCAGCTTTAAACATAGTGCTTTGTAAGTTATAGTGAAGAACATAAGTGCCTATTCTTATAATTAAGAAAAGAGAATGTGTAACATTTTGTACTTGTGTCTGCTGTTATATTGTTCTCAATATATTTTTTATTATCCTTATCTTAAAATTGGTAAACATAATTTTTTGGAAAGTCAAACTAATGTAGCTTTTTATTGACAACTGTGAATAACATAGGCATCAGTAACTGTTATTAATGATATTGTAATTCTATTGATATTGTTGAAATAATACATAATATTTGTAACTAGTCTCATGAAAATTTTAGACATAATTAATTGATGTAGATTGTTATAAATCAAAATAACTTTTTTTTTTGTTGGGCACCTTGGAAGGCAGAGTTACATTACCCCAATGAAATGATGGGTGATAAGTGGTAATGAAGCACCAGGAGAGTCCTTAACTTAAATTCCAGACCATGGGCAACTACAGGAATAATTCCATTTAAGGAAAAATTCCTATGGTCTGACCGGGAATCGAATCCGAGACTTGATGAACTATAGTCACAAACACTGACCACAAGACCATGAGGATGGTCATGAAATTAAATAAAATGCAATCAATGTTGACACAATTTCAATTAATTTGTTCCCACTCTTTATTTAAAAAAATATATAAAAAATATTGTTACTGTATTCTATTTTAATCGGCAAAGTTTGTATTCCATCCATAGTAATTCTGCCCGAAGGCAGGTCCTTCACTGCAATCATGGCATTTTCATGCTATGCTTGCAACTTTACTAGGGAATTGTAGGTGTGGTAGCTTTCCGTTGCTTTCCACTCCGGTGAAGGTGGTGATGATAATGATGATGGCCATATAATTTCGGGGACTGTTTGGGCCTTAAAGTTTCCCTGACATTTGTCTTACAGGTGAGGAAAAACCCCGATATAAACCTCACTCAGAAAAACTGCCCCGACCGGGGATCGAACCCAAGTTTGTATTATATTTATTTAATTAAGGCATGTTTTTGTTTGTGTTTGGTACCAAATTTTTGGGTTCATATTGTACCTCAGATAAAAATTAAGTAAGGTGAGATGGGGTAAGTGTAACCCAAAATTTGGTTAGATCAAATGTAAGTCTCAATATCGCCATGAAAAATGAAAATACTTCAATCAAATTTTAGTCAGTTATACATCTAATTTCTAATGCCTTGGTATCTTGTGATTGGCATCAGTAAACATAGGTGAAAATAGCTTTAACTGCCTTGTTATTATCTGCAAAAAATGTATCATGGTTAGGCCCCAATTATCGATTATGCTTTTACCACAGATGGTAACATAGCAATGTATATACCTTGTGGCACACTACAACAAATAATTGTTGAATTGCAAGAAGACTAAGTACTATTGTGAAATTGTATATAAAATAATTAAAAATCTAAAAATATAAGTACATTTATTTAAAAATAACTGTTAGATTATATATTGCGCTCTGTTCTAACGTGTAGTCTTTATTTAGTAATAGTATTTATCTTAATATAGGTTCGGGATATGTCTTAAATATATTCAACGTACCCTCTTACATGAAGATGCTTCTGGCTTGCTCATTACTTTATTATTGATAGTATAAATGTATTAACCTCAATATTCTCAAAAAATTAGTACATTTTAAGAGACAAATATCTCATAACAAAACTAGGCTGGTAACAAGTATTTTATTAATACATACATTTCAATACTATATAGAAAAAATGTAATATTGCATATTTTTATTACATATTTATGTACATATTTGGAGATTAATATTACATAAAAATCTGGACTCTACTTATATATTAAATGCACTTTGGGCTTTATGATCTGATGTACACTAAAAGCTCATTATTATCTGTACATGTTTTCTTTTTAAAATAGTTGTGTTCAAAAAGCCTATTATAATTAAACACAACTTAATTTATATTCCTTTGATTCTAACCCAAACTTTTTATTTTAATACACAGTTAATGTATTTGTGATTGAAACATCATTGGTCTTGGTTTGAATTGCCTTTCAATTATGACTGTCCACTGGAATATGTTTTCCACCTATTTATTTTTCTTATATAATAATTTCTCACCTTAATGTAAATATTTTGAGAAGAAATTATTAAGAATATGAGTTGGAGTAAGAATAATCTGTGGTATACACTTCCCCGAGAACTGTTGGGAAATAACTGAGACAAGAGTGCACCATGATAGTAAATCCTAATCTGTTATTATATGTTTAAAATAATATAACAGCATTAAAAACCCATTACCAACTTAATTACATATAACATATTCGCAATTTATCCCAAAATTACTTACACAATTCCGATTTGGAAATTCCGTCACAATCTCATCAATTACATTCATTACACGCAGTGGATCCAGGTTTGATCCCCAGTCAGGACAAGTTTCCTGGGTGAGGTTTTGAGTTTTTCCTCACTTGCAAGACAAATGTCAGCAAACTCTAAGGCCCAAACGGTCCCCAAACATCATCTGGCCATCATAATCATCATCATTCGTATTTGCCTTAGATTAAGCTTGGGATTAAGGACTCTCCTGGCACACTACTGTCATCATCACCACCACCCATCATATCATCAGGGCAGCTGTAACCATGCCTTCCAAGCGCCCCAACCTCAAAAATGGGTTACAATTAAGCGAATGCCAGGAGAGAATAGCAAAAAATGTCAAAATGACAACCTGAGGCATTGAAAAAAAAATCAATAGATATCTTCTCATAAATTGTATTATCTTCCAAATACCTTGAATGACAGTTGTACTTGTGTGCAAATTTCAAATCATATAATGAGGTAGTTCAGACAACAGTTGTCAGTACATGGTGGTATAAGGACATGAAAATACTGAGCTAGTTTATACTTCCCCCAGATTTATACTTACCCCATCCCTCCTTATAAAATAATTCTCAATCAATAATTAATAAGTAAACATACAAAATTAAAATACTCAAAGTAATGTAGTAGAAAACACTGCTCTTCCTTCTTTTAACTCTTTTAATACTCAGACTGTTGTAAAGAAGTTTCATTATACAGGGTGTAGCATAAGTCAGTTAACCAAAATATATTATTTTTTGTAGCTTACAATATCTGTACAAAAAAACAACTACAGAAATTGACCTCCATGTATAAAGATATAAGCCAGTGTTGCCAGCATTTCTAAACAAATGTCCTTTACCACAGAATATTGATTTTCTGACCATGCCGCAACCATGTGCAGTGGTTAACTGACTTATGACGCATCCTGTATTTGGAAAATTACCTTAAATTCTAATTTATTAAATTATGTAAAGTGATTGTCTTAAAAGAATTTTCTTTAAAAATAATTGAACTTGTTATATACCTGTTCCTGTCAACCTATTAATAAATTGTTAATTAAAATTAAAATTATATTTTGCTCATGTACACTAGGCATATTAAGCAAGAATGCATCTATAACAAATGCTACATAAATAACTAGGCACATTAATTTATAATACGTTTAAATCTGTGTTTTTCCTAAAAACAAGTAAATTTGTTATTTAAATCTAGGTTACTAAATTGTAATATTCAGTGACTCTATATCTTAATTTCAATTAATTTTCTTTTCTTATGTTTTATTTAAACATAAGATGATTGGATTGGTAATACTTTATTATAAGAAGGAAAGTTGGGGATTCTTTACAACATGTGATGTGAAAATTTTTTCTAAGTTCCAGTACACCATGTGCATGCACCAACAAATACAAAGCGGTTTACACTATGTAATTATGGGATGTAGCCAACATATACATGATACTTAATGAACCTAAAAGCTAACCTAATGCAATTTAAGTACTCTAACCTTGAAAGACCAACCTAAAAGCTAACCTAATGCAATTTAAACACTCTAACCTCTGAAAGAATGCAACACTCAAAAATAAATAGTAAGTTCTGAAATTCTGAAGTATATGTATACAGTTAATTAGTACATACTCCATGTTGGCTGCACTGGAACACAAATTTGTTTTCATTAAAATCGATATGGCTGCCATGTCTTCATGATATGTATGTAGTTAAATATCTTAGAAAAATATATTGAAATAATCATTAGAAAAAAATGTAAAAATCAGTGTAAATGGTGGGAAATAATTTGGAAAATGGAACCCTAAGAATGAAATTTGACAGGAGTTTATGAAGGAATTAAAAAAGTCACGTTACAGGTTGTGAAGAAAAGCCAAAAATTTTATACAAGATGTAGATATTATAATATTTATACTTCATATATACATTCTGATAATTGCATTTATTTACAAATGTATATTTTAAGAAGTTAACCGGTTGTTGTTAATTATTGTGCTGGTAACATTGCAGGATATTGTTTTAAATAGATACAGTATTTAATTTTGTTCAAATTTATATTTTTATTTTAAAAACTATCACTATATTTTGATAACCAAAATAACTAATTTGCAATTTTCATTCAGGGACCACAAAACAATGATCTAAAAACTGGTTTGTAGTGAAGTTAGTAATTTTCTAATAAATATAGATTTCTATGCAATAGGATTTTTTAAGCCTTTCGTATTTATAAATAATACAATCAATTTTTAGCTTTAATATTTGGAATTACTGCATTTGTTGATGTATAAGATTCATCCCATAAAAAAATTAAATATGTCATTGTAAAAATTTACCTTCAATATGATTAAATTCCTGTCATTGTCATCAGAAGTTCCATCTTTATTAAGTAGTGTTTTCCTTCAAAATAACAATATTGCAAGTTTTTTTTTTTTTAATTTATCACTCACACTGAAGGACAAATTAATATATGAAGAGAAAAAATGTATGTAAACTGTGATTTGAATCTGTGTCTCTGGTTTTACGTACCAATGCATTAGATCACTATGCTAGAGAAAATTTCTGTTTAAAGTGTGATGCCCAGATAGTAAGTGGTTTAAGTGCTAGTATGTAAAACAGAAACCTTGGTTCAAATCCCAGTTTGAGCAAAAATTGTTCTCTTCAAATACCAATAATATACTTATGGACTAATTTTACCACATCCCATCAGATAATTTTTGTTGAAATGATAGTGTCATTGACATATGGTTCTTCTGGAACCATTCCAGCAAATCAGTATCTAATTCTGGCCTTGTGAACTTTTACTTTACAAATACTTATTTTTGTACACAACATCCTGCTGTCACCATTAAATAGCAGTCGCAAGTTAAGAAAACCAGCTATAACAGCTGGGGACTCCATAAACTAATCACATTTCACCCATATACTGTTTGGGATGTTCATCCACCTCCTATGATTGAGATATGGATATAAGACAAACAGCCAGCTGGTAGGCTAATGGCTTTCTAGGTCTAATGTGCCATAGAGTTAGTAACCTGCTATCTTTAATTGGCATAACATTAACACATATCAGCTGTTGTCACAAAGATAATTAATTTCTTCCAGTAGCAACAATGAACACAACAAAATACTCGTAATGCACTCATTTGCTGCATTTGATGTTTTGAGTGAAAGACAGATAATTGGAGTACAACAAGTTTGCAGTTATTCTTACCATTGGGCAAAATATCATATAGATAACTAACTCAACTAAAAAAATAGTTATAAAAACAATTATATAAGCAATATAAATTTACATTATTTTTTATAAAACTAGATATCCTCATTATAACATAACATTTCACTACTAGTAAAGTATTATTAATATCTATAAAACAATAAGTTAATAAACTTATTAATCCCAAAAAAATTGAAAAAATAAATATTAATAATCTCAAAATTTTTAGGATTGATTACAAGAAGTTGCAATGCCATCTCCATTCTGTCTGTGGCGGGTTCCTATTGGATGAACAAGTAGGAATAAGGTGGAAGAGAGTTAAAAAATAAATGTTATGGAAATGTCAGAAGTTGCTTATTTTGTTCCATAGCTTCATGGTTTTCATCTTTCTTAACTTGTTTCCAATCACTTGGGTTAACTATAACAAAGATATCTCTAGCCTCTCTGTCTTCCCGTGCGATTGTATGTAACTTTGTCCATCAAGTTTTTTTTTTTTTTTTTTGAGACTGGCAAACATCTTACCTCAAATTAATGTTGGTTCAGTTTGAACATGTTTTGATATAATTTTCTATATCATCAACATTAATTTGAGGTAATGTGTTTGCCAGTCTCAAAAAAAAAAAACTTGATTAAAAGAACCTCAAAATGTTACTTCCTAAAATAAACCAACTCTGTCCTCCATATTCATTATCTTTTCTAATCTAATATATCCATCTGATTATGGGTCTTCCTCTTTGTAACCTGCCTTTTAGTGTTGTCACTCTTTTAAATTCAGTTTAAGTTTAAACTTTTCTATCATTCTATATTAACATGACAGATATTGAACAAAATTAAATTTTAAGTGTTATGCAAAAAAGTATAAAAATGAACCATAATGTGCCAGTATACTGTAGTGTTATAACATGTAGATTATGTAATTATAATAGTATTTATAAAGTTGGTGCAGGATGTAAATTGTGAGATTATACAATTTTATTTTTAGGACTTGTTATTCCTTTCTCTTAATATTGTCAGAGCTATAGTTTGTTGCTAGAAATAAATTGGAATCCATTGATACATGGATAAAATCATTAACATCTTAAAAAATAATATTGAATAATTCTCAACGTTACTTAGTAGAGATTAGAAAATATAACAATTAATACATTCTCAGTTTCTGTTTTATTCAGGATATCGAATCTAATTTCATGTACACAAAATTATAACTTTATATTTATGCTTACTTTGATTAAAGAACATGTGACCATGCCAAACTATCAGGTTCATCAACTTTTATATTAATCTTTTTTATCTAGTTTTGTGTCTTTGTTCCAGAGGTCAAGTTACATTAATTAATAATATAATCAATCAATTGGAAAAAAATATCTAAACCACATCAATGGTTTCACAGTTTTTTTATTATTTCCACAAAAACTATAACAAAAATTGTAAAACCATGGTTGTGATGCAGATTACAGTATAATGCAGAATATTTCGTAATAAAAATATATTTTTTAATGCACTTTCAATAAAGAAAATATAGGCATTGATGCAAGTCCTTGAGAGAATGGGTTAACTGGGCCTGGAAAGAGATTGCCCTGCATTTAGTCTTTTTTAGCACTAAAAGTCAGACTGAAAACCATAAGCTCTTCCCTGCTCCTTCTCCCAATATCACAGTCTTCTTGCCTTACTTGGGGCTGGCCCAGCAGTGAAAACTTGAATTGGTAAACTATATACAAAGACATATAGTACTGTTATTTGGAAGTTCTAGTTGAGATTTAAGTTCAGTTCTGTTTGTGGTATTGTGTTAGAATTAAAGTTCTATAATACATTGATAAATAGGTTTTTAACACTTTAAACATGGGCATTTAAATGACCATTATCAGTACTATGGAATGTGTTGTGATTTTACATGTTCTGTTTGAAAGAAAGTAAGCTGTGTTATCAACTATTTGTACCACGTGAAAGATAAAGGAGGATTGTTTGGTTGGTTGAGATGAGATGTGAAGAAGACTTAACTGAGCAGAACTATATTGACTCTCTTCAGGGAGGATGCAGGGAAATCTAAGAGGGCGCCACTTAAATAATTAAGTTTTTATAGTTTCAAATTAACTAGCAATACTAGTTATTTTATTCACAACTTTTCTTCTTATTTATGAAACTTGTTCATTTGCGGTTAAATCAAAACTTCACTTTCCACATAAATTTTACATTTATGTAGTTTCTCAAATAAATTAAATATTTTATCAGTTTAAAATATTTAAAGCTTCCACCTATCTTTAGGGAGCTTAATATATTAAAACTTGACTCTACCTCTTTATAGGGAGTCATAAATAGTTCCCTAACGGAAATTTATACCAACAGACATGTATACTGCAGCCATAATTTCACCAGAAGCAGTCTTTTATCACTTTAAAATACTTTAAGCTTCTAGATATCCTTAGGGAGCTTAATATAATATATATCAAACTTGATTCCTGTCTCTTTATAAAAGTATTATCCTAATTGAAACTTTCTCTCATTGGGCATGCGTCTTGCAGCCAAGATTTGACCAGAAGCAATGTTTTCCATGGTGCAAGAAGAAATCCTTTCTCTCGACAGTTACATGACTAAAATTTTATCTCTGATTGGCTAATAAATTAATATGAAATCTAATAAAATATGATTGAACTATATCAAATTAAAGAACCCAGTCAGTTCAAATTTGTAATTGAATATTTTGTTTATTTTGAGAGTCTCAACTGACTTAAAGAAACTTATATCTTTTAAAAATTCAAAACTATACTAAAAGTAATTATCTTTACTATAAAAAATATTAGTGTAGCAATTTTTTTATATTTGTGTAAAATCTATTTTAGATTCTTTCTGAATTCTAAAAATTATAACACTTTTAAGCATTCTTTATGTGAAGTAAATATCTGGTTTCAAAGAGTTGAACTTCTAATATTAGTATATTTCACCACATGTCACTAAGATTCATTCATTCTTCATGACTACATGTTTCCAGCCATAACTGATGACATGATTCCATTTCATAGTTACACTATTTGAAGAGTTGATTGATGATTTTTCCTATGTAGACTATATACAAGCTCTGCAATAGTCCATGGCTTAAGGTGTGCCACCTGTAATTTCAAGTAAGAATTTTTTCATCTTGCAGCCCAGGCCACACACATGATAACAATGCACGTGTAAGCTAGACAATTCCTTACAAAAGTAAGGTCAGAGCAATGATAAATTTGATAACTCATCTTAAAAAAAATTCCAGATATGACACAAAATACTTCTTTATTTTTCCGTCTTAGTTCGTTCTTAGTTTGAACTATGAAACATGGATAAACCGGGCCTAGTAAAATTCAAAAGAAAGTTTAATATTCTAAACAGCTTATCAAGGCAGAGCTAATTAAACGTGTAAGTGATATGGATTTAGATGGGTTTGAACTAGACAATACACTTTTGATAATCAGTCAAGGGTGGAAACAGTTACAGAGGAGGAGGAGGAAGAAATGGAGAAAATTGCATCAGAGGAGGAAAATGTAACTGAGGTTCAATCTGTATCAAGGAGTAGAAAAAGGAGGTGACATAATAGGGGATCAGCTAACTGGCTATGAATTAGGGTGGAAAAGAAATATTGAAAATCGAATGAAACCTAAATTTTCTGGGCAGTCTGAAAACAATCCAAATTTTCCTATAACTGAAAAGAATAGAAGATATATTTAATTTTTTTTTTCAATAAAAGCATTATTAGAAAAATCCAGGAAGTAACAAATAGATATGCAGATCATCAAATTACACTGAAACCAAAATCTACTTATGCACTTTGGAAAAAAGTGTCTATAAATGAAATCTTTTTTTTTGCAATTATCAATATGTGCCTTATCAGAAAGCCTTCAATTCAAGATTACTGGTCCACTCAGCCTATTCTACATACAACATTTGCAAAATCAGTCAGAATGTTGCATAACCGATTTCTTAACATTCTAATAATGCTTCACCTAACAATGAAACATATATTCCTAGAGGCCAGCAGGGATGTGATACCCTTCATAAAGTGAAGCCAGTACTAGATGAACTCAACAGTAAATTTCAGAATGTATATTCTCCTGAAGAAAATCAAACAATATATGAAAGAATTTGTGCCTTTTGTGTTTGTGTATACATGAAGGGAAAAAAGTATTAATTGTTTGAGGCAAATCCGGATTTGTAATCAACATGGAGGTGTATGCTGGTGCAATCCCTACAGATGATCACAATACACCCTTCAATAATTGTAAATTTATGTCTGAATTGGTATAGCATAAATGGCACACTATCTACATGGACTGCTACTTTTTCCAGCCCACTCTCTTTGATCATTATGGAGTAATGAAATAAGGCCATAGGGACTGTATTATACCTAATATAAAAGAAAGGCCTAAACAACAATTTGGAGAGAAGTAAAAAAAGGGGGGGGATAACTGACAGCACAAAGAAGACAATTTCTAGCTAGCAATAAAATGGTGTGATGTGTATGTTTAACAATTGCACATGCAGATTTTGATGGTAGAGCAAGAGGAAGGCACCAAAATTCCAAACCAAAAGCAATAATTGATAACAATAAATTCAAAATTGGTGTAGCTAAAACAAATCAGGTTCTATCACATAATTAATTTCAAAGAAAGTCTGTAAAATGGCGGAAGAAATTATTTTTTTTCACTTTCTAAATCTCACATTTGTAAATTCTCACATCCTATATAAGGGAGGAAGAAATTCAACAAGGCTACTTCCGCTTTTAGAAAAGGTACCAGAAGGTTTAGTTGCAAAAGCTGGAAGTGAAACCCACCAGCTATAAGGGCCACAACCTACCTTTGCAGGAAGATTTTTTGGCAGAAATAATTTTCCATACAGGATTCCAGCAACTCGAAGAAAAGCTGAAGGAAATCCAGAGTATGTGCTGACAGAGGCAAAACATAGTACTGGCAAAGCAGTCGTAAAACAAACGACGATTTCTTGCCACATGTGTGACGTAAGACTCTGCCTCAGCAAGTGTACACAAGAAATAAAATTACTGGGGGTAATTGAGTTTTATTTTATTCAAAATAGTATAGTGTACAGTATATTTTAGTGTTATCTAAGAGTTATGTGGAACTACAGAATAAAAAACATGTATATGTATTAGTGCAAATACAGGGAGAACACAAAATGTGAATAATATATTTATTTATTGTATTCACTATTTTTATTTCGTTGTTGCACTTATTAGGACTCTATTATAATCTCAAAGTCTCAACTTCAAACTAAAATTATGGCTTTTCAGGGCAAAGTGCCAGTCAGAGCAAAAATAGTAATCAATAATGAAATAATAGAACAGATAGCACACTTTAACTATCTTGGTTCAGATATAACATACAGCTACAATTGGGATATACACAATAAATTAAACCGATATCAAATGATGTGTGGCACCATAAGAAGAACCCTCCGAAAGACTCGAAGAGAAATTCAGCTCAGGTTTTATAAAATTATGGCTGTTCCTGTTCTTTTATATGGATCTGAATCTTGGGTACTTACAAAAAAAGATATCTCACACATTCAAGCCACAAATGAAATTTTTAAGATCCGTAAAAGGATGTACACGCATGGATAGATTACACAATGAATGAATAAGGAATGAACTGGAGATATTTTCAATGGTTGATAAACTAGAAGAGCACAAATACCAATGGAAAGAACATTTAGACAGAATGGACAATACAAGATTACCCAAAAAGATCAACGCCTACAAACCACATGGAAAAAGATCTTTGGGACGGCCAAGGAAACGATGGACTTGAGACCAGAACAGGTCGCATTGACCTAATCCTGGAAAGGAAGAAGAAGAAGAAGATTGTTGCACTTAAAACATTAAATCATTTTAATGTATAATGTGTTCGTAGAACTGTTTTATAAAATGCTATGAAAAATTATTATGTTGTGATTGCTGATAGAAAAATTGTGATTTTTTTTTTTTTTTGCTTGTCCCTTTAAATTTGCCAGCACAGGGGTTATGAGGTATTTAACTGTATCCAGGTTTAAAGTATGTATAACATACCATTAAATTTAATTATTGTCACGTGCAGTTAACAGCATATCGAAAGGCACCTATAGGGACATACAGTTCAAGACATAAGTTTAATTTTAACCTGGTCCCACCTAGACTAGAATTCATGAGCTACCACTGGATACTTTACTTCTGCAATTGACTGAGTGTATTTTTCAAAATACGAATAAGTTTATTAATAGCTTTCCATTATTGTTTTAATAAATTTATTATATACCTCTCGTCCACCGCTGTGGTCTCGAGGTAGCGTGCTGCCTTGTCACGCAGCGGGCCCGGGTTCGATCCCCGGTCGGGGCAGTTTTTCTGGGTGAGGTTTTTATCGGGGTTTTTCCTCGCCTGTAAGACAAATGTCAGGAAAACTTTAAGGCCCAAACGGTCCTTAAAATCATATGGCCATCATCATCCTTCACCTGTGTGGAAAGCAACAGGAAGCTACCACACCTACAATTCCCTAGTAAAGCTGCAAGCATAGCATGGAAATGCTATGATTACAGTGAAGGACCTGCCTTCGGGCAGAATTACTATGGATGGATGGATATACCTCTCAGAGTGCATTGATTATTGTAGAACAGACAGGCGGAAATAAAAAGGCAAGTTTGTAATAAACTTAGTTGTTGCTGACACATGTGAATGTGAGGCTTGTAGCAGGCAGATTAGCTAAAAGCTTTCTAAGCTTGTCATCTCATGAACTTTATTTTTTATAGTTATCAGACAATATTAATAATTAAAACATTTGGTCTGTTCGTTCTTACCTCTTAGAGTTGTTTTTGTCGAACATATGTTTCAGAGCTTCTTAGCCCCATCGTCAGTGATTACAGACAATGGGGCTAAGAAGCTCTAAAATATATATTCGACAAAAACAACTCTAAGAGATAAGAATGAACAGACCAAATGTTTTAATTATTAAACAAACCTCTTAATGTTACTTCCTATTGTATTTTAAAAGACGACATTAAGTTTCATCAAAATCAACTTTAGCATATATATAATCAATTTTATGATTTTTAAGAAAGCTTTATCGCATTTTAAATATTAATAGAGTAACAGAGAAATTACTTTTACAAATATGAGGAGTCTTACATTTTCTAACTCAAATTATTTAAAATACACCTCATAATATTACTTCCTTTAAATATTAAATCGCTTTAAATATATAAAATAAAAAAAGTTATTCTTTGACAATATAAGAGTTAATTAGTTTTGTAACTAATTTAGTAAATGAGATCACAATCAAGATTTTTTTCCTTTTCTGTATATTTTAAATATTCTAATGTATGTCTTCAGATGTAATGAGATTGAAAAATGTAAACTGATTAATATATAAAAATACATTGTATTTGTAAGTAAAGATTATTTATTAAGAATTATATCTAGTTCATATATATATATATATATATATATATATAAAGGTATTTACAGCTTTATTCATGTGAGAGAAAATTTTAATCCTAAATGTGATTAGAAGGATAGACTTGGATTGATTGCAGAAATAAAATCTAAACTATGGCCTTAGTTAAGATTCTGTTTTTGCAATTGACCCTTAACCCTCTGCTTGCCGCACATGGAATCTGTGATGGAGATTTAAATCACACCACTTTGCAGATGGTTTAACTATAGCATCAGGTGGGTAACAGATCGAAGCATCAGTGCCAATCCCAGTCCCTGGCACCTAAAGGGTTAATCTCCTGAATGGATATAATTATTTAATCCCATGATGTATACAATATTTTATTTAATTATATATAACTAACTCACTGGCACTATCGAACCCAGAGGTTCGTAGTTGCATGGGTATAAGGTCTCCATATATCCCTATCCTGAATTAATATTTTCCAATAATTTGCTCGATAATTCACCTCCCTCAAATCATGTTAATGTTATTCTCCCATCCTATTCTTGGTCTACCTACTGGGCGCTTACCCTCTAGTTTTTGTGTCCTCCCATTTCCCATTTGAGCCACATGTCCTTCCCATTGCAATTTATGAGTCTTAACTGTTATTATTTTATCTAGTTTCCCATAAGAATCATAGTTTATTGTTCAGTCTACGAGATTCAACTGTTATTAAATCTGGTTTCTTATAAAGATAATGGAGCTTATTGTTAAATAGTTTCCTCCATTCACTTATCTGTTTGTGTCTCTTTAGTTCAAAAAATTTCCTAAATACTTTATTTTCAAATACTCATGATCTTTTCTACTCTCTTAAAATAAGTTACAATTTTCTCATTCATATTGTATTTAATTTTTATTTCAGTTTTATATATTAACTGTAAATGAGAGATGCCTTTTGAAAAAATATAGTATATTGAT
The DNA here is from genome assembly GCA_030220185.1 of Diploptera punctata. Classification (NCBI taxonomy): domain Eukaryota; kingdom Metazoa; phylum Arthropoda; class Insecta; order Blattodea; family Blaberidae; genus Diploptera; species Diploptera punctata. The sequence goes on from JASPKZ010000007.1 coordinate 3,411,100, forward strand.
TTTCTCTAATTAGAATTGATTTGTTTTTTCTTTGTAGAAATTTAATTTTTATACTGTGTTTACTTACATGGATATTGTTCAATCAGTCATGTGGACTTGCGGCTACCATACTTGCCTGTGGTACTGAGGTTCACAGTTTAAATCCAGCTGGTTTCAGTGGATTTTTTCACCATGCAAAAATCCTGAATATGGCTTTCTTTTGAAGAGAAGTAAAACTGTGGGTCCTATATCATAGATTTACAACACATAAAAAGAGTCTCAAGCCTGAAATAAGAGATCTCTCAGCAAAAAGTGTTAGCCTTTTCATCCCCAGATTGAATTGTGATGCTTTTGAGTATGACCTTGACTGTTAAAGAGCATCATTGTTAGCAGATAAACAATGTTAGCTTCTCTTTTTTGTTTTAAATTAAATAAAGTACATATAAATTGATGGCAAATGGACAACATATTTTGTTGGTATCAAGAGTTACTACTTTAAGCTACCAAAAGTGAAGGGCAAACAAATGTTTCTTCTTCATCTAGTCTCGTATCTGCATTCCAGGGGTCAAGTTTTGGACAAAAATCTCCATCTATCTTAGTGATTCCATTTCTCCTCTTCTATTATTTTAATCCATTCAACTCCTCTTTTCTCACTTTTTTTAACTTGAAACAGGTGTGTATATTGTAAAAGTTTACTTCAAATTGCAGTGTTGTTGAAAATTATTGCTATCATAGCAGCTCTAAGAATCTCAGATTATTAAAAATCAAAATGTTATTATGTTATATTTTTAAAGAAATGTTTGTTGTAATTATAAGCTTTTATAACTGTTGTTGCCCTTATGTGTATTGTTGATTTAAAGTTTAAAAAAATGTAATAATTAAATTAATGTTTTTATTACCTCACCTCATATCCTTTTTCTTCTATACTGCAGTTTCGGAGCTTATCTCCATCGTCAGTAGCCTCTATATAGAAGAAAAAGGATATGAGGTGAGGTAATAAAAACATTAATTTAATTATTAAATTAAACCTCATAGTGTTCTTTCCCTGTGAAAGTTAAATATTTAAAAAATGTATTACCGGTACTGCATTGCAGTGATAAAAATAGAGTAAAATCATTCTTCCTAGCCAATGAAAGCCCTTCTCTTCCTTAGTATTGTACTGTGTATATCACCTCTATTGTTGCAACTTTTAAAGTTTGTTTACTTCACAAGGAAATTATAAGTATTCAGGTATACAGATGAAAAGTTCTTAACACAAACTTCAGGTTTTTACTTATGATTATCATGTGTGTTCTCTCTGTATGAAATCAGTGTATCTGCTTCTGTTGTTATAAGGCATAATAGCATTATCTGTCTCTCACACAATGCCTAACCTGCTTTTTCGTAACTTTTCAGCTCTAACAATGTAATTTCTTACTTATTAATATAAATGAAAACACCCTCAAATAAGGGATGTAACCAACAATTTTGAGTGATTGATTTGAGTTGTGTTTTGAGTGACATTTTATTTGAACTTGGAGTACAATCTTGTAACCTAGTTCAGTCGAGTGGTATGTTAATTCTTATGAATAAGTTGCTTTTAATTTATAAATGAGTTGGAGAAAATGTTTATATATAATCTCTCCTCATAAAGTTGTGTGTATTCATGATACCAGTTTCATCTTCAGTCAAACTCTAACTGTTAAAATTTTGTCATGAACACCATCATCTTAACTGCTATCTGGTGTCGATTTTATGAACTTGATGATAAAATTTTTCCCATTGGGAATTTCAAATTCATGGCTCTATATTTAATCTTCTGAATGTATATCTTTTTCCAAACTGTAAATTCCAAAGGCTTCTGTAAATGTTTTAAAAGTTTACTTTCCTTTCCAATTTTGTGATTATCTAGCAAACTGTGAGCCATTATTGGTAATTTTTAAATTTCACCATTTTTACTTGGCACGCCGTAGCGTAGTGGTTAAGGCACTGAGCTACAAGCCAGAGGGTCGAGGGTTCAAGTCCCGTTGGGGTCAGGATTTTTAAACTGACCCAAACCCTCTGGTGGCACTATGGCCCTGGGGTTGACTCAGCCTCTAACTGAAATGAGTACCAGACGCTTGTTCTGGGGTAAAGGCGGCCGTCACGCAGGGCTGACAACCCGGCTGACATAAAAAGTGCCGATTGTCTAGAAAAAGTGGGAGCCTTAACCTCCTACTACCCCAAGGGCCTCCTGAGGCCTGTTGTGGGATCACTTTACTTTACTTTACTTTCCACTTTAATTTTCATTAAAAGTTGCTTTTATTTGAACACCTAAAGTAACCTTTCATAAATTGATGATTATGTCCTATTTTGACAGAGTTTTCAAATATTGTTGATAATTCATGCAAGATATTTACTCATACTGTTATAACTTGACATTTATTGTGCCATTTTATAAAATGTGGAATGATGTTATAACTATTATTATTATATATTTATTTTAAATGTGATGACTTCCATATATTAAGTCAGTAATAAAATGTTGGTATCACATCTTCTAAGTTTTGATGAGAGAATTTTCAGAACATAAAGTGGTATTCATTGATTGTTGAGTATTCTCCCAACTGATCAATAATGAGATTTCACAGCTTTTAGTACCTTTAATGATTATATAATTATGTACTTACCCATGTTATATTGTAGTGTAATTGATTAAGGCAATGCAAAGCTAGGAGATTGCAGGTGTGACCCCCAAAGGAGTCAGGATTTTTAAACAAGTCTAAATGTTCTAATGACCCTGGGGCTAACTCAGCATCTAATGCAAATGAATACTAGGGTTAACATATTGTGCCAATATTGTCTAGTAAAAATATGAAGGAAATAACACTATGAGGCTTCTTTTAATTATTAATGAGTTGGTTATTTTTACTCACCTCATATTTCTTAATTTTTATGCAGACTGGTTTCGTCACTTTTGCATGATATTTTCGATGCATTCCAACTGTTGTTTGGTAGTTGTCCATCCTGTAAGTTGATTTCTGCTCCCTCTGATGGCTGACCGATGAACTTCCAAATCTATTTTTTTTTCTCTTTCTCTGGGAATTTCAAAATTTGTTGTTTTCATTTTATTTTTGCAGATGTAAATTTTCTCCCAAATTATGAGTTCCTTAGATTTTTCTAACTGTTTTAGTAATTTGGCCTTAGTTTCAATCCTATGTTTTTCTGACCATTGCAGATTTTTCTATTCTCCATTTTTAACATTTCTAAGGTGTTCTTTCAATCTTGTATTTAAGTTCCTTTTTGTTTTTCTATGTATATTTTTTAACAGTGTTTTAAGTTGTTATAATTGAAAAGTTATAGGTTGTGGTAGCGTCTATAAAATACAATTTCTCGGGAAAATATGACTGCAATAGAATAATATTTGATATAGTTTTGGTTAAGTTAATTGTAGACCTGAGCAGTTTTAAGAATGTTGGAATGTAAAGTGTCTCTTAAATTTAGTGGATTATAACAGTTAATTCAGTTGCTGGAATGACTGCAGACTAGTGTCCCACTAGTTATGCCACATATACCTGTGAATAAAAACTTCCAGCTGCCAAATAATCATGAAACGATAGACAAAACTAATATACTTACTACGAACTTTATTTATATTAGATTTCAATTGATCAAACATAAAATTATAATTATTAAAATGTATACTAGTTTAACTTAAACATCCAGATATAATTATGTACGGTGCATTATATATATATATATATATATATATATATATATATATATATATATATAAATAATATATAACCACTCTGACTGCTACCATTTGTGCAGTTTTCTTTTGGATCGTCTTTTGTTTCCGTTGTATATACTAGTGTAGAGTTCATAACATCCGAGGTTATTAATCAAAAACCTTTGCCCGGGCCCATAGCAGGCAAAGATTGATTCATCTTTCTTTCCTAAACACTTAAACATGAATCAACAATAGATCTCAAAACAGTAGAGTAGTTTATGATTCTGATTTTAAACTGAATGTATCATTATTGTTATTAATCATGAAAGCTAGACGGAAAATAAAGGAAGCTAGAATGATCTCCTAAATAAGTAAGTTTCAGTACAGGAATATCAAACAGCAGCATGCACATAAATAACTTGAACATTAACCAGGATATATATAAAAATGATGTTTAATATAAACAAGACGTCTGAAGTGGATGAAAAATATAACAAATGTAAATACTTGATCATTCTTCAACAAAAAGAAAATAAATAATAATCCTTAACATCACAAAACTATATCATACCTCACACAACATTCATACCACGGTCCAAGCCAGGGTAGTCTTTCCCCGGTCCTCAGGACCAAAACTTAAACCATGCCACTCGCAGCGTTGTCTCAACTCAAAGTTCCGATCGAATGATAATGTTCTTGATGTGCATTGCATATTTGAGCGTTCCGAGGTAGAAGGGGAGATGCGCAGCACAAACAGCGCAACGGGAGAGGCAAAAAGGAGAGTAGGGGTAGATGCATAGAGAAAGGATATTGGCATAGTTCACGAATCTTTCTGTTCAGGGAGGATAACGGCACTGCAGTAGCAAACCGAAAATCGCACTTTCAGTTCAATTAGAATCAATCTTCAACAATATGTCTATTGAAAACGTAATATTCAAGATATTGAAAAGGGTGGCAATATGAAAGTAGACAAGTTAATTGTATACTTAAAATGGATATGAGAGAGATCAGTTTACTAATTCAATCTAAACAAGTGTTTCACTATAAGTTATTTAGATTCTTGATATATTAACTAAACCTTAATTCTTGTTATATTATACTATAGAACATTTACAGTTCTTTTTATATTATGCTAAGTCCGCCTGATAATAAAATGAAATCACAATTTTACTTACACAAATTGAGTTGTATGTGCATGTCACAGATTGGAGATATACGGTAGCAGTCTCCTCTAAGTTCTCTGTCAGGATGAGTATTTGCCCAAAATTTTGGTATTACAAATATCAAACTGTCTACTTTCATATTTCTATAATAGTGAAGAAAACTCACTTTCTCTAGCTCGGGGTTTCATTTTGCTCTGATTTTTTCAGAGAAGGGTAGTTAACAGTACTTTTGACCTGCTTCTGTTATAGTGTTTGCCTAAGGGAAAGTTTGTTTACTTATTTTAAGTGTTTTCCATAGTTCCTTATAATAGTTTCTGGACTAATTTTGTAATATCCTGTTAATATCCTAGATGTGAGTATTATTTTCCCAAAACCAAATAATTGCTACAATATTATTTTCAAAACCAAGATTTCTATAAAATAAGTCCTTTATTTTATTAAATTCCTTGTTTAATTGTATCCTTTCTTTCAGTTATAAAAATATTCCATTGTCTAAACTATTCATTTTATTCAACCATAGTATAAAATGGTTCCTTTATGTGAGAACTTATCCTAAAAACTTGTATCTTCCTCCCCCATTGTTACAACAATCAATTTGATAAATCCCTGATTTATGAGGACGGCAACAAATCAGAGATTTATCAAATTGATTGTAAAGGTTGTAAAAAAATATACATAGGAAAAACAAAAAAGGAACTTCAATACAAGATTGAAAGAATGCCTTAGAAATGTTAAAAATGGAGACCTAGAAAAATCTGCAATAGCTGCACATGCATGGTCAGAAAACACAGAATTGAAACTCATGCCAAATGTCTAAAACAGTTAAAAAATCTAAGGAACTCACAATTTGGGAGAAAATTTACATCTGCAAGAATAAAAAGAAAACCATGAATTTTGAAATTCCCAGAGAAAGAGAAAAAAAAAATTTGATTTGTAAGTTCATCAGTCAGCCAGCACAGGGAGCAGAAAGCAAATTACAGGATGGACAACCACCAAACAACAGTTGGAATGCATTGAAAATATAGCGCAAAAGCAATGAAACCGGTCTGCATAAAAATCAAGAAATATGACATGAGTAAAAATAACCAACTCATTAATAATTCTCTAGTAAGTTAGGAGTCCACCACCCTAAGGGTCTCATAAGATCTATAGTGAGATCATTTTACTTTACCCATGTCATGCAGGACAGGCTGGAATAGTTTACCCTTCCTCGTTAATTTATATGATTATAAAATTTCTCAAATGGTTAATATTGAAATATAAAATATATAAGTGAATTTACATACTTAGAGAGAAAAAAAAGTAAGGAAGATGATTTCTAGTAGTTCTGGAGGGGCATTGGTGGTGGGCCATACTGAATTTGTTGGGTTTTTCTCAGGGTTCTCCCATTTCCCGAATTTTATCCCACCCACACACTCCACTTCTCTTCCCTCTGCTATCTTGTCATTTCATCTTCATTTATTCACTCATTCATTTAATATCACCCTTCACCTCATCTCTCAGGAAAAATAGTCTGGTCTTGCAAACCATAGGTGTTTAAAATATGTAGTTGTGTTGATCGGGGGGGATGCATTCATATACTTCCTCACAACTCTGAGCCTGTGTGACAGTTTAGGGCAGAATAGGGTCAAAAAAGAGGGTTAAAGTCCTAAAGGAGAAAGAAACCAACCATCTAATTACAGAGGCATTACCCTCCTAAATAGTGGATATAAAATCTATGCTAGAATAATAGCAAAATGAATTACTGAAGTAACACTAGCAGAAGAACAAAACGGGTTCCGAAAAGGAAGATCTTGTACCGATGGAGTATTTGCCCTAAATCAGATAATAAACAGAAGACAAGAAAAAAGCCTAGAAATACATTTGTTATTTATAGACTTAGATAAAGCATTTGATCGAGTAAACAGGGAAATATTGTGGAATGTCCTAAAAGAAAAAGGCCTCCCTATTCAGATTATAGAAACTGTTAAGAGCTTGTACTATGGAACAAATATTTGTATTGACCCTCAGTTGACTAAAAATAAGACATTTTTTCAAATAAACCAAGGAGTACGACAAGGGTGTTCACTCTCACCTATATTATTTAATATTTATATGGATGATATCCTAAAAGAATGGAAGAAGGTTTTAACTAATGAAGGAATATTAATTGATAATAAAGATAAAATAAATGCTTTATTATTCGCTGACGATGTTGTACTTTTAGCAGAATCTGAAAATGAGCTCCAAATGTTAGCATATAAATTTAAATTAATAGCCAATAGATATAATTGTAAAATATCAATAAATAAGTCAAAAGTAATGGCATTTATTGGTCAATATGGAATTAGATCAAAAAATGTATTGGATAACAAAATAATAGAACAAGTATCACATTTCCAATATTTAGGATGTGATATAATTTATAGGGAAAATAAAGATATAGAAAATAAAGTAAATAAATTTCAGGCTATTTGTGGACCATAAAAAGAACCTTAGATCGGAAAACAAGGAAAGATACGAAACTTAAATTATATAAAACAATGGCTGTTCCTTTGTTGTTGTATGGAAGTGAAAATTGGATAATAAAATCCAGGGATAAAAGCAGGATACAGACTGCGGAAATGCTATTTTTACATAATGTGAAAGGATGCACAAGAGCGGATAGAATAAGGAATGAACTATACGAGAAGAATTAAATATATATAAAATTGAACATAAAATCAGCGAAAATAATAAGAAATGGACAGAACACTTAATGAGAATGAACAACGAAAGAATACCAAAAAGAACCTTCCTATATAATCCCAGAGGAACAAGAGATGTTGGCCGACCACGTAGAAGATGGACTCCACTTTTAACTTCGCCGGAACAGGCTGCATAGCCTAAACCTTGTAGTAGAAGAAGAAGAAGTCCTAACGATCCTGAGCCGCCCAAAAATAGCAATATGAGTCGTGCGTGAATGCCTGATGTGTCGAAACCCAGAACACCATAATAGACTATGTAACATTTTAGAATATTATAATTATATTATTTTTGGTCTGGACATCTTACCTCAATATTAATGTTGATTTGTTCTTGGACATGTTTCAAAACAATTCTCTGTTTTATCTTCAGCTTTCCCAGAGTCTGAAGATAAAACAGAGAATTGTTTTGAAACATGTCCAAGAACAAATCAACATTAATATTGAGGTAAGATGTCCAGACCAAAAATAATATAATTAAAATAACCTCAAAATATAACTTCCTAAAATTATATATTTTAGAATATATTTCATTTTCATTCATTTATAACAACAATGATGGGTACTCTAATACAATAAACCTACATAAGGTTCAATGTTTTTATTTTAAATTTATCACACACACTGAAGGGCAAATTGATATTTGAAAAGAAAATTGCCATGCTACAGGCATTAAAAACCTGAGCCCAGACATTGTTCTAATCTAATCTAAGTAAGATGATTGAAGTTCTCAATTAAGACGGATATAAATGGAAAATAAAAGTTGAAATTCTTATTACCTACTTTCATGACATGGGTGGAGATACGATGTATTAACATTAAACAGAAGTTACATAGTGACTTGTGTCTCTGGTTTAACTGCATAATCTCACTGAGCAATCAGTAGCATCCATAAATTTGTTGCATTCACATTTCCCTTACAGTAGTTATTATCATGTAAGTTCTTATATATTTAAGAGATTTTTGGAAGAGTTGGAATTCCAAATGAAATCCAAACATTGTAATTTTTATTCATTAAATTGGCAAAACACTAAATTTTTATGTCTGTTATATATATGTACCAGACTGCATTGAGAACAAAATCATGCATAACTGTTATTGTTAGGTATATTGTTTAATTCAACACATGTTTAAGTACAGTAATATCTACTCTGAGTTCTATGCTTGAATATCACAGAGTTTATGACATGAGATTTCTTGACTCAGTATTAATATATTAGTTATACAATTTTACTCATTCAGTTTCTTGTGTTTTATTAAAAATATTAAATAAATTAAACCAATTGATGTTTCCTATTGGATACATTGCCAATTTAAAGGTTAAGAATAGATACAAAATCGTGAATTTTAATAATTCTATTTACAAATTATATTGGACATTCCACATAAAATCAATCAACTAATATTAAGATGATTAGAAATAAATCTGCAAAATAATATAATTATTATTATAATATTTTATTATCTTGATGTTTTACATTAAAATTTGTATGTTTTGGCAATTTTAATTTCCTAAAACTAAAGTATAATATGCAAATCATATTTAAAATGGGTTTACTACAATTTGATGTAAACATGTTCACTAATCTATTTTATTGTTTATTTATGCAAAATGTGTATAAAGTCACTTCTCTACATGAATGTAATGTTCATGCCTAAATAATGGGACCATAGAGAAGTCATTTTACTCACCATTTTCATATGTATTATAATTTTAAGTAGGTTATAAATTATTAATCCACAGTTTTAAAAAAGTACCGGTACTGTAGTATAATGATATTTTAATGTAAAATTTTGTTGTGCACTATTTTTGTTTAACTTAAATTTAAGTTTCATGAATTTTTCTGATTGTTACATAATTTTTTAACAATATTCAAGAATTGACTCCATTATGTACAATATATTTCAAGAAAAATAACAATTTGTCGAAAAATAATGAGTGATATGGAATATTTTAAAATATCAGCATTATCAATACTAATAAAATTCATTGTTAAAACCATTGAGGTGGAGAGTCATAAAATAAAATAAGTTAAAATATACCTTCTTAGATAAGATCCGTCGTCCTCAATTTATAAAATATGTATTCTTTATGCCTGTAGGTCTTTCAGAACATCCATTCCATCTTCAGCAGGTCCTTCTTTGCTACAATATCTAGTATGATGGTTGATGCTGCTGCTCCTAATGTGGTGTTGTCATGTCGAGTCATGACTACACCACATTAGGAGCAGCAGCATCAACCATCATACTAGATATTGTGGCGAAGAAGGACCTGCTGAAGATGGAACAGATGTTCTGAAAGGCCTACAGGCATAAAGAATACATATTTTATAAGTTGAGGACGACGGATCTTACCTAAGAAGGTATATTTTAACTTATTTTATTTTATCAGCATTATGCATCTTATACATGAAGTTCCTTATTTCATTTATTAATAAGTAATTACAAAACTACTAGAGATAGCAACTTTAGCTTTTAAGCATTGCAGTTGTTAACTCAATTTTTTTATTAATTTGTGATCCTACATAGGTTCTTCCAGTTGCTCATAGGAAGCCTAGAGAAAATGAGGAATTTTGTGTTTTTTTCTAATTTCCTACTTAACAATATATGTGGCTGTAGAATCACAAACAAATGAAACTGTAATTTATATATGGACTTAGGCTTTCACGGCCGGAGTTACTATGATGATCTTGCAGAAGATTTCTGGGCTGTTGGCCGTGGTCTTGAGGCAACGTTTCCTGGTGAAACGTTGGGGAACTACAAGCCTCAAGACCACGGCCAACAGCCCGGAAATCTTCTGCAAGATCATAGAAACTGTAATTGCTATTCTCTAGTAGTTCTGTAATTATTAATTCATGAAATCAGCCAGAGACTTTATGTACACAATAAGACAATATACATTATATGATCAAAAGTGTAGGGACATTCACTAACAAATCATAGCTAATCTTTCCCTTAACACACACTCAAGATATTGAACTTCAATAAGGAGTGGGTCCATCCTTTTGCTTTATGACAACCTTATAACTCTAGCAGGAAGACTTTCCAATAGATCTCTGAATTAAGTTATGTAGGTAGGAAATGACACTATGAGGTTTATTTTAATTTTGTTTAGTTGTTTCTTGACTCACCTCATACTTCTTAAGAAATATGAGGTGAGTCAAGAAACAACTAAAAAAAAAAGATCTCTGAATATTTATAGAAAAATGACAATCAGTTCTTCTTGCACAGCTGTAAAATATAATGACATGGGTCATTGGATTCTGGAGTAAAGTCTACTTTCTACCTAAAATGCATTCCACAGGCACCAGTATTTGATTGGATTCAGGTCAGAACTCTGGGTCAGCCAGTACTTTTTTAAAATATTATTCTCCAAACCACCTCTCTACGTGCATTATTTGATGGCATGAAGGTTTTCATGCTAGTGCAATTAATGTCATCACTAGAGCTGGGATTTTTATTTGCTAGAAGTTAAAATTGCAACATAGTATTATGAGACATGTGACATCTGATTGCCTTTTATCTTGGTTCCACATTCAAACAGTAGAATAATAAATTTTACAAACCTAACTTTTAGTACATATAGATGCTAGTCCCGTATCACCAATCTTGTCAACAATAGGTAGATGAAGCACCACAGATTTAAAAAAAAATTAAGTTTAACATACGATTGGCACCAAGAAATGAATATAGCCTCAATAGGATAATTAAAATTAACAAAAACGGCAGAATTGAAAAAAGAAAACATACAGGAACATTGGTTGTGTAACAATTGAAGATGTAATCACCAAAGGTTATGAAACCTCTCTAAATAGAAGACAAGATATGAGGTGAAGTGTAAAGAATTTTATTTTAAATTAAGCCTTGGTGATATTTTCTATAATAGTTCAATAAAATATAAAACCATTTACACCTTACCTTTGGCATTTAGTATGCCTAGATAACCCCACAATGTAATGCCTGCTCCTCCAAATTTAACTGTTGGTACAATATTCTTCTTCTTCTTCCTTCCAAGTATTAGGCCAAGGCCTGTTACGATCCTATAGAAAATTTTCCCTCCAGCGTTTCATAGGACGGCCCAGTGATCTTCATCCTCTTGGTATATAATTATAAACAGCTTTGGCAATCCGATTTGAACTCATTCTTTCAAGATGGTGTTTCCAATTTAGTTGGTACTGTTTAATATATTCCAAAATTGGTGTAGTCTTCAATTCTTTTAAGATATCGGTGTTCCTTTTCTGATCCCATCTGGTGTAACCCGCTGTTCTGCGCATGAATCTCATTTCACAAGCCGTTATTCTGCTTTCATGTTGTCTTTTTAGTGTCCATGCTTCACTACCATAGGTCAACACTGGTCTAGCCAAAGTGTTATATAAACGTAATCTGGTGTTTTTTTTGTACAAGGGATGGTTTCATAACTTGATTAATAATTCCTAAACTTTTATTTATAACTAGTAACTTTTTCAGGGATATCCTTTTCATCCCAGATAGAGAGGTAATATCCAAGATATTTAAATTGATTAGATCTCTCTAAAATGTTATTCTGGAGACAGATTTTTCTTTGTATGGGGTCCTTCCCATGAAATGCCATAATTTTAGTTTTGTTAATTGATATTTCTATATTAAATTTGGCACCTATTTTTTTGTAAATTATAAATTGATCGTTGCAAATCATTTTCGGAAAGTGCCAGAAGAGCTAAATCGTCTGCAAAAAGAATAGCATCGAGTTTGAGGTTCCTATTGATGGCTATATATCCTCGTTGTGTTTTCCTCCATTCGTTTATTAATTTATTCATATATATAATGAAAAGCACCGGTGAAAGTCCACATCCCTGTCTTACTCCAGTGATTTCATTATCTTTATAGATGTTGAAGATATTAGTAATATATTGTTTGGAACGTTGCAATATACGCTGCCAAATATTGTTCCCCTGGAAATCATCACACCCAAGTTCTTTCATCAGACTACCACAACATGTAACATGACTCACCATTAAAAAAACCACAGAGTTCTAATGGTTCACTCTCCGGTGACATACCTCTTTACATCACAGCAGACAATGCTTAGTATTCACAGGGAAAGGTTTGTCTTGTGTGCAGCTGCTTGGCTCTGATAGCCCAAATTTCCTCAACTTATGACAGTCGTGGTGCTAACTTCCCTGCTTGTAGCATGGTTGAAGTCTTGAATGATTGATTCAGCTGATAACATAAAATTTTTAAGATTGACAATCCCTTTCGAACATAATATGGAGAATACAAGATCATTGTTCATTTGTGATAGTACAGTGGGTTTCACTCAACTTTTGGCCGCTAGCATGGGCAGCACAAGTTGATGACTCACTGCCCGCAGGTCACTTTTTCCTGCTAGCTGCCACAAGTCAAATGAAACTCACTGTACCATTACATTTCCACTTTATAACAACATTTGAAATGGTTGATTTTGGCAGCTCAGAAGAGCTGAAATCAATATGATAGACTTATTACGTAGGTGCCACATCGAAAATCACTGAGCTCAGCAGATCTAACCACATTACCATACTTATTATACTGATCAATACAGAACATTCTGCCATCATACAAAGAACATAAAGTTTATCATTTGACCTTAGCAGTACTATTCAAGGGTGTCTCTACACCTTTGACCATAAGTATTTTATGTCATATTTTAATACAGTGATTTAAGTTTAAAAACTTGTAACTGAGAAAGTTATTTCTTCATACGTATGAGCATATGGAATGTTTCAGAAAAATATAAATTTAGTACATGGACATTGAAATTTTGGAATCTTCACTCTTCTTATTTATTGTATGTAGTAAATTGAAATTTTGGAATCTTCACTCTTCTATTATATATGTGTAGTAAATTGTATGTGAGTTATTTAAACATTTAATATTGATATCAAAATAGCAGTGTATGAGGGTTTTATAACATATTTTTACAACTTGCCTTATTGAATTGTAATTTACATTAGGTGTTTTTTAAAAGCTGAAGGTAATCATAACCATTAAGTTACAGTGAATTGTATTTTTTAATATTAAATACATGTTATGGAGCATAGTACAGGATTAAATTTAATTTCCTTCCTTAAATTATACTCCTAAAAATTCCTATTCTAACCTCATAAATTCGCTATGTGAAAGGTAAAGTTGAAGGTCTCCATAAATAAGTCGAGAAGGTTCATGGAGAATTTGGATACAAGAATTCACATTTTCTCAGCTAATTTAATAAAGAGCTCATGAGGTATTTAACCCTATACTTCAACCAACTTTACCCCCAGAAAGTTTCCAATACTCCCTTTTAACAAAAAAAAGAAAAGAAAAAGTTATGGTATGATAAACCTGGAAGGCCCTTGCTTACAGCCAGCTGCTGGCCTCACATCCACATGTGTCAATTACAGATATGCAAAATCACATAGCCAATATAGGGATGACATGTGGCCAGTATGTTGAGATCCTAATCCAGCTTTCTCAATCTGGAGCCATGGCGTAATGGTAGTCACCAAATTTCTCATGATGCTGGGTGTGCACTGGTCCTATACTGGCTGAAATTTAATATAAATTTTTTTCGCCTATGGAGACTCAAACCACTATGTTTCCATAGCTCTGGATGAATTGTTAAACTATAAATTATATATATATATATATAATCATAATATTTATTTTCATAGGTACAAGTAAATACCAAATAGAATGGCCTATATGCTAGCCAGAGAAACTTACTTCCTAGAGGACCTGAGACAAAGGATATTACTACCAGCAACGGAGCCATATAAAAAAGTCATCAAAAAAAAGAAACAGAAGGAAAAAGAGATCGAACGAAGAGTTCTACGGCTCAGACGCCATGGTGAACAGGGATTTGACCAGAAGCAACCAACCACAAAGACATGCAATCAAGGCCTAGCAACACATGCATATCATCATAAAATGTGCAAAAATACAAAATTCCACCAACCGAGTAACTCATGTGAATGCAAGATATGTGGACAAAAATGCAAGCGATACCATTACAAACAATGCAGAAGATGGAGGGGATCGTTGAATGAACTGATAAAAGACAAATCATAAACCTAAAACTTAATGCTATTTCGAGTGCCACTTACATACTTATTAAAATGTTTATTTTCAGTCTACTTACAAAGAGTTAGTTTTAAATAAATTCATATTTTTCTGACGATTTTTATTATTAATTTAACACTTCTCATTGAAGGATAAATTATATTTGAAGAGAAAAATGTTTCTCTTCAAATATAATTTATCCTTCAATGAGAAGTGTTAAATTAATAATAAAAATCGTCAATAGAAGCCCTACTGGCTATAAAGTAGTGTTAAATTCCCAATAAATGTCTTCTTAACTAAGAAGCCGCCATTTGCAAAGATAGAAGCTATGGTTTCAAGCATTTGGCGCGAGGGAATTACAACGTACATAAGAGAAAAATTTGCATCTAGATCTAACTCGCCTCGGTAGCTCAGTTGGTAGAGCACTTGGCCCGGAAAGCCAAGGGTCCCGGGTTCGAGTCCCGGTCTAGGCGAAAATTTTTCTCTTCAAATATCATATTTTTCTACTTTTTCATCTTAATTTAGGACAATGTTTAAACTGCCTTTTTCTATTGGTGTTAGAAACTCTGTTTCCACTGTGATGGCAATCTTCTCACTGGTTGTAGTGTATCTGGTTTTAAGTTCATTGCAAGTTTTGGGAACTGATCTTCGTCCATTCTATTAACACGGTATTTCATTTAATCCATTATGTAATGTCTGTAGTCCCACATATAGTCCTTATTTCTATATTAGTCTTTTTATCATATAATGTAGGGTAAACTTGGGTAAATTCACGATACAAGTAAACATGCAATAGTTTTAACATGTGATACTTTTCTACATCTGTGATAGTAAGATGTAAGGGTCATCATAAAAAATTCTTGGTCTTTTTTTATCTTTTGCATTGTTTTGTCCTGTGATGTGTTTGATAGTTGATTTTACTTTTGCCTACCACTGATGTGCAGTGTGTGTAGGAAAGTACCAAGAGTTTACCTACATCATGAGCTTACCTTATATTCTGTTAAAGATTGTTTATCCTTAATTCTTGTATGGTCACTACAATTAAATCTAGATAGGTTCAAGCTACATTTGATTCTGAGAGCAATAATAGTAACCTATCATCCAATGCCTGATGGAAGTAGCATGAGTTGCTTGTATTAATTAATATCTGGTTGCAACTGATCACCTCTGTTATGGAATCAGGGATTACTTCTTGATGTATGTTATCGAATAATTAACATTTTTTTAACTTTTATAGGAATTATATTTGAAGAGAAAAATTTTCGCCTAGACCGGGACTCGAACCCGGGACCCTTGGCTTTCCGGGCCAAGTGCTCTACCAACTGAGCTACCGAGGCGAGTTACGATCTAGACGCAAATTTTTCTCTTATATACGTTGTAATTCCCTATCGCCAAATGCTTTTGAAACCATTGCTTCTATCTTTGCAAATGGCGGCTTCTTAGTTAAGAAGACATTTATTGGGAATTTAACATTACTTTATAAAGCTAGTAAGGCTTCTAATGATGTTTTTATTATTGATTTAACATTTCTCACTGAAAGATAAATTATATTTGAAGAGAAAAATTTTCGCCTAGACCGGGACTCGAACCCGGGACCCTTGGCTTTCCGGGCCAAGTGCTCTACCAACTGAGCTACCGAGGCGAGTGACTAACTAGACGCAAATTTTTCTCTTATATACGTTGTAATTCCCTATCGCCAAATGCTTTTGAAACCATTAACTAAGAAGCCGCCATTTGCAAAGATAGAAGTAATGGTTTCAAAAGCATTTGGCGATAGGGAATTACAACGTATACAAGAGAAAAATTTGCGTCTAGATCGTAACTCGCCTTGGTAGAGCACTTGGCCCGGAAAGCCAAGGGTCCCGGGTTCGAGTCCCGGTCTAGGCGAAAATTTTTCTCTTCAAATATAATTTATCTTTCATTGAGAAATGTTAAATCAATAATAAAAACATCATTTTATAGGAATATTCACTGAGGTTTAATTATCTTAATAATTAGCATGTCTGACTAACATCCTAAAGGTTATGTTTTTGATTCCTGGTTATACTATAGAAATGTTTCTTTAGGTGTAGTGTCTGGAATAGTGTCCATGTTTATTTTTTCTGCAGGAATAAATTATATTTTGAGTAACTGGTTATATTAAAACAAACTAGAAGAAGAATGAATAGAATACATTAAAGTAACTAAATTATGTATTATCTTCCACATCCCATGGATCCTTTACATCATATGATACTCCTGGCTTGTATAATCTTGGTGGGGAGTATATCCTACATCGCTTGGATCCTTTCCATCTTATAATCCTCCTGGGCTTGTATAGTCTCTATGGGGAGTATCTTCTACATCCCGTGGATCCTTTTCATCATATAATCCTCCTGGGCTTGTGGGAGTATCTTTTACATCCAGTGAAATCTCTCCATCATATGATCCTCTTGAGCTTGTATAATCTTTCTGGGGAGTATCTTCTACATCCAGTGCATCCTTTCCATCATATGACCCTCCTAGGTTTGTATAATCTTTCTATGGAGTATCTACTACATTCAGTGGATCCCCTCCATCATATGATCCTGCGGGCTTCTATAAATCTTTCTGGGGAGTATATTCTACATCCAGTGTGTCCTATCCATCATATGATCCTCCTGGGCTTATATAATCTCTTTGGTGAGTATATTCTATGTCAGTGGATCCTTTCCATCATATGATCCTCCTGGGTTTGTATAATCTTTCTGGGGAGTATCTTCTACATCCAGTGGATCCTCTCCATCATATGATCCTCCTGAGTTTGTATAATCTTTCTGGGGAGTATCTTCTACATCCAGTGGATACTTTTCATCATATGATCCTACTGGGCTTGTATAATCTTTCTGGAGAGTATCTTCTACATCCAGTGGATCCTTTTCATCATTTGACTCTCCTGGGTTTGTATAATATTTCTGTGGAGTATCTTTTCCATCATATGATCTTCCGGGCTTCTATAACCTTTCTGGGGCGTAACTTCTACATCCAGTGGATCATTTCCATCGTATGATCCTCCTGGGCTTGTATAATCTCTCTGGTGAGTATCTTCTATGTCCAGTGGATCCTTTCCATTATATGGTCCTCCTGGGTTTCTATAATCTTTCGGGGAGTATCTTCTACATCCAGTGGATCCTTTCCATCATATGATCCTCCTGGGCTTGTATAATATTTTTGGGGAGTATCATCTACATCCAGTGGATCCTTTCTTTCATATGATTCTCCTGGTTTTGTAAGATCCTCCTGTGGAGGATCTTCTCCATCCAGTGGCTGAACTCCAAATTATGGGTTGTCGTCTGATGGGTAATAGTGTAGGGATGAATCGTAATCGTCAATAACATCCGTTTTTTTGATCGGTGTACTGAGTATCCCAAACTAGCTGAACCTGAAATATAAAATTGTATTAAATAATATTAATAGCTTATTACAAACAACTATGAGTGTTGGAACTATAATAATTGGGGATAACACTGCGTAGACGCCGTGCAATGGAACCTAATGATGTCACTGATTGCACACGTCAGTTATATACCTGCCTTATCTCAGAACTTATAAACTCTGCCTTCCCACATCACGCGCATGAGAACTGGTGTTAGCCTCGGTCTAATTTAGTGTTGTCACGATGTTTTCGAAACAGTAAGAGCGGAATTGGACAAAGATTGAATGTGCCAGTGGTCGTACAGCACGGTAGTGTCATTAAGGTCAAGTATTACTTTTTAAAAGTAGTCTATACGTTATTAATTTTATTCTTCGTCAAATCCAACAAAATCTTGTGAATATTTAGTAGAGAATAATAAAACGCAAGACATCCATCTACTGAAGATGAAACAAGTAGTTCTGAAAGGCATTCATAATTTTAATGAATTTTACGCTGCAAACCGCTGCCAAGTCATTCAGAATACACATAAAATCCCGAGCAGCAGTTTCCATGCCACAAAAGTCAAATTTGACATCAAAGCAATATCCAGACTATCACTAAAAACCGCCATGGCCTTGTTCGACACAAAAATAGTTCCCATCGCAACCGACGGAATAGACAACTTTTGGGAGAAGCTGAGTCTAAGAGATATACTAACTTTGGAAGCAATTAATTCACACTTAGCGAAAGCTACCCTAGGTGCCTCAAAACATACAAAGTCGAGGGTAGCATACGAACTCGCCAGGGAACTCTTCTTCATAGAAGACCTACGTATGAGGCTCCCATCCACAGACAGCTCACATAAACTACTATATGAAAGAGAGAAGAAGAGGAAAGGAGATGTGACTTGACGTTTATACAACAAACCCATGACAGACAGATCCTGGACGAACGCAAATCAAGAATTTCGACACCTGGTGAATACAATAGCAGTGCATGGATACCGCCAGAAAATATGCAAGATCAATTGTTTCTACGATCCCGGGAACAACTGTGCGAGTAACCATGCGACCGTTATCATGTAACCACCTGCAAAAAACGAGTGAAATGCCTGGTAGAATTCTGTAAATTTTAAACAATGTGAACCAAAGTGCAACAGGATGCGATGACAACAAAACATGTGTAACTTATAAATATATTTTGCGCATTTATTCTGTTAGCAATATTGACGAGTGATATCTCGGGTACTAACTAACTGGCACTATCGAATCCGTAGGTACATGACTGCGCGAATACAAGCATATCTATCCAATCATCCCCTGTATAATCTATTTTCCTCAAATAATGGTTAATATTATTCTCCCATCTCATTCGTCTACCTACTGGGCGTTTTCTCTCTGTTTATCCTACAAGAAGCTTCCATGTCCCTCTTTCATTCCCCATTCGTGTTGCATATCCTGCATATTGGAGTATAGGAGACTTAACTGTTCTTATTAAATGTAGTTTCCTATAAAGATCATACGTTAACGTGTAAAGATTGCAATAAATTTTATATGCTATAGGCAGGACAAGCAGAAGCTTTTATACAAGATACAAAGATCACCTTCAAGACTTCATCCACGCGGGAGGAAAGTTAAGTTATGCTAAGCACATCGTTAACGCCGGCCACCATATGGACACAATAGAAAACACCCTTACGTTAGTTTATAAAGACTATTTAACTCATGCCCCAAATGGGAGTAAATGACCAATCACGTTTCAATGATTTCTGTTTTACAACCAATCAGAGTCGTGTTTCACGAAATATTTATCAGTGTTATAATTACCATATTAAAGAAAGCTCCTCCTTTTTAATATTCTGAAATAGTATGATCTAGTTGCGGTGATAAACAAAAGAAGCAGATGAAGCGTACCTATCGTTTCTCATTTGTTTTCAAACATCGCCGTTTACATTAGATATATAAATATTTTAAAATAACTACAGTTAAATAATGATTTGTGAGTAAACAGCTTAATTTTATTCGTTAAATAGTCCTAACAAATGCCACTCTTGATTTCCAAATTCTCTAGATAAATTCACTCCTCACTTCGTGAGTCGTGAATTTATCGATAATTTGGAAATCACTCGTGGCATTACTTATGAAAACAATCCGACTGAGATAAAACTACCAGAAGAACTCAAAATCGTAAAGGAAGCGAACAACACTTTAATAATAATAATAGTAATAATAATTTATTTTAGCTGGCAGAGTTAAGGCCATAAGGCCTTCTCTTCCACTCAACCAGCGAATAGTAAAATTATACAAAAATTACGTACATATTACAATTTTAAGATATTAAAATACAGACTAAACAAAATACAATGATGATGTAATCTAATACTAACAAAAACATAGAATATAATTAAAAATTAAAATGATATAAAATAAAGTAAGTAGCTTCCTAGATGATATTAATAGAATGCTCTATATAGTAGTTATGCAGTTAATGTTTTCATTGTGTCGAACTTAAGATATCAGTTAATTTGGATTTAAATAATGATAGCGATTGACAGTCCCTGACATGACTGGGAAGTGAGTTCCATGCTCTAGCCATAGATATTGTGTAAGATTCAGAGTATAGACAGGTCCTGTGTTGTGGTATTAAAAGTAAAGAAAAGTCTTGTGATCTTGTTCCTAAATTGTGATGAGCCGTGATAAATTTTGAAAACGTGTTGTTAAATAAGTTGGTAAATATGTGTGCAGAATTTTGAATAGTAGGGCCTAAGGTATGTGAATGTAAAGTTCTTCTGTCATTTAGGTGTAGCCATGATATGGCCTGAAATGAAGGAGACGCGTGGTCTTAACGACGGAGATTGAATATAAATCGAATGCACGCATTATGAGCACGCTGTAGTCTGTCAGATAGATCAGTTGTCAGATTAGTTAGTAATATGTCGCAGTAGTCGAAGTGTGGCATTATGAGTCTGTACAAGTATTTGTTTTAATTTTGTAGGAAGGAAGTTTTTAGAACTATTTAGGGAGTGAAGAATTGAGAACACTTTCTTGCAGGTATTATTCACCTGGATTTTCCAGTCTAGGTGTTGGTCCATATAGATACCCAGATTTTTTACTACTGAGCTGTAGGGGATGTTTTTGTCATTTAAGAGAATGGTAGGGCTATTTTCGTAATTTATAATGCTTTGGATTCGCCGATGTCCTATAATTATGCACTGTGTCTTGTCAGCATTTAGATTAAGTCCATGTTTCTTCCACCATTGGGAAATTGAGTCTAGGTCACTAGATGAGAACACACCCCAATCATAAAACCCCTTATATGAGATAGCTATACACAGATCAGTTGCTATCGACGACGCCTTATGAGCATCTGGGTCCAAAAGTCGCATAACAACAACAACAGTTAGTAGAACACATTCTTCTGCTGATGATGGGAGTCGAAAGGCCAACAGTTATTAACTTTTAAATAGAAGTTATAACACAGTTGATGACGACGGCACTTGCCAAAATGTATATATTTTAACATTTTACTTTATGAAGATCATGTAGTTCACTGTTAAGTACTATTTTCCATTCGCCTGTCTGTTCATCTCTTTTTGGTGCAAACATTTTCCTGAGAACTTTATTTTCAAATATTCATAATATTTTCTTCTCCCTTAAAGTGAGAGTCCACGATTCGCAGCCATATAATGTAACTGTGAGAATTACAGTGTTATATATTTTCAGTTTAATGTTTTAGAGAAGTTGGGACGACAAGAGTCCGTGTAATGCGTATAGCAAGCATTTCCAGAATTAAGCCTATGTTTAATTTCCTTGTGCATCTCATTCCTATTTGTAATTATTTTTTTAGATATTTGAGTTCAAATACTAATTTTATTGCTTTAACTTTGTATAAAACAACGTCAACAGTGGTTCAGTATAAATTTTAAAAGAATTGATACTAATTACTTTTCCCGCGTTTTTTCACTGACTAATGACTCCCCTTAAACAGTCATCTAAAATCTGTAACATTTTTACAATTAACAATTTTGTACTTACAAATCAGAATTAAAATAATTAACGCATTCATAATATTCGCACTTTTCATCAGTGAAATAGACTTAATTTATTTCCATGGAAACGTTTTACATTTTTAATATCGGAACAATAGAACATCATCTCGTCATAATACACTTTTAGAATTCATGTTCCTCCTCCTTCATGATTTTCACGTTATTATCATTAAAATACTTAAAAATAGAAATCTTCATTTTTTTTAAGCTATATCGTATTTTACGGGGGGCACGCCGTAGCGTAGTGGTTAAGGCACTGAGCTACAAGCCGGAGGGTCGAGGGTTCAAGTCCCGTTGTGGTCAGGATTTTTAAACTGACGCAAAACCTCTGGCGGCACTATGGCCCTGGGGTCGACTCAGCCTCTAACGGAAATGAGTACCAGACGCTTGTTCTGGGGGTAAAGGCGGCCGTCACGCAGGGCTGACAACCCGGCTGACATAAAGTGCCGATTGTCTAGAAAAAGTGGGAGCCTTAACCTCCTACTACCCCAAGAGCCTCCGGGCCTCTTGTGGGATCACTTTACTTTACTTTATATCGTATTTTACGGGAAATACGACTTAATATAAGGTAAGATGGTAATTATGAATTATTAACTTCTATTTCTTGTTTATTTATAACAAAAAAATATATATGTGGGTCTACCAAATCAGATTTTACGCTTTTTCTATGATATCCATATGTATCCTTCATTTGCAATTTCATTAGTTCTAAGAGCAGAATATATGCTCCATACTGATTTACTTCTAAATTCTGTAGTTATTTTCACCAATGGCTAATGTAGGACATTTTCACTAACATGTTTTGAAAACATTGAAAATAATTTGTTTCTCTCCGCTTTTCAAAGATTTTTCTTTATGATTGATTCCTGTCCCCTTTCTATTCTCACAAGGCAACTGTCAGCCGTTGGTATGCTGAAACCTACCTTGAAACTTCTTCCAGAGAAGCGTTGTGATGTACCAAAGTAGTGTCCAAAAATGTATCTGCCGTTTTTAACTGCAAGGCACTAAAATCCAGCACAAAATCTCTCATTTAAACTATGGGGAAGTAACCTACTACTGTATATTAATAAATAGGATCTTCTTGGTGATAATAAAATTGCATTACACATTATCAATAAAACCAAAATCAGAACATCGAAAATTGGGATCACCAGAGCGTTTTTTTATATTTTTTTATTTTCGTTCTAGGTGGACTCCTACACCCAATGGTTAACGAACTCGGCCTTATTTTTTTAATTAATTACTATGTGCCAAGTTTGGTTTCGATGAAACAAAATTGCACCTGTTAGAACGTTAACAGATAAATATATACAGAGTGGAAGTGATGTAAGTGCGCTAAATGAAATTACAATAAAACAAGCACATCTTCTCTCTTTCATTTTGTATCCCACGGTTAATGAAATAATTAACTCCAGACATTCTGAAAATCGCAACAGCGCACGTTAGATTCGTGTGATTCTTGTAACGAGGCATCAACAGCTGTTCTGGGATCAAGACCACCCCTCACTTTCAATTCGACATTGCAATGTCTCTCGTTTTTTATTGCAATATATCAGCAAGTTTTCACTTAATTTACAAGAAAACTATCAATTATTTGCAAAACTACAAAGGAGCAACACATTCCTGTTTTTCGCCTTTAATTATCATAAGTAATGCCACGAGTGATTTCCAATTTATCTAGAGAATTTGGAAATAAAGAGTGGCATTTGTTAGGACTATTTAACGAATAAAATTAAGCTTTTTACTCACAAATCATTATTTAACTATAGTTATTTAAAAATATTTATATATTTAATGTAAACGACGATGTTTGATAACAAATGAGAAACGATTGGTACGCTTCATCTGCTTCTTTTGTTTATCACTGCAACCAGATCATACTATTTATTGCCAAAGGAATGCGATGTTGTAAGAATGCTCTCTAGTGGAGAAAAAATGAAACACATCAAACTGTATATTAATTCATTTCTGATGTCGTATGATGTAAATATGACAATTATATTTTTCTGGATTATTACTGTTGGATTTTACCTGGAAAAAAATACATTTAAGAAAGTGCAAACAGTGGTTCTTTTTTTGGTGGTATAATCAATTGCTACAAATGTTTTTATATTAACTCCTGCAAGCGCTATGTGTTGACATCCATGCACTATATATATATATATATATATATATATATATATACAATCTGATAGCCGTATTTCTTACAGAGTCAGTCACTGCAAAATAATGGTCAGACCTGTTCAGAATATTAAAAAGGAGGAACTTTCTTTAGTATGGTAAATTTAATATTGATAAATATTTGGTGAAACACAACTGTGATTGGATGTAAAACAGAAATCATTGAAACGTGATTGGTCATTGACTCCCATTTGGGGCATGAGTTAAATTGTCTAAGTAAATGCTAAATCTGTATGGTAAATATTTATAGAGGAATTTAAAGTTTAAGGAAAAACGTTTTTTAGTAGGCTATTGTATGCAATCGTGCCATCTGTGAATATTCGAACGGAGAAGAAATTGACTGTTAGCGTCATGTTGGCCAAAGTGGTGACATACGTTCCCGCTAGAACAAATTGCCAACATATTTGCTCACATATAAGGGGATCATATCCCATAAGTCCACCTACATTAGTGGGCAAGTTAGGGTGAGAAAATTGACAGGTTGGTCTTTGTTTGGGCAAATTAGGGTGAGGAAATGGGCAAGTTAGTGTTAGTTTGTTCAAGTTAGGGTGTGAAAATGGGTATGTAAGTGTTTGTTTGGGCAAGTTAGGATGAGAAAATGGGCGAGTTAGTATGGGTACTAGATTAGTTTAGCGTACACTTGTTTGTTAGCGGGTTTTTGTGATAAGTTGGCTACACTGTCTGAACAATGACTAATACAAATTTATATTATATTACATTTCAAATATGATGATTTTAGGTTACTTTGAATTCAAATTTTCACTTCGTTTTAAGGCATTTCTCAAATTATATGAGAAAAAATCAACAATAATATTCCCCTCAGATAATTTCTCACATACCGGTATTGAAACAATAAATTGTTTTTTTTTTATTTTTTATTTGAAGTTATGTGTTACCGTGGCGTATAATCCCCAAACTTTTTTTTTATTCCGCTCAAGAAATACGTACTTAAAATCTGCGAACTTATTTTACTTACACCCTATATGAATTTTTGTCATGGTTATTTATGGTGTCTATTTCCTGGTTGACGGGGATTTTTTTTTTTAGAGCACAGATTGTATGTGTTTAACTAGATAATGTATATGGAGATTAGTAGAGGCGAAGTCCTTGAATGTGTGGACACTACACTGCGTAATGTTGACCAGGGCATCTAGAAAAGTCAATAGAATAGATAGGCTATACAAATAGAGTACCAGGAAATGAGGTTAGTGTATCGGGTTGTATGTATATAAACTATTTCTCTACAACAGTATTAAACATAGGCTCAATTCTGGAAATGCATGCTATTATGCATTACAGGGACTCTCAAGAAGCGTTAAACTGAAAATGTATAAAACTGTTATTCTACCAGTTATATTATAGCCCTATATTAGGCTGTCATATCACTGTTGTTTTGCAGAGTGTACAGTGTCAGCTACATACATTCAGATAATAAAACGAAACACACACAATTTATTGATGAAATGTGCGAATAATTACCTACGAGAAATATTATGTTGATTTTTTAAAACATGGGAGAAATGCCTTGACATGATGTGAGAATTTGACCTAAAATCACCATATTTGCTATGTAAAATATGTATTATTCATTGCTAAGAGAGTGTAGCCAACTTATCACAAAAAAATACAGGCGAGCGCTGCTACGCCTACATAAACAAAATATGTTGTATTTTTATTTGATTGTGAATTTATATCGTAATTATTTTTAGACAACTCCTGCGTCTGTTTAAGTAGATTTAATTAATAATTGCAAATTTTATGAAGATCGGTTGTGTGTTTAAATAAACTAATGTACTGTATATTTAAATTATATGTTGTAAGAAATCATACATTATATTCTTCTTGGTCCTTCTATAAAGCTGGAGTCCCACAGGGTTCGGTGCTTGGATCTTTGTTTTTTTTTCAATCTACATAAATGACATATCCAACTCCCTAAAGCGTTGCAAACATAATTTATTTGCGGACGACATGCAAATCTACATCCACACAGAGAAGTATTTTCTAAATTACGCTGTTGCCAAAGAAACGAGGATCTTGACTCACTAATGATTTGGACAGTTAAATATGGACTGCAATTAATTCCTATAATGTAACAATCAATCATTATGGATCACCAGAAACTATTAGCTTCAATTAATCTAAACACAGCATCGCATGTGTCACTTAAGGGGACCGATTGGTGAATTTCAAAAGTATTTTTTCATCTGATTGTTTTTAACTTTTTATCGCATAAATTATGTGCTTATAAAAGTGTTTATATGAAGTTTGGTATTTATAAGTAGAATAGTTTCAGAATTATGATTTTTATATCTATTTTTTTAGATATTTTCTGAAAAAATACTCCTTACGATCCATTTTTAAATATTCTTATTACAATTTTGCTTCTACAATAAAATTTTTACACGAAAATTATCCTACAGAATCAGAGTTATTAAAAAGCAAATAAACAAAAAATGCATTTTTTGCCATTTTTTCGACATTTTCATATGGTACCCTTAATGGAGTTCAAATCCCTTGTAGTGAGACAGTAAAACTTCTAGGAGTATTTATTGACATCTTGGACCCATGCCTCCACCCCTTGGGATACCTCGGTCAAAGACCATACTCCCAAGTCCCAGATTCTTGTCTTCCCTTATCTATATCGCGTCCACGTTCAAGTTCTCGGCAATAAAACCAACACCTCATATTTTTGACAACAACCTAACTTGGAATACACAAATAAACATATACGCAAAACAATCTTCTCAATAATATATTCATTAAATCGTGTAAGAAATTGTTCGCCATTCGTTCTCAGGAAAATGTTAGTAGAAACACTTGCAATGTCCCATTTTGATTATTGTGATACTCTTTTTACAGACTTAAATACTATTTTCACTCAAAGATTTCAACGTGTTCATAATTCTAGTGCACGTTTTATTTGTGGTATTCGCACATTTGACCATGTTACACCATCATGGAACAATTAGCCTATCGTGGCTTCGTCTAAGAGATGGTAGGACTATCAATTCCCTATCTCTTCTCTATAAAATACTTCACACATCATCGCCTAATTATTTATCACGTAGCTTCATTAGACTATCCGACACAAATAACCTTGTCACTCGATTCCATCAGCACATTGTTCTTTATATTCCTCCTCATCACACTGTGTATTATTCATTATTTTTACTGTTTCACTTGCCAAAACATGGAATTCCTTTCCGTCTTATGTCAGAGACTATCAAACTATAACATCGTTCAAAAACAAACCAAAGAATTATTTAATAACAAACACTAATAGAATTGTTTTAACAATTAATAAATTAAATTATTTATGAAAATAATATTAAGATTAACAAATATTTTCCTTTGTTTAAATATTGTATAACTGTAAAATTAGTTTTCTATCTCATTATTTTTTTCCGTTTTTTAAATATACATTAGACAGGGAAGTCTACCAACATTTTAATTTATCTTGCTTGAATACGTTTTATTATTAATTTTAGTCTTAATCTGAAACTATCATTAACGTGGTTGTATTATAGATCATAATATAATAGATATCTTATTGATCAATTCTTCATTTGGTATTTAATATTAAGAGTTAATTATGATTGTTATATTCTGATGTAATATATGTTTATCCTGATGAGTGGAAGAGAAGGTTACATGACCTTAACTTCACCAGGATAAATAAATAAATAAATATTATATGATACATTGGCAATTTAAGGGTTACTTAAATTGTGTGGTATATAGTGCGACGAAACAAAAATGGTGGTTGCTAGTAAAGTTTTATTTCCATTTCAGGTAAATCACCCCTTTGGGTAAGTCCGGGATAGATGGCCATACTTTTTTTAATGTTTCAGAATATCGAAGATTTGCAGGATAATTACGCGAACAAAAGTTGAATGGGGTTACTGAAGTTAAATCTACACAATTCCTTGTGTTTATGATGAAATATTGTCATTCAGAGTAATAAACCCAACTTATTAAAAAACAATACACTGGCCATCTCTCCCTAGTTGCCAGGGGGAGATGGCCATAGGGTAGAGAGTGCTGATTACTCATTTTTGAAGTCATTAAATACATTCAAAAAGTTATTAAAATATATCTATTTGTTTATTGCATTTACATTTAGGGCCTACGTATAAAATATTTTAAAAAACTAATTGTTTCATAAACTTTAAAACTTTTCTTGCATTAAAATACAAATAAAATATCTTCAATCATTTTCGAAGGAAATGTTTCCATAAACAAGTTAATTATTTCTGTTTTTCCTAGTTATCACTTTTCCACAAGGCAAACAAACACCAATAAAAATAGTGCACGTTTCATGAAGCCACCTTTGACAACGGATACACTGAATCCAGTCAACTGCCTTCTTTGTATTGTCGTAGTCTTCGCCACAACCAACACATTCGGTGGTGAGATCAACAAATTCATCATTGCTGGACTCGTCGTTAATTACGATTCTTTCTTCAGAGCTGGAACTACTGCTAGAAATTGATCGTTTTCTAAGAAATGTTAGCTTTGAAACCTGCTTACTGAAGGATTTACGCCCATTGCCAATTTTGTAGATTTAAGCCTCACTTTTTCTATGTTCTCGGAGAAAGTCAAGAAAGTAGCGTGAAGTTTTGGCCTTTTGCTTGCTGGCAATTTGCTTAAGGATGATGCCGGTGACAGAATTTTCGTAGGAGTGTATTCCACGATAGATTTGGAAGTGCTCGGTTGTGGCTCAAGATTTCCAAGGGTAGCAGAATTATAATCCTCAAGCGTTATTTCCGTTCGTGTCCTGACATTGATCGTCCTGTTTTCTCTCTGCATTTGTAGATTCACTTGCAGTTGAATTGAGGAATGCATAGTCAGGAATGGCATCGGGATTGTAAGGGTATATGCCAGTATATATCAAGCAACTACCTGAAAATAATTCTAAGGAAAAGCCGGGAATCGAAACCATGATCTTTGGGATGGTATACTTGCTAAACAGAAGGCCAACTTCCACTAATGTACAAATTAATAAAATTAAACTAACAACAAATACTATAACACTACACCGCTGAGGCAGTAAAACAAGAATTAAAAAAAACAACAACAAAAATGCGTTCTTTAAACAGTCGGGAAACTCTCCCTGAAAGTAGGTGGGCATCTCCCCTATGTTTAAGGGTTAGATGGCCATAGTGCGGAAAAAAAAACAGGAGATGATTAAATAAGAAATATTAACTTTATATTAATCACAGAAGTTCCATTTACCTCGTACAATAAGTTGCTGAGAATTATTGTGCAGAAACGTCGCACTTACGCTCACTTCTATTGACGGTCACAAAATATCTGAGCAGTTACAAAACAATAATTAGGAAAAAATCGCCGAATTGTAACACGAAATTGCCACACGTGTTTAACAATCGGTTACTAGAGTCAAAAGCATACCGCCTACCGAGTTGCTTTCACATCCGGTCATTCCAACATAAAATAGAAGCTATGGCCATCACACCCGTATGGCCATCTCACCCGGAACTATGAATTTCGCTTATTTTTTTTTGATAATACCTACCTCTGTTTATTTTAATAACATATACCGAGTTTCTTTGTGAAACATTGATAATTGCGACCGCTAGAGCGATTTATAAATTTTAGTTTCTGGTAAACTCCTACACTTAATGGTTTTAGAGCATAATTGATAGCAGTTAAACATTCGCCATTGCTGAAAACCTGTTTGTATAAATTTTCATGAAGATCGATTGAGCGGTTTAGAAGTCTATGAATCACAAGCATATGCAGGCTGAATTTTCATTTATAAAGATGGTTGCGAAAGAAGGACCCTTACTTTAAGGGAGGGAAAAAGATTACGAGTATTTGAGAATAAAATTGCTAGGAAAATTTTTGAACAAAAAAAAGAGATGAAGAGGCCGGCGATTGGAGAATAGGCCTAGTATATAACAGTGAGCTACACGACCTTTATGAGAAAACAGATATAAGAACATGGTGAAATCAAATGTATCTTACCGTTCCTCATACAAATCTTCTAAGTAGATCGCGATTTCGAGACCATAACGGTATCATCTTCAGTACTATTTTGGCGACTGATGTTATGTCGATCGGAAGAAACTCTTCAAGATTAGCACAAAAGAACGAATACAGCCTTAATAGAATAATTAAAACCAATAAAAATGAAACAATTGAAGAAGAAAACAAATCAGGAATTTATCAGATCAAATGCAAGGATTGTGACAAAATTTATATTGGAAAAACAAAAAGAAATTTGAAAACAAGGGTGAAAGAACATCTTAGAAACGTCAAAATGGAGAAGTGGAAAAGTCAGCAGTAGCTGCTCATGCTTGGTCCGAAAAACATTTAATTGAATCAAAAGCCAGTCTAATTAAACAAATAGACAAACAAAAGGAACTCACGGTTTGGGAAAAGATCCACATTCAGAAAAACAAAGGAAAACTTATGAACTTCGAAATTCCCGCAAATATTGACCTGATCCAGAGGTTCATCGGTCCACCAACAGAAGGAAGAAGAAGAGTTTCTTCCGATCGACATAACATATGTTGCCAAAATAGTACTGAAGATGAGACCGTTATGGTCTCGAAATCGCGATCTACTTAGAAGATTTGTATGAGAGGTAAGAAACATTTGATTTTACCATAAATTAAACCTCATAGTGATTAATTCCTGTAAAATTTAAATAATAAGAACAGTTAAGTCTCGTAGACTGAGATAGTCACGACATGTGGCACGAATGACGAATGATGGAGGGACATGGAAACTCTTTTAACTTAACACAATCCACTGCATTGCTTCTCAATAAAAATTGTAAATTTTAGTTTTTGTGCTTTCGCGAATTCTCTTCTTAACGGGGCTTCCTAAGATTCCTTTTGTTCGTTTATAGTGTTAAATATTTCCTATTACACTCCTAGATAATCCAGTGGTTTTCGTGTTGGTTACAGAAATAAGTGGCCTATCATATTCAGCATCTTCGCATTCAATTTCAAAATACGCATGGATACTAAACTTTAATTATTTTGTATCCGCATTCAACGGTTTACCCCTGCCTCCAAGCAAACAAATAATGAGAATTAAAGAAAATAAAAAAAATCACTGCAATTAGCATATCCATTTTATCACACTTTATAGCCTACATATAGGGCCTACCTGTATTTAATAAACAAAAACTTTAATATAGAAAATTACAAAAAAAGCAGGTAAGGATAGGTTAAGTATAGTTTAGTTGGGGTTGTCACGCCACCCAAGCTTGGTTTGGTTAGGCTTGGTTTGATTTGCTTTGGTTGGGGTGGTCACGCCACCCTATCTTTGTTTGGTTATATTAGGTTAGGTGAGAATAGTTTCGGTTTGGTTTGTTGGGGTGGTCACGCTATCCTAGCTTGGTATGGTTAGGTTTGGTTCGATGGGGGCGGTCACGTCACATTAGCTTGGTTTGGATAGGTTAAGTAAGTTATATTTGGTTTGATTTGTTGGGGTGGTCACACCACCCAAACTTAGTTTGGTTATGTTAGGATAGGTTAGGTTAGGTTTGAATTAGTTTGGTTTTGGTGGTCACGCCACTATAGATTGGTTTGGTAAGGTTAGATTTGGTTAGGGTGGTCATGCCCGGTAGGGTTTTTGTTCGGTTTGGTATTGCTGGGGCGGTCAAGCCACCGTAGCTTGGTTTGGTTAGGTTATGTTAGCTTTGGTTTGTTGGGTTGGTTATGCCACCCAAACTTGGTTAGATTAGGTTTGGTTTGGTTTGGTTGGGCTAGTTTGCTTTGGTTAGGTTAGATTTTGTTAGATTTGGTTGAATGGATCACGCCACCCACCTTGGTTTAGTTTGGTTAGGTTTGCATTGGTTTGGTTGGGGTGGTCACGCCACCCTAGCTTGGTATGTTAGGTTAGGTTAGGATATGTTAGGTTTGGTTTTATTGGGGTGGTCACGCCACGCCAACTAGGTCTGATTATGTTTGGTTTTATTTTGTTGGTGTGGTTTGGTTTGATTTGGGTAGTCAGACCACCCAAGATTGGTTTGATTAGGTTAGGTTACATTTCTTTTGGTTTGGTTTTGTTGGTGTGGTCACGCCGCCCAAGCTTGGTTGGTGTAGTCACACCACCCAAGTTTGGTTAGGTTTGGTTTGTTTTGTTTGGTTGGGACAGTCACGCCACACTAGCTTATTTGTTGAGGCCAGGTCTCCCAAATTTGGATAGGTAAAGTTAGCTTTAATAGTGAGTGGAAAACATATTTTTATCGACTCGCCTCATATGTTCTCCACTCACTATTAATGATATAACCTCATAATGTTTACTTCCTAATATTAATTTAAATATAAAGTTAGGTTTATTTTGATTTGGTTGGAGTGTCGCCCAAGCTTGGTTAGGTTAGGTAAGGATTTTTTTTGTTTGGTTTGATTTGGGAAGTCACACATCCAAGTTTGATTAGGTTAGATTATTTTAGTGTAAGTTAGGTTAGGTTAGTTTAGTTTATTTTATGTTATATTGTGTTAAGTAAGGTTAGATTAGGTTTATTTTGGTTAGGGTTGTACTCCTCATATGCTTGGGTTGGTTGGGTTAGGTTTGGTTTGGTATGTTTAGGGTGGCCTCGCCACCCTACCTTAGTTTCGTTACGTTAGGTTAGCTTATATTAGGTTAAGTTTGGTTTGATTTGGTTAGGTAGTGGTAGTCACGCATCCTAGCTTGATTTGGTTAGGTTATGTTAGGTTTGATTTGGTTGGGGTGGTCACGACACCCAGGCTTGGATTGGTTAGGTAGAGTTAGGTTTGTTTCTGTTTGGATTGGTTGGGGTGATAACGCCACCCAAGTTAGGTTGGGTTTCATTAGGTTAGGTTTGGTTTTGTTTGGTAGAGGTGATCACTCTTTCTTGGTTAGGTTAGGGTTTGTTTTCTTGGGGTGATTACGCCACCAAGGTTTTTTTGGTTTTGGTTTTGTGTGGTTGGGGTTGTCACGCCCCCTGCTTGGTTTGGATAGGTTTGGTTAGGTGAGGTCATTTTAGTTTTGGTTTGGATAGATGTGGTTGGGGTGCCGCGCCACCCTAGCTGGTTAAGATTAGGATAAGTTAGGTTGGGTTGGGAGGGTAGGTTAGGTAAGGGTAGGAAAGGTTACTTCAGGTTCGGTTAGTTTAGGTGAGGTTGGGTTAGGATTTGTTACGTTTGGTTGTTATCTTAGGTTAGATTAGGTTTGGTTAGGTTAGGTTAAGTTTGGGTAGGTAAGGTTAGGTTAATTTTGGATAGGTTAGGTTGGGTTTGGTTATCTTAGGTTAGGTTTGGCTACGTTACGTAAGATTATCTTAGGTTAGGTTACGATATGTTAGATTAGGTTAGGTTCGGTTAGGTTATTGTAGGTGACGTTAAGTCAGGTTATGTTTGATTTGGTAAGGTTAGGTTATTGTAGGTTACGTTAGGTTAGGTTAGGTTATGTTTGGTTTGGTAAGGTCAAGTTTTGTTAGATTAGGTTAGGTTATCCTAGGTTAGATTAATTTATGTTAGGTTAGATTAGGTTAGTTTAGGTTTGTGTATGTTAGGTGAGGTTAGGTTAAGCTAGGTTAGTTTACGTTATGTTAGGTTAGATTATGTGAGTTTAGATTATGTTAGGTTATGGTTAGATTGGATTATGCTTAGGTTAGGTTAGTTTAGGTGAGGCTACGTTAGGTTAGGTTAAGTTTGGTTTGCTTAGGTAAGGGTGGTCACGACACACAAGCTTCTTTAGGTTAGGTTAGATTTGTTAGGTTAATTTTGGTTTGATTTGGTTTGTCTGAGGCGTTCACGCCTTCCTAGCTTGGTTTGGTTAGGTTTGTTTGGGGTGAAACGCCACCCTTGCTGGGTTTTATTAGGTTAAGTTAGATTATGTGAGGATTTTTTGTTGGGGTGATCACGTTTGGTTGGGTAAGGTTTGGCTTGGATTGTTTGGGATGTTCACGCCACCCTAGCTTGGTTTGGTTAAGTAATGTTAGGTTTGGTTTAGTTCGGGTTGAAATGGCACTCTTGCTTGGCTTATGCATTTTAGGTTATGTTAGATTTGGTTGGAGTGGTCACGCCACCCAAGCTTGGTATGATTAGTTTAGGTTATGTTAGGTTTACTATGACTTGATTGTAATGGTCACGCCACCCTAGATTGGTTTGGCTTGGTTAGGTTATGTTAGATTTTGTTTGGTGGAGTAGTGACGCCACCCAAGCATGGTTTGGTTAGGTTAGGTTTGGTTTGGTTGTTGTGGTTAAGCCACCCAAACTTTGTTGGTGTGGTCACGCCACAGTAGCATGGTTTGGTTAGGTTTTAGCTTGGTTGGGGTGGTCACGCCACCCTTGCTTTGTTTGGTTAGGTTACGTAAGGTTAAGTTTGGTTTGGTTGGGGTCGTCACACCATCAAAGCTGGGTTTGGTTAGGTTTTTGTTTGGTTTGGTATGGTTGGGGTGGTGTCATCGCCCTATCTTGATTGGATAAGGTTAGGTTATCTTTGGTTTGGTTGGGGTGGTCACGTCATTGAAGCTTGGTTTTGTTAGGTTTGGATAGTTCAGTTTGATTGGAGTTTCACGCCAACATGGTTGGTTCGGTTATATGTTAGGATTAGTTTGTTTGGAGTGATCCCGCCACCTCTGCTTGGTTGGTGTGGTCATGCCATCCTAGCTTGATTTGGTTAGTTTGGGGTAGTTACGCCACCATAGCTTTATTTGGTTAGGTTAGGTATGGTTTGGTTGGGATGGTAACGCATCCTTAGATATGTTTGGTTAGGTTAGGATGGTTTGGTAAGGGTGGTCACCCCACGCATGCTTGGTTATGGTTAGGTAAGGTTAGGTTTGGTTGGGGTGGTCACGCCACCCAAGCTTGGTTTGGTTAATTAAGGTTATAGTGTGTTTGATCTAGAGATGGACTAAGCCCGCGTCATATTTTGAACCGTAATCATATGAAGCGGCACTGGTGGGAGAAGATCCACCCATTATTTCTAAATAATGAGAATGATCTCGCCTATCTTTTATGGCTACAGTTGAAGTGTGTTCTAATGGGTTATAATTGTATTTGTAGGAATATTTGAGAACTTATTTATGGGCTACTGCTATTATATTGCTTCGTTATTGCCTGCATTGCAAACTATAACTGTTTATAAAACTGCCATTAGGCCTACAGTGTACCTGTGAGCAACAAACGTCATTCCAATCACTATCCTTACGAATATTTGAACGTGAACTTTTTTTCCATCGAAGACCTTTATACAAAGTATTATAAAATAAAACAGTCAAAACTACTTTAACAATGGGAATGAAATAATTTTTCATTAGGCTATTTATCCATTATATACATGCTGATTAAACTAATAATAAATAATATACTAACAATAGCTGCTGCACAATACCTTATTCTTCTTCACGGCATCGAGAAGGTCGCTCAAACTGGAAATAAAGCCCACCTTATGCAAACTTAACACTATCCGCCGCAATGCTTCTCAATCAAAATTGTAAATTTTAGTTTTTGTGCTTTCGCGAATTCTCTTCTTAACGGGGCTTCCTAAGATTCCTTTTGTTCGTTTATCATAAGTGGCATTTGTTAGGACTATTTAACGAATAAAATTAAGCTTTTTACTCACAAATCATTATTTAAATATAGTTATTTTAAAATATATATGTATATATATATATATTTAATGTAAACGGCGATGTTTGAAAACAAATGAGAAACGTTTGTTATAATTCATTTGTTCATCCACTGGAACCATATCATATTATTTAATATATATATATATATATATATATATATATATATATATATATATATATTTAATGTAAACGGCGATGTTTGAAAACAAATGAGAAACGTTTGTTATAATTCATTTGTTCATCCACTGGAACCATATCATATTATTTATTTTAGAAAACATAATCAAGAAAGCCCAAATAGTGAATTATGTCTCGGAGAGGAAATCCCAACCATGGTTCGACAGAGAATGTTACGAAAAAAGGCAGAAAGTCCTCGAGTCACTACACAGAGCAAGGACATCCTTATAAACTCTGAAGACTTTAAGTTATATAACGGAAAAAGAAGACAATACAACAAATTGCTGAGAGAAAAAAGGGCGTATCATCTTGAAAAGGAAGCAAAGCAGCTGATCAAATTGGCAATGGATGATCCTTTTACGGCCCTCAAGACAACAAGACCCTACTTTCCGAACATGATACAAATGCAGACTTGGGTAGACAACTTTCGTGATATTCTAAACCGGAACAGAAGCGATTTGGCGTTCCCTGCACCTTACAAGCACCACCCAACATTCACAAAAGTTACGGAGCAAGAAATATTAACAATTATAATGGAATCTAGAAATAAGAAGGCCGCAGGGCCGGACGGAATTGCCAACGAGCATCTGAAACTGGCGGCACCACACCTAGTACAGACATGGACCCAGTTATTCAACAAATGCCTAGAATACTTGACCATACCAGAAAAGTGGAGACACTGAACAATCAAAATCCTTTACAAAGGCAAATGCCCTACATCATCACCGGATGCTTACAGAGGCATAGCACTGGAGAATTCGTTATTCAAAATCTTCTCAGAGATTCTGACAAAGAGGCTATACGACCTTGCAGACAACGCGATCCCAGAGGAACAATTCGGCTTTAGGAAGGGAAGAGCCACCATACACGCCATAAATAACCTGTTGACAGACATCCAAGAATCACTCAGACACCCCAAAGGTAAACTGTACACAATATTTATCGACTTCACAAAAGCGTTTGATCTACTTAACAGACAGATCATAATGAAGAAGCTCGAAACGATAAGTGGAGACAACTATTTGTCACACATCATCAGATATATTATGGCAGTCAGTAGAGTGACCATAAACGATAACGTATCGACATCGGCTCCTATAATACAAACAAATGGAGTTCTCCAAGGCGACCCAATAAGTCCTCTGCTATTCAACATCACAACTGCAGACATCGCACACGCTTTAAAGATGGCAAACAGTAAAGCTACCATATACATGTACGCAGATGATATGGTCCTATGCGCGACAAAACACAGAGATCTACAGGAAAGTTTCAACACCCTCATAACATGGACAGAAGAAAACGGGCTCCACATAAATACGTAAAAACAAGACAATGCATATGGTCTTCAGAAAGGGAGGAAGAGTCTCAACACACGAAATGGTGTACTATGGACAAGATCCACTAAAACAAACAAGACATTACAAATATCTTGGAGTAACCTTCCAAACAACGGGCACATGTTTCAGCAAACACGTAACTGAAAAACTGTCGCAGCCATAAGAGGTATCAACGACATAAAATACATAAATAGACTGCCACTAGATACAACAAAACAGCTATTCACCGCAAAGATTATTCCAATACTCGTCTATGGCCTGCAAGTAGTATGGAAATATCTAAAGAAAAACGATCTAAAGCAACTTGAAAAAGTAAAAGCCACATTCCTAAAAAGAGTTCTCGGTGTAGGGTAAATAGACTCCATCTCGACTTGTATATGAACTGGCACGGGAACCATTTCTAATAGAAGAGCTGAGGATATCGCTACAGCTACCGGCAACAATTCAATATGACGACCTTCTAGCGGAAAGAGTGAGGAAAAGAAGCGAGATTGATTCGGACTTCTACGCCACAGAAGCAATGATAAATCGAGCGTGGGCGAACCCTGACCAACCATAGCGGCAAGTATCGATACATGGCTTTCATCACGAGATAGCAAAACACCAGGTTTCCACCAAGCGGACGAATATTGTGTGTTCTCTGTGCGGATGTAAATGCAGTCAATACCATTTAGAACTGTGTACAAAAAGGACAAAAAGCTTAAACGCTTACAGCAAGAAATTATTTTAATGCACATTTGTGCGAATTCTATTTATTATTATTATTATTATTATTATTATTATTATTATTATTATTATTACTTACTTACTTACTTACTCACTGGCACTATCGAACCCGTAGGTTCATGGCCGCGCGGACATAAGCTCTCCATACATCCCTATCCTGAGCTAATGCTTTCCAATCATTCCCTGTATAATCTACTTCCCTCAAATCATAGTTAATGTTGTTCTCCCACCTCATTCTTGGTCTACCAACTGGGCGTTTTCCTTCTGGCTTTCCTACAAGAAGTTTCCATGCATGTCTTTCATTCCCCATACGCGCAACATGTCCTGCCCATCGCAGTCTACGAGACTTAACTGTTCTTATTATATCTGGCTTCCTATAAAGACCATGTAGTTCATTGTTATGTAGTCTTCTCCATTCACCTGTCTGTTCATCTCTCTTTGGTCCAAAAATTTTCCTAAGAACTTTATTCTCAAATACTTGTAATCTCCTTTCCTCCCTTAAAGTAAGAGTCCATGTTTCGCATCCATATAATATAACTGGTAGAATAATAGTTTTATATATTTTCAGCTTAACGTTTTTTGAAAGGAGTTGGGACATCAAAAGTCTCTGCAATGCATAATAGCATGCATTTCCAGAATTGAGCCTATGTTTAATTTCTTTGTGCATCTCATTCCTATTTGTGATTATTGTTCCTAGGTATTTGAATTCAGCCACTTCCTCAAAATTTCCCTCATTTGTCATTAGCTGTCCATTTCCATTATATACTGAATTTTCTACGTGTGACCATACATTTAGTTTTACCGATATTTACTTCCAGTCCTAATTTCTTAGTGTTACTGAATAGTGTGTGCGTGTTGGCCTTTAGTATCTCCTCGCTATCGGCCAGTAGTACTACATCATCAGCATAAACTAATAGCTTATTAATACCATTAAGTTGTAAGTCTTCCTAAAGATTTAATGGCATGCTCTAGTACAAAATTAAATAGTAGAGGAGATAGTGCATCTCCTTGCTTCAACCCATTCTGGATTTCAAAAGTGTCTGAATACTGTTTGCCTACACGCACCCTTTTCGTTGAGCCATTTAGACACATTCGTATAAGTCTAACTAACTTTTTAGGAATTCCGAACTCCAGCAGGATACTACAGTATATAACTTCTTCCTCTTAATTGAATCATATGCTTTTTTGAAATCTTATACTAAAAATCTGATCTGTTGTAGACCCGTTTCTTCTAAATGCACATTGATGATATTATTATTATTATTATTATTATTTATTGCTAAATAAATATTTTAAGAATGCAGCCTAGTAGAGAATGAATGAAACACATCAAACTGTATATTATAACCAACATTATAGTTTATTAATTAATTTCAGACGTCCTATGATGTAAATATGTCAATTATATTTTTCTGGAACGTTAATACCTGGGAAATAATACGTTTCAATTGCTACAAATTGTTTTCTATTATGCCTCGCAAGCAGTACTTGCTTACATTCGTGCACTATATGTATACACAATCTGAGAGCCACTTGCATTCTAGGATTCTTACATCTTAATATATATATATATATATATATATATATATATATATATATATATATATATATATTTCAAATGCCCCAGGTTTGTCTTTCGACATTCCTGGTTTCTATCCTGGCATGGCGTACTTGTAACCCACTTCTGAGGTTGGGGCGCCTGAAAGGCGGGGCTACGTTGCCCCGATGATATGATGGGTGGTGATGATGATAATGGTGCGCCAGGAGAGTCCCTAATCCTAAGCTTGACCTAAGGTGAATATGAATGATGATGATTGCGATGGCCATAGGGTTTCGGGGGCCGTTTGGGCCTTAAAGTTTTCCTGACATATGTCTTACAGGTGAGGAAAAACCCCGATAAAAACCTCACCCAGAAAAACTGTCCCGACCGGGGATCGAACCCGGGCCCGCTGCGTGACAAGGCAGCACGCTACCCCGAGACCACAGCGGTGGACACATCTTAATATATAAATTGCAATATTCAACATATTTCTTAGAGAGTCAGTCACTGCAAAATAACGATCTAACCTATTCAGAATGTTAAAAGGGAGGAGTTTTTTTTTTAATATGATAAACTTAAGTTGATAAATTCGAGGTGAAACACGACTGTGATTGCAACCAAACAAAATTCATTGAAACGTGATTGGTCATTGACTCCCATTAAATATTTCCTATTACATTCCTAGACTATTTAACTCATGTCCCAAATGGGAGTCAATGACCAATCACGTTTCAATGATTTCTGTTTTACAACCAATCAGAGTCGTGTTTCACCAAATATTTATCAGTGTTATAATTACCATATTAAAGAAAGCTCCTCCTTACAATATTGCGTTCCTTTGGCAATAAATAGTATGATCTGGTTGCAGTGATAAACAAATGAAGCAGTAGAAGCGTACCTATCGTTTCTCATTTGTTTTCAAACATCGCCGTTTACATTAAATATATAAATATTTTAAAATAACTATAGTTAAATAATGATTTGTGAGTAAACAGCTTAATTTTATTCGTTAAATAGTCCTAACAAATGTCACTCTTGATTTCCAAATTCTCTAGATAAATTCACTCCTCACTTTGTGAGTCGTGAATTTATCGATAATTTGGAAATCACTCGTGGCATTACTTATGATAATCCAGTGGCTTTCGTTGTTCTTTCCCATAGAGAAACTTCCCACTTCTTTCCCACATATTGGTTACAGAAATAAGCGGCCTATCATATTTAGCGTCTTCGCATTCACTTTCAAAATACGCATGGGTACGACATTTTAATTATTTTGTATCTGCATGCAAGCAAACAAACAATGAGAATTAAATAAAATAAAACAAAAATCACTGCAATTAGCACGTCCATTTTATCACACATACAGGCCGTACCTGTATTTAATAAACAAAAACTTTAATATAGAAAATTACAAAAATTGCAGCCTATTGCCGCACTTAATTTTTACACCGCCTCCGCCATATCACTATATGAAATGGGAAAAGAACTGAAGGTATGCACAGTAGGATAAGTAATTTAGTATCATTCTATGAGTGTACTGTAGGGGTGGTACCTGTTGTTAATCTCCTTCCTTGAAGGACTTTCGACGGCCAGAGTCCATCACTAGACCAAACGCACTATAGTCATAGATCAAATCCCTGCTATAGCCTCGTGACAGAAATAGGCTTGATTCATGAAACATACGAACTTCTTCGGCACAGAGAAGGGTCAATAAAATGTTGTACTCTGTAGGTAACGTGTGACGTGCTGTTACTTACTGGTACGTCAGTTCTGCAATAGAGCTATCGTAGCAGTATCGTAGCCAGTTGAAGCAGTTTCTTATATCGTCTGAAGAATGCATTGCAGTCGTATCGGCTGGTATCGGTCGTATCTCTAAACAAAACGTCAACATGGCAACAAAAACATTGACTTTCAGGGGGTGTCCTGTTTTAAGTTTCAACTTTAGAGTTTTCTGTCAGATTTGAATAGAACAAATCCCTCAGATTTTTTAAAATGTGTAAATAGTACCGACATATTCTTGAAAATGTGCATGGTTGTTTGAATGTTATCGCTTTTCTCAATTGGAAGATCGTCTAACCTTTAATTTGTATGTGAATATACATTAGCCACGGAGTATCCGTGCATTAGTCTTGCTAATTGTGCTGTGTTGCATTACGAAGCCTGTAGTATTATTTACACGTGTATTTGAAAAATGGAAGACGACAATCCAGTAATTTATGGATTAGAATTTCAGGCAAGTTTGTTATTTTTCATGTCTTCAGTTTATCATGAAATTTTAAGATTAAAATTATTGTAGCGTAAGATGTCACTCTTGTCCCAAATTAATTTTTGAGTAGATATTGGCAACACCGTTTATTAAAAAAAATTACACAATATATGCCTCATAATTAGAAAAAATAAATCAGAAAAATTGGAAAATATAAATCACAGGATATCTTCAAATGTTTATAAGATCAATTAACTCACCATTTCTCATCATATGGTTATAAAGGATATGGTTCCCACACATAGATGAGAAGATTATTATTATCCTTGATTCCCTATGCTTGATTCCTACCTGTTGGTGGTTCCTGAGGCATTTGGGGAGCATAGAGAATTGGGGCGGGTTTGGTGGATCGCGAAGTCCCTCAGTGTAATAAAGGGCCTACAGAATATTTTTCTGTAAGAGAATTGCAATAAATCTACGGGGATTCTATGCCTCAACACAAATTCAAATAAGAAAACGGGAAAACGCACATTTATTGTTCAGTATGTGAATAATTACATACTTACTTACTGGCACTATCGAACCCGTAGGTTCATGGCCGCGCAGACATAAACTCTCCATACATCCCTATCTTGAGCTAATGCTTTCCAATCATTCCCTGTATAATCTACTTCCCTCAAATCATAGTTAATGTTATTCTCCCACCTCATTCTAGGTCTACCAACTGGGCGTTTTCCCTCAGGCTTTCCTACAAGAAGCTTCCATGCGCATCTTTCATTCCCCATATGTGCAACATGTCCTGCCCATCGCAGTCTACGAGACTTAACTGTTCTCATTATATCTGGCTTCCTATAAAGACCATGTAGTTCATTGTTAAGTAGTCTTCTCCATTCACCTGTTTGTTCATCTCTCTTTGGTCCAAAAATTTTCCTAAGTACTTTATTCTCAAATACTTGTAATCTCCTTTCCTCCCTTAAAGTAAGAGTCCATGTTTTGCATCCATAAAATATAACTGGTAGAATAAGTTTTGTGTATTTTCAGTTTAACGTTTTTTGAAAGGAGTTGAGACATCAAAAGTCTCCACAATACATAATAGCACGCATTTCCAGAATTGAGCCTATGTTTAATTTCCTTGTGCATCTCATTCCTATTTGTGATTATTGTTCCTAGGTATTTGAATTCAGTCACTTCCTCAAAATTTCTCTCATTTGTCGTTATCTGTCCATTTCCATTATATAATGTATTTCTATGTGTGACCATATATTTAGTTTTATTGATATTTACTTCCAGTCCTAATTTCTTAGTGTTAATAGTGTGTGTTGTCCTTTAGTATCTCCTCACTATCGGCCAATAGTACTACATCATCAGCATAAACTAACAGCTTATTAATACCATTGAGTTGTAGGTCTTCGTCATCCTCTAAAGATTTGATGGCATGCTCTAGTACAAAATTAAATAGTAGAGGAAATAGTGCATCTCCTTGCTTCAATCCATCCTGGATTTCAAAAGTGTCCGAAAACTGTTTGCCTACACGAACCCTACTCTTTGTGCCATTTAGACACATTTGTATAAGTCTAACTTTTTAGGAATTCCAAATTCCAGCAGGATACTATATACTTCTCACTCTTAATTGAATTGTATGCTTTTTTGAAGTCTATGTATAGTTGATTTACAGTATGTGAATAATTACCTGAGAGAAATATATATGTTGATTTTTTTCC
Source organism: Diploptera punctata (assembly GCA_030220185.1). Taxonomy (NCBI): domain Eukaryota; kingdom Metazoa; phylum Arthropoda; class Insecta; order Blattodea; family Blaberidae; genus Diploptera; species Diploptera punctata. The sequence goes on from JASPKZ010000007.1 coordinate 3,454,602, forward strand.
CAAAAATGTGAGAAATTCCTGCCTTAAAATGAAGTGAGAAGTTGAGCACAAAGTAAACTAAAATCAGCATATTTGCAATATAAAATATGGTCATTGCTCATACAGTGTGGCTAACTTTTCACAAATACCCACTAATAAGTGAATGCCCATTTTCTCAACCTAACTTGCCTAAACTAACACTAACTTGCTCTTTTTCTCACCCTAACTTGCCATTAATGTAAGTGGAGTCCTGGGATAGAATCCCTGGAAAAACTGCACTTAAACTAGCGTGAAATATTTTCAGTCCTATAGAACAACAGTGCGCATGCGCCAAAGTGTACACAGCCAGCGATAACCCACAATCGAACCACATATCGATTATCATCCTCAATTACTATCCATCGCTATGAAATTAAAATTTGCAATAAATCCCCAAATCTATGTTTAAAAAATATATTAATAATATTAAAATTACCAAATGTTTATTAAAAATGGGTGTACACTTACTTATCACTCCCTAACGCTGATCCAACCAGCGATAACCCAAAACAGCAATAGAAAAATCATAGACTAAGTAATATACTCTGTGAAGAAAATAGCAGTTAGCATCACAATTGTCTAACAGTGTCATAATATTGTGATTTGCATATTTAAATAAATACTTCAAAATTGTCTAATAATGTTATAAAATTTGTTTGAAAAAGTTTAAAAAATTAAATAATGTTAGTAAATACAGAAGAAGAGCTATAGTTTACAACAATATAACTGAAAAATCAAGCGCTAGTAGAAGTGCAGTTGAGCCGAATCCCTTACATGTGAGTAAACATGTTGGCAATTGGTTCTAGTAGGAACATATTTTATCACATTGGCCAACATGACACCAGCAGTCATTTGTTCTCCAATTGAATATTCACAAGTGGCATAGTAGAGTCCTAATCTAGTGTACTAACTTGCCCATTTTCTCATCCTAACTTGTCCACTGGTGTTAGTGGACTCCTGGGATAGAACCCACTTATATGAGTAAACATTTAGGAAGCAGCTCTGTAGTGCAAGTGGTTAGATGCTCGCCTCTCACCACTGGGGTCCAAGATCAGTTGAATTTTATTAGTATTGACTCCAAGATCAAGTCTCTGTCACTCCATGTGGGTTTCATGGTGGACAAAACGGAGTTTGGGCAGGTTTTTCTCGGGGTTTCTCCCGTTTTCCACTGCCACTAACTATATTCCACCATTTCTCCATACTCATCTCATTCATTTTGTTCATCCGTCCCTGTGATGGTGTGTCAGGAGTGGTCAGCCAGCACCGTTGTAGTTCCCAGACCTCTATAAATATAGGGGCTTCATCTCAACTCATCCCTTGACCCGTTCCTGAGTTGGACACGAGTTGAGGATATAAACATTTAGGCAATTGGCTCTAGCAGGACTGTGTGTTATCACATTGGCCAACATGACGCTAGCAGTCACTTGTCGAATATTCACAGGTGGCACACTGTCGTAGACTAGCCAAATCGATATTAGTTTTGGTATTGCACGTTCTTTTCAATTAAATTTTCTTACACTTATTTAAGTAAAATATTATCACCTAACCTCATATTCTTCTTCTTCTTAGACTAGTTTCAAAACTCTCTTTGGAACCGAAGAAAGTTTTTAAACTAGTTTTAAAAAAAAAAGAATATGAGGTGAGGTGATAAAATTTTACTTAAATAAATAATAGTTCATAGTGTTAATTTTTAAAAAGTTAGTACCTTTCACTTCTAATATCATTTTTAATAATCTCCTTGATCCGATAATAAGTACATGGAGATTTTGATGTTATATTTTAAATCAACACTTTCCAGAATTTGATATTGTCTTATTTTAGAAAGATAACTATATCCAATTCCGGAGAGTGTTAATTTAAAATATAACATCAAAATAATAACCTCTACCATTTAAAATTAATGTTTAAATTCTCAATAAAAATACTTTGAATAGAAGTCGTCAGATAGCATTGTTGATAGTGATGGCTATCGGCCTTCGCATGAAAGGAGAATTGTATAAGTGGAGAAAAATTTGACGTTCCTATAAGAAGTTCGAATGGCATAATGGTTATCACACTGATGTACAGAGTCAGAAATCCAGGTTTTGACTCCCGATTCAAACATAATTTTTCGTTCTAAAATAACACCATTAATAGTGAATTGCATGGTCTTTATAGGAAGCCAGATATAGTAAAACAATTAAGTCTCGTAGACTGGACATGTGACATGAATGGGAAATGAAAGATGTGCACGGAAGCTTCTTGTAGGAACACCAGAGGGAAAATGCCCAGTTGGTAAGCCAAGAATGAGGTGGGAGAATAACAAGATTTGAGGAAGTAGATTATACAGGGAATGCCTGGAAAACTTTAGCTGACAATAGGGATGTATGGAGAGCTTATGTCTGTATGGCCATGAATGTATGGGTTTGATAGTGCCAGTGAGTTAGTTAGTTAAAATAAACATAGATTGTTGTTTCCTGTCACCGTTGTTATGTCATGGGCACATTTGTCTCACTTGAACACAATATAAACAGGCTAAAATTAAACGAAGCCCTAAGGAACCCAAGATGATAAATCATATATGAAGAGAAAAATTATACGCTCAGACTGGGACTCGAACCCAGGATCTTTGTCTTTCTAGACCAATGCTCTACTGATTGAGCTGTCTGGACGAGTTCCAATCTAAACACAATTTTTTTCTCTTATATATGTTGTCAATTTCTGTATAATTTTTCTCTTCAAATATGATTTATCCATCATTGAGATGTATGAAATGAATAATAAAAATATTTAACAAGATGATAGTTTAATTTGTTTAACAAAGATTGGACAAGAATTGTAGGATAATGTGTTGTTTGTATTGAATGTTGAATATTATGGCTCCCCTTAAAACTCCAGCTAGGTACTAGTTAGGACCTATGTGGTACCATATCTGCCATTGAAATTCACTCATTTGAACTTAATTAGTTCATAGTAACATAATGAATTGAATAAAACAGCATTGCTATGTAGATCTATCAGTGGTCATATCATTCCACTGCTATGTTCAAGAGAGAGAGAGAGAGAGAGAGAGAGAGATTTGTTGTAGGATAAGTAGTATCCTGTTTAGCAATGTTCTTTAACAGCTATGGTCATTTACTCGCTAGGATCGCAGTTAAAATCAGGACATTAAAGTTCTGACAAATCTCTTGTTTTAGGCTTGTGATCTTTTACATGGTCCTCCAGGTTGAGGGTTTGGACATAGGATTGACAACCCTGTCCTGTAAAAAGAAATCCATTGTTGAGAAATTGAACAAGATTGAAGCTGGATGTCTCACTAGACAACAAAAGTCATTGGTCAGGGATGAATAGAGAAGATCTTGTCAGCAGCCAGTGCCATCTATTATTATTATGATATTTTAAATGCCTGAATCTATGTCATGGGACCCACAGCTTTACTTCCTTTCCCTATTTAGGATTTGTATACCTTGAAAGTTTGAAAAATTCATCGACCCAGCCAGGTTTGAAACTATGAACCTCAGAGCCAGAGATAAGCATGGTAACTACTACTCCACCAGGTTCAACCTCCTCCATTTCTATGTTTGGCTATATATTTAGTTTTATTGATGTTTATTTCCAGCCCCGATTCCGTAGTGTTACTCAGTAGAATGATTGTATTGGCCCTTTCCTCACTATTGTCTAATAATACTACATCATCAGCATATACTAACAACATATCAATAGCATTGAATTTATGCCTTCTTTATCCTCTAGAGATTTGATGCCATGCTCCTATACAAAATTGAATAGTAGAGGAGATAGTGCATCTCCTTGCTTTAATCCACTGTGACTTTCAAAAGTATCTGAAAACTGTTTACCTACACACACCTTACTTTTTGTGCCATTAAGACTCACCCAAATAAGTGTAACAAACCTTTTTTTGGAATTCCAAATTTCAGGAGGATACTATACAATTTCTCTCTCTTTTGAGAGGTTACATATGGTTGATGTACAATGCCATTATATTACTTATATTATCAATTTGATCCAGTTAAATATAACATTTGATTTGCATTAAAAGAGTATTGTATAAGCAATTTACCTTACTAGAATTAGACCTATTTCTTCTAAATCCACATTTATAATCATCTATTATGTTATCAATATAAAGAGTAAGTCTGAGTACTTATATATTTGTTAGAATTTTTAAGAAACTGAATGTAATTAGATACCCCTCTAGTTGTTGCAATCAGTTTTATCTCCCTTCTTATGGATTGGTACGATAATAATAAATTCTTGCCATTCATTTAGGAGAACTTCTTTTTCTCCAAATTATACTAAGTAATCAATATATCTTGTGCATCAATTTTTCTCCCCCCCCCCTGATTTCATCAGTTCTGCTAGGATCCCATCTGAATCTGATGCTTTATACATCTTTAATTTTTCTATAATTCTTTCAACTTCTAATGTGCTTGGCTCTACGACTAATATTTCTACTATCTATAAATCATCCTCTTCAATGCCTTGTTCTGCATATACATTTAATAGCTGATTGAAGTAATTTTTTACTTCTATATAATATACTCCTGCAATCTGCAATCATATCCCCATTTTCATTCCTAATTATATTTTTCTAGCCTGAAATCCTTTCCTTTCTATCCTAATTCCCTGATATAATTCTCTGAAGTTTATATTTTTTGCATTTATTTTGAGATCATTAATCTTCTTTCTCAAATATTCCACTTTCTTTATTGTTTAAGAACCTAGTGGTTTCTCGTCTAATGTTACTCAGTTGTTCTAAATTCACTTCATATGTCATATTCATGTAACCAATTCATTTTTGCTAACATAATATTTATCGAGTTTTTTTGAACCTGGAATCATCTTACCTCATTTTAATGTTGATTTGTTCTCGAACATGTTTTGATATATCTTCTATATCATCATATTATATGATATAATATGATATAGAAGATATATCGAAACATGTTTGAGGACAAATCAACATTAAATTGAGGTAAGATGATTCCAGATTCAAAAAAAACTTGATTGAAAGAACCTCAAAATATAACTTCCTATAATAAACCATACATGTTTATATTTGTACTAACTAATTGGCCATAAAATATGTCATTCATTAAATCAGCAGCCATTCAATCCATACCAAAATGCACTTTGCACTGTCCAGATTACCATTACTTGTATACATTGTATTATTAGTCTTAGTCTTAATTTTAACTAATATTAACTGGTTGTATTATAGATCGTAATATATTAGATATTATCTTTTGATCAAATTTTTGCTTAGTGTTTAATATTAGAGTTAATTAAGATTGTTATATTCTGATGTAATATATGTTTGTCCTGGTGAGTGGAAGAGAAGGCCACATGGCCTTAATTCCACCAGGCTAAATAAATCTAATCTAATCTAATCTAATTATATGGCATAGTGTAAAATACCACATATGGATTAACATTTTAAATACTGTTTTTTTAGTTACTTTTTATTAAGTATTTTATAAAATAATATTTATGTATACATTATACAACTATCAGTCTGTGGTCTTGAGGTAGCGTGCTGCCTTGTCACGCAGCGGGCCCGGGTTCGATCCCCAGTAGGGGGCAGTTTTTCTGGGTGAAGTTTTTATCGGGGTTTTTCCTCACCTGTAAGACAAATGTCAGGAAAACTTTAAGGCCCAAACGGTCCCCGAAATCATATGGCCATCATCATCATCATCATCATCCTTCACCGGTGTGAAAAGCAATGGGAAGCTACCACACCTACAATTCTCTAGTAAAGCTGCAAGCATAGCATGAAAATGCTATGATTGCAGTGAAGGACCTGCCTTCAGGCAGAATTACTATGGATGGATACAACTATCTTCATTATCCCCATTCTTGGAGAGAGTATGGGTGGACGTTGTGGTGGTGGCAATCTATATAATTACCTTATATTATCTTTTAGGATTGGGGGTAAAGCGTAAAGAAGATTTCTTGGTCTCTGACCAAGTCAAAAACCTTGCTGGAACTGATGCTTAACCCTTGTAGTGAGTTTTTGATAAAGACTTCTCTCCTTGCCTCAACATGGATTTTTTTCAAGGTTTGAAAAGCCTGAGTGTGGCTTCCTTCAGCAGGATAGTAAAGCTGCGAGTCCCATGTCATGGATTTATGGCATGTAAAAGAACTTAAACTATGAAAAAGTCCCTGAGCAAAATTTACTCTAATGACATTAACAGGGTTGAAGCAAGGAGATTCACTATCTCCTCTACTATTTAATTTTGTACTAGAGCATGCCATCAAATCTTTAGAGGATGAAGAAGGGCTACAACTCAATGGTATAAATAAGCTGTTAGTTTATGCTGATGATGTAGTACTACTGGCCGATAGCAAGGAGATACTAAAGGCCAACACGCACACACTACTGAGTAACACTAAGAAATTGGGACTGGAAGTAAATATCAATAAAACTAAATGTATGGTCACACATAAAAATACATTATATAATGGAAATGGACAGCTAATGACAAATGAGGGAAATTTTGAGGAAGTGGCTGAATTCAAATACCTAGGAACAATAATCACAAACAGGAATGAGATGCACAAGGAAATTAAACATAGGCTCAATTCTGGAAATGCATGTTATTATGCATTACAGAGACTCTTGATTTCCCAACTCCTTTCAAAAAACGTTAAACTGAAAATATATAAAACTATTATTCTACCAGTTATATTATATGGATGCGAAACATGGACTCTTACTTTAAGGGAGGAAAGGAGATTACGAGTATTTGAGAATAAAGTTCTTAGGAAAATTTTTGGACCAAAGAGAGATGAACAGACAGGTGAATGGAGAAGACTGCATAACAGTGAATTACATGGTCTTTATAGGAAGCCAGATATAATGAGAACAGTTAAGTCTCATAGACTGTGATGGGCAGGACATGTGGCATGAATGGGGAATGAAAGACATGAATGGAGGATTCTTGTAGGAAAACCAGAGGGAAAACGCCCAGTTGGTAGACCAAGAATGAGGTGAGAGAATAACATTAACTATGATTTGAGGGAAGTAGATTATACAGGGGATGATTGGAAAACATTGGCTCAGGATAGGGATATATGGAGAGCTTATGTCCGCGTGGCCATGAACCTTTGGGTTCGATAGTGCCAGTGAGTTAGTTAGTTAATGACATTAACTTCTGGGGAAATTTTTTAGTCCTTTCATGCCCAAGTTTGATTTGTGATGCTAATAGCCTTACTGTTAAAGATCATTGTTAAATAAAATACCACCTTCTTGAAACTAAGATGTGAAAGAGAGAGTGATAAACATACATGGAAAGAAACTTGGAAAGCTATCATGTTTATATAGGCTATATATCCCAACATGAACTGTAAACAGGGAATAATGGGGGTGATGGGAATAGTTTGCAGTGAAGAACCTGCTAATGTGCAGTAAACTGTGAATGAATTTGAGGACTGCCAATAGTTCTTTTTTCCATTCACTTTAATATTTATGCATTATTTGGTGTATAATTATATTATTTTTGGTCTGATCATCTTACCTCAATATTAATGTTGAGGTAAGATGATCAGACCAAAAATAATATAATTAAAATAACCTCAAAATATCACTTCCTAAAATTAAATATTTGGTGTATAGTTCAGTATAATTGTGATTTATTTCAGGCAAGAGCATTAGCTTCACAGCTAGCAGAATCAGATACTGTACAGTTTCTGGTTGGCACACAGTCTCTGAAACTCACCCACAATCAGGTACATGTTGTAGAACTGAATGAGGAGACAGGTGGATTGACTACACATGTCTTCCAACACAGTGCAGGGGAAGTGTGGCATCTGGCATCATGTCCCAGTAATCCAAGCCTAATATCTACCTGTTACAATACTCTCACAGGTATAGTCTAATGACAACTGATTGCATTATTTATATATATATATATATATATATATATATATATATATATATATATACACACAGTAAAAGCTCCTTATTTGCAGGGGATATGTTCTGCAAATATGCTGTGAATGGAAATTTGTATGGGTATATAGAGGATACATTCCAAGGTTCCAAAATAAAAGAAAAATTATCAATTAATGAGAGATTTTGAACAATTTTCTTTTTACTCGACATTATAAATTGGTAACTAAGCAGAAGGGACATGTTTTATGCAATCAAAATTATTGCAATGAATGACAAGTTGAAACAATAAAACACCTGTCATGATGAGGGTGGCATTTATCAACGGACATAGTGGCATGTGAAATACAGCAGCAGTGGCTTTCAACAATGAACTTTAGGCTTAGTGACAATAAATGCTAACCACATGTCACCCCTACACTGGCTGTTGATCATCTACCTCTGGTGATTGACACATGTGGATGTGAAGGGCCTGCAGCCGGCTGGTAAAGGGTAACCGCTGAAAAGTGGAAAGACCCTCAATCGGAAAATCGGACAATAAAGTTTGTTTTACTTTGATTATTAATTTGTCCATTTGGTTTGAATCACTTTTTGTAAAAGCCATCTTGACATGTGCCTGCAGTAAAAAAGTTGTCGATACATTAATAAAGGATACTAATCCTTCTAATATACTGATTGGATCTGCAAATAAATAAATTTTTAGCCATGAATACAGGAAATGTGTCACAATTTTTTAACTGCAAATAAGGAGCTTTTACTATATATATATATAGGGAAAGGGCAAACCCTAATAGAGATTTCAAATCAGAAAGCCTAATTGGAATCCAAAGAGCTCTGTTTAGACAAATCCACTCTCCTTACTTCCTTGTGGAGCTGCCTGGGATTTTAAGATGTAAAGAGAGTGTGTTATGCAGAAAGCAAATAGAAGTTATTACATTTATACATGTTCCTAGTATTATTAAAAATATGGCATTAGAATGCTGAGTTTTCAGTAAAGGACCTGCCTTCGGACAAAAACCTATGAATGAATGAATATAACATTTAATTTGTTCTTCTTAGAAATTTTTTTTTTTCTTTGTTGATATGAAATGGTCTAATTAGAATGGATGAACAAAGGAAAACTAAACTGATCTATGAATCAAGATCGGGCGAGCAGACATACATGTAACATTTAAATTATTGAAGTTTTTATTATTAATTTAACACTTCTCACTGAAGGATACATTTTATTTTCTCTTCAAATTTAATTTATCTTTCAGTGAGAAGTGTTAAATTAATAATGAAAACTTCAATAGAAGCCCTACTGGCTTTTAAAAATAGTGTTTAAATTCCTAATAAATGTCTTCTTAACTAAGAAGCTGCCATTTGCATAGATAGAAGCCAAGGCTTCAAGCATTTGGTATAAGGGAATTACAATGTATATAAGAGAAAAATTTGCATCTAGATTGGAACTCACCCTGGTAGCTCAGTTGGTAGAGCATTTGGTACAGAAAACCAAAGGTCCGGGGTTCGAGCCTCGGTCTGGGCGAGAATTTTTCTCTTCAAATTTAATTTAAAGTATTACTTATTTTCCTTTTATATATCAATACAATAGTTTGATCCAAACCCTACTGCTAAAATTAACCCGGGTTATTGGGGATCCAAACTGACAAGGGAAACCTAGCTTGAAATTTCTCCCAGAAAAAATTTCTTTCATTCTGGGAATTATACATGAGTCAAATTCAACCATTAAGAAATCTGAATTAGCATAACTTCAATATCATTGATGACCAATAGTTGTGATATACCAAGGCCATGTCCAAAAAAATTATGTCATTTTTAACTGCAAGACAATAAAATCCAGCACCAATGCTCTCATTTAAACTACAAGGAAGTAACACAACTCCTGAATTGGTGAAATGGATAACCCTGACAACCTGCCTGCATGCCGTGTCCCACCACACTCCAACCCTGACAACCTGACCTGTCACGTCCCATCACACTACATTCCACAGGGAGTCTGTCTGCTTCACACAATAGGTTGCCATTATTGGATTCTGACTTCAATTTCTGTGCTTTGCAGTTAAAAAGGCAGATATTTTTTCGACATGGTCTTGGTACATCACAATGCTTCTCTGGGAGAAATTTCAAGGTAGGTTTTGGCATGTAATGGCTGACCAGTTTCCTTGTGAGATGGGGAACCACTAGTTGAAACTGCCAACTCAAGATCCATGAGATCTTTTTAACAGTTACTAAACATGAAGAATATTTGTAAGTAGCTAAATTTTATTACTTCTTCAGGTAAATAGGCAGGGAGATGTTTTCAGAAGAATAAATAGAATGGATTGGCAATAAACAATAGAAAATTTAATTCTTTGCTGATTTTATTTTGTTATAAAGCCATTCAGTATTCTTTTTGCAGTAATTCTTCTTCTTCTTCCTTCCAAGTATTAGGCCAAGGCCTGTTACGATCCTATAGAAAATTTCTGGGAAATTCTCGTATAAGACTTGAAAGCATAATAATAGTCCCTTCGATTGGTTGCTGGCCAAAGGAAGGCAAGACCAGTGATGGGGCTGCCATCTTATAGCCTCTGGTCAGGCTTTTCTGGAGAAGAAAAGAAAATAAAGGAAAGAAGAAATGGAAGAAAAGAATGACTCCCTAGCCCTCGGATGCCCTAATAGCATCGGGGTCGAAAAACAAGAGTTAACCAAGAGAGGTTAGATAGTAAAGTTAAAAGAGTGCAAAACACAAGTAAGTGGAAGAAATGTTTTGCTCAGCTTGAGCACCTTGTGGTCGCCATCCACATATCCCCTAGGTGAGGACCCCTGAGGGTTTTTGCAGTAATTAATTATACAAAACATCTGAAAACTGGGTAATGTTAGTACACATGAATTAATAATTAGAGTATTATATTTCTGATTGTGAATCAAATTTTATGCATCCAGCAGAAACTTTCTCAGATTCCTAAATATGGCACCCAAATTATGTTATTATTATTATTACTATTATTATTATTTTAATAATTCAGCTAATTATACTAGCTGTTACCATAGATTTAGATGTTTCCATTCTAAAATTTGTATAAAAAATATCTATCTATCTTCGGGTTTTTACAGCTGCTGCCGTCTTCCCCGTGCCAAACCTCCAAGCCTACGGTCTTGGGCATCTTCGATGCTTAGCCCTCTAGCTTGCATTACTGTCTTCATGTTTTCCTTCCATGTTAACCTTGGTCTTCCTCTTTTCTTCTTTCTGTTAGGATGCCATTCATATAGTTGCTTCGGCCATCGCTCATCTTCCATTCTTAAAACATGTCCTAACCACTTTAATTCCTTTTCCTCAATTCTTTCAATTATGTTTTCTTCTGCTTCCATTTTGTTTCTAATTTCCTTATTTGTGACATGTTCTAATTTAGACTTTCTGGCACTTCTTCGTAAATAATCCATTTCTAGAGCTATTAGTCTATTCTTGTAGTACTTATTGATTGTCCATACCTCACTTCCGTACATTGCAACAGATTCCACCAATGTTTTACCAATATATTTTTTGTGTCTTTCCAAATATGCTTATCCCACCATATGGAATTTAATGATGATATTATTTTGCTACTCAATTCAATTCTATGTTTTATGTTCTCTTTGCCTATACCTTCGATGTTATCCATAATCATTCCCAAATATTTAGTTTGTTTCACTTGCTTTATTTGGATTCCATCTTCCAATACTAAGTTTTCTCTTTCATTGCTATTTATGCCAGATATTCTGTTTTTTGTAAATTACTGTGAGACCCCATGATTCATATGTGCTTTTCAACCTTTTATCATGAATTCCATATCAAAATTGTCTTGCGCTAAAACCAGTTGATCATCGGCAAATTGTAATGTCAGCAAAAATCTATTGCCTTTTGGGATCCCCATACCTTTGCAGCTTTGTTTCCATTTCGTTAATATAAATTCTACATAAATATTAAATAAAATTGGTGATAGACTGCACCCTTGTTTCAATCCCTTTGAGGTGTTTATAGGATTAGACATTATATTTCCCATTTTAACATAAGCGGAGTTATCTTTATAGGTTTGTTTAATAATTTCTATTAGGTTTCTGTCAATATTGTATTTCTCCAATACTTCCCATAATTTGTTCCTCGGAATTGAGTCATAAGCTTTCTCTAAATCTATCATTGTCAAATGGGTTTCTTCTCCAACTGCAGTCCGTTTTTCATAAAAAATATATTATGTCAAAAAGGAACATTTTAATTTGCTTAGAAATGAGTAATTTTTTTTAATTTTATTATTCTGATATTTTCTTCCTATTTTATGATATTTTATATTATTTGAGTTATTTCAGATCAAAACACTTGCTCTATGAAGTCAGCAATATGGAAACTACCAGTTACTTCTGAAGATGCTATAGATGAAGTCTCGGAAAATCGAGATGTAAATGAACTACTAGCATTAGAACAAGTCTGTCAATTAGACACTCAGAGTCACGGTCAAGATGTGAAAGTAACATGCTTTCATCCAACAGATGGTTCAAAAGTTGCATCTGTAGTGGATAACAAATTTTTGATTTGGGATTTGAATCCTGGAGGTGCACCCAAGGTAACTTATCGTAAAAAAATTGTATCTCATTTTACAATATCTTGTCATCGCTGACATCTGTAGAGAAATAAGCATGCCTAAAATAGCGTGGTTAAAAAATACCCACAAAGGAACACCCTTGCTCCATGTGGAGATATGAGTATAGACAGACAGATAATGTTTTTAATCATAATCAAAGTGGGAGGTAAAACTATGAGGTATTTACATTTGTGAAGAATGAGTTGGAGAAAATGTTTTAATATCTCACCTCATAAAGTTGTGTGTTTTCGTGATACCTGTTTCAAAAGCATAATTTTACTTCCATCTTCAGTCAAACTCCAACTGTCGAAATTTCACCATTAACACCATCTTCTGAACTGATGGTGTTAGTGGTGAAATTTCGACAGTTGGAGTTTGAAGATAGAAGTAAAATTATACTTTTGAAACTGGTATCGTGAAAACACACAACTTTATGAGGTGAGATATTAAAATATTTTCTCCAACTCATTCATAAAAGATAATGTTTTGTTTTCCAATGACTTGCAGTTTAACCCATTTTTCTTCTTGCTTCCCAGTAAAAGTCCATTTAGATTGTTGAAGTGTTCTGGACATTTTGCACAATGTAGCAGGTGTTCTTGATCCATTCTTGAATTTGGTTGACAATGTAAGGTGCATTCTTCACTCTCGGTTATTTTCATCTTATTTAGGTGTGCAGCAAGGCAGTCATAGCCTGTACACAGTCTAAATGTGACAACTGCTTCTTTTCTTGATTTTTGGCAGTTCTTCCAAGTTTTTCCAACATCTGCCCATCTTTTACCATTTGCCAGTTGAGTGTAATTGAATTTCACTTTTGGTCTTAATTAATCTCGATGCTGTTAGGTGGCTTAAGGTTTGGTTTGTATGATATAGTTTGATTCCTTTGCCAGAGTATCTGCCATGTCATCCTGCACAGTAGCCAAGTGGTTAAGGCAAGAGGCCTTGGCGCAGAGCTACAGAACTTGCACTAGTTCGGGTCTCCTTGGGGGAAGAAATTTTGTCATGGAAGTTCGGCCAATATGGGACCGGTTCCCACCCAGCATCATGAGGAATTTGGGTATCTACAATAAATAGTGACTCCAGGTTGCAAAAACTAGTTATAATGGCTTGGGGACCCAACATGCTGACCACTTGTCACCTCTACACTAACAGGATGATCGTCTATCTCTGTGATTAACACATGTGTATGTGAGGTTAGCAGCAGGCTGGTAGGCCAAGGACCTTGTAGGCCTGTCACGCTCTAGTGTTTTTTTTTATCTGCCATGTCATTTCCAAGTAAGTGCAATGTGAAGGTATCCATTGCATACAGATTTCCTTTTGTAAGTGCTCTTATTAACTTCCTTGTTTAGAGTGTTGTTTTAGATGGGATTATTTTTTGAGGTTATTGTCTGTATTGCTGATTTTGAGTCTACTAAGAGTATGACTTTTTTAAATCTATTTCATATATATACAGGAGTTGTTCAAGGGCAAAGAGTAAAGCTTTGATTTCTGCATCAAAATGTGTTTTATTATCCCCTACTACTATACTGCACTCCTGCTCTAGCTTTTCCCAATCTATATATCAGGGAGCCATCTATGGAAATGTGTAGTCAGTTGATGGTGGATATCTTTCCTGAATGGTTGTTAATGCCAGATTTTTTAGTTCTTCAGGAATGCATTCATTTTTTTATTAACCTTCTTCATTAGATTGTCCCGCGCCATAGCCGAGTGGTTAAAGCAAGAAGCCTTGGCGCAGAGCTATGGGACTTGCACTGGTTCGAATTCCATGGGGGAAAAAATTTTCTCGTGGAATTTTGGCCAGTATGGGACTGGTGCCCACCCAGCATTGTGAGGCATTTGGATAGCTACAATAAGTAGCGACTCCAGGTTGAGAAGACCAGCTATAATGGCTGGGAGACTCAACAGCTGACCACATGTCACCCCTACACTGGCTCGATGATCTTCTACCTCTGTGATTAACACATATGGATATGAGACCAGCAGCCAGCTGGTAGACCAAGGGCCTTCTAGGCCTGTCGTGCTTGGAGTTTTTTTTGTTTTAGATTGAGATTGATTTTGTTGGTATGATAATTAATGGGATTTATTGGAAGTAGAGCAGGTTCTATGTGGGTTGGTATTTTCAATTTTTCCAGGTATTCTGTGTTGGTTCTGATTTCATCTTTCAGTGTTTTGTGATTTTGTTCTTGAGAGGTTTGTTTTGGCCAAGACAGACCTGATAGTGATTTAGTTTTCAAGAAGGACTTTGCTGCCTGTTATCAGATCTCTTCGACTATTGGTCTGTTTTGTGTGTAACTTTGTGGTCTTGCTGCTGGAGTTGTCTTAACATCACCTGTTATTAGTCTTATGATGCCATTACATGCACTTTCTAGTCAGTTGAGTTTTGTTACCTTGTTAGAATTGCTTTGCTCCCATGTTTGAAAACTGGTTTTATATAAGCTCTGTAGGTTTTATTGAGGGTTTCTTGTGTGCTTCCCAGGTTACTCCACTCAAACATTTTATTAGTATTGATCTTTATTGTGTTTTATTTATTTTTTTATTTTTCTATTGATTTAGTAGTTCCAGTTGAATGTAGAATGCAGACTTTCATGGCGGTAGTCATTGTATTAAATGATTCTGGGCTGTAGGGTCATGATCCATAGTTGGAGTCTCCCAGATGTTTCTTCCTCGACTATGGAGGGCATCTTCAGTAGCGAGTTCTTCTAGGTGATGTTTCCTGATGGGATGCTCGGCTGTGTACGAGCGGTAAATTGCTGGAACCCGGTATTTATATACTTATGTAGGTTCCCAAATTGCTGGACGAAATTGAAGCTGATTGTATAATAATTGGATAATTTTTATTTTATTTTATCTTTTATATAAATTTATTTGAAAGTTTTATATGACTTGCATTTAATTGCATAATACATGTACTATAAGCCCTTCTTGCATTAAAGTTATTATGGAATAATTTAGAACTCTTGCATCATCAAAAATATCACAAGTCATTCTTACATTTTAATTTTGTTACATTCTTACATGTCTTTTGTCTTACCATTGTTGGGCAGCAAACAATTAAATATATCAATTTTTTCATTGGCCCTTGTAGCTTTTCGTGCTCAATTTTGTCCCCGAAATTAAGTTCCTTTGTATGTAGAAGCTTCTGGAATCTTGGGTCTTAGTGCTTATAATATCTTGCATCAGCCTCATGTGGCTAGAGTTTTGTGCAAGTAACATGTAATTCCCATCTCCGTAGTAATGCGTGAAGTTACAAAAAGTGTTATTAATAAGCCTTGTTTCAGGCATTAAATGTGAAGTGAAACTTAATGTTAATATGTGTTTTCATTGATTTAAAATAAATCAATTTTTATTGAATTGTTTATTACTAAAGTTAATTTGACTAGAGTATTCTTTAAATGAATCTTAGTCGTCCTACAGTCCATTTTCTTTGTGGCCGTTGAAAGGAGTTTTTGAACTTAAACTCTGCCACACTAACAGTCATTGTCAATCTAGCATCTGATTGGTTTGGTTCTGTTTCTTTTGTTATTAGAAGACAAAGGTATGAAATTGACTAAAGCGTGGTATCACACATTAAATAATAGATGTATAAGCATACTTAATAATGAAGAAACAGAACCAAACTAATCAGTTGCTAGATTGACAATGACTATCCAATCAGCTTTGACTTCATCCAGCCATTCGGAGACCAGCACAAATGTAAATATCACATTCTGGCAGTCCTACGGCTCATAAATAGCCAAGCCTCTGATCAGGTAACACCACCTAGAAGAACTCACCACTGAAGATGCCCTCTGTAGTCGAGGGAGAAAGGTCTGGGAGAAACACCAGTATGGACAATGGCCTATAGCCTGGAATCTTTTAATACAGTTCCAGTTTGTTGTCTAGATATATTCTTAGGTAGCGTGTGTTTTCGGATTTCCATAGATTTTCATTTCCTACTGATGAGGTGAGGTCATCATTTTTGTGTTTCAAAGAAAATAATTGATAGCTTGTTTTACTTATGTTTAATTCTTATTGTTTTCTTCTGTCCAAACTTTTAGTTTTCTGAGTGCTTCATTCATTCTGTTTTCAAAGTTGAGTTTCTGACTATTTCTGTTTTTGCATTTAGTCGGAGCAATTATATCATCTGCGAACATGCACACATTAATTCCATTTATGGATTTTTAAGGTTTATGGTAAATCATATATATAGATGTTGAACAGTGTTTTGCTTGTTACTGCTCCTTGTGGAAGACCAGTTTTGTTTGTTTGTTGGTTAAGGTACAATTATTGTATTCATAGTTAAATGTGGGAAATATCATAATGAGGTTCTTATTCATGAAGAATGAGTAATTTTTTATACCTTACCTCATAGTTTGTTTCTATCAGCTATTGCAGCACATAGTTTATTGGAGAGTCAAACAATTGAAAAAGAGGCCAAACTTCTAAAACATTTGGAAAACAAATTTAAGTCCATGAATTTCGGAAGGCCTGATGAGTGGGACCTGATCTTGAAGTTCATCAAATCAACACCAGATGGCAATGTTATAGATGGAGATTCCAAAGAAAATCCGATAATCATAATGTCAGTTGAAAATGGAAGTGATGTTTCCTTTTGAAAACTGCAGTTCCCATGTTTAAGAAAACTATGAGGTAAAATATAAAAAATTACTCATTCTTCAACAATTATTGTACTTTGTCTCTCTTCATAACAGGACTTTTATTGAACTTTTATAGGAAAAAATCACTATGAGGTTTAATTTAAGATTAAATTAAAATACCTCACCTCATATCTAGTCTTCTAATTATACTGCAGTTTCGAAGCCTTGGCAGCTTCATCTTCAGTAATATCTCTTCTACTGATGTTATGTCGATTCAGAAGGGACTTTTATTGCCTATCTCTAGGGTGCATTTTAAATTTGAGTATTTGAACAGCCATAAGTTAATTTTATTAATTTTTTTTGTAATATATTATTGATCTAACACCATACGTATACAAAATGGATAATCCGTTAGCTGAAAATTGGGAGTATACTGTAACTTAAAAATGTTTCTCATATTTATTAATCATTAATGATTTTGTGAAGTTTGAAGTGGACATTTCCAACCAATGGATATGTGTCTTTTAATCTCACTTTGAACTCATATATTTTGATTTGACCCAGGAAAATTGAAACTTATGCTGTGGTTTATCTACGACGCAATGCACCAGCGCAAAAATTGCTCCCCATGTATTTAAATGGAAGTGGTTTATCTACAACGCAAATTGCTGGCGCAAAAAAATTTGCACTGACATGCCGCATCGTGTTTTGGAATCTTTTGAATCCAGGATGCAATTTGCCAGCGCAAACAAAGAATATAGAAGATATTACCCGTACTCATTGGTGTCAAACTAAGATTTTATAACAAAATGTCGGAAATACAGTACTTGTTTTATAACTTTCCAATTTTAACGACGAAAGTTAGATAGTTTTGTTGCAAATCATCGAGTTCTCTACATGTTTTATACCATAGAGAACCGATATGGTATGAGCATGAAGGAGTACAGAGATGTACAGAAAAAAAGTTATTGTGGCTTGAACTTAGTCAAGAGATAAATAAAAGCTGTAAATATTGTATCTCAGGGATATTATGGATGTGCATAAATTTCGTCTTCTATTAAATTCAAACCCTGATAAAACTGCTCAGGCGAAAATCTGATGTATTCTAAAATTTGGTATATTCATCAACCATATGTCTATTTAAGAACTAAAGAATACTTTATTCTATAATTTTCCATACAACATTCATATGATGCTGTTGCTCTAGGTACTTTTTCTGCCTTTATTAATATTTCGAACTATTTTAATCATTTTGCAACGACACGTGAAACTTTTTTATGAAGAATTTTAATATGTTTATCTATGTAGACAAATTATGACTTTTCCTCTCAATTTATTTTCAAATTTCTTTATTAGAATTGAAGTTGGCATACGTGAACGCTCATAAAATTAAATCCACCAGATGGCAGGACATATGTATGAATGACCAACATTTGCATTTAATTCCAAACCATATTTTAAGAAATAAATGTTCAATCAGTTCATTTTGTTAGATTCCGATGGGTTAGTTTAGTGTACATCACATTAGTTTATAGTTTACTAAATAGTATGTATGTCATTTATTTTATTAGGTTATGCAGGGACAGGTTTGTATACATTAGTTTTTGTAAACACATTTGGAAATTTATTATGAACGTTGGTCATTTTGATTTTCCAATATGTGGTGCCATCTGGCGACAATTCCATAAACATATGCGCTGTAGCTTTTGCGCTCCATGCGAAACCAGCATCACGCCGAGCAAAATGCAAATTCGCGTCACGTCGGGCGCGACACGCTGTATAATAAACCGTAGCATTACTGTATACAATACATACAATATACATGTTTATACAGAATAATTAGCAAGTTGGTTTAAGCAGTAGCATTTGAATCTCATATTTGGGAGATCCTGGGTTGAAATCTAGGTGCCAACCAATCTGAATGAGGATTTATTTCAGTTTTCCTCAGCCGTTGAGTAAATTCTGTATTGAAACTTCTTTACTAGGTCCTATTTTATCATATTCACTATTTTATAATACAATTCAAACACATAATACAGAGTAAAAACATGTTCACTGGATACATAAAAAATTCCTTGACGGAATTTGACCTTAGATGTTGAAGTGTCTATAAATAAGGATAAATAAATATTCATAGTTAAATATGGTAGATGTTGAAGTGTCTATAAATAAGGATGAATAAAATATTCATAGTTAAATATGGGAAATAACATTATGAGGTTCTTAATTCGTAAAATTAATGATTCATTTTTACATCTTTGCTTCATATTTCATGTTTCTTTTAACACGGGAACTAGTTTTCAAGAGAACCATCTCTCTCATTTTCAACCGACGTTATGACTACTGACTATTGTGAATAAAATATACTGATTTCTGGAGATCTTATATGATTTAAATTATGTAGGTAGGAAATAACACTATGAGGTTTATTTTAATTTTGTTTAGTTGTTTCTTGACACACCTCATACTTCTTAACTCCCTTTTATATGATACCGGTATTGCTTCATCTTATAAAAAAATTGATAAATTATTATTTTTGCTATGTAAATTTTATAGATCTTTATGTGGTGTTTCATAGGAGATACATTCAGGAATTCTAGAAGGTAAAGGTCAACCACGTTTTACAACTGGAAAATGGAATCCTCATCATGGGTGTTCACAGTTTGTAACAGCAAATGATAGTCATATCAGAAGTTGGGATTTACGTGTATCTCCAGTGAAATCAGCTTGGAGTGTTGAGAATGCTCATTGTCAGTTAGTAAGGTAATGTCTAAAGTTAGTAGGAGGTAACACTATAAAGTAATAATAATTTAATATTAAAATATCTGCCTCACATCATATTTTGTCTTCTTTTTAGATCAGTTTCGGAATAATTATCCATCTTTAGTATTTTCACTACCATTGTTGTCGTGGTGATGCATGGCTTCTTCCTCCATCTGTTGAAGGTTCATCAGTCTACCAACAGATGGAAGAAGAGGCCATGCATTACCACGACAGAAACAACAGTCATGAAAATGCTGAAGATGGAACAATTATTCCAAATCCGGTATGAAAAGAAGACAAAATATTAGCTGAGTTGAATAATTTTAGTATTTAAAAAAGGTAATGTCTTTTGACATAAATTAAACATAGGCTCAATTCTGGAAATCCATGCTATTATGCTTTACAGGCACTTTCGTCCCAACTCCTTTCAAAAAAGTTAAACTGAAAATATATAAAACTGTTGTTCTCCTAGTTATATTATATGGATGCGAAACATGGACTCTTACTTTAAGGGAAGAAAGGAGATTTTGATATTTGAGAACAAAGTACTTAGGAAGATTTATGGACCAAAGAGAGATGAACAGACAGGTGAATGGAGAAGATTACATAACAGTGAGCTACATGATCTTTATAGAAGCCAAATATAATAAGAACAGTTAAGCCTTGTAAACTACAATGGACAGGACATGTGACACAATTAAGGGAATTAAATATATGCATGGAAGCTTCTTGTGGGAAGAGTCCAGTTGGTAGACCAAGAATGAGGTGGAAGAGTAACATTAACCATGGGAAGTAGATTATCCACGGTATGATTGGAAAACATTAGCTCAGAATAGAGATGTGTAAAGTGCTTATGTCTTCACGGCCATGCATATGCAGCTATTGCATGGTTAGAAAATAAAATCAAAACAAATGCCAAATTATTGAAACAGTTAAATAAATCTAAGGTACTTATAATTTCGCAGAAAATTTACAAACACAAAAATAAAAAGAATATAATGAACTTGGAAATTCCCGGAGAAAAAATTTGATTTGGAAGCTCATTTGTCAGCCAACAGAGGAAGCAAAAATCAACCTACAGGATCACCTACTGCCATTTCGACAGTTAGAAAGAATTGATAATAATGCTTAAGGCATTAAAACTCTGTATCTTTAAAAAGTATACAAATATCAGGTGAGTCATGCACATCTAACTCATATTATCTAAAATAAACCTCATAGTGTTACTTCCTTTAAATATTAAATTATTATTATATACTTTCAACATCTGTTGATGAAACTAGCTCAATATATTTTGTTGAGTTGTTTCTTGACTCACCTCTTACTTCTTAATTCCCTCGCAGATCTAGATTTCATCACTGTATTTGTGACATTCTCAATGCTGTTCACGTTCACAACTGACGTCCAATGGTCTCCTCTCCTGCAGACTGACCTCCACGCCATCTGATGGCTGACCGATGAACTTCCAAATCAATCCCCTCTCCTTATCACCGGGTATTTCAAAATTCATAGTTGTGTTTTTATTCTTGCATATGTAAATTGTTCCCCAAATTGTGAGTTCCTTCGGTTTTTCCAATTGTTTAAGTAATTTTGTTTTGGTTTCTATTCTGTTTTTCTGACCAGGCATGTGCAGCTATTGCAGATTTTTCTGTTTCTCCAGTTTTAACATTTCTGAGGTGTTCCTTTAATATTGTATTTAGATTCCTTTTTCTTTTTCCTATGTATATCCTTTCACAATCTTTACAATTAATTTGATAAATTCCCGATTTTTTGCAGTCTTCAATCTTTTCATTTTTGTTGCTTTTCATTAAATTACCTAAACGTAATCATTTTTCGGTGCTAATTTAATGTTGAATTTGTTGAAGATTTTTTTAAACTTGTCAAATACTAAAGGGTGGTATGTGAACTTCTTGAATTTTTTACCAATATCTTCATCTGTGTGAAGAGTACTTTCATTAATCATTTTTTGTTCCTTGAATTTATTTATTTTCTTGTGTATAATTTTTTCTTGAAATCCATTATCCTTTGCAATTTTTATGATGTGTTTTTTCTCTTTATTGTAATTTTCTTTGCTCATGGGAACGTTCACAAGTCTGTATGTTAAACTATTAAATACTGCCTGTTTGTGTGAAAAATGGTTAAATCCTGTAGCTTTTGTATAATTATCCATGTGAGTTTCTTTTCTGTAGATTCCAAATTCTATTTTCTTTTTTTCTTCATTCCTGATCAATTTAAGGTCTAAAATGGTATTTCATGATTATTTTCTACTTCCATTATAAATTTGATTGTTTTATTTTGAATATTTAACAGTTTAATGGCTTCTTCAAATTGTTTCTGTTTTACTATTGCTATGATATCATCTACATATCTTCTCCAAAATTTAAACATCAGAGGATATGCTTTGGTTACTTGACATTCAAAGTTCCCCATAAACATATTTGTTAAGAATGGTGATAATGGATTTTCCATTGCAAGTCCTGGACTTTGTCTAAAATCTTTCCTCTAAAGGTGAAGAACATTTGATTTAAGTATAATTTTGTTAATTTTATGTGTTCTTTAAT
Source organism: Diploptera punctata (assembly GCA_030220185.1). Taxonomy (NCBI): domain Eukaryota; kingdom Metazoa; phylum Arthropoda; class Insecta; order Blattodea; family Blaberidae; genus Diploptera; species Diploptera punctata. The sequence continues at coordinate 3,477,004 of JASPKZ010000007.1, forward strand.
GCTATCATCATCTACTTTGTTTTCTTTCAACCATTTTTCTAAAATTTTCAAAGTTATGTCAGTCGGGATGTTTGTGAACAATGAAGTGACGTCAAATGAGACCAATCGACGGTTCTATTTCTACATTTTCTAATTTTTCCACTAGTTGGTAAGAATTTTCTGCTGCTAAATTTTCAAATTTTCTCATACCATTAAATTTATTGCTTAACCATTTTGCTATATTATATGTCGGTGAGTTGATATTGTTGATGATAGGTCTCATTTTCTTTCCATCTTTATGGAAGTAGAAAATAATCATGAAATACCATTTTTAGACCTTAAATTGATCAGGAATGAAGAAAAAAAGAAAATAGAATTTGGAATCTACAGAAAAGAAACTCACATGGATAATTATATAAAAGCTACAGGATTTAACCATTTTTCACACAAACAGGCAGTATTTAATAGTTTAACACACAGACTTGTGAACGTTCCCATGAGCAAAGAAAATTACAATAAAGAGAAAAAACACATCATAAAAATTGCAAAGGATAATGGATTTCAAGAAAAAATTATACACAAGAAAATAAATAAATTCAAGGAACAAAAAATGATTAATGAAAGTACTCTTCACACAGATAAAGATATTGGTAAAAAATTCAAGAAGTTCACATACCACCCTTTAGTATTTGACAAGTTTAAAAAAATCTTCAACAAATTCAACATTAAATTAGCACCGAAAAATGATTACAGTTTAGGTAATTTAATAAAAACCAACAAAAATGAAAAGATTGAAGACTGCAAAAAATCGGGAATTTATCAAATTAATTGTAAAGATTGTGAAAGGATATACATAGGAAAAACAAAAAGGAATCTAAATACAAGATTAAAGGAACACCTCAGAAATGTTAAAAATGGAGAAACAGAAAAATCTGCAATAGCTGCACATGCCTGGTCAGAAAAACATATAATAGAAACCAAAACAAAATTACTTAAACAATTGGAAAAACCGAAGGAACTCACAATGTGTGGAAAAATTTACATATGCAAGAATAAAAACACAACTATGAATTTTGAAATACCCGGTGATAAGGAGAGGGGATTGATTTGGAAGTTCATCGGTCAGCCATCAGATGGCACGGAGGTCAGTCTGCAGGAGAGGAGACCATTGGACGTCAGTTGTGAACGTGAACAGCATTGAGAATGTCACAAATACAGTGACAAAATCTAGATCTGTGAGGGAGTTAAGAAGTATGAGATGAGTCAAGAAACAACTCAACAAAATTAAAATAAACCTCATAGTGTTATTTCCTACCTACATAACTTAATAGCTCAATATATTCCTATGAACTTTATATTGTTATCTTCAATTTTGTTTTTTCGTTTGAAATGTAGTCGAGCAATATTTATTATATCTGAAAAGAAAATTTTTTGTCCAGACTGAGACTTGAACCCAGGACCTTTGGCTTTCTGGGCCAATGTTCTACCCACTGAGCTACCGAAGCGAGTTCCAATCTAAATGCAAATTTTTCTCTTATATACGTTGTAATTCGTGCGCATCAAATGCTATGAAACCTTTGCTTCTATCTTTTAGATTGGAACTTGCCCCAGTAGCTCAGTAGGTAGAGCATTGGCCCGGAAAGCCTAAGGTCCTGGGATGAGTCTGAGTCTGGGCAAAAATGTTTCTCTTAAAATATAATTTATCCTTCAATGAAAAGAGTTAAATTAATAATAAAAACATCAATAGAAGCCCTACTGACTTTATAAAGTAGTGTTTAAATTTCTAATAAATGTCTTCTTAACTAAGAAGCCGCCATTTGCAAAGATTTTTTTTTCAAATGCCCCAGGTTTTTCTTTTGACATTCCTGGTTTCTCTCCTGGCATGGCATACTTGTAACCCACTTCTGTGGTTGGGGCGCCTGGAAGGCGGGGTTACGTGAGTCCCTAATCCCAAGCTTAACCTAAGATGAATATGAATGATGATGATTGCGATGATCATATGATTTTGAGGACCGTTTGGGCATTAAAGTTTTCCTGACATTTGTCTTACAGGTAAGGAAAAACCCCGATAAAAAAGCTTAGCCTCAATTCTATAAAAAAAATAGTTGAAGACTGAGAAAAATCCTCTCCATTTGAATGCGGATTTGACCCTAAAAATTCTGCCCAATTGCCATTTTCCCTGCAATTTTTTTAAATCTCACCCAGAAAAACTGTCCCGACCAGGGATCGAACCCAGGCCTGCTGCGTGACAAGGCAGCACGCTACCCCGAGACCACAGCGGTGTACCCATTTGCAAAGATAGAAGCAAAGGTTTCATAGCATTTGGTGCGTGGGAATTACAACGTGTATAAGAGAAAAATTTGCATTTAGATTGGTACTCGCTCCAGTAGCTCAGTTGGTAGAGCATTGGCCCAGAAAGCCAAAGGTCCTGGGTTTGAGTCTCAGTCTGGGCAAACATTTTTCTCTTCAAATATAATTTATCCTTCAGTGAGAAGTGTTAAATTAATAATACACACATCAATATTCCATTATCCTTGTTTTTTTTACTTTATTTTATTTTTTTTTTAGAATTTAATCAGAAACCAGAATAAAAATAAAAATTGGCAACCACATCTCAGATGGAAAAATTAAAATTAAAGAATGGAAAGGACAAAGCTCATGGTGTGATTTTATTTCTCTGGTAACAATTTAAAACATATTATGTTCCTTTATTAGATTTTTTGCTTGTAACGTAAGAGTATAAAAACATTTGATATTTATACCATATTTTTCTTTTGTTTTATTCCATATATTTGAATTCAGAGATCTAGATTTCAACCCAAATAAACAGTACTACATGGCTACATGTGGAGATGATGGTTACAGTCGCTTTTGGGATTCACGGAATCCATCAGAACCTGTAATAGCTAGAGCTGATCATTCACACTGGTAAGTAAAATTGTGATACACTGCAACATATACTGTATTATGCAAACAAATTAGACTAGATAGTTTAGATATTCCAATTTGTAATATTTACTTTCATTTAAGAGAAAATTTGTTTGCCTACACCAAGAATTGAATCCAATACCTCTGGTTTTACACACCAGTGCACTGACCATTATACTATCTAGGCTTTGCTGTTCAAATAATAAATTTTTCTCTCTCTTGTATGATCCCATTTTCCTGTAGAGTGAACCTTCGTTCACAACTCATTTTTGGATTGCTTTTAATTCAAGATGACTTTGTGATGGGATTATTAATACCACTATTATAGCTGTAAAACTATAATATTATGATAAATAATATATGTACTTATTTACACTCATATTGAATAATAAATCATCTTTTGAAGAGAGACCTTTTTTTTCCCCTAATGTATTTATTTACTTATTTTCAAATAACAATAATAAAGTAAAATCAAATACAGAAGAAATTCATAATTGTAAAATTCCTGTACATTATACAATATTAGAGAAATATAATTAAAATTAAATTTTATAGATATACTTAATTTTATATTCTTTTTTAGTTTATTTTAATTATGAATTATATTTTATGAATTTGTTCTGTTTGAAAAAAAAAATGAATGAACTTCCTCATGTTTTCTTCACATGCCACTCCATGCCTTCGCAAGTACTCCAACATTTCTTTTTTTTACTGCTGGTTTGGTAGGTGCCTCATCTAATTGTTTCCCATGCATTGTCCATGATTACAGATTGAGTAGACAGATTAGGGATAACTTTTTCAATCACCCATTTTTCAAAATTGTTAGAGTTTAGTGTCCGTGATAATTGCCTGTTGTAGTTTCTCCCTTGTATGCTAATTTGCATCCTTCAATGAAGCCATTAGCACCTCCCAATGGACAAAAATGAGTCTGTTGGTTGCATTTACAATACTCAAAACTCCTGTAACATCTTTTATGTGCCAGCACCCATGTATTGTCCAGGTACAAAATCAGTCTATCCTCTTCTCTAAGCTTTCTTATTGTCTATAGGTATCTACACCTCCATTTCACAAGGTTTTCTCTTTCAATTAAAAATGTTTGCTTCGATGATGATCCTTCCATCTGAATGAAGCTCATTTCCTGTAGTATCCATCGTAATGTTGCCTTTCATTTGAAATCAATTCTGTCTTTTAACACAGGCAACAGTTCCTTACAGCTTGGTACTGTTTTCCTCAATTATATCCTTTATCAAAGTCGTCTACATTAGCATTTTGGTAGTCGTTTCAGCTTTTTCCAGGTGTTGACAAAATTCTATTTTTTCAGTCTTTCATTTCTTTCTTATACGCTGTATTGTTCTTGTAGATACATTACAATATTTATCTGCCCTTGCTGTGAATTTTGTAAGTGGAATGCTAAGGTACTATTTTTTTTTTCTTCATCTCAACGTTTAATTACACTTGAAATAATGTTTCTTGTTGCACTATGGTTTGTCAAACCTTGTTTCCTCTTTGTCGACGTATTTAAGATTATATTTGAAGAGAAAAATTTTCGCCTAGACCGGGACTCGAACCCGGGACCCTTGGCTTTCCGGGGCCAAGTTCTCTACCAACTGAGCTACCGAGGCGAGTTACGATCTAGACGCAAATTTTTCTCTTATGTACGTTGTAATTTCCTCGCGCCAAATGCTTGAAACCATAGCTTCTATCTTTGAGAAGTGTTAAATTAATAATAAAAATCGTCAATAGAAGCCCTACTGGCTATAAAGTAGTGTTAAATTCCCAATAAATGTCTTCTTAACTAAGAAGCCGCCATTTGCAAAGATAGAAGCTATGGTTTCAAGCATTTGGCGCGAGGGAATTACAACGTACATAAGAGAAAAATTTGCGTCTAGATCGTAACTCGCCTCGGTAGCTCAGTTGGTAGAGCACTTGGCCCGGAAAGCCAAGGGTCCCGGGTTCGAGTCCCGGTCTAGGCAAAAATTTTTCTCTCCAAATATAATTTATCCTTCTATGAGAAGTGTTAAATTAATAATAAAAATCGTCAATATTTAAGATTAATGAACAAAAAACTACTATGTAAAGCCTAAACTACCACTATGCATAATTGAAACTCCACTAACTATATTATCAACAATATTAACACTAAAAAAACTATAACTAAAGGTATATTACTATATTATAAAGACTTACGGCATATTGAAACTATTCATCCTGTTGAAACTAATAAAACAATATAAATGCCATATAATATTTTGAACCTGCAGACACACTCAAAGACACATGCAGCAAAGGTTTGTGAAATAGGAATACTGCCTTGAACAGTGTAGTGCGCATGTGTGACTATTTTTCCTCCAGCCTGTCTACATACTTCAGTCGACTTCTCCTGGCTGACAACAGTAGTTAGTTAAGGCAATATGGTACAAACCAGAAGATCATAGATTCAATTCCAATGTGATCAGAATTTTTAAACTGGTCTAAACTCTCTGGAAGTATCACGACCTTGAGAGTCAACTCATCCTCAAGAGAAATGAATACCTGATGAATGTTCTGGCAGTAAAAGTGACCATCATACAGGCCTGATATCTCATGCTGACTGTCTAGAAAGTGTAGGAGCCTTAGCCTCCTATACCCCAAGGAGCTCCTAAGTCCTGCAGAAAGGTAAAGTGGTCCCACTACAGACCTCAATAGGCCTTTGGGGTAGTAGAAGGTTATTAAAGCTCCAAGTTTTTCTAGACAATCACACGAGATATCAGCCCTGCATGACGGCTGACTTTACACCCAGGACATACATCTGGTACTCATTTCCCAGGGCCATTGTGCTGCCAGAAAGTTTATGTCAGTTTTGAAATCCTGAATCCACTGGGACTCAAACCCTCAACCTTCTGATTTGTAACACATTGCCTTAACCAACTATGCTACAGTGTTACCCTCCTAAGTCCTCTAGTTGAGATCATTTTACCTTTTAATATTTTTTACAAAGTATTCTTTTCAGGATATGCACCAAGTTAGATATATAGTAATTAAAACATTTGGTCTGTTCAGTCTTACCTCTTAGAGTTGTTTTTGTCGAACATATGTTTGACAAAAACAATTCTAAAAGGTAAGAATGAACAGACCAAATGTTTTAATTATTAAACAAACCTCTTAAAGTTACTTACTTACTTACTTACTTACTTACTCACTGGCATTATCGAACCCGTAGGTTCATGGCCGCATGGACATAAGCTCTCCATACATCCCTATCCTGAGCTAATGCTTTCCAATCATTCCCTGTATAATCTACTTCCCTCAAATCATAGTTAATGTTATTCTCCCACCTCATTCTTGGTCTACCAACTGGGCGTTTTCCCTCTGGCTTTCCTACAAGAAGCTTCCATACAAGTCTTTCATTCCCCATATGTGCAACATGTCCTGCCCATCGCAGTCTACGAGACTTAACTGTTCTTATTATATCTGGCTTCCTATAAAGACCATGTAGTTCATTGTTATGTAGTCTTCTCCATTCACCTGTCTCTTCATCTCTCTTTGGTCCAAAAATTTTCCTAAGTACTTTATTCTCAAATACTTTTAATCTCCTTTCCTCCCTTAAAGTAAGAATCCATGTTTCTTAAAGTTACTTCCTATTGTATTTTAACATAGATATATAGTATTGATACAATACTTACATTGACTGTTTTTTTTTTAGGGTTTGGAGTATTCGTTACAACCATTTCCATGATCAGCTAGTTTTAACTTCAAGCAGTGACTCACAAGTAATTCTCACTAGTGTTGCATCAATATCCTCGGAACCTCTGTCACATATGGTGGATGATGATCCTAATCAAGATGAATCAGTGCCAGATACACCAAGAGAAAAGTAAGTTCGTACAATTTTATAAGGATTTAAAATTTGAAAGTGTTTAAAGTATTCACATCTTCATTCTAAGGGGGAAATCTACAAGCTTATGACATTACAAAGAAAATCCGCAGTAGCAATGTTCAGACTGCTAACGGGATATGACTGCCTGAATAAACACCTACACAGACTTGGCATAACAGATTCACCTAAATGCCCTTTTTGCAATTTAAATGAAGATATGGAAAGAAACCATCTCCTCCGTTGTCCAGCTTTTGTAGAAGAGACCAGCCTTTCTGCTAAATATTGGAGTGCAAGAGAGTGAATGATTTCATTATCAAGTGCTCGACATTAGATACCAACCAACCAACATGTTCATTCTGTCTGGTGACTAGCTCAGGTGGAAGCATGCTGTTGTGAAATATTTTTTTATATTAATGTATTATAAAGTCCTGCACCGTGGCCGAGTGGTTAAGGCAAGAAGCCTTGGCGCAGAGCTATGGAACTTGCACTGGTTTGAGTCTCCATGGGAAGAAATTTTCTCATGGAATTTCGGCCAGTATAGGACAGGAGCCCACCCAGCATCATGTTGCATTTGGGTAGCTACAATAAGTAGTGGCTCCAGGTTGAGAAAACCAGCTGTAACAGCTGGGGGACCTGACATCCTGACCACATGTCACCCCTACACTGATTACATGATCTGTGATTAATACATGTGTATGTGGGGCCAGCAGCCAAGGGCCTTATAGGCCAGTTGAACCATGGAGTTTTTAAATGTGTTGTAAAATTAACTGCTTTTTTCTTTCATATGTATCTTGCTAAATTTGCATAAATGCCACAACATTGGCTTTTTTCATAAGTAATGCCACGAGAGATTTCCAAATTATCAATAAATTCAAGATGTCATGAAGTAAGGAGTGAATTTATCTAGACTATTTAACTCATGCCCCAAATGGGAGTCAATGACCAATCACGTTTCAATGATTTCTGTTTTACAACCAATCAGAGTCGTATTTCACCAAATATTTATCAGTGTTATAATTACCATATTAAAGAAAGCTCCTCCTTACAATATTGCGTTCTTTTGGCAATAAATAGTATGATCTGGTTGCAGTGATAAACAAAAGAAGCAGTAGAAGCGTACCTATCGTTTCTCATTTGTTTTCAAACATCGCCGTTTACATTAAATATATAAATATTTTAAAATAACTATAGTTAAATAATGATTTGTGAGTAAACAGCTTAATTTTATTCGTTAAATAGTCCTAACAAATGCCACTCTTGATTTCCAAATTCTCTAGATAAATTGGAAATCACTCGTGGCATTACTTATGATAATTTGGAAATCAAGAGTGGTATTTGTTAGGACTATTTAACGAATAAAATTAAGCTGTTAACTCACAAATCATTATTTAAATACAGTTATTTTAAAATACTTATATATTTAATGTAAATGGCGATGTTTGAAAACAAATGAGAAACATTAAATTTAACATTTATTATGTTTCATTTGTTCATCATGCCAAAGGATCACAATATTTGTAAGAATGCACCCTAGTGGAGAAAAAATGAAGCACATCAAACTGTTTATAACCAACATTATAGGTTATTAATTAATTTCTGATGTCCTATGATGTAAATATGTCAATTATATTTTTTTGAACAGGAATACCTAGGAAATAATACATTTAAGAAAGTGCAAACAGTGGTTTCTTTTTTGTGGTATAATCAATTGCTATAAATGTTTTTCTATTATATCCCGCAAGCAGAATCTGGTTACATTCGTGCACTATATATACAATCTGGGAGCCACTTGCATTGTAGGATTCTTACATCTTAATATGGTTGGTTGGTATCTAATGTCGAGCACTTGATAATGAAATCATTCGCTCTCTTGCACTCCAATATTTAGCAGAAAGGCTGGTCTCTTCTACAAAAGCTGGACAACGGAGGAGATGGTTTCTTTCCATATCTTCATTTAAATTGCAAAAAGGGCATTTAGGTGAATCTGTTATGCCAATTCTGTGTAGGTGTTTATTCAAGCAGTCATGTCCCGTTAGCAGTCTGAATGTTGCTACTGCAGATTTTCTTTGTAATGTAGTAATGTCATAAGCTTGTAGATTTTCCCATTCCTTTCCAGATGTTTTGGTGGTGTATTCTTCTCTAAGTTTATTGATGTATTTATTTGAGATAATTCTTTTGATAGAGTGAAAGGAAACTGGAGCAGAAGTTGGGTTTGAAACAATTTTGCTACCCTTCTTGGCTAGAAAATCGGCTATTTCATTGCCTGTCACTCCACAATGGGCCGGAATCCATTGAAGTACAACTTTTTTATGTAGACGGGATAAATGTGTTTATCATTTTGTGACATTCGATAATTTTGATGCTTTTAGGTGTTGTGTCTCGTGTTATAGCAAGAATGGCTGCTTTGGAGTCACATAGAATTACAACTTTTGTAAATTTTTGGATGTGATATAAAAGATTTTGTAAACTTAAGAAAATTGCTAGAATTTCGCCATCAAAGTTTGTTGAATTTGTGTTTAGTTTACGATAAAAGGAAAAAAGTGGACATACTGCACCAGCACCAGTGCCACCATCATTTGGTAGGCTGGAGCCATCTGTAAAAATATGTATCCATTCAGGAGCTGGGTATCTTAGATTTATCATTTCCAGTGACATTTGTTTTAAAATATATGGAGGAGGAGTTTCAGATTTCTTGATGTCTTCTGTTAAATGAAGGTTATATTCGATTTCCAAAAATTCTAGAGGGTTGTTTCTCATCTGCATATTTTCTTTTGAATGTGGAAGTTGCAATTTCTGTTTGATTTCTTGTACAATGCTTAGGAAGCTTTGCTGAGATTTTAAACATACTTGTGGTTTTCTTTGGGTCCAGTTATTATGGGGTAGCCTTAAAAATTTTTCATACTGTGTGACTGCTGTTTTCTCAATTTCAGATGCTATGTTTGGGTTATTTGTTAAGATTTGCATGGCAGTGATTGGTGTTGTTTTAACAGCTCCTGTTATCAGACGGAGGATTTGGTTCTGCAATTTATTAAGTTTTTCCACTTTAGTAGTTACTAGGATTTCTTCACAATATTGAAGTACAGGTTTTATGTACATTTGGTAGAAGGTGTTTAGGGTTTGTGTGTTGCAACCCCACTTTTTCCCTGCTAATCGTTTTAATAATGGTAACCTTGTTTCTATCTTTGTACATATATTCTCATGTGTTTCTTCCATGTTAATTTTGTGTCCAGAGTTATTCCTAAATATTTTGCTTCATGTGTTTGAGTTAATAATTCACCCTCCAATTTCAGAGTGATGGGTAGTGGTTTCTTTCTTAATGTAAATAGTTGATAATTTGTTTTCTGTATATTTATCTTCATTAAGTTCTGGGATGTCCAATTCTCTAACTGTATTAGTGATTGTTGGGCTATGGTTATTAATTGTTGACTTTGGTTTTTCGGTTTGGAGACCCATATTACAACATCATCAGCAAAAAGTAGGGTTTTCGTTTCGAGCTTTTCTATAGGCTTAGGTAGATCATTAATGTAGATATTGAAGAGAATGGTACTGAGTACAGAACCCTGTGGTAAACCTCGATGTGTTTGTTGGTATTTAGAGAGGTGATTATTATACTTTGTAGCGATGAACCGTTGGATGAGAAAATTGCTGATCCAGAGTAGCATATTCCCTTGAATGCCTAAAGTCTGCATTTTTTCTAATAATTTATATCTCCAAATAGAGTCATATGCTCCTTGGAAATCAACGAAAATTGCCAGAGTGTCTTCTTTTCTGTTGAAACTGTCTTTAATAGCTTGACTTAGGTGTACAATTTGTTGATTGTAATTCTCTAAATCCAGCTTGATTGGGTGAAAGTAAATTATTGGTTTCTAAATACCAATTTAATCGATTTGAAATCATTTTTCCATAGTTTTAACAATTACACTAGTTAGTGCTATTGGGCGATAATTTGAAAAAGTATTTGTTGATTTTTTTGTTTTCGAAATAGGTATTATAATAGCTTTTTTCCAATCATCAGGAACTTTTGTGTTCCAAGAAAGATTATAAAGGGAGAGCAATTGAGTTTTGGCTTTATTGCCAAGGTGTTTGAGAAATTCTGCATGTATATTATCTGCTCCTGGAGATTTGTTTGATTTTAAACTATTAATGGCTATGTTTAACTCTTTAATGTTGAAATTCTTATTAAAGATATTATCTTTTGTACTGCTTGTTGATTTTATGTAATTTTTTAGGTTCTCTTTTATTGTTTTTTGTTCTTTTTTGTTCTCTGAGGACAAAGTATAGGTGTTAGCGTAGTGTTTGTTGGCTATTTCACTTTCATTTGTAATCTGTTTGTTGTTGTGGATAAATGGTGTTTTTTGCCGTTCTTTTTTATTTTGTATATTGTGTACAAATCTATATGCTTTCTGGCCATCTTTCCTATAATCCATTTTTTGGAGGAAGTTATTAAAATTTTCTCTTTTATTGCTGTTAATTTCTTTTTTTTTTGAGTTGTGCGCACAGTTTTCTCCAATTTTGTACATCTTTTGGGTCTTTTGTTTTTTCTGCTTTATTTCTAGCGAGATCTCGGTCTATTTTCATTCTTTCTAATTTTGAATTCCAGAAGGGTTTGTAGTTTTTAACTATTCCTCGTGGTATATATTTTTTTGCTGTTTTTAATATTATTTTGCATATAGATTTGTTAATTTGATCTGACTGAAGTGATACGTTTAAAGGATTTTCAAATTTGGTTTCCAGTTCGTCTGTGTACAGTTTCCAATTGGCTTTTTTGAAGTTCCACCTGGGTTTAAGATGCATTGGAAGTAAGTTGTTATTCCCCAGTTGAATAGTAGCAATGATGGCTCTATGTCCTGAGCCAGGATCTTCTACAATTTGTTTTTTGGTTTTGGAGTATAAATTAGAAGATACAAAGAGTAAGTCAGGATTAGTTCCTGAACCAGAGTAATGTATATATGTTGGAGGATCCTCTTTGTTGTATATTATTTCTATGGGTGTTGAATTTAATAAGTCTTCTACAATTTTCCCTGCATTATTAGATTTGGTATAGCCCCATCGTCGTGAATGGGCATTAAAATCTCCCATTATAATTGTGTTTGGGTTTATTGTAATATGTTCAATCACCCTCACCTTCTCGTGGTGCAGCTGTTAGTAATCATGCTTATGCATGATGAACGAAAAGGAACGGCTACTCACCAACAAGCACTGGTCAGCTTGGTGAGTTTTTCTTTTTTGACCGAATTGGTATTACTTCTCCTCCCCATACCAATTCCCTCTTTCAACTTTTCTATCCAGTCTCCCTTGACTGACCTCTTGTTTCTTTCGACCCTGATGGTATTAGAGTACTCGAGGCCTAGGGGTTCATTTCTCCTTCCTTCCTATACCTACTTTCTCTCAATGGGTGACGTAACCACCACATGTGGTGCCTACTACTAAACGGTTACAACTAGTTTATTGTACTCCAATACAAACATGAAGCCTTGGAAAAAGAAATACAAATCCGGAGGTAAAATAGTCCCCCATTCGGATCTCCGGACGGGGACCTTTCTTCAAGGAAACAAATATACCAAACCAAACTTGATCAAAATCCTCCAGTGGAATACTGGAGGACTATCACAAGCTAAAAAGACTGAACTTACAAAAATGCTATCTGACCACCAAATTGATGTATTCACAATTCAAGAAGCAAATCTCACACAGGAACAGTTACAATATTACCACTTCAAGGATTTTACTGTCCACATACTTCCTAAAGGACGACAAATAAGCAGTGGTATTTTAGTTGGAATTCGAACACATATGACTTCATCCGTTCAAATTATCAAAGAAATGGACAATGTAGACAAAATTGAAATAATTAAAATTAACATATGGATAAATAAATCTCAGTACATCTTAATATATAAATTGCTATATTCAATGTATTGCTTAGAGAATGAGTCACTGCAAAATAATGCTCTGACCTATTCAGAATGTTAAAAGGAGGAGCTTGATTTTAATGTGATAAAATTAAATTGATAAAATTGAGGTGAAAAATTACTGTGATTGGTTGTAATTCAAAATTCATTGAAATGTGATTGGTCATTGACTCCCATTTGGGGCATGAGTTAAATAGTCAATGCAAAAGATGTGACAACATTGCATTGCTGCAGGAGCACTTTTCTTTATGCATGAATTCTTTTGTGCTTGCAGCATCATTAGCTGACTGGCTTTTCCAAGACTAGGAAAATAAGGTCTCGTAAATAAGTTCATTGTGCAATATTTATCTACATTGGTAAATTTTTGTATATCTCAATGGATATATTTTCGGATAACTAATAGTGTTACAAGTCAGAATAGATTTAGTAAATATGAGAATTACATGTGCAATTATTATTTCCAGTGAGCATTATGCAAGTTATTGATAATGAAGAAATTTTAGGAAAATACATTTTGGAAGTTTACTCTCTAACTTTCAAGTGTTATTTATAAATTGATCATCCACTTTGTAATATTAAACAGGTAACTAATCCAGTTGCACTGATTTAGCCACAATTTCCTGCCAGGCGAAATTCAGATAGTGACATCATGAATTTAGGCTAAGAGAAAACTTCCAGCAAAATTTTGTGCATAACACGTGCATGCCTCCTGACAAAGGGGTACATTTTTTTATTTGCAGCAATATTGGAAATTTAATTATAAGATTTTCAATCTCAGGGTTAGGGAGGATGGTTGTGTGCAATGTTTAGTCACTAGATTATACATTTCTGGTTTAAATTGCAGATCCCTCTGAAGTACATATACTGTTGTACTGTTGAGAGTGATTTGTCTTATGAATGAAAAGATTAACTTGGGGCTCCATTGGTGCTTTTCAAAAGGAGTAGGCTATGTACTGATGCTTAATATAACATTCTCCCTTCTCTTCATCATCATCAAACAAATACTCTTTCACTACATAAACACTTAGGGTTGAATCTTTGAACGCATTAGACCGTAAAAGGCGTTCTCTGCTGAGAAAGTTTTATCCTAATACGATTTTGCTTACTCAGAAATCTATTCATGTGATAATAATTCATAAGCTACCTGACGAGGTAACTTAAGATCATAGCTTAAGATAGAAACTTATCGTGAGAATCCCGAAGGGAACCGATGGTAACCGATGTAGTTTGAAATCTTGCCGCTTTATCCAAGATGTCAGACCTTGAAGACTTCGATCATGTTTTCGGTATACGCGGAGAAGAGGAATTTGATAGAGTCTACCAAAGAATTCAACTGGAAGAACAGGAGAATCGGCGTAATATTGCACGATGCAGACGTCGTTGTATACGGTATTATTTGCGGGATGCAAGTGTAAATGCGTTTCTCTATAGCAGACAAAAATAACAGAAGTGGTTTTATCGCTGAGAATTCTGGGTAATTTCTTGCCAATATTACGAAAACAACAACTTTCATGCATGACAAGTTTGTGGGTAGCTAATTCGATCTTTGCACTTGCTCACGGTGAGTCAGCTCACCAGTGATTGGAAGTAATTTGAGTAGAGACTAATATATTTGCATGCGGCCCTTAAACATACATATTTGATTTTATTAAATTAATATTGAGAAGCTAAAGCTATTACTATGATAGAAATAAGTACATTAATGAACACAATTAAATTATTGTAAATCAATGGTAAAGAGAAAAATTGTTGCCTATAGCTGTGAGGAGTGCCTTCATGTCTTCTTCAGGTAGAAGCCATTCATTGTGTATTTGTGAATGATGATTCATTGCAATTGAATGTGGGACCAGTAGAGTAAGGTAAAGGAAGGATTTCTGCTTGGATGGGAATGAAGCCTGAATTAGCCCAGTGGACAGAGCATTAGCACGGCTAGCTAAAGGTTCGGGGTTCGATTTCCGGTTCAGGCAAAAATTTTTCTCTTTACCATTGATATGCATATTTGAGTATTTTTTAACATTCTTACCTCATATGTTTATTTTGTTGGACGATCGTTTCACAGCTATTGCTCCATCTTCAGCTTGTTCACAAACCAATATTAAATTAAACCTCATAATGTAACTTCCTAATGATTTTAAAATAAAAAACTTACTATCGTTCGACAAGATGAGACGTCAGCTGACAGAGCAGCACATTTATGTGTGTAAATGTTATTATAAATACGAATCAGCTCGTCACGTTCGCGAGGAATTTATTCGGAACTTCCCTGGACAATTACCTCCTTCCAGATCGACAATCCACGATCTTGTGACTAAATTTGAGACCACTGGTTCAGTACAAAATAAGAAACACTCGCTCCCCAGATCTAACAGTGTGTGATTTTTATTTGTGGGGTAGCCTGAAAGTGTACAAAACAAATCCGCACACATTGGAAGAACTGAAGAACAACATAAGAAATTAAATCAGAAACTTGACAGTGCCCGAACTACAGCGTGTCAATCTAAATGTGTTTACTCGGTATAATGCCTGTTTAACTGCGGGAGGACAACATTTCCAGCATTTTCTATAAGGTAAGAAACAGTTCAAGGACGGGTGGCAGGCAGGGTGAATTGCGGGAGGAAGAGACAGCACTGCATGCCGGGTGAAACTCCGTAAGGCCGGTCCGGTTTTATATTGGAAGCCCGTTACAATGTTAGTTAATATCTGCTAAAATAGCATATGGCATAAGCTTAACAAATTCAGATGGTGGTGGTGCATTCCTTTGGGATTTCAGCACACTTTGATTGAATTTTTCAAATTAAATAATACCAATGAGCAGTTGAATATAATATGAAGCCACTTTCATTTCATGTTCTTCAAAATTGTGGTCAGTTTCCAATAATGAGATTTCTTTGCCAAATTGTAGTTAATTTTGATTTTACACTTTTGTTGGATTGCACTATTGTTGTCTGTTCTCAATTTGTGTGTTTCATATTATGACATTATGTATAGAACGGATTTGAATATACAGTACATGTATCTGTGTTCTATAATTGTAAGGAGGTTTTAAATTCAGTTGTCATTTTGGAAAGCATAATGCACCTCTAGGCTTAATATCCTCATGAAACAACAGTACTATAGGACTACTTTATATTATAGAAAAAAAATAGTATTTGGTTATATTATTTTTAGTCTGATCATCTTACCTCAATATTCTTGAACATTAAGTTATGTAGATAGGAAATAACACTATGAGGTTTTTTAATATTGTTTATTTTTTATTATTTCACTCACCTCATACTTCATTATGAGGTGAGTGAAATAATAAAAAATAAACAATTCTTGAACATGTTTCAAAACAATTCTGTTTTTTATCGTCAGCTTGTCCAGACTGGTTTTATTTATGTTGCATTATGTTGCACAACCTGGATGTCGATGTCAGCTCCATCCTGTGGTTGGCCAAAGAACATCCAAACAAGGCCATGCTCCATCGGTATATCAAAATTCATAACTCTGTTTTTGTTCTTCTGAATATAAATTTTTTCCCAAATAGTCAGCTCTTTTGTATTTTCTAACTGTTTTAATAATTTAGTGTCTGAATTTATATTATGTTTTTCAGACCAAACATGAGCAGCAACTGCAGATTTTTCTATTTCCCCATTTTTAATATTTCTTATGTGTTCTTTGGTTCTAATTTTTAGGTTTCTTTTTGTTTTTCCTATATATATATATTTTCACAACCCATGCATTCAATTTGATATATTCCTGACTTTTTATTTTTATCAGTTTTTTTCATTTTTGTTGGTTTTTATTAGTTTATTTAAACTGTAGTTATTTTTCGGTGCATATTAATATTTGGTGCCTAATTTGAGATAAATTTATATATGTCACTTTAGATAGTTTGAGATTTAAAAAAAATTCTACCCTAACAGGATTTGAACTCAGATCTGCAGATCAATAGACAGAATGTACTACCATCTAAGCTAATAGAACTCATGCTCCAAAACAATCTAAATTTACAGTATTAAATGAGAATCAGTACTGATACGTGGCGTTGAGCAGTTACATATCTTATGGCAGCTGCATTATAAATTATTTTTTTCCCAGCCATACTCTTTTAAGAAAAATGTGCTTCAGTTATATAATTTTTGGCAGCCATTTTCCACCAAGTAGATTGTATTAAATGCTTAACATAAGGGAAAGAGGACGTTAATTTAGCATGCAGTATAACACATTGTTAAAAATAACACATGTTGATGAAATTGAATTTTTGTTAAAATATGAGGGTGAATCAAATATAAGCCGGAATTATTGTTTACAATTTTATTGAATTAACAAAAAAATACAAAACCACCACCTCATTTTTCTACATAGTCTCCTGCATTTCCAACACACTTTTGCCATCGAGTTGGCAACTTTTTGATGCCGTCCTTGAAGAATGAGGGATGACATGTAGTCAGCCAGTTGCGCACGAACTCCTCTACCACTGCATTGTCACCAAACCGCCTTCCTCCCAGGTCTTCTATCAGTGGCCCAAACAAATGGTAGTCACAGGGTGATAAATCTGGACTGTAAGGAGGATGTTCCAGAGGTGTCCAATGCATTTTCGTCAGTTTTTCTTGTGTCAACCGAGCAGTGTGTGGCCTTGCATTGTCATGCAGCACAATCACATTTCGGATTGGTTTCCGGCGGCGCTTGTTGCGATATGCTGCTTTCCAAAGCTTATTCCAACGTGTGAAGCAATTTCAGAAATTGTTACGTGCCGATCCTCCTCAATAAGGTCCTGCACAGCACGAATGTTGTCTGCAGTGATGCTTGTTTGTTGCCGTCTTTGGTGGGGCTCATTTTCCACTGAATCCCGGCCCTCTAAAATTTTTTTGCGCCAATCATACACCTGCGTCTTCGAAAGGGTTGCTTCCCTGAACTGTGCATCGAGCCTTCTCAAAATTTCAGAAGGTTTAGTGCCTTCTTTCGCCAAAAACTTAATAATAATGCATTGAGCAACAGACGTGTGTACCTCTTGCTCGCTCATGGCGTACTGAAGCAAGCGGCCGCTCTTTGGAGTGCGACACATCAAGATCCCTACTCCAGACACCCCCACCAACTTCCCCTCTAAACTGCAACCTTTGCAGTTTGCTACCAGAGCCTCCAGATACAAATTCCGGTTTATATTTGATCCACCCTCATAATATAAATAATTTGTTAAACCTTAACAATTGTGGGTAAAACTAGGCTAAAATGTAATTTAATTTGACAAGCATTAACACATTTGATTAATGATGAATTGATTGTATTTTGTTGCAGATTGGAAGATGGTGTATTGGCTACATATGATGAACATGAAGATTCTGTATATAGTGTGGAATGGTCATCTGCTGATCCGTGGACGTTTGCCTCACTCAGTTATGATGGTCGGTTAGTTATCAGTAAAGTACCACGTGCAGATAAATATATGATTTTATTGTAAGATTTTCATATGTTGAAAATGTAAATAAATTATATGTATGTATTTGAAGTTCTCTGCTATATTATAACATGTATAATGTAGCATATTCACCTGCTGTCATCTAAGAGTACCCCAATAAAGATGTTTTGAAATTTTCACATGGTTATAAAATTGTTTAATTATTTGTTTAGCATACAATATTGTATGGATATGAAATATGGGCTCCAACGAAAAAACAGGAAGATAGAATACAGATGGCAGAGATGAGGTTCCTCAGACAAGTTAAAGGGTGTACAAAACTTGATAAAATTAGAAATGAGGATATAAGAGAAGAATTAAAAGTGCAGCCTTTATTAAATAAAATCATGAATTATAGACAAAAGTGGGCTAATCACATGAATGGAATGAGTAAGGACAGATATCCATTGTTAGCAAGAAATTATCAAGCAAGAGGAAGACATGATGTCGGAAGATTTAGAAAATGTTGGGCTAATGCATTATGAAGTTGGAACGGGAAATTGCCTAATCCTTGGAGTGATTATGTTGATGATGATGATTTATTTAGCAGTCAATGTTGGCTACATCTTCTTGCACCCATTACAATGATGTTGTTTACACCAATGTTCTCTGTTGTTCCAGTTTCTATCTTTCAATTCCTTCTCCTCTATTATTGCTTAAAATTCCATCTAGATTGATTTTTATCTTTCTCTTCTCCTCCTGCCAGGTGAAATCTATTCAAGAATTTTTTGGGGAATCTGTTTAGTAAACCTCTTATGTGTATGTTCTGTACTTAATTATCTATTTATGGTATTTGTGGTAAAACATATTAATTACAGGGCCAGTATTTCAATGATTAACGCTTTTCATTTGTTGAAAATAAACATGGCTTATAACACTATGAACAATATCAAACCAATTTTATAGCTCTTAATTTTTTTTTCATTTTTACATTTTTTATATATGGGACTTTTTTGCTTTTTTTTTAATGTTAACATCATTTTAAAGCAAAAAAGTCAATGTTTTTGTCATGACTAACTTGTTTAATGCATTAATCTTAAAATATTAGTAAAAATCAGTTTCAAAAATCTCAAGCATTTCACAATTCTTGGAAATTTTTTAATATCAATGGTCAGCATCAAAATTATCCTTGCTAAAATTTTATGTGATTCTTAAAGATTTGACTACGGTAAATTCAAATATCAAAACCAACATTTTCTACCACCAGAGGCATAGTCATTTTAGGTTATTGTTCCCCAGACTATGATACCAGCAATTGGTGGCACAAATATAACATAGAAGAATACATCAACCTTACAAAATGTTGTATTGAAAATTCCTATTTTACTTTCAATGGTAAATTTTACAAACAAGTTTCAGGTTTATCTATGGGAAATCCTCTTTCACCTTTTTTGGCTAATTTATACATGAGTTACTTCAAGTGCCATATCACCAAGGCTTACCCATGGATTTTCAAGACTTGGTACAGATATGTTGATATTTTTTCGATAATAAATTTTAAACATGTTGATGATGCGTTGAAATTACTTAATCTACAAGATGTATCAATTAAATTTACCATAGAATCAGAAATTGAAAACAAAATTCCGTTTCTGGATTTATACATAATTAGGAATGAAAAAACTCAAAAAATTGAATTTGATGTATATAGGAAGGGTATACATACTGATAATTATATAAAATCAACGGGTTTCAATCCTCTGGCACATAAACATGCAATATTTAATAGCCTCTTATGTAGATTGATAAAGGTCCCATTAAAATGAGAAAATTTTAAGAAAGAATATGAGAATATCCTAAATATAGCCAGATTAAATGGTTTTAATAAGAGTATAATATCTAACAAATTAAAGAAATTCAGAAAGATAAAACAACTTAAAGAATGCTTTACCCTACAAATGGTTAGTAAAGAAAAGAAGAATTTCAAGAAAATTACTTACCATCCAATAGTACATGGGAAATTTCAAAAAATATTTGACAAATACAACATTACTTTGGCACCAATAAATAAATTTAGTCTGGAAAAACCTCTAAATACTAATAAAAAAATCAACATCCCAGACAGTAAGAAATCTGGAATTTATCAAATTAATTGTAATGATTGTAGCAAAGTATACATAGGAAAAACAAAAAGGAATATGGAAACACGCACTAAAGAACATTTTAGAAATATTAAAAATTGTGAAATTGAAAAATCAGCAATTGCTGCACATAATTTACTAGAACATCATAAAATTGAAAAAGAAGCAAAACTTTTGAAACAATTGGATAAACCATTGGAATTGACAATTTGGGAAATGATATTCATTAGAAGAATAAATATCGATCTATGACTTTCGATATTCCGGTGGATAAAAATTTAATTACAAAGTTTATAATCCCAACGAAAGATGGCAGCACAAGAAGTGATGTCACTAAAGAAATCAACAATCATGGAATTTCATCAGTGGAAGCCATGACTGAAGAAGGACATGATTTTGTCTGAAACCGTCGGTATCAAAGAAGTTTGAAAATGTATGAGGTGAGTCGATTAAAATATGTTCTCCACTCACTATTAACAAATATAACATGTTTGCATGGAGCACTCATAGAGGACAGTCTTCTTCTTCTTCTTCTTTCTTCCAAGTATTAAACCAAGGCCTGTTATGATCCTATAGAAAATTTTCCCACCAGCATTTCATAGGACAGCCCAGAGATCTTCGTCCTCTTGATATATAATTATAAACAGCTTTGGGAATACGATTTGAACTCATTCTTTCAAGATGGTGTTTCCAATTTAGTTGATACTGTTTAATATATTCCAAAATTGGCGTAGTCTTCAATTCTTTTAAGATATCGGTGTTCCTTTTCTGATCCCATCTGGTGTAACCCGCTGTTCTGCGCATGAATCTCATTTCACAAGCCGTTATTCTGCTTTCATGTTGTCTTTTTAGTGTCCATGCTTCACTACCATAGGTCAGCACTGATCTAGCCAAAGTGTTATATAAATGTAATCTGGTTTTTTTTTGTACAAGGGATGGTTTCATAACTTGATTAATGATTCCCAAACTTTTATTATAACTAGTAATTTTTCAGGGATATCCTTTTCATCCCAGATAGATAATATTCAAGATATTTAAATTGATTAGATCTCTCTAAAATGTTATTCTGGAGACAGATTTTACTTTGTATGGGGTCCTTCCCATGAAATGCTGTAATTTTAGTTTTGTTAATTGATATTTCCATATTAAATTTGGCAGCTATTTTTCGTAAATTATATAAATTGATCGTTGCAAATCATTTTTGGAAAGTGCCAGAAGCGCTAAATCATCTGCAAAAAGAATAGCATCAAGTTTGAGGTTCCTATTGATGGGTTTAGAGGACAGTAAACGTAATAATGATTAAATGTGCTGTCCAAGCATTAAAACTCTTGAGCCCATGTCAATGCAGTTGTCTTGGTGAAAGAATGGTCTATTATTTCGAGGATCATGGTATATTCAGTTAACTTTGTAGACTTGCCCTGGATGGTTTAGTATATGGTGACATCAGAGGCCATACTCAAGTTAGCAGTTGTGACCAAAGCATGATGTATAAATTATTCGCTTCAAAGAGCCAGTAAAACTTTTGACTATTTTACTTGTAGCCCTATATATAAAGTGATCCCACTACAGGCCTCAGGAGGCCCTTGGGATAGGAGGAGGTTAAGGCTCCCACTTTTTCTGGACAGTCGGCACTTGATGTCAGCCCTGCATGACAGCCGCCTTTACCCTCAGAACAAGTGTCTGGTGCACATTTGCGCCTTAGAGGGCTGAGTCAACCCCTATAGGACAGTGACACTAGTGCCACCAGAAGGTTCTGGGTCACGTTTCAATAACATCGTCTAAGCAACCCCATCCGGGATCTCGAACTCACATCAATGTGCAAGTAGGCCTACCTATATTACTTCTCCATATATATTTTTATAGTAATAAATTTGGGAAAATCCTTTTTAACTCATTAACTGAGATTTAATTCATAAGAATGAAATGAGCCAAATCGCTGATTTCTTCCTTAACCTCCATACTATAACTATAGATATATTTTTTTTAAACGCAGCACGGCAGTATCAGCGGACCACTGTCACCATCCTCAGCTGTTTTTCACACGACTGTCAATTTTTTCTTTTACCGGTAATTATCCAAACTAACTGCCATCCCAAATGGGTGTTCTTTTGAAGGAATTATTTTTCTAAACTGTGCCATCTGGTGTTTCTTTCCAGGAATCATTTTTCTCTAAAAAACTGGCCATCATCCCGTTGTATTTTTGGAAGAACTTTATAATCAAAGCCTCGGGTTATGATTACATAAGAATATTCAAAAAATTACAACAGATGGGCAGTTTAGAAAAGGATTCACCTTACAAAAGAACAACAGGTATAAAGGCAGTTTAGAATATAATCACATCTCAAAAGAACACCAGATGGCAGTTTGGATAATTACTGGTAAAAGAAAAAATTGACAGTCGCAAAAACAACTGAGGATGGTGACAGTGGTTGCTGATACTGCAGTGCTGTGTTTAAAAAACATAGAAGTATGAGGTAAGAAGAAATCACGATTCATTTAATTCTTATATATTTTTTTAGTTGAAATTGGATTTTAAAAATGTCAATGTCCTTAGAAAATATCCAGGTTTATCAAATATATATATTAAAAAAAACTGTGTTCTATTATGTCAAAAATTTTATTGATTTTTTTGTACAATAAAGAATTACAACCATAAAATTAGATGGTCCATTTTGAAAGAGTTTTATGGATTTTCTAAATGGAAAAAGAGATAAAGTGTATTCTCTTTTTTTATTTAGCTTCAGTTTGTCTAATGAAAAGATGTTAAGAAGGAAAATTATGTAGATTATGGAATAAAATAGTTCATAAATAAGAAAAATATATTAACGTATCTTAACTCTTATGATTATATGTAGTTTGAGACAAATTAAATTCTATGAATGGTTTGCTTTTGTCATTCC
Source organism: Diploptera punctata (assembly GCA_030220185.1). Taxonomy (NCBI): domain Eukaryota; kingdom Metazoa; phylum Arthropoda; class Insecta; order Blattodea; family Blaberidae; genus Diploptera; species Diploptera punctata. The sequence continues at coordinate 3,500,100 of JASPKZ010000007.1, forward strand.
CAAAACTAATGTAACAGTAAATGAACTTAACTTAAAAATGAAAGATTAATAAATTGAAACTAAACAATATGATTAAAGGTTTATGATTCTTCCTCAGCAACAGGTTCACCAGCACTGGATGCAGCAGATTCACTTCCATTGGATACTTCACATGCACTTTGGAATAAACCAAGTGCAGTCATTCTTTCTTCATCTTTTATTGGATCATAGGTCCTTGAAAGGGTAAAAAAAAAATAAGTGAGAAAATAAAATAAAAAGCTGTTTAGACAAAAGATTTTCTCCTCAAAAATTAAATATGAAGCAAATTTTAATTTCCATAAAAAAAATACTTTTGGACACTATGTGGACCATATGCCCAGATCCAAGATTCCTAAAACAATTTTAAAATACGGTACCAACCAAATAGTAAAAGATCATGGAATGGCCTAGAAAGGCATGGTTGGAAAAATATATTTTGCAGACCATAATAGTACTTTTAGGACTACAGTATGAAAAGAAGATAATGCTGATAAACAATACTTACTTATGAAAATCAACATAACGTTGTTGCCTAGGTCTACAGTAGAGCATATTGAAGATTAAGGCTGCAGCACCACCAAGGCCAACAGCTATTAAAATCTGACGATGAAAAGCAGCCATGCAATGTCCTCTTAATTTAGGTTTGGGAAGTTTATGTAGTCCTGCTCTGTGCTCACAAGACATGTTTTACGGTGTTTTTGAATGTGAAGTCTGAAAAACACAAAAATCTGAAAATAATTGGTGATGAAGCAATGGATTACGAAGAAATGTTACTTGTTAAAGTTCAGTAGAAAGGTGGCTGAACAAACTGAGATATCGTACCTTTGGTGCAAAGCTATAGGATGCATTCTGGTTCAAGTCACCATGGGGAAGAAATTTTTTCATGATATTTTGGCCATGTATGGGACCTAAGCACAAATCAGCATTGTGAGGAATTTTTCTATGACTATTTAACTCATGCCCCAAATGGGAGTCAATGACCAATCACGTTTCAATGATTTCTGTTTTACAACCAATCAGAGTCGTGTTTCACCAAATATTTATCAGTGTTATAATTACCATATTAAAGAAAGCTCCTCCTTACAATATTGTGTTCCTTTGGCAATAAATAGTATGATCTGGTTGCAGTGATAAACAAAAGAAGCAGTAGAAGCGTCCTATCGTTTCTCATTTGTTTTCAAACATCGCCGTTTACATTAAATATATAAATATTTTAAAATAACTATAGTTAAATAATGATTTGTGAGTAAAGATCTTAATTTTATTCGTTAAATAGTCCTAACAAATGCCACTCTTGATTTCCAAATTCTCTAGATAAATTTGGAAATCACTCGTGGCATTACTTATGATAAATAGTGGTTCCAAAATGAGAAAACCAGCTCTAAATTATGTCAACAAGATATTGTTATTTGATCTGCTATTTTAGTTTATTAATGAAAAGAGTAATTTTTAAGATCATATGATTTGACAACATGAATATTATTCTGTTGCTAGATCTATCCACTATCACAGGCAACAACAAGAATGGAAAGACAAACTGTTAATAAGCAATGAAGGTTCATAGAGGCATGGACTCGGGGATCCATGATTTTTAGTCAAAAGGATGAGAAGGAGACTAACATTATGTTCTAATTATCTTTAATCCGAGAAAAGAAAAAAGAGTAAAGACTTTTTTTTTTCCCCCACCTTTCTGCTGTCTAGGATAATAACTAGGCCATCTAATCCACAAGCAGTTGCCTTACTACCTGAGATGCCTTTTGTTGTGTTGTATTCCTTAAACTTCCTTAAGTCCGTACATGTTCAAAATGTTGACTTTCTGCTACACTTTACTTCCAACAAAGACATTGAACAGAGTGACATACCATTTGGATTGTTGCTAATGGAATACCATTGATGGCATGTTCAATCTGATCTCTCGGTTACTCTAGTATCTGTGGTTTTGTAGCATACAACATGTTTTTTAAAGTTCCCCAAAGGTAGAAGTCTAGAGGGGTTAGATCGGGAGAGCGAGGCAGAAACTCCATATCACTTTCTCTTTGCCCTATCTATCTCTTATTAAATTTACAATTGAGAAAATTTCTCACATCGGTATGAAAGTGAGGTGGAGCCCCATCTTGTTGGAAGTAAACCTCATTTTCATTTTCAAAGAGATCATATAAGACATGGAATCATAACTTCCAACATTTCCAGGTAAGTCTATCCTGTGACAGTCTATTTGAAGACGTATGGCCCAATTAATCCTTTGGAAGACAGACCACACTATAACACTACTCCTGGAAGATTGACAGCCATTTCTTCAACTATGTTTGGGTTTTCATAGACTAGTACACACGATTATGCTGATTAATTGTGCCATCAAGTTTAAATGTGATCAAGACTCTTGGCCATGATCCAGAAGCCCAGGAACTTCTATCTCAATCTCGTGTCTCCAGTCGTGAATGCCTGAATAATTAATTACAATTGTTGGAGTATTTCTGACAATAGTAAGAAACCAGGATCTGACCATGCAAACTATGGACATGTATTATGTACATCATTTATGATCTGTATTTCTTCATGTAGATCCACTTTCTCCTGTTATTTTTTTCTATCTATAATAAATGAAGGAAAGAGACAAGATCATTACAAATGGTAAGGTTGAAACCAGTGGTTAGTTTTTGGTTAGGTTTTAAGATAGTTTAGTTTCAAATTTAAAAAGCTAACTTGAATAGTTAATCTAGCAATCTTGAAATGGAGGGTTATTAATAGTTAAGTAAAATAAACTAATGTATGAATATTCACCATCATTTTTGTAGATTACATTATAAAGGGATAATGGTTAAAATTCCCTAAAAAAGGAGATATATTTATATGTGTTAACTGGAGATGCATTATAATACTATCAATTCCAAGCAAAATCTTTTTGAGAATAATCTTAAACCGAATACAAGGAGCAACTGAGAGGTTATTAAGTGGAAATTAAGCTTTAGACCTCAGAGATCATGTATTGACATAAATACAGTCAGAATCATCATGGAACAGTCTTTAGAATGGAGAATCCCTTTTATTTAGCTTTAGTGTCTTTGCTAAATCTTTTGACTCTATCAAAAGATAGGAAATATGGAAGAAGCTGACACAAATTGGAATACCAGAGAAGATTATAATTCTTATCAAAAGTATGTGTAAAACTATGTACGTTGTACATCACACCAGGACAGACTATCTGAATCTTTTCCCTGTTGGAGCAGTGTAAGACAAGATTGTTCACTATCACCATTGTTATTTGTATTGGTCTTAGATGACAATGGCAAATGCATCCAATTAAAACGTAGAGGGATTCAATGGGATCTGAAAGTTAGACTTGAAGAAATAGAATATACCGACAATGTTTATTGGTACACAGATTCTCTGACATTGAAAGCAAATTAAGAGATCTAGAGAAGGCAGCAAGCACAGCTGGACTGTGCCTGAATAAATAAAAAATCAAAATACTGAGAGTAAGTAATGTAGATGAAATGCAATAGCAGCTCAATGGTATGGAAATAGAGGACATAGCTGAATTCCACTATTTAGGAAGTATGGTATTAAAAAAAGGAGGATCTGAGGAAGATAATAAGGCTAGAATTATAAAATCAAAAGCTGTATTCACACAATTGCCACCCATATGGAGATCTAAACAAATCTCAACTAGAACTAAATTAAGACTATTCAATAGCAATGTGAAAAGTGCATTGCTATATTGGTGTGAGACTTAGAAAGGAACATTGCATTATGTAAAAAATTGCAAGTATATATATAAACAGATGCCTGAGATTTATTTTTAAAATCTGGTGGTGTAAAACCACATCAAATGATGAATATGGAAGATAACATCACAAAATGAAATCTGAAAGGAGATTAAATGGAAATGGATTGGACCACTTTCAGAAGAGAACAAGGCAGTGTGCCAAAGAACTCTAGAACGGAATCCAAAGTGATTGCCTAGAAAAAAGAGGAATACCAAAAATTACATGGCATAGCACTGTAATAACATAAATTAAACAAGGGAAAAGCAGTGTATAAAACACTGACTCTTCCAACTCTTGTATGGTAGTGAAGTGTGGATGTAGAAACAGAAAGATATACAAAGACTTAGATCTCCTAAAATGAGATACCTTCGGAGGACTGCAGGATACACATACTAGATCACAAAAAAAATGAAGACATCTTAGAAGAACCTTTAGAAAACAAAATTTCTGATTATAAGTCAAGATGGATGCAACATGTTCATCGAATGGAAGATCACAGGATACCCAAACAAATGTTAAGATATCAACCCGCAGGAAGAAGAAGACCAGGACGTCCACTCAAAAGACTTCTGGATGGTGTTTCTCTTGAGGCCAAAACAGGTCAACAAATGGCAAATTCATGAATGTACTATGATGATGATGATGAAAAGCATTGCTTTCTTTCACAAATGCCTTATGATTATCCAAGGGGAATGACAGGAACTACTACTATTATATTATAAAGATTCTTGTAAAGATTTCCATCATCCACCATTGACATGCTAGACCTGACATGGCTTCACTGCAACCACTTTAACTCACTTATTTCAGGTTTCTTGTTATGCCTTTACATCTAGCTTGGAGAACATTGTTCCTGATAGTTGAATGCAGGCTTTCATGACCGATAATCATAATGTTAAGTGATTCTAGACTATGTGGCCGTGATCCATTACTGGTGTTCCTACCAGACATTTCTCCCTCGATTGTGAATGTGTGGTGGACTGCTGGAAAATTTCAATAGAAAAGAAGAAGGAATCAAATTGGCTAAAGCCCAGTATAATACATTATACAATAGATGTATTAACACAATCAATAACAAAGAGACAGTTCAGAACCAATCAGACATTAGATTGACGATGACTAGCCAATCAGCAGCAGCCATGCCCAGCCACTCTGTGTCTACCACTAGTATAAATAACGGCTTCCAGCAGTCCATTGAAGCCCACCGAGTCCCTGCAGCCATCAGCCAGCTCCCTGCTCCCTAGCGCAGGGCATCGGACCTGTAGGTCCAAGAGCTAAACCGTCTGACGGATTCCCTAACCATCTATGATGGAGTCTACAGATTCCCCAATTGCGCATAGAACACAGCGCAGACAAAATATCAATCTGACAGATCCTAAATTGGTAGCAATAGCTATCACAGCCAGCCCAATAAAAAAATTCTGTAAAGGCGCCCCTCTCCCTGCCGCACCACCATCCTCTGGTGGCGGAGCGCCGGAGAATTGTGCGACCAAGGATAAGTGCACAAGCGTAAATAAAAGATCTCCAACGTTGCTAATATACCGAGAATCCTCGTCGCTGTTGGCAGCTGTGAACGCGGAGTTCAAAACTGCTGGATACAATGCATTCACTTTGCACTTGTACACCATCCGGCACAAGGGTGCGACTGGATTCAATTCCAGCGCTAAATAAATACAAGCAGCTGCTTGCCCAGCACGCGATCCCGCACGTCAATGGCGAGGATCAAGTAAAGAAACGGTCGTCCTTTCGCATCATTATAAAAGGCATAGACCCAAGTGTGGATCCATCTTAAAGATCTAGGGTTCGAGGTCTTTAAGGTGGTCAACATGACCTCCGGTAAGACCAAGAACCCAATGCCAATGTTCTTGGCAACCTTGGCAGATGGAGAGAAATCCCCAGAGGCGCTAAAAATAAAGAAACTTTGCTTCTTTAAAGCTAAAATCGAGCCCTTTTGCCAATTAAACAGGACCACCCAGTCCCGACAGAAGGAACAGGCAGCTTCGCCTGCTCCAGCACCAAACAGTAGTGTATCAGTAGAGCCAGCTGCTCCAGCATCACTGCCAGTCCCCCTCCCCCCTTCTTCCAGCGGTAGACCGACAGTGGACCAATCAGCTTCCAGAAATATGGAAATTGATAAATCCACACAATGTAAAGCAAAAATTTCGGCCAAAAAACACGAAAGTATCCAGACACGCAAGTCTCAAATGTTCAATGATCTCATCGATCAAGTGAACGAGCAACTCCAGCACTTTCCGGACGAAATAGTGGTATTTATTTCGTTTAACAGAAGCGAAAATAAGTACAAACTTCGAACGGAAAGGTGCTAAAATTAAATGGTTTTTTCACCGGTTTACCATAAAAAAAACCGAAGAAGCTGATTTTTCGATAATTTTATTAACTTGCTAGGGTTTTCGGTGGTTTTCCCTAGCGTTAAGACAAATGTCGGAGTGGTTCCCTAGAGTCCACCAGTAAACTTACAATCCCATCTAAATTTACTTAATCAATATTATTTTTAAATTCCAATTTAAATAAATTTCCAAATTCAAAATTTCGCATAATCAGCAGCCCTGAAAAGAGCCTTTTTATTTTTTCTTCTGCACAGAGCGACTTCTACTCGGATCTCCAGCATCATCCTAATCTAATCTAAATTATTAAATATAATCTGGCCAATCCTCTAATCGCGGCTTGCGGATGGAGCTCCAACAACCTGGAAGGCGTACTCTTGAATCAACATTCATCAGTGCATCCTCAGGATAACAGCGAACATCAGAGCACAGATCCCTCCGGTGGAAAGACTATAGAAGATTGATACAGCCATCATATTGAAAATTCATGAATAATTAACTTCCTAATATATTTATCCATGGACAAAGAGGGCATAAAAATAAGTCCCTATATTGTCAGGGACATTTCAGTGTCCCATACTTTGTCTGGTCTGGTCCATTGCTCATTCACAGTAGAGCCTCCAACCAGGAAACAACACCTAGAAGTACTCGCCACTGAAGGTGCCCTATGCAGTTGAGAGAAAAACGTCTGGTAGGAACACCAATAATGGACCATGGCCACATAGCCCGGAATCACTCAACATTATCATTGTTCCTTATGTACCTCACCCTTACAAACAGTACCCTACTTTGAGCTAACCACATCCCACATGACATGAATTGGGGTCAGACTTTTAAAGACTGTCATGAAAATATGTAGAAACCAGATTGAACTATTAATCTTCAGGAATAAGTTTACAAAAGTGGAAACATTTACATATCTAAGAACAGTGAAACATTTAAATGGGAAAATGCAGACTGAAATTAGTAAAAAATAGAGGACATTTAAAATTTATCAAAAGAATTAATTTGGAATAGACATTACCCAACAAGAGTAAAATGACTTTGTATATAACATATTTAAAACCAGTTTTAATACATGCATCTGAGATTTGGACATATAAAAAAAAAAGGATTTGAGCAGAATCCAAGTTACAGAAACAATAATTCGTATGTGCAATAAAATAAAAGAAGAGATAGGATACAAAATGATGAAATTAGGGAGACATTAATGGTGTAAAAATTGATGACATAGAGAAAAATAGATTAAAATGGTTCGGATATTTGAAAAGAATTAATGAGAAAATGTTAAATATCAAGGTGTAAGGAAAACAACCATGAGGAAAATTAAGGTAAGTTGGATTAACCAAGTGAATGTGGATGAAAGAGGATTGAAATGGTAAGAATTGAGAGAAAGAAAAGCATTGGAGGATAAAGACGAATGGAGGCGTATTTGGAATTGATCTTCCAAAACGAGGACATGATTAAAGGATGACAATGATATTAGACAAAGATATAATTAATTATCATATTGTCACTACTTGCAATTGGGTCCAATTTCCATGTTGTTTTGGCATAATAAAAACAAAAAGATGATGTAAAAAAACTCCAGAATAACTTTATTCAATTCTATAAATGCTTACTGATATTTCACTAACAAATTGCTCTAATTAATCTTGCTTAATAGTTTATCTATCACACAATTATTTTACATCTCTGACGAGTCCACTTCCTGCAGTTTCTTTTTTATCACCACTCACTGTATTGCTGCTGTCAATTCACAACTGACTGACTTTTTGTCCCTGGCAACATTTATATAGGCCAGGGATTGAAACTTCTCAGCCCTCAATCGAGACCTTTCCAGTATGGAAATTTCTGACATCAATCTTTCCCGAGGAGGGAAGTAGAGGCGTAGAGAAATCTCTGAAACGGAGTCCAGACGCATTGGTGATCTGTGTGGGTTTTTTGACTTGCAAGTCAGCGACTCACAAATTTATTTCTACCAATGCAAGACCACTATTCTCACCTTTGTCCTCAAAATTCAAATGCCACTATTACGATGTGTCACAATATATGGGTTGGAAGTAAATATAAATAAAACTAATATATAGTCTCATATACAAATATATTATTAAATGGGAATTGACACTTAACAAAAAGTGTCAGAAATTTGAAGAAGAGGCAGAATTCAAAAGGAACAATAATTACAAGTGATACTTGACGCCTACTGGAAACATGTGAAATGAAAGTTCTGAGAACAATAGAAAACATATCATTAAGAGATCACATTAGAAGTGATAAGATAAGAGAAAATTTACAAATAGAACAAATTTCAAATTGGATAAACAAATGAAGGAAAGAATGGAATGGACATATAAATAGAATGTCAAATGACAGAATAGTTAAAATAGCTAGGGATAAATTCCCAACTGGGAAAAGAGATATTGAATGCCCGAAGAAAAGATGGAAATATACAATTATGGCAATATATTGAAGAGAAACAGACACCTTGTCTATATTGGATGGAAGAAGAAGAAGAATTAGAAAAAAGGAATGAGATGCAGAAGGAAATCAAACATAGACTCAACTCTGAAAATTCATTTATTATGCATTATGGGAACTTTTCTCATCTCAATTTCTGTAAAAAAAAGTTAAACTAAAAATATGTAAAATTGTGGTTCTTCCAGTTAAACTAAATTGGTGCAAAATATATTATCTTACTTTAAGAGAGGAGAAAAAATTACAAGTATAAGAGACTAAAGTTTACTTAACAGTGAGCTACATGATCTTTTTGGAAAACAAGATATAATAAGAACAGTTAAGTCTCATGGATTGTGGCTCGAATGAGAATAAAAGAGGGAATAGAAATTTCTTGGAGAAAAACTAGAGACAAAGTACCCAGTTAGGAGGTCAAGAATAAGATTGGGATAATAACATTAATCATGATTTGAAGGTTGTGAATCATATAGGGAATTATTAAAAAATATTAGCTCAGGATATGGATGTATGGAGAGGTTATATCTGTGTGCCATGATATTCCAGGTTTGATAATACCAATTGGAAGGTTATACCATCACCTCATTTTGAGTATCATGCAACTAGGTGAGAAACTGGAATTGTGTATTTAGTGCAAAGATATATCTTCAAATCCTGAGTTCTTTGCGATTGTATTATTTTATTTACTAGTATGTAAAAATACATAGAATGGACAGATTTCTGTTTCAAATCTTAATTTTGCATATAGGTATAAATTATTACTGCTATATATAGTCCACCGCTGTGGTCTTGAGATAACTTGCTGCCTTGTCACACAGCAGGCCCGGGTTCGATCCCCGGTCGGGGCAGTTTTTCTGGGTGAGGTTTTTATCGGGGTTTTTCTTCATCTGTAAGACAAATGTCAGGAAAACTTTAAGGTCCAAACGGTCCCCGAAATCATATGGCCATCATCATCATCATCCTTAACCGGTGTGGAAAGCAATGGGAAGCTACCAACCTACAATTCCCTAGTAAAGCTGCAAAGCATAGCATGAAAATTCTATGATTGCAGTGAAAGACCTGCCCTCGGGCAGAATTACTATGGATGGATATATATATAATACTTTTTGGGAAAGCTTTTAGTAAATTTTAAGCTTTAAAGTTAATTGAATTGTTAGGTTTAAGAAGAGAATGAAGATAAAAAAGTCAAAATTACTTTTTGTGCTCTAAAATATATCCAAGTTTTGCTCTACATGTGGCTGGTAAGGAGAAGACCAAAACCAGTCCCTAGAAGAAAATATAGGACCAAGAATTCAGCAAAAGGATTAAGAAGGAAATGAATCCTGCACTTATTTCCTTCTTCTACCTTGTAAGTGTTCACTAAATGCAGCTCAATTACTATGGATATGCAAAGATATTGGAACATGAAGTATTAGATAACTCATCAAATCATTTATCTTTTATGTTCATTAATTTATGTGGTTTCCAGAATTATTGTTGATCTCAGTGTAGAAACATTTCAAGTATGTTGTCATATACGTATGCATATAACAATGATATCTTTTGATTCTGATGAATTGCAAAGGAAGTTGCTGGTTTCCCAAAGAGGAAAGAAGGATTCTTAATTACCGGTACTAGTTATACAAAAATATGGTGAAGCATGTGTGAGTAACTTTACTGGTGTTTATGTACCAGAAAAATTTATGTCACATGTTCCTTGTTCATGTAGATTAGAACTGACAAGTTCTCATTTTATGACAAGCAATTGTATGCTAATTCTGCTTATGATGGACTCCAAAAATAAGCAATATTATTTCCACATGGGACTAATAACACAGTGTGACAATGAAATTTGCCACAGAACAAAAATATGTGATTGTTATGTAGTTCAGTGTCCTGATGACAATGTGAAAACTATTGTTCGCTACCATCTAAACTCTCTTTTGGAAACGAAATTTTATCTGTGCTTGGCTGCATTATTTATGTTGTCACAGTGCTTATCTTCTTCTCAGAATGCAGACTGGTTACACAAAATATTGTTGTTTCTTGTGTAATTGGGATAGTAGGGCAAAGAAAGACTGTTATGTAATCAAAGAATGGCCTTTGAGAGAAATTTTTAATCCTGATGAAAAAAATGTGTTGCATGAACCCCTTGTTGATAAAAACAGTGTGCTGTTACCACCAATCCATCTGAAATTAGGCTTTATGGAGAATTTTGTGAAAGCAATGGACAAAGATGGCCAGGGTTTTCAATTTTTGCTATGTAAATTTCCTGCAATTACCGTAGAATTGAAAAATTGATGAAGGAATTTTCATTGGGCCTCAGATCCAAGACTTAGGGCCGCATGTAAATACATTAGTCTCTATTAAGGTAGAATTTTTTATCACTCACCTCATATTGTTTGAACAATATGAGGTGAGTGATAAAAAATTCTACCTTAATGAATATACCTCATAGTGAGAATTCCTAAAATAAGACATTAGTCTGTACTCAAATTACTTCCAGTCACTGGTGAGCTGACTTTCCGTGAGCAAGTGCAAAGATTGAAAATTAGCTACCCACTAACTGGTCATGCATGAAAGTCGTCGTTTTCGTAATATTGGCAAGAAATTACCCAGAATTCTCAGTGATAAAACCACTTCCGTTATTTTCGTCTGCTAGAGGAAAGCATTTATGCTTGCGTCCTGCAAATAATACTGTATACGACGACATCTGCATCGTGCAATATTACGCCGATTCTCCTGTTCTTCCAGTTGAATTCTTTGGTAGACTCTATCAAATTCCTCTTCTCCGTGTATACCGAAAACATGATCGAAGTCTTCAAGGTCCGACATCTTGGATAAAGCAGCAAGGTATGCGGCAAGGTTTCAAACTACATCGGTTACCATCGGTTCCCATCGGGTTGCTCACAATTCGTTTCTCTGCTAAGTCACCTCGCTAGGTAGCTTAGGAATTTCAACAATTATTATCGCATGAACAGATTTTTGAGTACGCAAAAACGTATTTGGATGCAACTTTCTCAGCAGAGTACAGGCAGAGAACGACTTTTACGGTCTAATGCATTCATAGATTCGAGCCTTAATGAAAGATATTACCTTTGAATAGTTGCTGACAGATACTGAGAAGGTAGCTTGGCTTGCATTGAAAGTTGTATGCGACAATTTCTTGGGAAACATAATATCTGAGAATTACAGGGAACTAATGGAACACATGCTGGATTGTTACAAGGCTATGTGGTGTAACATGTCTCTGAAATTACATTTCCTTCATTCCCTTTTGGATTTCTTCCCACCTAATCTTAAACATGTGAGTGACAAACATGGTGAGCAATTTCACCAAGATATCACTACCATGGAAAGATGATATAAGGGAAGATGGTCACTAAACCTTTTGTTGGATTACTGCTGGACACTCCTACAAGAAGTTTCACCATCCACCCACAAACAGAAAGTTTCCAACTTGTAAATATATTATAATACAAACAATTAATTTTGTTACATGATCTGTATAATCAACTGTGGATTCCTCCTGTATTGTTACTGAGTTGTTTCCAAGTTTCTTGAAAATGGTATATGTGGTGTTATCTTTTCCAGAAAAATTGATACGTAATGGAACATTTCTAATTTCATTTTTGCAATCAACTTATGTGATTTATTAAGAACATATACTTTCATCTCATGGCAAGACACAAAGTTCAAATTTGTTGCACTGTGTAATCTGGAAGGATGATTTTTTTTTAATCAGTGGATGAATGAACATTCTGTTGCAAAATGTTGTTTTAGTCATTCTATTTTTCACTTTTATCTTACAAACTAAACAAAAATATATTTTATTTATCATTCATGAAGTTATTTATTATTTTTATCCAGCTATAACTTCAAAAGTTTTAAGAAGAAAATAAATCCAAGTTATAGTGTTTGAGGTGGGGCAGGATGCAGCAGGTGACATTCCATCATTTTTTAAATGATTTAAAAAAGCATCCCATTACTTCACTAACACCACTCTGAAATGTTTTCTTCATGCTATTAACTTCTATAGGATGTCAGACAAAACCTGCATCATAGGCACTATCATAATTTTGTTTTAATTGTTGTTTACATTTTATTTGATTTAAATATATCCCATGATGTGGGACTTGTCAGACACTCTGTAGTTTATGGACATGTCAATTTAAAAATATTTTCTTTATTTCAAATAATTAAATATAGCCTAATCAAGTTGTCTATTACCATAATAACTTTACCAACAACCATTGTCCCCTAGGCAATAATGTTAACTCATAATGGTTGAATATATTTGTAAAATATACAGGATGGAAGTAATATATATGAGATAAGTATGAATTCCTTGTGGTAAATACAATAAATATGTAATATATTTAGGATCACTAGCCATTATTATAAAGCATGGCATCAATGAATTTCTGTACAAAATATTTTTTCATGAGAAAACTATAGCATAGATTTGTTGTTGACATGCAGATTACCAATTCTCTGTAGCCCCAATAGATAGATTAACCAATTCAGAAAACAATGAAAACATGAGGAAATATTCTAAAGGTATGTAATGCATGCTATTTTTAAACAACTGTAATATTTTATTTTCATCGGAGAAAATTTTTTTTTAAAACTCGCCTCATAAATTTCGGATTTTTCACAAAACCGCAGTTTCAGATGACATCTCGTCCACTCTCCAAGTCAGAGTTGTGACTGAGGAATGGATGAGATGTCATCTGAAATTGCGGTTTCGTGAAAAGCACGAAATTTATGAGGTGAGTTTTTAAAAAAAATGTTCTCCGATAAAATTAAATGATTATTACCTCATAATGTTTACTTCCCAACATTATTTTAACATAACTGTAATATGTTCATAGTCAATAAAACAATGACTATACATCTCACATATTACCGTATATTATCATATATTATCGTAATTATTGACGATTTATTATTAATTTAACACTTCTCATTGAAGGATAAATTATATTTGAAGAGAAAAATTTTCGCCTAGACCGGGACTTGAACCTGGGACTTACAACGTACATAAGAGAAAAATTTGCGTCTAGATCGTAACTCGCCTCGGTAGCTCAGTTGGTAGAGCACTTGGCCCGGAAAGCCAAGGGTCCCGGGTTCGAGTCCCGGTCTAGGCGAACATTTTTCTCTTCAAATATAATTTATCGTAATTATATCTATAAATTAATTTAATGGAGACAAACAATCACAGTTTTTTTATTCAACCTCAAGAACTGTGAATAGATATACACTGTAGTAAAATTCTTCTCTATATCAGAAGAGGATTCTGAGTTCCAGTAAACATTTTTGGTAGCTGCTTAGTATAAAAACTCTATTACTTATACATAAACACATAGAAATACATTGTATAATGGAAATTATAATGATAAATGAGGAAAATTTAAAGATGTGACTGAATTCAAATACCTATGAATAAAAATTACAAACAGAAATGAGATGCACAAACAATTTAAACATTGGTTCATTACTGGAAATGCATGCTACTAGCATTACAGGAATTCTTGTTGTCCCAACTTCTCTTAAAAACATTAAACTGAAAATATATAAAACTGTTACTCTCCCAATTATATTAGGCTTATATGGTTGCGAAACATGGATTCTTATTTTAAGGAAGGAGTACTTGGGAATAAAGTTCTTAGGAAAGTTTTTAGACCAAAAGGAGATAAACAGACAGGCAAATGGAAAAAATTACATATCAGTGAGCTACATGATCTTTATGGAAAACAAGGTATAATAAGAACAATTAAGTCTCATAGACTGCAATGGATAGGACATGTGGCATGAATGGAGAATGAAAGAGGAGCATTGAAATTCCTTCTAGGAAAATCAGAGGGAAAGGGCCCAGTAGGTAGGCCAAGAATGATGTGGGAAAATAACATTATTATACAGGGGATGATTGGAAAACATTAGTTCAGGATAGGGATGTATGAAAAGCTTATGCTACAGGGACATGAACCTACGGGTTTGATAGTGCCAGTGAGCTATTATTTATAAATATATTTTTTTATTATTTCTCCTAAACTTGATTCTTGGGTTTTTCTTCTTCTTAAACTTGTCAATTCAGTTAAAAATTTGTTTCATAATTGTGCATAAAGTTACCGATTTTGAACTAGTTGAATTCAGTGAACTGCAATGTAAAATTTATTTATATTTTTCTAGTGATGTCACTCATTGTTATAAGTGATTTTCAGTCATGTTTTAATAAATGGACTTTTTTTTTAAGAACAAGAAATTTTAAAAGTTAACTGAGGGTAATTCAATCTAAGTAATAACATACACTAGAAAAAGGACCAGTATAAGGTTAGTATGAGTAAAGAGAATGCAAGAATGGAAACAAACAGTAAACAGTGGAATTTCAATAACTAGGAATAAAATAATTCAAACAATATTATATGCTGTATCACATCAAAAAATTTACAAAAGTTGTAATTCTATGTGACTCCAAAGCAGCCATTCTTGCTATAACACGAGACACAACACCCAAAAGCATCAAAATTATCGAATGTCACAAAATGATAAAACAATTATCCCGTCTACATAAAAAAGTTGTACTTCAATGGATTCCGGCCCATTGTGGAGTGACAGGCAA
Source organism: Diploptera punctata (assembly GCA_030220185.1). Classification (NCBI taxonomy): domain Eukaryota; kingdom Metazoa; phylum Arthropoda; class Insecta; order Blattodea; family Blaberidae; genus Diploptera; species Diploptera punctata. The sequence goes on from JASPKZ010000007.1 coordinate 3,515,306, forward strand.
TGAAATAGCCGATTTTATAGCCAAGAAGGGTAGCAAAATTGTTTCAAACCCAACTTCTGCTCCAGTTTCCTTTCACTCTATCAAAAGAATTATCTCAAATAAATACATCAATAGACTTAGAGAAGAATACACCACCAAAACATCTGGAAAGGAATGGGAAAATCTACAAGCTTATGACATTACTACATTACAAAGAAAATCTGCAGTAGCAACATTCAGACTGTTAACGGGACATGACTGCTTGAATAAACACCTACACAGAATTGGCATAACAGATTCACCTAAATGCCCTTTTTGCAATTTAAATGAAGATATGGAAAGAAACCATCTCCTCCGTTGTCCAGCCTTTGTAGAAGAGACCAGCCTTTCTGCTAAATATTGGAGTGCAAGAGAGCGAATGATTTCATTATCAAGTGCTCGACATTAGATACCAACCAACCAACCATATTATATGCTGATGATCAAATAATATTATCAGATTCCGAAGATAGCTTACAAATAGCAGCATATCAATTATTCAAAATTGCCAGCAAATATAATATGAAAATTTCCACATCAAAATCCAAAACAATGGCAATGTGTGGAAAAAACATACAACGGGTGAAAATTGAGATTGATGGAAAAATTATAGAACAAGTGTCAGATTTCTCTTACTTAGGAAGTGTATTTGCAGAGTATAAGAGTGACATTGATTCAAAATTACAAAAATATAATAAAATGAATGGGGTAATACGAAGACATTTTGGTAAACAGATGAGGACAGAGACAAAACTAAGATTACATAACATCACATCAAAAGCTGCTCTAAAATATGGAAGTGAAATTTGGATTTTAAATAAAAGAAACTCTCATAAACTTCAAGTAAGCCAAATGCGCTTCTTACGATCATTGTTAGGAGTTAATAGACTGGATCACCAAAGGAACACTATTATCAGAGGAAAACTTGGAGTAACAAGTTTAAATGAAGATATACAAAGATACCAACAAGAATGGAAAAATCATCTGAGAAGAATGGCAAGAAATAGACTTCCAAAATTGGCATTCCAATTTACCCCAACTGGACATAGGGACCAAGGAAGACCAAAACATCGGTGGAAAGATCAAGACCATCTTCGCTAGGTTTACCGTACAGGCCACATGGCCTAAAACGAATTTGTTCATGATGAATGATGATGATGATGAGTAATTTTAGTTACCTTTTTAAATTAAATACTGATGTATGTATATGTGAAGCAAAACTCAACATATTATGTGTAAATAGTAGTGAAACTAAAATTTATAGAACGGACCAGGCATCTTAAAGTAGTCATTCCCTAAAATTAACTAGTTCAAAAGTCATACCTTTCTACAGAATGACCATTGTAGTTTTGAATAAAATAAAATTATAGATATTATGTATTATTTGTTCTCAATTATCTACGTCAATAGCCGGATATATTAAATTTAATTAAAACTATAGCTATTAGATATTTTTAACTTACTTTGAAATATTTGGTTTTGAATATTTTGAAAATATTTTATATTTAAGAACTTGGAAAACCCGCTTAAATGCATATAATTACGTCATCAAACGCGTTCTAGAATTGCTATAGAATGGTCTGTTAGATAACATTGGTCAAGAATTTTGTTTAATATTCCGAACAGTCGTAAGGCGTCTTTCTTCCCATTGGCTATTTTGTGGGTTATCGCTGGCTATTTGACTATTCGTGGTCATATCGTTCTCTATGGTCATATCTTTCTCATTAACTTCTCTGATAGAATTATCTCCATTATCTGTCCATTATACTGTTACACGGTAAGATTTTCTGCACTTATATTTTAATATTCTGTTGATTATTACTAAATATTTAATACGATTGATTACAATTACTCAGCGTAAATCATTAATATTAAATCTAACATTGTTAATATTTCCGAGAAAAATACATCGAACTTTCCATTTTGGTTGAAGGACGATTATTAAAAAAAAATTGTTACAGCTGTAACACAGATAATATTGGACAATTTTGAATACAATATTATGTAAAATTTTGCTATAAAAATCGTGAACATATGATTTTGTGTTATACGAATCGACGTTTTATAAGTTTTTTTTTATTGTTTCAGATGGCAGACAAAGCTGTGCAAAGGCTTTCCAAGCCCCAAATGAGGGGATTGCTGAATGCTACTACAAGACTTCATATTCCTATAGCGCTAGCAGTTAGTGCTGTCACCACAGTTGTATTCAAATTTCTTTGGGTGGATAGGAGGAAGGCCAAATATGCAGAATTCCATAAGTACGTAAAATTAAAACTTTTATTTTATTACATATTTAGATAAAAACCATCAATTTATTTATTGAAATGTTACTATTATTTTCTTGTTGAATAGAGTGAGAAATGATTGGGTAATGAAAGTTTTATAGGTTATAATATACATACCTCAAATTTAAGAATTGTGATTTTGTTTTATAAATTTTATGAACATGATTAAAATGAATATTTCTGAGTGATACATATTTTTTGTTTTCAGAAATTATGATGCAGAAAAGGATTTTGAACGGATGCGGAAAGCTGGTGTTTTTAATAGTTGTTAACTCATCTTAGCTACACATCTAGTAGGTTATGTAATGTGCTTGTAAAGTGAAGTGACTGAAGAACTTTGGATATTATAAAAGTTTAAAATAGAACAACATGAACTGCTTCATTGTGAACATGTATTTCCTTTGCAAGTGTAAATGTAGGTCATGTACACATTTCTTCAAATAAATATGATATATTGAATATTGTTACTTTTTTTGGAAGTATTGGTTTACAATGTATTTAATGTAATGAAATATATACAATAACTAAATTTATGAAAGCACTTTCAACCCTGTGGGTAAGTTCTCTATGGTGGTAATAAGATACAAGAGTAGAGACATAGTAGAGATTTCCCCCCCCCCCCAATATTCCAAGGCCTTGGGAAACGTTACGTCACATTTCACGGCTTCCCAATTAATATGCCTCTACAACTGAGTAATCTAAACATTTTCCCAATGTATTCAAACATATTCTTTATATAATTAGGGGGAAAAAATGAGTTTTTCTGCAATCGCGCTTAATACGAAATTAAGAATTAATTTCCAAACCTACATGTTGTATAATGGAATAATGACAAAATGTTGCAAATAATAAGCAGAGTCAGATATTTGGGGTTGAAAATAACTCTGGTTTGGAAAATAATTACAATTAGACAGGAAATAATTATAATTTTCTTATTTCTTTTTGTTTATTTGATGACCAATGAAGTATTAGACGACGTGGTTTCCACCAATAGAAAATCTTTATTTGCTTATTTCAACCTGTCGTGTGGCGGGAATGGTACCCAGAATTCCTCTGATTGATTTGCGCATGTCAGTTCCGAGCATTGCAAATGGCGGCTCTTGTTATTGTTCCATGGCGTTTATGACTTCGTCCAAATTATGCCCGCTTTTTCTTCATTTTTAGGTAAGATGTGATAAGTTGTGAAAGAATTCAACGCAATGGATGTTTTTTACTTTTATTTAAATCATCGCAAGGTAGGTATCGTCTTCTTTAAAGCCGTATATGGTAGTCTGAAATTGGGGTAAGGAAAGATTTCCCATCTTCATGGGATCGGTTTTCGAATCTAGGATGAATAAATTAGATGTGAAATTATTATTTGTCGTTTGTTCTAAATGACTTAAAAGGCCATGGTTTCTTGTGTATGATTTAAAAGTGTGTTTAATGCTAGTATTTAGTGTCAAAACCGAGTGTTGAATGTAATTTTGACGGAAGTTTCTGAGCATGCTGCAAAAGCGGATTTTACACTCCCCCATGTCACAAAATGGAGGTCGGATTCCCCTTGAAAGCTTGTTCGAAAACTTTATGGAATATTACAATCAGAAATACATTAATTGTGATGAATAATTGTATAATGCCCTTAAAAATGCACTAGAGCAAATAATATGTGGTATACGTGCTAAAGTGATATATTTGACATGTAAATATAGCCGTTTGGTTTCCATCGCTGGTATCGTTTTATCCATAGCATTAGGGAGGTTAAGGAGTTGACTGGTGTTTATTGAGATCAAGAAATGTGTTTGTTTATTGAATTATGTTTGATTTTGTGGTGCAAATATACCAAAATGAAGAAATTACTAATTAAAATTATCATTAAATTGTGTATATGTGAATAGTGTCAGTTTGACATAAATTTTAATGGTCTTTAGATCATTATTATCCAGTGTTTTGTTTACTATGTGAAACGAAATTGAAAGTAATCAGAGGTCAGTAATAATTACAATAAGTTGAATGCTTAGTATGTATTAAATAAGTTTAAAGGTTAATATGAATTTTAATATGCCCTTAGAGGATACTTGCAATATGCAAAAACGTTGCATATTATCACAAATTCATAATCTTAAAAAGATTAGCCCAAAGGAAATATAATCACACCCATTTCTTGAATTACTGGATGTGGTCGGTTTTATGTCTCTCACAATTCTACACTTTCACTCTTATGCCACTGATGCACTAAACACTTGTAAACACGTTTAGTACTGTTTTAAACATTTTCCAATGATCTTCAAGCTTTTTTTACAATATTTTATATTTATATATTTACGTAAAACATGATCGTGGATAAATTACATGCTTCCTACTTTCCCATGTTGTTCCAACGTTGCCACCATTTGAAAATAATTCCAAACCATATTTAGTGATAGTGTACGTAAAATTAGTTTGTAGTTCATTCAATAGTATGCATGTAAATTGCTTTGTTATGTTAGGAAATGGGAAGTTGGTTTAAGTCCATTCTTTTAAGCATTTGTGAATACATGTAACTGTTTTCTTTAGTTAGAAAATTACAAGTTAGTTAACGTCTATTTTTTTTTGCATTTGGAAATTTATTCCCAAAGTTGGTAATGCCGACTGCAGAGCCATCTACCGGAGGATACATTAACCATTACGGCAATTCGCGCATGCGCACTGCGATTATGTGGAACTTAGAAAAGTTCGTCTGAGACATATAACCGACTTTTTCCAATTGTAGCTTAGATATTAGTTGAGTACAAAAGATGGGGAGGCTGATCTTTACAATAGTCTGCTTGGTTATAGTTTTCATTATGCGACACAAACATTTTATCCAAGTCTGAAGCAGACACCATGCGCAAGTGCTTGCAGATGAAAGTAGGGGTGAGGTAGGTTATATGCCGGTCACAATTCTACACTTACATTCGTATGCCACTAATGCATTAAGCACTTGTAAACACATTTTGTACTGTTTTAAACATTTTGCAACGATCTTCAAGCTTTCTTTACAATATTTTATATTTATATATTTACGTAAAACATGATCGTGGATACATTACTTACTTGCTACTTTCCCATGTTCCAACGTTGCCACCATTTGAAAATAATTCCAAACCATATTTAGTGTTAGTATACGTAAAATTAGTTTATAGTTTATTAAATAATATGAATGTAAATTGTTTTATTAAGTTAGGAAATGGGAAGTTGGTTTACGTCCATTTTTTTAGCGTTTGGAAATAAATAATATGCATGTAAATTGGGAAAAAGTTGGTTATTTGGCGGATACAAATTCGGCTGTGCTTTCCTTTAGGTCCGAAAAATTTTTCAATTTTATAGCTTATTCCACTGATGCACTAAACACTCTTAAACACTTTCAAAACATTTTGCAACACATTTTAAACATCTTCCAATGTTGCAACGAGTTTTTTTTCATATTTATATATTTGCGTAAAACACGGTCGTGCTACATTGCTTACTTCCTTCTCTTTGTTATTTTCCCTCCACTTCCTATGTTGTTCCAGCGTTGCCACCATCAACAACCCGAACTTGCTTTTTAAATGTGATTCCACGTTCCCTGGATTTCACCTACGTTAGAGTAATTGATTTGTGTTACAGTAATTGATTTAGGTTTGGTTAGCTTTTAGGTTCCTTGCTTTTTAAAAGTGATTTGATACGTAAAATAAATTATACATTTTTAGACAAGTTCTGGGAATTTTTTGTCAATGTTGGTCATACTGATTTCACATATATATATACCGCCAACTGCTGGAGGTTGCATTTATCTACCTGGGATAATTGGAGCACTAGCGCATGCGCACTGCGATTCTAGAGAACTTAGAAAAATTTTCTACCGACCTAAAGGAAAGCATATCCACAAATTCTTCTAAGTTCCACAGAATCGCAGTGTGCATGCACGAGTTCCAGGAGTTGCTATAATGGTTAATGTAGCCTCCAGTAGATGCCTCTGCAGTCGGCATTACCAACTTTGGGAATAAATTCCCAAATGCTAAAAAGAAAAATGGACATAAACTAACTTGCCATTTCCTAACCAAAGAAAACAATTTACATGCATATTATTTATTCCCAAAAGCTAAAAAAAAAATGGACGTAAACGAACTTCCCATTTCCTAACCTAACAAAACAATTTACATGCGTATTGTTTAATAAACTAATTTTACGTTCACTAACACTAAATATGGTTTGAAATTATTTTCAAATGTTGGTAACTCCAATTTGAGAGCCACCTAGCATTTCCACATCTCTAGAACCTGATGCACAAATTTCGCATAATTTATAAATATTTAATAATCGTAAGAAAGGTTTATAAAATGGTTCCAAAATGTTTCAAATAGTAAGAAATGTGTTTACAAGTGTTTAGTGCATCAGTGGCATAAGGATGTAAGTGTAGAATTGTGTCTGCCAAAAAACGTACCACAGCCGTAAATTGTTTTGTTAGGTTAGGAAATGGGATGGTAGTTTACATCCATTTTTTTTAGCATTTAGGAATTTATTCCCAAAGTTGGTAATGCTGACTTCAGAGCCATCTACCAGAAGCTTCATTAACCATTAGAGCAATTCCCATAACTCGTGCATGCACACTGCGATTCTGTGGAACTTAGAAGCTGAAATTAACCTAAAATCACTATATTTTGAGCTGAAATTAACCTAAAATCACTATATTTTCAATGTAAAATATTTAATCATTGCTCAAACAGTGTAGCCAACTTATCACAAAAATAGATTAACAAACAAATGAATGCTGAACTAATCTTACCCATGTACACTTACCCATTTTCTCATCCTAACTTGCCCAAATTGATCTGGTGCACATTAACTTGCTCATTTTCTCATCCTATCTTGCCTTGCGATGTAGGTGGACTCTTGGGATAGAATCCCTTTATATGTCAGTAAACATGTTGGCAATTGGCTCTAGCAGGAACATGTGTTATTATGTTGGCGAATATGGCGTAATGACTTACAGAAAATAGCAGTGATTTTAAAAACGATAGGCTGAACAACAGTTACAGTTACCCTTGATTTTTTCGATTTATTGTTGTAAATTATAGCTATTCTTCTGTATTTACTAATATTTTTTAATATTTTAAACTTTTTCAAACAATTTTTATAACGTTATTTGATAATATATAAGTATTTTATTTAAATATGCAAATCACAACATTATAACACTCTTATACAATATTGTGATGCTGACTTCCATTTTCTCCACAAAGTATATTACTTAGTCTATGATTTTTCGATCGCTGGTTGGATCGGCATTAGGGAATGATAAGTAAGGGTCACTCATTTTTAATAAACGTTCGGTAATTTTAATATTATTAATATATTTGTTTAACATAGATTTAGGGATTTATTGCAAAGATCGGTCATTTAAATTTCAAAGCGATAATCAATATGTGGTTCGATGGTGGGTTATCGCAGGTCCTATAAACTGTAGCGCATGTGCACTGTTGTTCTATAGGACTTTGAAAATATATCAGGTAACCTAAAGTGCTGTTTTTTCCAAAACAATATTGTAACTCTAAAATTTGACAAAACTTGTATGAGGTATGTTGAAACTTGCATTGCATATTGGTTACTTGAGCCATCTGTTCTATGCTATACTGTAAAACGGTTCAAATATCCAACATGTGATGTGACTTGTAAAATATTGGCTGAAGTGCAGTGAAGAATTTTTCTAAGTCCCAGGCAGATGCCATGCGCATGCGCCAACAAGGTTTTATTTTCAAATTTCCAAACATTTACAATAAATTTTACATTTTTCTAATGATTATTTTCAATATATTTTTCTATGATATTTAACTACATATGTAACATGACATTGGCAGCCATATTGATTTTAACATGTTCAAGTGCAGCTAACATAGAGTATGTACTTCAGAATTTCAGAACTTACTATTTATTTTTCGGTATTGTATTCTTTCACAAGTTAAAGTGCTTAAATTGTGTTCGTTTAGCTTTTAGGTTGGTCTTTCACAGGTTAGATTACTTAAATTGTTAGGTTAGCTTTTAGGTTCCTTAAATATTGTGCATATGTTGGCTGTATCGGTGTTTGTTGGCTCATGTGTGTGGTGTCTGCCTGCGACAGAAAATTTTCTCACTGCGTTTAATGGAAACTTTTTCCAAAATATCTTTCACAACCTCTGTCAAAATTTTAATCTTACAGTTCTATTTTTAAGAATTTTTACTACCATTTCAAGCCTATTTTAAACATTTCTAATGATTGTTTAGATATTTCTTCTTACAATTTTCAACTGGATATGAATCTCAATGAATTGGCAGTTTTATTGTTTTTCAGCCATATTCCGTGTTCCAATTTAGCCAACATATACTTCCAAAGTTCAACTTGTTAACATGCAGCCAATATACAGTTTATAACTTACTATGTACTAATTAACTACTTACACTAAACATACCTATTACAAAGAAATGCTAATAACTAACTAAAACCGCTCTAAGCAACTAAACTACAAGATAAAGTTCCCAAATATCTTCTATTAGTTCTTGAAAAGGATTTGCCAATCTGTTTATGCCAAACATGATCAAACTCCTATCTAAGAAATCTGGTTGAAGTATTTGTATTTTGGTTAGCTTTTTAAGTTTAAGACTTCATTATTGCAGAGATGTTTGGGTTGTTTCTCCTGGTTGGCAACACTTCTATATGTTGGCTGTATTGCATGATTCTACTGAGTGTTTATATTTTGGTTAGCTTTTTAAGCGTAAGATTTCAATATTGCAGAGATGTTTGGGTTGTTTCTCCTGGTTAGCAATGCTTCTATATGTTGGCTGTATTGCATGATTCTATTGAGTGTTTATATTTTGGTTAGCTTTATAATTTTAAGATTTCAATCTAGTTAGAGTAAGTGTTTGTATTTTGGTTAGCTTTTTAAGTTTAAGACTTCAGTATTGGCGCGTTTCTCTTATGGTTGGTAATGAGAGTTGTATATATTTGATGCCTTGTGTGATTCTAAATTGTATATACTTCCATCTGTGCAAGGTGTCTACTTCGGACTTAGGAACAATTTTCGCATCCTATGTTGGAAACAACATTCTTACACAGTGGTGTACTACATATGTTTTCTGTTTTTACTAACATTTCCTATTGTTTTTAAACATTTTGTAAAAACTGTAATAAAAATTTTTACAATAATACTTATTAAATATATGCCTATCTAAAAAGTAAAGTGATACCACTACAGGCCTCGGGAGGCCCTTGGGGTAGTAGGATGTTAAGGCTCCCACTTTTTCTAGACAATCGGCACTTGATGTTAGCCGGGTTGTAAGCCCTGCGTGACGGCTGCCTTTACCCCCAGAACAAGTGTCTGGTACTCATTTCAGTTAGAGGCTGAGTCGACCCCAGGGCCATGGTGCCACCAGAAGGTTTGGGTCAGTTTAAAAATCCTGACCCCACCGGGACTTGAGGTCTATCTATGTAAGCAAAATGTAATTATCTATCAATGATATCCTAGGGTGCATGTGCAAACGCTTATGAAATTGTCAGATGGAAGCACATATCTATGAAATTGGTATGATCAACTTTCACAATTAATTTCCAAACATGTTTTATGAAATGGATATTCATTGACTTCATGTTGTTAGGTTACGAAAGGACAAGTTAGTTTAAAGATTATGGAATAATATATATAATTTATTTTGTTAGGTTATGAAGGGGCAAGTTAGTGTTACTTCTATTTCTTATAAACATGTTTGGGAAGATTGCAAAGGTTGGTCATACCAATTTCACAGATGTGTTCCATCTGCCAACAATTTCATACCTATTTATTCTTGTGCACTGCTATTCTGTGGAACTTGGAAAAAAAAATTTAGTCAATTAATGAAAAGTTTTTCCAGTACAAAATATCAAGTTAATTTAAATATGGCAAAATTGGATTTAAGTCATGTTTTTATCTGAGAAATTTTATAGTAAAAATGTGTGTATGAAGGGTTCAAGCCTGCTTCAATACATTGGTGTGGTTACAGTGAGCAAATTTGGTAAATATTTTATCAGTATGCTTTATTATGGTGATTAAACTTAGTGATTTGAAGATTCTTGTAAATAACATAGTGCACACTCTTGGTGGATCTTCCTTTTTTATTGCTATAATACTTGAGTGTTTCATAAAGATAAATGCTATTTACAATCCTTTGCCCGAGCCCATAAGAGGCAAAGATTGATCCATCTTTCCTATGCTGTTTATTTAACATATATTAATAATTACCATGAATTATTAAATACTTTATAGTAATTTATAAGTTCGTATCTGATGCTTAACGGTATTTCAATCATGAGAGCTAGAAGGAAAAGGGGGGGGGCTAATTTGACTTGAGAAAGCTATAGTGTGGAAATTAATATGAAGCAGCAATATCATACCTTGTTAAACAGTAAACAAACCTTTAATTAAAAGATGTTTAATGTATAAATTATTAGTCTGATCTTGAAATACAATTCAATTGTACATAAATGACCTTTTTGACCATTGTATAAATATGTAAATTTAAAGAAAAATATAAGTACACAAATAATATTAACAATATAAATTAACTATCTTGGTCTTCAATAAATTCCAGCCTCATGGAATTACATAACAATAATAATAATAATAATAATAATAATAATAAACACTCATACATACATACATACATACATACATTCACTCGACAGTCCAACCAAGGGTTAGGGTCCACACGCCGGATGCCCTACCCTGGCTTACAGGACCGACCAAACAAGGTAGATCTGCTCCACTCAAGCTGTACCAGAACTGATCAAGGCGATAATGAAGATGACAATGACACTAACTTGCTTCGTGTATTTGAGGATTCCTAGGAAGAGGGAAAGTTGTGCAACCACACACAGCGCAGGGGGGGGGGTAAATAGGAGAAAGGACAAAGAGGACAGGAATTGGCACTGTTCTTGAATTTAACTGTAGAGAAAAGCTAACATGACGTAGATGTTGCATACCAAAAATGTACTTTCGGTACAATAGTTTGGGGTTGGCATGCATTTGTATATATGTAGTTTTAGTCTTAAGAAAGTTATATGCATAATGTCTTCCATTCAAAACGGGTGTGAACTAAATTACATTTGTAATATGTATCGAAATTTTTGGTTATGTTTGGATATTTACATTTAAGATTAAACATCATTAATAATTGAATAATATGAGTGCTATAATTAACTTGCAAGCATAAGGATTAGTTTTCTGCCTACATAAAAATTTCATCACATAGGCACATCTTTTTGCAGGCCCTCTTGACAGAATTTGATAGTATCTATAAATGTCGCTTAATGAATGGGCATGAAGAAATATACAGTACCTTACTGTATATATAGAGGAGGGTCATTTTTTCATATTGAATATTTTAAAAGTAATTAAATATTCTTATCATATAAAGGTATTTTGGAAGAGTCTGCCTTCTTTCCATATATTCTGCTATGTATTTGTGAAATTAATCATTACATTATGTAATTCTCTCTGTGGTTTTTGTTATTTCGTCAGTAGTGAGTATAAGATTTGATTTGGTGCTACTGGTAATTTAGTAACATTAGAAAGCAAACAAAAAATGAATCACCTTAACCTAATGATATATTGTAGATTATTATTTAGGTCACATTTTGTGCTATTTGTTTTAAAGTAAGTGAATTGGTTTAGGCCACATTTTTGTGTGTTTTTGTTTATATGTGAACTATAATATATTTCAAATATCAATTCAGTTTATACATTTAAAAACTGATTTTAAGTAATGTAAAAAAAATAAGCTCAAAACATGCTTGGCATTTATTTTCTTTGTAATACTCAATTTGAACTTCAATCTGAATCAGATGCATTACAATGGCCTTAAATATCAACACATGTTGAATTTTAGTTTAAATGGCATTCTTGGTGTGGAAATATTTGAGTGCCGTATACAAAATCCAATAGGTTAAGAAAAAGGACTCAATTTGCATTACAATGGCCTTGAATATCAACACATGTTGAATTTTAGTTTAAATTACGTTCTTGGCGTGGAAAAATTTTAGTTCCATATACAAAATTCAATAGGTAAAAAAGAGATTGAACCATATATATTTTGTCTGGACTTATTTTGGAGATCATCTCTATTCTTAACTAGATTCTTCTGCTGTGTTGGCTATTGTCTTTCTATCTAGTGGTAGGCAAATGAACCCTTTTTTCCAGAAATTTCAAAAGTCATTAATTTATTCCTACTCTTCTAGTTGTAATTCTGGTTTGTGTTTCTAGTTTCAGCGATTTTACTTTCTATTTGGTTTTCAATCCACATGTTAGCAGCTACTGCAAATTTTTCTACTTTCCCATATTTTATGTTTCTAAGTTATTCCTTCATTCAAATGTAGATTTCATATGGTTTTTTCTATTTACACCTTTTCACATTCCCCACAGTTGATTTAAAAAAATCCTGATATTTTACCTACACCTGTTTTATTGGTTTGATTGGCTTGCTGAGACAATTTTTTTGTGAAAGTCTGATATTCAATACTACTTTAAATGTGTTGTGTGCTTAAGAATGATATGTACATTTCTGATTTTTTTTTTACTATCTTAGAGGAATAGTTCTTTGTTAATTTCTATTTTAAAAAAATCCTTATTTCACTGTGTATCAGGTTTGCTTTGAATCCATTTTGTATCACATGCTTATTAAGATTTTTCTTCTCTTTATTGTAATTTTTGCTCTCCATTGGGGATGTTTTCTAGTGTGTGCATAAGACTCGAAAACTGCATGTTTGTGTATCATGTGATAAAATCCTGATCTTGAATGTAATTTTCTGTGTGTCTTTCTGTGAATGCCAAATTATGTTTTTCTGTTCCCATTATTCCTGATTAATTTAAAATGTATGATTGGTATCTGTTATTTTCTGTTCCTATTGATTGCAAAACATATAATGAAAAAATATAATACATGATGAGGCGTATATAATATATTACTTTATAGAGTTTCTTCCTATCAGTTAGGTGTTTTAGAGTTTTATAATCCATTGCAAATGTTTTAAGATAGGGATTGAATTTTTAATAGTAGGCTACAATTACTTTTAGTACGAGAATTCAAGGCTATTTTAAATGATTATCCCATTTAAACATAATATTTTAGAGTTGCCAACCCATTAGCTCAGGTGGTAGCATCCCTGCTTCTGGACAAGCGAGTCCAGGTTCAATATTTAGCAGGGTTAAAAATTTTAATTGTAAAATTTTCAGTTTTGGGAGTGGTGGTGTACAATTTTTAATCACTAGATTGTGCATCAGATGTCTGGATTGTATTCTAAATGTCTCCACAGTATGTATGTTAAGAAAGAATGTGTTACTGTTGATAGTGATTCGTCTGTTGAATGGGGATATTCAGCCTGAGGTTCCTTGTAAATGTTCTTTTTGAATATGAGTGGCCACCCATTAGTTCAGGTGGTAGCGTGCCAGCTTCTGTACTAGTGAGTCCAGGTTCAATACACAGTGAGGTTGGAAATTTTAATTGTAAAATTTTAAATCTTGGGACTAGGAGTAGTGGTGGTGTACAATTTTTAATCGCTAGATTGTGCAATAGATACCTGGATTAAATTCAAAATATCTCCATAGTATGTGTGCTAAGAAAGAATGTTATTGTTGATAGTGATTAATCTGTTGAATAGGGATAGTCAGCCAGAGGTTCCCCGTGATGTTTTTTAACAGGAGTAGGTTAAGATTTTAATGTTCTATAATTAATATTAAAGGGTAATGAATAAGCTATCAAAGTATAAAATAGGCCTCTAAATTGCAGATTGAAATTGAATTAACAGAATTTTGTTCTTCTGGCAGCTACAACTCATATCGAGGATAAGAGAGTAGAAATGTAATAATAAAGACACAATCTTACTATAATTAAAATTCAATTTGATAATTCCTCACGATTAATAACTTGAATAATTTGAAAATAACTGAAATCTAGTAAAAGGCAGTCGAGATGTGGCAGTAAACACACTACAATTAAAATTCATATTGAGAATGCTTAGTAGTAATAAAAATGTACATAACTTCAATAATTTCAAAACCCTTGTTTGTAAATTATGCAAAGAACAAAGAAATATAAATACTACCAATATAAGACCATATCAAATGAAACCACTTACATACATGCATTTTGGAGATATGATGTTTAAAAAAAACCATAGGTTGTTGGAAATAGGTTGAAGGTTTTAAAATACAATAGGAAGTAACATTAAGAGGTTTGTATAATAATTAAAACATTTTGTCTGTTCATTCTTACCTCTTATAGTTGTTTTTGTCGAACATATGTTTCAGGGCTTCTTAGCCCCATCGTCAGCGATTACAGAGGTAAGAATGAACAGACAAAATGTTTTAATTTTTAGGTTGAAGGTGTTAGGCAGTGATTAGTTGTCATTAAAGTTAAATTAATTAATATTGTAAGGTCTTATAATACCCTCTCCCCGTTCATAGCTGTCGGAAGTCTGAACATACATTAATTGCACAGTATGTATTTGCAGATTATATTTAACTTGTGCAGATTGTGTGGTCTTACAGAACTTTAGCTTGTTCACACGGTACAGTTCCTCTTATTGGTTTGGAGAAAACATTTGAAATTCTTCTTACAACAGTAACATTTTGCTTTGTGTTTTAAATATGTTGTAATAAAAATAACATGTAATTAAAACATGATATATAACTTTTGTAAATGTTGCAGACATGACTTTTAACTTAGGGAATCAATTTACTTACATTTTGAAGAATACATTTTGTAGAAATTCCTTCTATTCATAAGATCACAAGAATTATACAGTAAGTAACTTTTACAAATGAGTTTCAAGCCAAACATGTCTATCCTACAAAATTAAAAAATGTGGCTTCTTGAACCTGTACACTAGTTTGTGTGGGAAAATATATATTGATTTTCTGGTTTGTTACAAAAATATATAGCAAGTTTTTATTGCGCAAAGTACAAACCTATTTGCAAGCCACACTTGACTATGGAATCGTCACCTCGCAACGGTTCATGTAGGCAACAAGAGAACACAAGTCAGAGAGTTAGTGTGTTATAAACAAAAATGAAAGTGATTCAAGATAATAACGAAGAGCGTAATGTGTGAAAGGGGCAGAAAAAGATTGAAAGGACAAGCTAAAAAAATATTAGAAAACTTTAAGATACAAGCAGGCATGGAGTACGTAAGTTCTAAAGGAAATGTTCCATGTAATTGTTCACTAAATTGTAACATTCTTGTGTCATTTGAAAGGAGGAAGAAATTTTTTCTGATTATTACAACTGGAGAGTTGAAGTCAGGTGTTATTATGAATCACATGAGAATAGTTTCCAAGAAAAGAACATATATTAAAAGACCTGTGTCCAGGCCTAATTATGCTAGAGTGGTACAAATTGTCAACCTATGATGATGCTGAAGATATTGTAGCGTGTAAGATCTTCAAACACGCCCTTTGCATATCTGATGGTAAAATTGACTTTATATTGAAACAGAAGGAGAAAAGTGGTGGCCCAATTGAAGACACTCATGGTTGTCATGAATCTCATAACAAAACACGGACAGTTGATGTTGAGTTTGTGTGTGATTTCATAAAATAATTTCCATCTTACATTTACCATTATAGTAGAAAATAAAATAAAAACAGAAAGTATTTACTACCAGGTTTGAGCATTAGTGAATTATGTAAGATGTATCAAAAAGCATTATGAAGATTGCAGGAAAACTGTGTATTTTTCCACTTTCTGTGAAATTTTTAAGGAGTTTTATCTTTCATTATATAGTTCCAAAAGTGATTGATACCTGCAATACAAACAACTGGAAGGTTTTGTCTCTTCAGATGTAAAGTGTCATGTACAGGAAGACTAGAAACTTCACTATCAGAGTGGCGAGAATGCATGAGAAAAAAGAAATCAAGATATAGCAAAACAGGACGAAAGAAAGAGGGTTCTGATTTTTTATTTAAAAAATACTTCCCATGCCAAATCTATCTACCAATGCAGCCTAATATAAACAAAAGCCATGGACTTTTAATCTGGAAATCCATGATGCAGTGGCAGCTACTGATTGCAAAGATGTATGGAATGTTTATATTGCATCAAGAGATGAGTTTTGCCTCTGTAATGTCTCTTTAGAGGTAAAGCGTTTGTTACTATTCAAGTGATAGATGTGGGGGCACCAAAAGGAATATCAAAATGTCCCTTCTTACGCTTGTTCTACAAAACTCCCAGACGTAGAGATTATCAATCTTTTTTTTTTTGTTCCTGGGTATAGTTCCAATGAATATTACCAAGACTTTGTAGTCATAGAGAAATCCAAAAAAAAATATAATTCATACTTTTTGTTCTAAGTTACTGGCTTCTAGTGATCAAAAAATACTATGAAGAGATCCCCAAAGTTTGAAGTTACTGAAATGAGAAGTGATTATTTTTTCAGTACTTCACCATTTGAAAAGAAAATAGTAATTTGTAAAAGATTAGTTGATGGTCACAAAGTTGAATGAAGATATAGTGGATTAGAATTGAAAAGATCTGCCCTAAAATTCTCAAAATGAAACAGAATCATATTGTTGATTCTCCATTTTCCATATTGGACTTGATCAGAAGAGGAAGGAAAGATCAAAGTGCTTTGGAAATATCCAGTTACCTTTGTTGTATACAGAAACTTGTTTAATCTAAAAATAAAAATCTAACTGAAATATAAACTACTTTAATCAGCTATTAAATGTGCATGCAGAACAGGGTACTGAAGAGGATAATTTACAGACAGCAGAAATGTTAGTCATAGAACCATGTGCATTAGAGGTTGAAATTGCAATAGAAAAATTGAAGATATATAAAGCATCAGGTTCAGATGGGATCCCTGCAGAACTGATAAAATCAGGGGGAGAAAAATTGATGGACAAGATACTTAGTATATGATTTGGGGAAAAGAAGCTCTTCCTAATGAATGGAAAGAATCAATTATCTTACCAATCTATAAGAAAGGAGATAAAACTGATTGCAATAACTTCAGAGACATCTCATTAGTTTCAACTTCATACAAAATTCTAACAAATATATATTAGTAGGCAGGCTTAGTCCTTTATTTATGACATAATAGGAGGTCATCAATGTGGATATAGAAGAAAGAGGTCTACAACAGATCAGATTTTTAGTGTAAGACATATTTTAGAAAAAAAATATGAATGTAATGGCACTGTACATCAACAATATGTAGATTTCAAAAATGCATAATATTCAATGAAGATGGAGAAGTTACAGAATATTCTTCTGGAGTTTGGAGTTCTTAAAAAGTTAGTTAGACTTATACAAATGTTTCTAAATGGCACAAAGAATAGGGTGCATGTAGGCAAACAGTTTTATGATACTTTAGAAATTCACATTGGATTAAAGCAAGGAGATGAACTATCTCCTAACTATTCAGTTTTGTAGTAGAGATGCCATCAAATTTTTAGAGGATAAAGAAGGCCTACAACTCAATGGTATTAATAAACTGTTAGTTTATACTGATGATGTAGTATTATTAGGCAATAGTGAGGAGATACTAAGGCCCAACATGCACACTCTATTGAATAACACTAAGAAATTGGGGCTGGAAGTAAACAATAAAATACACAGAAGTGCAATATATAGTGGAAATGGACAGTTAATGACAAATGAGGGAAATTTTGAAGAAGTGACTGATTTCAAATACTTAGGAACATGATTGCCAAAGAAATTAAACATAGTCTCAATTTTGGAAATGCATGCTACTATGTATTACATGGACTCTTGTGCCCCAACTTCTCTAAAAAAAAATGTTAAACTGAAAATATATAAAACTGTTATTCTTCCCATTATATTCCCATCAGTCCACCGTTGTGGTCTCGAGGTAGCGTGCTACCTTGTCACGCAGCGGGCCCGGGTTTGATCCCCGGTCGGGACAGTTTTTCTGGGTGAGATTTTATCGGGGTTTTTCCTCACCTTTAAGACAAATGTCAGGAAAACTTTAAGGCCCAAACGGTCCCCGAAATCATAAGGCCATCATCATCATTATCATCCTTATCATCATCATCCTTCACCGGTGTGGAAAGCAATGGGAAGCTACCACACCTACACAATTCCCTAGTAAAGCTCCAAGCATAGCATGAAAATGCTATGATTGCAGTGAAGGACCTGCCTTCGGGCAGAATTACTATGGATGGATATTCCCATCCATCCATAGTAATTCTGCCCGAGGGTAGGTCTTTCACTGCAATTATAGCATTTTCATGCTGTGCTTTGCAGCTTTACTAGGAAATTATAGGTGTGGTAGCTTCCCCCGTTGCTTTCCATGTAGATGCAAAACATGGACTCTTACTTTAAGGGAGGAGAAAATATTACTAGTATTTGAGAATTAAGTTGTTAGGAAAGTATTTGGACCAAAGAGAGATGAACAACAGGCAAATGGTGGGGACTATATAACATTGAGCTAAATGGTATTTATTGGAAGCCAGATATAATAACTGTTAAGTCTCATACACTGTGATGGGCAGGACATGTGACAAATGGGAAATGGAAGCTTCTTATAGGAAAATCAAAGGGAAATCTCCCAATAAGTAGACCAAGAATGAGGTGGAAGTATAACATTAACAATGATATTAGGGAAGTAGAATATACAGAGGATGATTGAAAAACATTAGCTTAGTATAGGAATGTATGGAGAGCTTATATCTGCTTTGCCGTGAAAACGAGTTCGATAGTGCCAATGAATTAGTTTAACTGAAATATAACATAATAGCATTCCTAAATTGGCAATATATATGCTTTTTAAAAGGTCTAATCATATTTCCGTTTCAATATTATTGTCCAATTTTTTACCATAGTTAAATTTTCAGAAAACAGTTTTTGACTTCGTTTAAGTTTTAATGCAAAAAGGAAACAACCTTCATCATCATGAACAAATTCGTTTTAGGCCATGTAGCCTGTACGGTAAACCTAGCGAAGATGGTATTGATCTTTCCACCAATGTTTTGGTCTTCCTTGGTCCCTATGTCCAGTTGGGGTATATTGGAATGCCAATTTTGGAAGTCTATTTCTTGCTATTCTCCTCAGATGATTTTTCCATTCTTGTTGGTATCTTTGTATATCTTCATTTAAACTTGTTACTCCAAGTTTTCCTCTGATAATAGTGTTCCTTTTTAGTGATCCAGTCTATTAACTCCTAACAATGTTTTGGGGAAATCCATTGGTAATATAAAATGTTGTGTTGTAAATTTTTCCTTATTAAAATTGCGACTCCTGATGATGCCCAGTTCTCTGCTGGAACTCCAGAATAAATCATTACATATTTTCCTAATTCTTCTGATCCTTTGTTCTTCTTTTTTGTTTCCGAAATAATGGCAATGTCAATTTTTCTTTTGTCTAAGTCTACTTCTAGCCCTTCTTCTTTATGTGTTATTCCTCTCACATTCCATGTTGCAACTTTGAGATCCTTAATCATTAACCTATTTCTTGCTTTGTCGTCATCAGTGTGATCATTCCAGTCTTTGCTTAAGTTTCTTCGAGTAATAGGAAGTCCCCTGGGTTGGTTACCAGCCATCCACAGAGCAAGATTAGTGGTAGGGCTGCTACCTTATAGCCTCTAGTCAGGCGTTCAAAATATGGAATTTCCTCCTTATTTTATGTAAATGTATGTAAAAGCTCACTTATTTGTGTAATAACTTTATAACATTGCTGCCTGATTGTTGGCAGAAAACATGATTGATTATACATCAGACCAATGTATTGGTTAAATTAATACATTTGTAGCAATGACAGATTTGAAAAACCAAGGTCAACTAAGGTGGTTGCTGTCATGTGATTAGTATAACACAATCCCACAAAATGGTAGAAGTTTGCTAAATCTCAATTCAAGTAGCTACTCGCTTGCCCTTATAAGACTGAATAAACCCCATTCCAGACCATATACTGGGACAATAATTTATTCCGTATAGCCAGAGATTGACTCAAAGATTTCTGGGATTCAATCATGTACATAGGTCCATATAAAACATTCTTCTCTAATATTATCATTATATCTTGTTCATGATGGAGATTTTTCCAGTTAGATGAATGTGAAACAAGCTCTCTTTTTTCAAAAGAGGTGAAGAATATTTGAGAATAAAGTGATTAGGAACATTTTTGAAAAAAAAAGCATGCGAATGGAGAAAACTACTAACAGTGAGCTCCATGATCTTTATGGAAAATCTGATGTAATATGGACAGTTTAGTCTTATACATTGCAATGGAGAAGACACATGGAATGAAAGAGAGGTGTGGAAACTTGTAGGGAAACCAGAAGTAAAATGTCAGTATGATTCTAATGGAAACTTGATGTAATATGAACAATTAATCCACACATGTAATGAAGAGGACTGGTGGCAAGAAAGGGGAATGGAAGGGACAAGGGAGCTTCTTTGTAGGAAAATCAGAAGTAATATGCCTAGCAGATAGACCAAGAATGAGGCAGAAGTATAATATTAACCATTGTTTTGGGGAGCTGAATTTTACAGGGAATGGTTGGAGAATATAGCTCATGCCAGGAATGTACAGAGATCTTACGTCTGCAGCCATGAATTCTGGGTTTCATGGACGCATGGACATAAGCTCTCCATATGTCCCTATCCTGAGCTAATGCTTTTCAATCATTCCCTGTATAATCTATTTCCTTGCAAATCATAATTAATGTTATTCTGCCAGCTCATTCTTGGTCTATCAACTGGGCGTTTTCCCTCCAGTTTTCCTACAAGAAGCTTCCATGCACTCTTTCATTCCCCATACATGCCACATGTCCTGCCCATTCCAGTCTACGAGACTTAATGGTTCTTATTATGTCTTGCTTCCTATAAAGACCATGTAATTAATTGTTATGTAGTCTTCTCCATTCATCTGTCTGTTCATCTCTCTTCGGTCCAAAAATTTTCCTGAAGTGCCATTGAGTTAGTTTTATAAAATGTTGCTTATTGGTAAGAACTTACGTGATTAACTAACTCACTGGCTCTATTGAACCCATAGGTTGATGGCCATGCAGGTATAAGCTCTCCATATATCCCTATCCTGAGCTAATATTTTTTAATCATCCCTTGTATAATATACTTCCCTCAAATCATGGTTAATGTTATTCTCCTACCTCATTATTAGTCTATCAACTGGGTGTTTTCCCTCTGGTTTTCCTACAAGAAGCTTCCATGCCCTACTTTCATTCCCTATTCCTGCCACATCACAGTCTATGAGACTTAATTGTTCTTATTATATCTGGTTTCCTATAAAGATCATGTTGCTCACTGTTAAAGAACTTGCATGATTAAAGCATGAAATCCAATCCCTAAAGCATCAGAAAGATGTGTATGCATTCTGTTAAGTCTTGTGGCTAGAAAATTTAGGTGATATAGTATAAGCAAAAGCTAAAAAAAGCTATTCAAGTTTATTTTGAATAGTTTAATAAAATATGTTGCTTCTTTAGGGTTTTGCTCGAGGGCACACTTTAGCATATTTGAACAAGGCAATATGCTACAAGTTGGAAAGCTGAGGATCAAGTCCCAGTGGGGGTCAGTATTTTTAAACTGACCCAAATTTTCCTGTGGCCCCATGGTTCTGGGGTTGACTCAGCCTTTGACAGAAATGAGTACCAGATGCTTGATCTGGGGGTAAAGGAGCTTGACAGTGCTTGACAACCTGGCTGTGACATCAAGTGCCAATTGTCTAGAAAAGTGGAGCCTTTAAGGGCTATACTACTTTCAATTAACATTAACAAACTAACTCACTGGCACTATTGAACCCATAGGTTCATGGCCGTGAACATAAGCTCTCAATATATCCCCAACCTGAGCTTATGTTTTCCAATCGTTCCTTGTATAATCTACTTCCCTCAAATCATGGTTAATGTTATTCTCCCACCTCATTCTACCAACTGGGCATTTTCCCTCTGGTTTTCCTACAAGAAGCTTCCATGAATGTCTTTCATTCCCCATTTGTGCCACATGTCTTGCCCATCACAGTCTACGAGACTTAACTGTTCTCATTATATCTGGCTTCCTATAAAGACCATGTAGTTCACTGTAATGCAGTCTTTCCCATTCATCATCTGTTCATCTCTCTTTGGTCTAAAATGTTTCCTAAGAACTTTATTCTCAAATACTTGTAATCGCCTTTCCTCCCTTAAAGTAAGAGTTTCGCATCCATATAATATAACTGGTAGAGATTTGAATTAATATTATTTTAATTAATTAAATTTAGTTTTTTATATAAATGCTTTGAATAAAAGG
Organism: Diploptera punctata; assembly: GCA_030220185.1. NCBI lineage: Eukaryota > Metazoa > Arthropoda > Insecta > Blattodea > Blaberidae > Diploptera > Diploptera punctata. The sequence continues at coordinate 3,537,852 of JASPKZ010000007.1, forward strand.
TCGGCATGTCTAGGATCTTTAGGTATATCCAGTAGACTGTGTGTTTGTCCTGTGTTTTACTGTAGAATATTGCTGATTTTAAATTTAATGATGCTGTTAAATAGTGATTATTATGAATTCTAGTAATGAAATCTCATTGCTGCATTTGCCTTGATGGCTGAGGAAAACATGGATTTCCTCCTGAATGCAAATCTCACATTGTTTATATTGACATGGCAACAATTATGACAGTCAAAAATATTTTTTATAGTAGTATATTATTTTATTTAAAAATATGCTGTAACAACTCAAGTCATAAGTGTTGCAATTCGAGCTGATCACTTCCAGGGAGACACTCCATATCCTCGTGTGGTCATAAAATAATATGTTTGATCAAGAGTTCAAATTCCTCTCCCGACGGATCGTTTTCCCTATAAGGCCAGGATGGCATGGGTATGTAAAAGTACCTACAAAGAGAGAAGTTGAACTAAGTTAAGAAAGTACAGTAAAACTTGCTCAGAGCAGAATCGCATGGGACTAATTTTTTTCCACAATAGACAAAATTCCGCATTATAAAAAAAACTAAAATTTATTAATAATATTAGATTATAGTGTACTGTAAATGTCTTTTTGCGTACCTTGGATTAATAATTGTAGTTACGCTGCTGATAAAAAGTAAGTATAGTACATATGAGCGACTCTTGACAGTAACGTGCGAAAAAACAGTCCCGTTTAGGCAATGTTATAAATGTCTCTTAGGTGCATATCCTGAATTTAAAGTATGCAGTTTCAGTTTCCGCTCACTAACTATACTTTTGTCCACATCCTTTGATTCCCTGCAAATTTCAGTCCACACTACATTGTGTTGTCTTTTAAAACTGTCCAGCCAACCTGAAGATGCCTTGAAATCGTTATTCCCTAGGGATTTAGCAACAGCTAGGCTTGATTTTGGAGCATCAGTCCAGAAATTAGGAGTAAAAATGTATCATAGGATAATCTCGCTTTTGTTTATCATCTAATGTTATACTTGAATCTCAATCAGTCTATCATACAATGGTTCCATCATTTCAATGCATTTCTCCTTGAACTTCTGATACAGAGCTACCTTCGGCATGGAAAATACTGAACTTGTTAAGAATCAAGCCATTTAGATTCACAAACAAAAATGAACTGATAAGACAAACAGTTAATTTTTATACCCTATTACAGTATTTTTAAATTTTAATCTGAGTAAAACTCAATGCTAACTTGTAAACAATTAGAAAGTGTAAATTCACTGTTATAGATTCCAGTTAATTAAAAAAAATACATTTTTTCATTGTTCCGTTATTTAAATTTTCAGTCCTGTGTTCACTGAAAGCCATGTTTATTGCAAGCAGATGAGAAGTTAATTTAAAATGTTGGACTTCGTAAAGTATATTAAAATGTAGAATTCACTATATAAAAATATTTAAAAACAAAAGATTAGAAAAGGAGGGAAAAATGGAATTATGGACAGAAAGGGGCAAAAGGAACGGACAAAGCTAAAGGTGATGGAAAACATTATCCTCATTCTCAATTTCAGCAACATCTCACATATTGGTTTCTTTCAGAGAACTTTAATTTGCCCTACAAAAAAAAAAGCTGCATAGCTACAAATCATAACCGTAGATGTATGCAATCCAGAAATTATTTATTAACAAGAAGATGTATTTGTTATAGATCATTAAGATCTATTGTAATCCTTCTCTGATCTTTTTTAAATATTTTTATATAGTGAATTCTACAATTTGATTTAATTTACTTTACAAAGTCCGACATTTTAAATTATCTATATAAATTGTTTATTGTCTCTCTTTTTTTTCCCCCCATTCATTGCTATTTTTGTCTAAAGAAATTAATTGTTTAACTTTTATAGGAATTAATCACTATGAGGTTTAATTTATGGTGAAATTAAATGTTTCTTACCTCTCCTCATATAAATTTTCTAAGTTGATCGCAATTTCGAGACTATAACTGTCTCATCCTCAGAACTTTGTTGGCGACTGGTGTTATGTTGATCGGAAGAAACTCTTCTTCTTCCCCCTGTTGGTGGACCGATGAACCTCTGGATCAGAACCTCAGTCCACCAACAGAGGGAAGAAGAAGAGTTTCTTCCGATTGACAAAACACCAGTCGCCAACAAAGTTCTGAGGATGAGACAGTTATAGTCTCAAAATTCGATCAACTTAGAAAATTTATATGAGAGGTAAGAACATTTAATTTCACCATAAATTAACTGTTTCTTTTAACTGTTGATTTTAATAATTGATCATTAAGATCTATAGTTCTATTTGTCATATCAAGCATAGAGGTTAATTTAGTTCTCACAAGGTTGGGTGGACCCTGTTCCACCCTCCATAAAAATATTTTTTTTGTAGGCCTTTTACTGGGAATGAAATCTGGATTGCTTTAACGCCATTCAAATAACATGTTAACTTTTACACCATAGAGGCACTGACTCAGCCTCATTGTTGACCTGCAGTACTACTAGTTACTATGCTTGCTTCTGATTTTGAGATTTTTTTAGTTTAAACCTGATCAGGGTTGGTACAGTTTTAAGACCCTAAAGTTTCTGAGTATGGCTTCTTTTGGAAGGAAGTAAAGTATGGGTCCCAGGTCATAGCCTTACAGCACATAAAAAATTCAAGCCTAAAATAAGAAGCCTCTGAAAAAAAATTGTTTGTCCTTTTGCACCTAGCTTAGATTTTCAATGCTGATGACCCGAATAGTTAAAAAGCGATGTTGAATAAAATATTACTGCTCAGCTTTATCTAAATTGAGTATCCAGGTGCTTTCATGATGATGTTATTACTTCCTTGTGCCTTGTTGGACAATATTGTAGGCTTAACAGTAGCAGTAGTTGCTTACACACATAGGCTGGTATTCAAAACCAAGCTCTCTAGGTCATGCCATCTCCATCTTCCGTAAGCTTGATGCTCTCATCTTGCAATTGTTCCTGGAAACTTTTTTTTAATAAACATTCGTTAGCACATGATGTTGAATAGAGTGAACCAGTTAGAGTAGGTTCTGCATGACCCACGTAATTAACCATGTAGAAATAGGCTGAGAGTCGCTCTTCGTGGAAAGTTTGGTTCTTGAACATTGGCCATAGAGTGTAATTAAATTTACATAAATTATTTAAAGAAACCAGAGGGAAAGTGCACAGTAGGTTGGCAAACAATGAGATTGGAAAAGTTCACTGTTCCTGTATTTTTGCAATTCTAGTTGACTAGTGGTTACTATGTTTGTCTTTGCTTTGCAGATTGAAACCAGGCTAGGATCAGCAATTTTTTTAAGTGTGTATAAATCCAAGGTTGATGGATTTTTAAGGACATAAAAATATTAAGCTGGGAAGCGAAAGCAAAGCCACGAGGCCCATGTCTTAGGTGTATGACACATGAGAAGCCTGAAATTAGAGGCCTCTGATCAAAATGTATCAGCCATTTCATTCCCAGATTTGAATTGTGACACTAAAGACTTTTTGAGCTGTTGAAGATCATTGTTAAATTAACTAAATAAAAAAAATGTCATTACAAAATAAGCAAGTTGTTCTTTGGAGAATTCTAGGTCTGTTGTGTGGGTATTGTTAGGTTAACTCAAATTTAAAATGATTAGGGTGTGAAATATGCTATATTTAATATAAGTTTAAATTATGCAACTTCTTGAGATAAAATATTAGGGGATTGAATAATGTGTGATAAGTGTGCTTTTTATTTACTTTATTATTATTAGGTCTTTATGCTACTTAGAATGGTTGGCGAATAAAACAACAGAAAATTGGATAGAATACAAGAGAACAAACACCAAAGTTAAAAGGAAAGTGATAGAAGAAAAAAACAAATTATGGAAAACCAAATGCCAAGAAATAGAAAGTTATATAGGAGGATCACAATCTTCAGAAGTATGGAGATTTCTAAAAACACTGAAAACCAACCAAGGATCCAGCAAGATAAATTTGTTAGCAAAATCAGACGCAGAAAAACATTACAAAGCTTTACTGTCAGAAACTAGAAATGAGTTTATGGAAACAACAGAAAATCCAACTATAGAAATGAACGCCCTGGAATTTGATACAATAGATATAGAATTAGAAATTCAAACCCTAAAGAATAAAAAGGCACCAGGGCCGGGAAACATACCCAATGAGTTAATTAAATATGGCCCAAAAAATTTAATAGGTAGATTGAGGGACTTGTTTAATAAGTGCATTGCAATACAGAAGATTCCTGATGAATGGAAAATAAGCTACATTGTACCAATATACAAGAAGGGTGATAGAAGAGACGCAAAAAAACTACAGAGGACTAAGTATAAATAACACATTATATAGAATATTTACGAAGTTATTAAAAACAAAGTTACAAAAAGATGTTAAAGACAAATTAGGAGAAGATCAAAATGGATTCAGACCAGGAAGGTCATGTGTTGACAATATATTTGCAATACAACAGTTAATTGAAAAATGGACTGCAGTTGGAGAAGAAACCCATTTGACAATGATAGATTTAGAGAAAGCTTATGACTCAATTCCGAGGAACAAATTATGGGAAGTATTGGAGAAATACAATATTGACAGAAACCTAATAGAAATTATTAAACAAATCTATAAAGATAACTCCGCTTATGTTAAAATGGGAAATATAATGTCTAATCCTATAAAAACCTCAAAGGGATTGAAACAAGGGTGCAGTCTATCACCAATTTTATTTAATATTTATGTAGAATTTATATTAACGAAATGGAAACAAAGCTGCAAAGGTATGGGGATCCCAATAGGCAACAGATTTTTGCTGACATTACAATTTGCCGATGATCAACTGGTTTTAGCGCAAGACAAATTTGATATGGAATTCATGATAAAAAGGTTGAAAAACACATATGAATCATGGGGTCTCACAGTAAATTTACAAAAAACAGAATATCTGGCAATAAATAGCAATGAAAGAGAAAATTTAATATTGGAAGAAGGAATCCAAATAAAGCAAGTGAAACAAACTAAATATTTGGGAATGATTATGGATAACATCGAAGGTATAGGCAAAGAGAACATAAAACATAGAATTGAATTGAGTAGCAAAATAATATCATCATTAAATTCCATATGGTGGGATAAGCATATTTGGAAAGACACAAAAAAATATATTGGTAAAACATTGGTGGAATCTGTTGCAATGTACGGAAGTGAGGTATGGACAATCAATAAGTACTACAAGAATAGACTAATAGCTCTAGGAATGGATTATTTACGAAGAAGTGCCAGAAAATCTAAATTAGAACGTGTCACAAATAAGGAAATTAGAAACATAATGGAAGCAGAAGAAAGCATAATTGAAAGAATTGAGGAAAAGGAATTAAAGTGGTTAGAACATGTTTTAAGAATGGAAGATGAGTGATGGCCGAAGCAACTATATGAATGGCATCCGAACAGAAAGAAGAAAAGAGGAAGACCAAGGTTGACATGGAAGGAAAACATGAAGACAGTAATGCAAGCTAGAGGGCTAAGCATCGAAGATGCCCAAGACCGTAGGCTTTGAAGGTTTGGCACGGGAAGACGGCAGCAGCTGTAAAAACCCGAAGATAGATAGATGTTTATTTTGTTCTCTGCACTGAAAATAATGGACACAGCAAAACTAAATTTTCACTCTGGTTCTACTATGCTCATATTTCATATATAATTCTTTCATTAGTGATAGTAGGTACCAGTACTCTTTTTTTTATAAGTTAAAACGATAATGTACCTGAGACACTCAGTTGTCTGCATCTTTTTTTTTTAAACTTACGGAGACATTTCAGATTAGATTCTGTCTTCATCTATCTGTCAAACACTGTTTCATATAATGATGATTCCTTAGAGAGGGTTATGGTCAATGGGTATGTTCTCATTCAGCATGTTTTTGTTTTTAGTCTCTTTCAGAATTTATAATTTTTGCAAGATGTAAGTTTGGAGTTGTCTTTTCTATGTATTCTTGTGAGCATGATGTTAATTGCATCAATTTGGTCACCTGATATATTTTACATAAAACTGACTTTCCCTCCATGAATTAAAAATGTTCATTATATCTTAGCTAAAATTCATAGTGATTCTTCTAATATAAGTCCCGCGCCATAGCCAAGTGGTGGGGTATAGAGCTATGGGGCTTGGACTGGTTTGAGTTCCCATGGGGGAAGAATTTTTCTCATGGAATTTCGGCCAGTATAGGACTGGTGCCCATCCAGCATCATGAGGCATTTGGATAACTACAATAAGTAGTGGCTCCAGTTTGAGAAAATCACATAATGGCTGGAGGGCTTGACATTCTGACCACATGTTACTCCTACACTGGCTGGATGATCATCTATCTGATTAACACTTTGAGTCCTACAGTGGTACTAGTACCATGGCATTTAAATGACACTGAAGCTGGAGAAAATTAAATTCCTCGGCATGCCTGTGCCAGCAGATTTACAGGGGTGTTTTTCTGCCTTGGTACTAGTACCACCGCCGGACTCGAAGTGTTAATACATGTGGATGTGAGGCCAGAAGCTGACTGGCAGGCTAAGGGTCTTCTAGACCTATCGTGCCATGGAGTTAATTTCTTCTAATATAAAGGTATTTGTTTAGATACCTTTATTTGTAATTTGCCTGTACCTTCTATTTTGTTTGGTATTCTGTTATTTATTTTATTAGTTTTGTATGCAATTATAATGCTATCATGTTTTTTTAAAGATTTTTTGGCTTATTTTACAGTTTCATTCCATGTGTAAGTTAATCAATTTTTTTCATTGAATTTGTTCATCATATCCATTCTTGTAGGTAACATTTTATGTATTTTAATTCTTTATTTTAATTTCTTTGTTCCAAAGATAATTTTTATCATTTTATTAATTTGAATAAAAATAATTGGTTACTTTAACTTATATAAGAAATTAAACTATAAAAGTACCGGTAGCAAAAACCTTTTAAAAAAAACATGACAAGCGTATCATGATTGCTTACAAAATTAACAAAATAAATAAAATAGAAATTATACATATAAAAAATGTATCTACATAGTGAAATGCAACAGTTGTAATAAGTTTTATGTAAGAAGAACCACTAGAAATTTTAACATAAGATAAAATTAATACTTTAAAGATTTTAAATGCAAAATGGAATGTCCAGCTATGCAAGACATATCATAGAAGTATGCCATCAAATTTATACTATTAACAACATACTTTCAATAATACATAGAGAAGATATACCCCAAAGTAAATATCTCGAAAGAGATAAAAATTCTAAAAGATACCAAAAATGAAAGAGAACATACCCCTTGATCACAATACTGACTAAGAATCATGATTGCCTGAAAAAGACTTGGAATATAGCTGAAGATTGAATACAATCCAAAAGGCCTCTGAAGTTTAAAAAAAATATATAGTTGAGTACAACTAAGTTTGTCAGGTATGTTATTTCATTTTTAACTTTGATATAGTAACAACCTCAATGGGGGTTTGAAAATATTTCTAAAAATATTGACTAATTTTATATTTCTCCTCTCTTTATAATAAACACGTGTGTTTATCGCACAAACAAAAGTTTGCTTACATTTATAGTTTTATATTCAAAAGATGTATCTTGTTTCTGTGTAAAATTTCTAATAGAAATTATATTGAATTTAATTTGTTTGTAACAGGATCCGTAACTCTTCATAATCACAGGATTGATCGACCATAGGTTTGACTAACCAGCAAGATAGGAGCGGAGCTTTCTCCCATCCCGAGAGGGACTATGTGAGTCTGATCGGTATGTTATTTTTCTTTTTTTTAATGTTTGTGACTTTTTTAATAACTTCTTATTCTCATTTTCTGTGATGTGTTCCAAGTTTCCCTGATATGAATTTATGAGCTGTGGAGTGAAGGAAGTATTAGTATTTTCAGCAATACAATACTATGATCTATTGGCGAATAAAATAGTTATCTTAGTTTCATAATTGCTCTTCAAATTAGTATTACTGGTATATACGACTTCACATACTAGAAAAAAATGTTTCATTAAATTATTTTAAGTATAACTGCTGTGGTCTCGAGGTAGCATGCTGCCTTGTCACACAGCGGGCCCGGGTTCAATCCCCGGTCGGGGCAGTTTTTCTGGGTGAGGTTTTTATCGGGGTTTTCCCTCACCTGTAAGACAAATGTCAGGAAAACTTTACGGCCCAAACGGTCCCCGAAATCATATGGCCATCATCATCATCAACACCCTTATCATCATCATCATCCTTCACAGGTGTGGAAACAACGGGAAGCTACCACACCTAAACAATTCCCTAGTAAAGCTGCAAACATAGCATGAAAATTCTATGATTGCAGTGAAGGACCTGCCTTCGGGCAGAATTACTATGGATGGATATAATTTTAAAAAGTTTTTAAAACCAGTGATGCTATTTTGCTGTAGAATTAGACCCTCTGCCACTGTTTTATCTCTTGCAACAATGCAGCTGCACCATATATTCTGTCTGATAGTATCAATCTTTTTTTTTTTGTCGCTTAACATAAAATATTACCCAAGTTGCATCTAAACCTTCAATATACTTATCATACTTTTTCTTTATAACCTTTACAAGCGATAATCTATACGTATATTTATCACAATTATATTATAGTTATAAAGAGCACATACATAATTTTATAAATCAAGTCAATTCTAGTTATGTTATTCTACTGGTATTAATTTTGCATAATGGGACAGATACAATCATGGAAGATATTGTATGGTAAGATTCTAAAGTACATAGAAACTAAACTGAGGTAAAGAAAAAGTTACGTAATTAATAATAAAAGCTTAATTAAAACAGATAGGAAAGATAAGTAAAGAAACAGCACAGAGATGAGCATATCCTGCCATATCCTCATGAACTAAGTCCTATGGCAAGGATAGTAGGATGGTTGGATTCTTGGGAAATTGATTCAGCTGATAACTGATATTTTTAGACATTGCCCTCTCAGAGATTGATAAGATTGAAATAAGAGCAAAAATTGTCGATTACTCTTTCACATTCAGCTTAGAATTTTGACGGTAATGTCCTTAAATGTTACAGAGCATTGTTAAATATAAAATATATGTATATTTTACTGAACAAGGAATATTTTACACAATATTACACAAATGAGTCTTTATGTGTGAGTCTGGTTGAGGCTAAATAAGTTCAGGAAGTTGTGAAGCAAAGAAACTATGTTAATGGTGAGTAGACCATGAATGAGGTGGAAGAATAACATTAACTATGTTTTGAGGGAAGTGCAGGGTGAATCATAAATATGGCTATACGTTTGATCGCGTTGTGTGATGAAAATATTACCATTACAGGAAATATGAAATTACCGTTGGAAAGGCAAATATTCAAATTGCAACAATGGAATAAAACAAAACAGTGTAGAAGTTACGTTATTAGTCAAAATGGCATTAAATATGCAACAGCAAATTACAATTGCTGCATGGGCAATAACTTATGCTAATGATCGTGAGGCTGCAAGACGGGCAAGACGTGAGTTTAACATAGCATTGCAGCCGTCAACTGTGGGGAAGTGGAGAAAACGACTGCTGGAAACGGGAAGGATGCAGAAAATGAAACCTCCAGGAAGGCCTCACATTAGCACGGATGCAGAAACAACGAAGAGAATTGTGGAGGCGTTGCGACGCTAGCCCACAAAAATCAACCCACCAAGCTGCACGTGAGCTTCATCATATCAGTCAATTGAGTGTGTGTCGTGTTTTGAAGCGTGAGAAGTACCACCCCTTCAAAGCGATTCGTGTCCACGAACTTAATGAAGACAACCCTGACAGGCGGATGGAATTTTGTGAATTTGTTGTATGGGAATCAGCAAACGAACATTGGTACAAAAAAATTGCACTTTTCTGATGAAGCTGTTTTCCATGAGAATGGACGTGTTAATTGACACAATTGTCACTAGTATGGTAAAGAGAATCCTAATGTTATTGAAGAGACACGTTTAAGATGCGGCAAAGTCACTGTTTGGGCTGTGATCGGATGGGAAGGACTGTTAGGAATGCGAATTTTGGATGAGACTGTTAATGGTGATCGGTATAGTGATATCCTTGGACAAATTGTCCTGCCGGTAATCCAAAGTGCTGAACATGAACAATGTTTATTCCAGCAGGATGGTGCACCTCCTCACTATGCAATTGCGGTGAGGGAAATTTTGTATGATCATTTGCAAAACAGGTGGGTGGGAAGAACAGTCTCCATTGAATGGCCAGCCCTTTCCCCTGACCTCACAGCATGTGACTATTGGTTGTGGGGTTATTTGAAGGAGAAGATTTATGCCCAGAAACCCTCAAGACATCGACATGCTGAAAATAGTGATTGAGGAAGAAATTAGAGCTATTCTTCTAAACATGTATCATTACGCAATGAATACTTCCCAAAGCATTGTCAATTATGCTTGGATGTAAACGGCGAACAGTTTGAAGCAATAAAGTGACTTGCTTAGTGTTGTCGTAAGTGATTTGTTTTGTTCTATTGTTGTAATTTGAAGGATTCCCTTTACAATGATATATTTCCTTTAATAATAATATTTTCGTCACAAAATGCGATCAAACGTATAGCCATATTTCTGAATCACACTGTAGATCATACAGGGAATGATTGGAAAACATTAGCTCAGGATAGGGATGTATGGGGAGCTTATGCCTGTGCTGCTATGAACCAATGGGTTCGATAATGCCAGTGAATTAATTAGTTACTTTATATCTGACCTAACTTGGCAAAGAGAGAGATGAAGATATAAGGGTACATCCTTGACCGCTTTCACTCAGTTACAAAAGAAAGAACCCACCCTGTTGTCAGTTTTCTTCTTTCCCCTTATCCCTATTAACATCTGGTGAAGAAACACCAACAACACTGGTGCGAGTGAGAGAAACGAGCACTGCTGTTTCTTTCTACAAATTTCTTGCAAAGTTAAGCCAGAGGGACAATAGTTGTTTATCAGAATGAAAAAAAGAAAAATTGCGTATTGTAGTGCAAATGATGCACAATGCCATGTTAGTTTGAACCATAAGTTACAAACTATATGGCCACAGTCTATAAATTTTATAGATTATCAGGTATCTCCCTTTACTTCTCTCACTCCTCTCATGGAGCTATTAACATGTTTTCTTCTATTACAACACCTATTCGCTAGTATATCCTACATTGTAATTTTGTTTTTCAATTTTTTTTAAATTGTAGTTGATACCTGAAGTTACATTCAGATACATTTTGTTGGATTTGATTAGGTTAGATTAAGATCACCAGGTTAGCTAGTTTACGTTACAATTTTTATCTTAGTTTGCTTTAATGTTGGAATTGGGAACTGCGATACCAAGTGAAGCATCATGACTGACTGGTAACATAAACATTGCCATTAATTTTGTAATTCAATTTTTAACTATCATTCGTAACCATGTTTTTAGGATCCATTATGTTTATATCACAACTTATGTTTATATTCCATTCTAATTAATTTTTCATGTTTTTTCGGACCAAGAACCATAGGCATATATACACACTCACATACATGCAGGGTTTCTGGGACCAACACTACCAATAACTAACTGACATAGAACTATCCGTTACTTCAATCAGCTATTAAATGTACATACAGAACAGGATATTGAAGAGGTTAATTTACAGACAGCAGAAATGCTAATCGCAGAACCAAGGGCATTAGAGGTTGAAATGGCGATAGAAAAATTGAAGCTGTATAAAGCATCAGGTTCAGATGAGATCCCAGCAGAACTGATGAAGTATTTTAGTCAGTTCTTCATTATTTTCCACGTTGTGGGCGCAATTTTGAAGAAGTAATTCTTTTCCCATGTTATGACGATGTTTTGAAGCAGCTAACTCTCTTCATGCCCGATGTTGTAGTAACATTTTGAAGGAATAGTGTCCCAAAATAATAAATAAGAATTACTGGTTCAGGTTGGGTTTGATTTTCGGTAGAGCTGGATTCTCTTCTCAAGATCAAAGTTGGTACACAAGATAGGAAAACACTTTAAAAATCACTAATAACTGATTTTTGTAGAAATAATTGTAAATTTATTTACTATTTAATTTCCCAGCAGATCAAGTAAATATAGGTGGTATTATTCTTCACCGTCAATTAAAATTATTTTCTTTTCTTGAATCCACTATTTTTCTGGTATTAAATTTCACATTTTATCAGGAGAGCTGTTATTGCTTCTATCCTTTATGAAAGTTATATCCAGACTAACTAGTGTAATTCTGTTATAATTTTAGAGAACATTATTACATCACATGATTTTATATTTAAATTCTATTGGTTAATGGTCCATTAAATACCAGGTTTAAATTTGATTGGTTAAATCAAAAAGTTAATTGTTTTTAACATCCAATCAGAATTTAGTATACTTTTATTTTAAAATATTAAGTTAAGCAGGTGTTATTACAGTTATAACAGAAAGCTTTATATTTCAGACAACAATGACTTAAGACACAATTTTAAAAGCATTATTTAGAAAGACTGTTATAATACAATTTCTTTAATTGTTACTGAGACATTTTTATTCAACAATGAACAACAATTAATTATTTAGATGTTTTTCTTTATTTAAATATTTAAATATTAAAAGAATTTTAAAATATAAAATTATTAACTTAAACTTTCATATTTATTATGATATTAAAATCCTGCTATACTGATAAAGTCAGGGGGAGAAAAATTGATGGACAAGATACACCAGTTGCTTAATATGATTTGGGATAAAGAAGCTCTTCCAGATGAATGGAAAGAATTGATTATCGTACCAATTTATAAGAAAGGAGATTAAACTGATTGCAACAACTACATGGGGCATCTCATCTCATTACTTTCATTATATTGATGAGATTCTAGGAGGTCATCAATGTGGATTTAGAAGAAACAGGTCTACAACAGATCAGATTTTTAGTTTAAGACAGATTTTAGAAAAGAAGTGGGAATATAATGGTACTGTACAACAACTATACATAGACTTCAAAAGGCATACAATTAAATTAAGAGGGAGAAGTTATATAGTATCCTGCTAGAGTTCAGAATTCCTAAAAAGTTAGTTAGACTTATACGAATGTGTCTAAATGGCACAAAGAGTAGGGTGTGTGTATGCAAACAGTTTTCGGATACTTTTGGAATCCAGAATGGGTTGAAGCAAGGAGATGCACTATCTCCTCTACTATTTAATTTTGTACTAAAGCATGCCATTAAATCTTTAGAGGATGAAGAAGGCCTACAACTAAATGGTATTAATAAGCTGTTAGTTTATGCTGATGATGTAGTACTATTAAGATACTAAAGGCCAACACGCACACACTATTGAGTAACACTAAGAAATTAGGACTGGAAGTAAATATCAATAAAACTAAATATATGGTCACAAATAAAATTACATTATATGATGGAAACGCACAGCTAATGACAAATGAGGGAAATTTTGAGGAGGTGGCACTAATAAAAATACATTATATAATGGAAACGGACAGCTAATGACAAATGAGGGAATTTTTGAGGAGGTGGCAGAATTCAAATACCTAGGAACAATAATCACAAATAGGAATGAGATGCAGAAAGAAATTAAACATAGGCTCAATTCTGGAAATGCGTGCTATTATGCATTACAGAGACTCTTGACGTCCCAATTCCTTTCAAAAAATGTTAAACTGATAATATATAAAACTATTATTCTACCAGTTATATTATATGAATGCGAAACATGGACTCTTACTTTAAGGGAGGAAAGGTGATTATGAGTATTTGAGAATAAAGTTCTTAGGAAAATTTTTGGACCAAAAAGAGATGAACAGGCAGGTGAATAGAGAAGACTACATAACAGTGAACTACATAGCCTTTATAGGAAGCCAGATATAATGAGAACAGTTAGGTCTCATAGACTGTGATGGGCAGGACATGTGGCACAAATGGGGAATGAAAGACATGCATGGAAGCTTCTTGTAGGAAAAGCAGAGGAAAGCACCCAGTTAGTAGACCAAGAATGAGGTGGGAGAATAACATTAAATATGATTTGAGGGAAGTATATTATACAGGGGGTGATTGGAAAACATTAGCTTAAGATAGGGATGTATGGAGAGCTTATGTCTGTGCGGCCATGAACCTCTGGGTTCAATATTGCCAGTGAGATAGTTAGTTAGGTAACAGATTAAACAATAAAGGATATAGAGAACCCCTTGCTTTATTCCTTTTGCACACTTAATTCCTTCCATAAGTTTCCCATTTATGGAAATCTTTGTTTCAGTATTTGCATTTATATTCTTTATCAAATTTATTACCATGCTTGAAATTTCTTTCTCTTATAAGATTCCTACCATATCTTTTAATTTAGCTCTATGAAAGGCTTTTATCAAATCTATAAAACATAAAATAGCAGGTGTTGTAAATTCAATTGCCTTTTCTATTTGCCTTATTATGAATATTGCATCTGTTATACTTCTGTTCATTCTAAATCCTTGTTGTTCATCACTAATATGTATGTATGAGAGAAGTTTTCTTTGTAATATTTTTGTAAGTAACTTCAACACAGAAGGATAATTCCTCTAATTATCTGGATCATTCATATTTCCTTTCTTGTATACAGGTATGGTAACACTTGTTTTCCATTCATTAGGGATTTTCTGATTTTTTCATATGCAGTAATATATAATTTATATTTCCTCTGTTTACCTCAATATTTTAGTAAATTCATTCTTTATCTCATCTATTCCTGGTACCATTTTTTTCTTTTAGTTCCTTGATAACTGCTTGAACTTCTTCTGTTATTTGAAATTCTTCATCTTCTTAAAATTACATGATTTTATTGTTGTCACCATAAAACTTCTTGAGTTTATCTGTGTTTTGCAATAAATGACATTATGATAACTTTATTAGTTTTTGATTTATAACAAGTTCTTATTGGTAGTGTTGGTCTCAGACATGGTGTGTATACATACATTCCTCAGGTTGATAATCACATTGTACACCAGTAATTTATTTGTATTTAGGGTTTTTTTTTAATTACATTTGCACTCCAATCCCGAGTGACCTGGGCTACAGTATAGTACGTTTTTGTTTTGACTCTGAAAAGAACAAATAACACACTACAGTGTCATATAGGAGGTGGCGCAAGTGGTTAATCCTCTGCCTCCAGGTCCCGAGTTTGCATTTCAGTCACTTCATGTGAAGTTTGTGGTGGGTGAATTGGAGCCAGAATAGGATTTCCTCATATATTTAATAAACTAATGATCATCTTGGTGATAAAATTGTAAAATATTTAGTCAATGTACCCAATTCACCATTTAAAAATTAAAATAATCAACATGTTTCAACAGCTAAGCTGTCATTTTCAAGACTAAATATTGACTGATATATCAATATTTAGTCCTGAAAATGACAGCTTCGCTGTTGAAACAAGTTGACTCTTTTAATTTTTAATTGGTGAATTGGGTACGTTGACTACATGTTTTAAGATTTTCTCGGTACTTCTTCTGTTTTCCCTTGCGAAAAACTTTATTCCATCTCCTCTCCACACAAATGTCATCCATTTATTTTTATTTCATCTACCTCTGTAATGGTGCAACATGCCTGGTCACTGTTATATCACAAGCCTTCAATAATAGAGGCTTTATTTAATTTCATCCCTCGACCTGTTGTTATGCAGGACACAAATAGAGAGTTTGCTTTACTTCACTTTATTGTTATATAGGATTTTATGGTCTGTGTTATAATAATTTTGGTGACTTTTTTTTTTTTAATGCACTGCTGCTTTTACTAAATTCTTGTGTTTTATGTATTGAAACACTAGATTGTAAAAACAAGGCTCCATGATAACATCAGGCACTGGAGAAAAATTAGCAGAACAGGACATTTCTCTCAAAGTGGCGAACATAAGTAAATTTTGATAAGATGCAAATTTTGTCCAATACAACACATTATAACATTTGGTTGTAAAGAAAAACCAATTTTTTAAGCATAATAAATATAAGAATCAAATGAATCGTGAATTCTTCTTACCTCATACCTCTATGTTTTTTTTAAACACAGCACCGCAGTATCGGCAGTCGTCACCATCATCAGCTGTTTTTACAACTGTAATTTTTTTCTTTTGTCGGTAATTATTCAAACTGCCATCTGGTGTTCTTTTGAAGGAATCATTTTCTAAACTGCCATCTGTTGTATTTTTGAAGAACTTTGTAAAATATACAACAGATGGCAGTTTAGAAAATGATTCCTTCAAAAGAACACCAGATGGCAGTTTAGATAATTACTGGCAAAAGAAAAAATTGACAGTCGTGAAAATAGCTGATGATGGTGACGATGGTCACCGATACTGCGGTGCTGTGTTTAAAAAAACATAGAAGTATGAGGTAAAAAGAATTCACGATTCATTTGATTCTTATCAATAAAACCTCATAATGTTAAAAATTCCCAAATTTATTATATTAAACATAATAAATATTTTAATAGAAAAGAAGAAATCTTAAAAATTACAAATGACATTAGCAAGAATGTAACTAATTTTATAAATAGTGATTGTTGTTACCAATTAGGACAGTATGTTACAACTTATTATCACTTCACTATGATAGAGGGATTCACTCTGGCTTTATACTAATAGGTTTTATATTAATAATGGTAGAAATAAAATTTACAGCCATTTATATAAAAGCGGGTGCCGTGTGACAACGCTTAACTTGCAGAATTATTATAATGGTGGTAGTCGGCATCTTTATATTTAATTACATATAACAGCTGCAGAGAAACAAAACGAGCTGCTGAACAACCATCATACTTACTTAATACAGGCTTTCCACTTTACAACAGTTTGCCCTTGATTCCTGCTTTCCAGAGATTTGTATCTTCCCATTGACCATCTTCCATACCCCTCTTCATCATGGCATTATATATTCCTTCATACCATGCTCTTCTACTTCTCCCCCTCCTCCTTCTGCCTGGTACCAACCAATCCAACACCTGTTTAGGCCACTGGTCCTCCGACATCTGTTGTACATGTCCCTACCACTGTAAAGCTCTCTTTGTTATCCTATCGATAACTGTTTCTTGTGCATCCATTTCTTGTCATATATATGTATTTCGAATATGTTGTAGCTTGGATATTCTCATACTTCTCCGTAATCCATCCATTTCTGTCGCCAAGATTCTTTTCTGCATCCCTTCATTTATTGTCCAGCTTTCTGATCCATCATAGTGAGGCAATAATACAAGCACTATTCAGCTGCTTTCTATAATAATGCTATGAAATGAAGACTTCCAGGAAACTTGAACACACACTATGTACTTATACATAAAGGGTGGATTTCTCAACTGAAGTCTAAACCATGACCTCGGTTTTCCAATTTTTTATTGTTTCTATAACACCTATAAAATGGCTGAAAATTCACAGAAATTGTTATGAAACCATAGCTATGATTCAGACATTTGTTTTTGTAATGGTTTATTTTAAGAAGTTATATTTTGAGGTTCTTTTAATCAAGTTTTTTTTTTTTTTTTTAAATCTGGAATCATCTTACCTCAATTTAATGTTGATTTGTTCTCGAACATATTTCGATATATCTTCTATATCATCCTCAGCTTTGGCCAGACTGAAGAGTTTTATGTCATCCATATAAACATAAAACTCATCAGTCTGGCCAAAGCTGAGAACGATATAGAAGATATATCGAAATATGTTCGAGAACAAATCAACATTAAATTGAGATAAGATGATTCCAGATTAAAAAAAAAACTTGATTTGTTTTTGTAATTAACAGCCTACATTTTCAGTTTTCTGTTTTTATGGTTGTTATGGAAACAATAAAAAATCGGAAAACCACGTTTGTGGTTTAGATTTTGGTTGAGATTTTGGTTGAGAAATCTGCCCAATGTTTCAAACATTTCAAGAATAATAGGCCAAGAGAGTTTACAATATGCCAAGAAAGTTTTTAAACTCACTGTTTTACTATTAAGAATGCTGATAGTGTTGTTTAAGGGTGTATGATCT
Source organism: Diploptera punctata (assembly GCA_030220185.1). Lineage (NCBI taxonomy): Eukaryota > Metazoa > Arthropoda > Insecta > Blattodea > Blaberidae > Diploptera > Diploptera punctata. Next base: position 3,555,853 of record JASPKZ010000007.1, read on the forward strand.
CTTTTTCTCAATATAATTGTAGAGATAGAAGATGAAACATCTTATTTACAAAATTCTTGAAGGTATGAAACAATAAAAAAAATTGAGCTATTTTTTTTTATTAAGATATATAATAGTTACATTGCTATATTTACTGTCATTTCAAAATTACCCTTTCATTTTTTAAATACATATTTTTTATGAGGATTGTCATTTTAAAAATAGGTTTTAATGGAGAGTCCTGTACTGTAGCTGAGTGGTTAAGGCAAAATGCCTTGGTGCACAGCTACGAGATTTGTGCTGGTTCTGGTCTCCATGGGTGAAGAAAACTACTCATGGAATTTTGGCCAGTATGGGACCTTTGGGTTGTGAGGAATTTGGGTAGCTACAATACATAGTGGCACCAGATTGAGAAAACCAGCTATAATGGCTGGACGGACCTGCCATACTGACAACATGTCGCCCCTACACTGGCTGGCTAATTATCAACCTCTGTGATTAACATAAGTGGATGTGAGGTTAGCAGCTGGCTGATACACCAAGGCCTTTTAGGCTTGTTATGCCTGTTTTTTAGTTTTTTATGGAGCATTAAAAACTGTTCATTACATCTATGTATCATAATATCTCAGAATCTATCCTGTTTACTTCCTAGATAATTCAATTCTTTAGTTCTTCAAAATTTTAGTCTTGTTTTCATAATCTCTTGCTTCAGATACTACCATCAGAGAATGTTAGAATTTTTTTTGTAAGGTCTGGAGATGGTACATATTCCACACAAGAAATTAGTTAGATTTCAAAATTCTCCAGAACTTTCATACTAATTCCTGCAATATATGCAAGAGGATCACTAGGTAAGTTTTGAGATATGCAACAGTGGACCATGATATATTGAATCTTTTCAATGTACTCTCATACACATTCTACATACCATAGCATCTTCTGGAAACACGTCTGGAAGCAGCCCTGCTCAGACATTGCACCCAACTCTTCCAAATTGACAGCAACAGCATTTTCTGGATTGGGAAATTGTCCGCACATGTGATTTTTCATGTTGGTGAACATGGCACAGGGCTAGATTGGGTCTGTATGCTGAAAGAGTCATTAATCTTACCAATGTCTTTTCTAGAAACTGAATTATTGCTTGGCTATGTGAAAAGGTGCATAGTTATAGTGGAGCACAATTCCTCACAGTCTAGTCTTTGGCTAATTCTCCTGGATTTTTTAGAGGATTTTAGAAATACATACTTCTGTATACCATGTAGTGGTAACTGTCCTCCGATCCTCTAGCACTACTGTTGCCACATACCACTTGTTGAGAATAAAGTGGGCTTTTCTTCCTCACATTCCTGGTCCTTTTGACCTTAGTTGGAGGCTGTTCACCTGGAAAGACCCAGAGTGATGATTGGAAAACATTAGCTCAGGATAGGGATGTATGGGTAGCTTATGGGGTCATATTGGTAGATCCAAATTTTGTCGTCTGTTATGATGCTTAATACCCAGCAGGAATCTCCATTGTTGAATCTCTCCTTTGTTTTGTGGTTATATTGGTGGATCCAAGTTTTGTCATCTGTTATGATGCTTAATACCCAGCGGGAATCTCCATTGTTGAATCTCTCCAGCATTTCTCTGCACCATTTCATCCTATTGCATTTCTGCCCTTCTGACAAGAGTTGCAACTTCTATTGAGAAGAAATTTTCTTTAATCTTAAATGCTGGTACAAGACAGTGGGGAAAAATTGGGAAACTAATCCCTAGGGCCCCTCAATATCCTTATAGGTCAGTTGCGGATATTTTCTTTTGTCATCACTGTTATTTTGTTGGCCTCTGATATCTCTCTACATCTTTAGGGCTTCCTTAATGGCAGAATATCCTTATAGATCATTCGTGGATCTTCCTTAATGGCAGAGATGTTTTCTTCTATCATCACTGTTATTGTGGTTGGCCTGTTGACTTCTCTCTACATTGTTAAGGGATGTTCTCCCCTCTTAAATTCAGTCAACCAACAGAAAACTGTTGCATGTGAAGGAGTAAGGTCCCCAAAAGCTTTTGTTAGTTGCTCAATCTCACTTGGAATCCTAAAATCATAACATGCTCCTTCTCAAGCTCCATAGGTCACTTATGCTATCACCACACTTGCACAATTTTACCAAGCTCTACTGTTCAGAGACAATTGAAAGAAATCCTTTGCACCTGCTATGGTTTTTATGTTCAAGGATTGGGCTTTCATATGGTATAGTTTATTGCTTTCCTGTTGCCACGCACTCATGTATCTAAAGTATCTAGTGACCGTCATACCTTAATGCTGGAGTAATAGATAGCTACATCCTTTATTTTTAAGCAAAAGAAAAGTTTGTCAATTTCCATATATTGCATGTATTAATTAATAAAGAAAAAATTATTGTCTAGACCAGGATATGAATCTCCAGCTTTGTACACTGACATATTACACCAATTCAGGCTTCTGGTGCAAACATCAATTTTTCTTTACTCATATACTATTCTCTATGTCCAAAGCTGCCAGCCATTGCTGGCATTGCTGCTATTGGACGGCTTCTAGTTCAAGAAGACATTAATGAGAATTTACACAGTCCATTGTAGCTAGTAGGGCAAGTTATTTCGAAGTCGTAATTCAATTTTAACATTTGTAATGAATGACAAATTATTAATTAGTAAAGAAAAATTAATGCTTGTACCTCATATGTATTGGGCTGGAAGGCTTGGAAGAGATTATGGTCACTTAGTCCGTACTTCCCTGTTTCAAGCAAAAGCTTTGGGCTGCCATAATTTGACACAAGTGATCTCTAATGTGAAATGCAGAATATGAATTTTAATTGCAAACAATACAGATTTCACTGAATACAACTAATTTCTACTACAAACCGTGTGAATGCTTATACAATACAACTTCTCTTGTAGTTAAAAATATATTTTCATGGACAGGTACATCAAACAACTAATAGCCCTAAATGTTATTCCATTTGGTAGTTCAAGATTACTTAACCTGCTGTTTGGCTTATTTACATCTAATGATCATTTACTTGTATCTGTAATGTATTATTATACAAAATGTATTGAAATCAACAGCTACACTTGCAAGTTAAGCCTAGGCATTACTTTACTTACTTACTTACTTACTTACTTACTCACTGGCACTATCGAACCCGTAGGTTCTTGGCCGCACAGACATAAGCTCTCCATACATCCCTATCCTGAGCTAATGCTTTCCAATCATTCCCTGTATAATCTACTTCCCTCAAATCATAGTTAATGTTATTCTCCCACCTCATTCTTGGTCTACCAACTGGGCGTTTTCCCTCTGGCTTTCCTACAAGAAGCTTCCATGCAAGTCTTTCATTCCCCATACGTGCAACATGTCCTGCCCATCGCAGTCTACGGGACTTAACTGTTCTTATTATATCTGGCTTCCTGTAAAGACCATGTAAGTTCATTGTTATGTAGTCTTCTCCATTCACCTGTCTGTTCATCTCTCTTTGGTCCAAAAATTTTCCTAAGTACTTTATTCTCAAATACTTGTAATCTCCTTTCCTCTCTTAAAGTAAGAGTCCATGTTTCGCACCCATATAATATAACTGGTAGAATAATTGTTTTATATATTTTCAGTTTAACATTTTTTTGAAAGGAGTTGGGACATCAAGAGTCTCTGCAATGCATAATAGCATGCATTTCCAGAATTGAGCCTATGTTTAATTTCTTTGTGCATCTCATTCCTATTTGTGATTATTGTTCCTAGGTATTTGAATTCAGGCACTTCCTCAAAATTTCCCTCATTTGTCATTAGCTGTCCATTTCCATTAATTAATAGATTTCTATGTGTGACCATATATTTAGTTTTATTGATATTTACTTCCAGTCCTAATTTCTTAGTGTTACTCAATAGTGTGTGCATGTTGTCCTTTAGTATCTCCTCGCTATCGGCCAACAATACTACATCATCAGCATAAACTAACAGCTTATTAATACCATTGAGTTGTAAGCCATCCTCATTCTCTAAAGATTTAATGGCATGCTCTAGTACAAAATTAAATAGTAGAGGAGATAGTGCATCTCCTTGCTTCAACCCATTCTGGATTTCAAAAGTGTCCGAAAACTGTTTGCCTACACGCACCCTACTCTTTGTGCCATTTAGACACATTCGTATAAGTCTAACTAACTTTTTAGGAATTCCGAACTCCAGCAGGGTACTATATAACTTCTCCCTCTTAATTGAATCATATGCTTTTTTGAAGTCTACATACAGTTGATGTACAGTACCATTATATTCCCATTTTTTTTCTAAAATCTGTCTTATACTAAAAATCTGATCTGTTGTAGACCTGTTTCTTCTAAATGCACATTGATGATCTCCTACAATGTCATCAATATAGGGAGTAAGTCTGCTTACTAATATATTTGTTAGAATTTTGTACGAAGTTGAAAGTAATGAGATGCCCCTATAGTTGTTGCAATCAGTTTTATCTCCTTTCTTATAAATTGGTACGATAATTGATTCCTTCCATTCATCTGGAAGAGCTTCTTTTTCCCAAATCATACTAAGCAACCAGCGTATCTTGTCCATCAAATTTTCTCCCCCTGATTTTATCAGTTCTGCTGGGATCTCATGCTTTATACATCTTCAATTTTTCAATCGCAATTTCAACCTCTAATGCACTTGGCTCTGCGACTAGCATTTCTGCTGTCTGTAAATTATCCTCCTCAATGTCCTGTTCTGTATGTACATTTAATAGCTGATTAAAGTAACTTTTCCATCTATTAAATATACTCCTGGAATCTGCAATCATATCCCCATTTTCATTCCGAATTATGTTTGTTCTAGCCTGAAACCCTTTCTTCTCTATGCTAATTCCCTGATATAATTCTCCAATGTTCCTATTTTTTGCATTCATTTCAAGATCAATAATCTTCCCTCTTTTTACTCTTTAGTAGCTTGGTGGTTTCCCGTCTAATACTACCCAATTGCTCTAAATTTACCTCATTTGGCTCGTGTAACCATTTAATTTTTGCTAGTTTTCTTTTCTTTACAATGTCGGCACATTCCTCATCAAACCATTTCTTGTTTTGCCTCTTTTTTAAACAACCAACGCTTTCTGATGCTGACAATTTAATAGTATCTCTTATAGCCTCCCATTCTTTATTTATATCAGTTTCTTCTTCGTTTGCCACATTGTCATCGGAAGATTCCAGTACTAGGCATTACTTTAAGGAGAAAAATTGGGGTTGAATATATGGAGAGGAAGATTTTAAGAAAATATACATGAAGAGGAATAATAATGAATTTAGAAATTCATGAGTGATATGGATTGGTTTGAGATATTAACAGGAGAAATTTAGAATATGTAGGATGTATGTTTGAATAATGCTCAAAGAGAGGCTAGAAAAAGTTTGGAAGCAAAACCTAAGGGACGGGATAAATTTAAAAATCAGAGCCAGGATTGTTAATTAATATCAAAAGTACTACAGCCAGTGATGAAAGACGAAAATGAAAAAAACTTCAACATTAATAATTGGTCAGTTGTGTTAAAATAATTGCCCTCTGCAGAGCCAGATGAACTTCTATACCTCGGAATTTTGCCAGGGATAAGCTTTAAATATATTAAATTTTTGTAACATTCTGCACATCTTTATGACATGATACTATGAGCTTTTTTAAATCCATCATCCAAAGGTTGTCCTCAATTTTTTTTTTTTCACCTGAAAAAACTTCCATCAGTTTTGGTCTAAATCGAATCTGCAATCCTTGGGTCTTAAGTTGATGTTGACTTAGAAAATTAAGTTGGATATTTGAGGATGGCTTGTTAAAGCCAACAGTGTAGATATCTTAAGTAATTTTGGCTGACAATAAAAGTTACTATATGTCAGTGTTAATTATACTTTTAAAAAATATTTGTTGCTCTTTTTCTTACATCCTATGTCATGAAAGATCCATTAAATTTATAGAGATGTGCAGTGACTGCCAAATTTTTGTCTTTTATGCCTGAAAAGATGACTGACTTGATTTCCTGCATATTGTTAGCTTACCTATTAGCCAGACTTATTTCTTTAAAGTAAAAAAATTATTTCATAAACTTACGAGGGTGAATCAAATATAAACCGGAATTATTGTTTACAATTTTATTGAATTAACAAAAAAAATACAAAACCACCACCTCATTTTTCTACATAGTCTTCTGCATTTCCAACACACTTTTGCCATCGAGTTGGCAACTTTTTGATACCGTCCTTGAAGAATGAGGGATGACGTGTAGTCAGCCAGTTGCGCACGAACTCCTCTACCACTGCATTGTCACCAAACCGCCTTCCTCCCAGGTCTTCTTTCAGTGGCCCAAACAAATGGTAGTCACAGGATGACAAATCTGGACTGTAAGGAGGATGTTCCAGAGGTGTCCGATGCATTTTCGTCAGTTTTTCTTGTGTCAACCGAGCAGTGTGTAGCCTTGCATTGTCATACAGCACAATCACATTTCGGATCAGTTTCCGGTGGCGCTTGTTGCGATATGCTGCTTTCCGAAGCTTATTCCAACGTGTGAAACAATTTCAGAAATTGTTACGTGCCAGTCCTCCTCAATAAGGTTCCGTACAGCACGAATGTTGTCTGCAGTGATGCTTGTTCATTGCCGTCTTTGGTGGGGCTCGTTTTCCACTGAATCCTGGCCCGCTAAAATTTTTTTGCACCAATCATACACCTGCGTCTTTGAAAGGGTTACTTCCCCGAACTGCGCATGGAGCCTTCTCAAAATTTCAAAAGGTTTAGTGCCTTCTTTCACCAAAAACTTAATAATAATGCATTGTGCAACAGACGTGTGTACCTCGTACTCGCTCATGGCATTCTGAAGCAAGTGGCCGCTCTTCGGAGTGCGACACATCAAGATCCCTACTCCAGACACCCCCACCAACTTCCCCTCCAAACCGCAACCTTTGCAGTTCACTACCTGATCCTCCAGATACAAATTCCGGTTTATATTTGATCCACGCTCGTAGATTGTCGATATGTATAAATTTATACACTCACACTGAATGTTAAATTAATAAACTAGATAAAAATGGCCAAACACCATAAGATAAATATAGATATATTGGGTTCTAATCCTACCTCAGGTGTAATATTTCTCTCCAGTTAAATATTAGTACAACTTCTTAAAAGAATTATGTATGACACTGAAGAATAAGGAACTTTACATTTTAACGTTAGTCCTTGCAAAACAGTGTGATGTAAAACATCAATCATTTCAAATTTGTTCAAGATTTTACATTTAATTCTTTATCAAATATGTATATATATAATTCATGTACAAATTCGTGTTTCCATTTGCTGCTGTTTAAAGAAATTAAAATATTAATTATTTGAGCGCACACACTTATAATTTTTTTTCTGGTCATAAGAATAACCACAGAAAAGTTCTTGTGGTATTGTTAGATAGCTTGTGGAGAGCTTATTAGGACTCTATACTTGGGAAAGCTGTTAAAATTGGATTTGAAAATATATTTAAAAATGACTTTTCATAAAACTAAATAATTAGATTCACATACAAGAAATATATAACACCTTCAGTGTGCCGTCGTTTTTAGAAAAGTTAATGCCTACATTCACTCCATTCCACGCACTTCTCTCCCACCTTGTAAAACAGCAGCCATTCCTATTAGGGATGTTGCCAAACTTCCCCCAAACAGTGTCATGACTCTTGGATATTGAATAGTGTTAGGTTAAATATTACTGATTTATAGGAAACAGATATTGACCTTTTTATTTCTTTTCATTGCAAAATGCTATTACTTGCTTAATTATGTCTTTCAACCTCCAGGCTACAGTATGCATATTGAGTTGACAACACTGGACTGCAAGAAAGCTCAAAATTGTGAACAGTGGGAGGGGAGAAAGGGAAAGATAGAAAACAGAGAGAGAGAATGCAAGAAGGGAAATGATTTACCGAGGCAGAAAAAGAAGTAGGGTTCAGTTCACATAGTTCAGGGGCACAGATACGATGGTCACAAAACAGAGGATTTTCATTAGGTTGTAAAATTTTCGTAATGGATGATCAGAAATAAAGTAGTAGTAAACAACTCACCGCGCTTAGGGGGTGGAGCGATTTGCTCATAGACTATGCTGCTACACCAGCACTGCTGTCAGTCAGTGCGAGGTACGTCTGCATGGGTGGTCTGCTGTAAGTACATGACTGTACATTGCACACAATTTTCAACTATAACAACAATAGTTCCAGTTCTTGTTTATTTAATATTTCCCAAAAAGTTTTTAGAGATTCCAACATGAAAATTGTTGAGATAGTTTAAGAAATTGTTTATCAACAAATGGAACTCAATAGAAAAATTATTTAGTTTAAAAATATTATTTCTTTATTTTACTGTAAGTTTTAATACATACTCGAAGTGAAAATCCACAAAAACTCAAAAATGCCTTCAAGTATACAGGGTGTTGCAAAAAACACCGACAACGGAGGTGAGGTGGTATATTGAGACATGTTGATAATTTTTTAACAAGGTACCTATGTCCAGAAATAATGCATTTTCACACTATGACTAGTTAATTGTATCTCAAGATCAGTAGTAGTTTGAAGGATTTGAAAATGTATTACTTGACAACACCTCACAGATACGGAACGTGTGATTCGTGGCTTCGCAACAGAATGTGGCTGCAACATGTTGGAGCTCCAGCTAACTTCCATGCCAATATAAGGATTGATTTGGATACCACTTATCCAGGTCGATGGATTGGCAGAGGGGACCAGTCCCATGGCCACCGAGATCACCTGGTCTTAACCTTCTCAACTACTTTTTGTGAGGCGACATGAAACAGTCTGTTTATTAGACTCCAGTAGAGTCACATATGGATCTTATAGTCCAAATTCACGCTGATACAGAAGCAATTCAAATGAGGCCAGGTGTATTTGAATGTGTGTGCCAATCACTACACCACTGATGTACGCTCTGCAATGAGAGTGGAGGTGGATATTTTGAAAACTTGTTGTGACTGACAGTATTGTCAAGTATTAAGTCTTGAAATCCGACTAACGGAACTCTTGAGAAGTTAGCTACTTATAATGTGAAAACATCTTTTCCAGACATTTAGGTACCTTATTAAAAAATGATCAAAATGTCTCAATATACCACCTCACCTCCATTCTCGGTGTTTTTTTTTGCAACACACTGTATATATATTCATCAGTTCATTTGCATAGTTCTTACATTGATTCAGTAGAATGTGTGATATTAATAATCTGTTAACAATAAACTACTTGTTAACATCATATTTTTTCGTCATTACAGTTAAATCGTTGATGTTGTTAAATTCATATTAGGCCATTTAAAATATTTATTATTATGACAGTCATGTACTAAGAATGTTGAAAAATCAAGAATTTCACTTTACAAAACCTCAAATTTTGTATGAAATGACTCATTATTAAAATATTTTAATAATGAAATGACTCATTATTAAAATATTTTAATTGTGCTATAACTTTAATCAAGTAAGTCATAAATTATATACACATTTTTTATTTGATTCTTATTTAAAGATGCTTTAACATCTAGACCTATGTCATAATGTCACAAAAGCAGTGACGAAACCCTGGGTCTGCATGGAAGTGAAGAAATATGAGGTGAGTCAAAAAAAAATTCAGAATTAATTTAAAAAACCTCATAGTGTTATTTCCTACTACATAACTTAACACATAATAAACATAGCTGTAGGAAATGGCTTTGATGAAAAGTGTTTTACAGGAAAATAAATGGGTTCAGAAAACAAAAATTAACCTTTCAAACTGAAAAAGAAGAAAATATAAAATACAAGAATTTATTGTCATCCTTTGACTCACAATAAGTTCAATACTTTTAAAATTCATACCTGATATTTCAGCCGTCCATAACAAAATCAAACTTTGTCAATCATATTACATTGTATTTTATTTTATATGCTGATGATGGAATGTGTTTCCACAATGTATTATCAACCAAGTTTTTAACTGATATTTGATTTAATTGAGGACAACTTGAAATATCATGTACGAACTAAAAATTCTGCAATGCCCATCTACAACTGAGACTGGTCATAGTTTCCTCAAAATCTTTATCAAATTTATTTAGTGGTCTCTGTTAAACGTTTATTGTGCAGAAAAAATACAAGGAGATGGAACATCTAGAAATCTGTTAATCTCTCGAAAGTTTTATTTACAGATCTTAATGTAAATGTTGAGAAGTAAGGAGGAAGATAACTTCACTTTAATTCTCGAGCATTAGACACAACAAACATACACACTCTCTTTCTTAAATTTTAACAGACGTAATGTTTTATAGATAGAGCACATTCATGGATCATAAATAATGATTATATGTGGTGAACTACAGTTTTGAGTGAAACATTTTGTAGAAGTTTTGTGTCTCAGTAAAAGATGGCAAAGCTTGGAGGATAAAAACAAATCAGAAGATTAAGAAGTTTAGTAATAGTTAGTCTTGATGTGTGATGTAGATGGTCATAAAATGTATGACAAAGTAAATAAAAGCATATTTCAAGAGAAAGTGAAGGGTATAAGGAAACTTGGAGTACCAGGAAATAGATGGTTACAGTGTGTAGAAGAGGATAAAAGGAAATGAAAATTGCTAAATAGGCATTTGACTAAACAGAATGTAGGCATATTGTAAGAAAGGCTGTGATATAACACCTTGGAAGAAGCGCTAAACAAAATTCTGTTAACTTGTATGGTGAAGTTGTTTTGGCCCAGTCATTTTCAACCTTTCTTCTCTTTGTGCTCCTAAAGACTCTTTCACTCAAGTGCATATCATCAGATTTATCATTACTTCAAATTATATGTAATACAATGTTTCAAAAATAAATTATACAAGTAGTTGTAATTTGTTGCATTAGCATGGAAAAATATTATCAACTTCAATGATTCTAAACTCTTAAATGAGATAGCTGCTGAGTTTATTTTTGTGCACTAGCTTGTGAATTTGTTAGTTCAAGTATCAATAGTGATTCTGGATTCAGGTAGTGTCTGTGTTTTATTTTGATTGTTGCCAATCTAGAAAAACCCTGCTCACAGAAATAAGTTGGGAGGAAGGTATGTAATTACAATTTTAAATTTTCATAGAAGTCGTGTACTCCTCAGAGTATAAAAGTGTGTTACCACTATAGACCTTTGGGGTAGTAGGAGGTTAACGTTCCCACTTTTTCTAGACAATCAGAACTTGATGTCAGACCTGTGTGACAGCTGCCTCAGGGTATACTTATCCTGTTTAATTCAGGATTAGTTCCTTAGTAATGATGGAAGTCACTAGTATTAGCATTTTGATTAATAAGAAGTTATAGCTTTTGGACAACAACTATATAGGATTGAAATAGTTAACCATTCATTTTTGTGACTTAATGAACTCGGATAAACCGATAACTTAACACTTAAGCCTATATAAGAACCTTACAAATAGAACATTCCACCCCTAAAATGATATTGGAGTGCAAGAGGACTAATAGCTAAAGTTAGGCATTTGATCATCATTTTGTCATTTAAAACTCTATGGTGCAACAGGCCTAGAAGAACCTTGGCTTAACATCCGGTTGCTGGCCTCACATCCACATGTGTTAATCACATAGGTAGACAATCATCCAGCCAGTGTAGGGATGATAATGTGATCAGCATGTTAGGTTCCCAGCCATTATAGCTGCTTTTCTCAACCTGAAGCCGCTACTCATTGTAGCTACCCAAATTCTTCACAATGCTGGGTGGGCACTGGTCCCATACTGGCCAAAATTCCATGAGAAAATTTCTTCCCCCATGGAGACTTGAACCAGCACAAGCCCTTGCTCTGCATCAAGGCATCTTGCCTTAATCACTCTGCTACAGTGTGGAACCATTTTGTCATTTACTTTAGATTAACCATTGATGATTGTGGAAGTATCTTTTAGGCTGTTATTATACAATGATGTATTGGTCTAATTTTCATTGGATAAAATTTCTTGTTTGCATTTTTAATTGATGAATTATTAAAACTCTGTGCTAATATATTTTTTAATGACTGGGCATTTCTTGTAAAAGGAAGCTTAGTGGCATTGATATGTTATCACTAGAGCCCGTATGTTAGGCACTTAAAAATTCAAAATAGGCAGGCAAAAAGGCACTAAAAATCATTAATGTAGGCACTAAAAATTCAAAATAGGCTCTTACAAAAATTTGACAACATAATTTTTTACAGCCTTACGTAAAGAATATCAATAGCATACGAAAATATCAGATATACTTTTGGAACTTGTTTTGCCTTTTTTACAAAGAGCAGACATGTTTTGCAGTGTGTATGTGCTGCAAAACATGGCAGTTCTTTGCGCAATTCACTGAAATTTCACACACTTTGCAGAACAATATTGAACCATCACTTGAGAATATTCCAGCACCAAATTCTTTCACAAAATTGGTCAGTTTGTTCTTTAGGCATCGTAAAACACCTGTTCTAAATAAAAAAATAAGCCACATATACTTGTTGCACCATTTTGTCTTTGAAGCACCTGTCTGTGAATTAGGACTACAGACTGATTCCAGTGATAACATTAAAAATAATATTTCCACTCACATAAAGATTTCAGCAACAAGTGTGAGACAGAGAAAGACAGCTTTAGCCATCTACCCGCTTTATCACTCAGCAATGTTTGTATTGAAAAGAAGTAAAACTGTACTATAGAACTTTCTCCAAGCCTTAGAGTCATAGCGTAATACAATGGGGCATAGCTTAGGTCTGTTTCGCATAACGGGAGTGCATTGAGGGGAAAACCATCTACTTGCTAGGTTATTGGCTATTGCCACCCTTATCCTAAAATATTCCAACAGAATTAATAAAAATAACACTGAAAGTTTCTATACAATGATATGTATCATGAAGTTTGTCCATTTCAATTAATTTCATTGAAATACTAAGGTAATTTTGAGAAAAAATGGCAAATAGGCATTTGTAGGCAATGTAAGCTGAAATAGGCATTTACAGGCAAAATGAACTTCATTGAACATAACTCTATGGTCGTTGGTATGAACTTATATGCAGCCTCTTTTACAATATCTATATAAATAACTGTAGGCATTTTGCCTAACATCTTGCCCCTCGTTATCACTATGCTCTTTTAGGGTAATCCCTGAATATTGCATTCTGTGGATGGGAAGTAAGCCATAGATCCTGTGTCATAGATTTATAGCAAGTACAAGAATCTCAATACTAAAATAAGAGACTTCTGAGGAAAATTTTCCAGCCCTTTCATATCCACATTTGAATTGTGACACTTTACTCTCTGAGATGTTAAAAAATAATTATTGAATATATATTTTTTTGTATCTAATGTTAAAAAAAGCTTGTCAATGATATGATTCTCTATGGCACTCCAATATTTAGCAGGGAGATTGGAACCTACCCTCAGTTAAAGACAATGACAAACTAGTATGATTAAAAATCAGTGATTATATTATAAAATTGTAATATGTGTTCATATTTTAATATAGCTCGTATATACCACATACAAGTGGAGGATTGTGTGCTCTCATTTTTATGTTAAAATAGAATTGTACAAAATATGTGATACACAAAAACTAGTAACAGTTCTGTTGCCAACGTATTTGATTTGACTTATTTGCATTAAAATATCTGATTCCGCAAAATCTTTGATTGCTCTCCATGCAGAGGTAACTGCTGCCTGCAACTCATTGACATTAGTGTACTGTATTCCATCAGCAGGGTTGGACGAATAAATAAGCTAATTAATATTGAGTGGAGAACATATTTTTAATAACTAACTTCATACAAATTTCAAATTTCTTTGAGACCATTGGTTTCAAACAAATTTTTCGTTCATCTTCAGTTATGACTCCAACTGTTGAAATTCTCTGTTTGTTGATTTCTCTATGGTTACCTCTAGTGCTGCCATCTTTGGTTGGGTTTATAAATTTTCCTGTAGAGAAAAAATTGATTTTGAAATTTATAAACCCAACCAAAGATGGCAGCACTAGAGGTAACCATAGAGAAATCAACATACAGAAAATTTCAACAGGTGGAGTCATGACTGAAGATGAACGAAAAATTCATTTAAAACCAATGGTCTCAAAGAAATTTGAAATTGTACGAAGTGAGTTATTAAAAATATGTTCTCTACTCAATATTGATGTTATAACCTCATACTGTTAACTTCCCAACATTAATTTAAACAAGCTAATGCTTGTACTCACCTCGATGTAACTCTTTCTTACAAACCTCCTACTTGTAATTATTAAACATAACTTGCAGGTCTATGTTATGATCTCAATTCCTATTGAGGGAATTTCTGGCTCTTAATGCATATGGTGCAGCATATTGAACCAGTATAGCTTTTAAATAACATCAGTGGTTCTTAGGTTATTATTTATGGCTTGATTATGATTGCACTCTAGTACAATATGTTTTATACTGTAAAAGGATAAAGGGTTGTAATTTACATTTTACAAAACTTTCACTAACATGATGCTATATATGTTTTAAATTTCAGAGATGGCCGCGGACAGCGATGGTGATCTAATTGAGACAGTTGTAACATGCGAAGGTGATCTGAAGGATCCAAGCTTCCCTGAAAAGTTCAAATTAATAGTACAGGGATTAAGAGATTTGCTTTGTACAGGTGAGTGACCTCCCTTAATTTTAGGTAGATGGTATCAATTTAGTCTATTTTCAATATGTAATTTAGGCATCACTTTGACACATCAGATAATAATAAATAATCTGTACTTGTATTGTGTCTTGGTATAAATATAGGATGTGCCCTGAAGTATTACATATTATGCATACCAAATTAACAATGTATATAAGAGTAAAATTTGCGTTTAGATTGGAGTTTCTCAGATAGCTCAGTTGGTAGAGCATTCACATAGAAACCCAAAGGTCCTGGGTTCAAACCTCAGTCTGAGCATATATTTTTCTCTTCAAGTACAATTTATCTATCATTGAGATGTATGAAATGAATAATAAAAACATCCATCCTCAGTACTTTCATGACCATTGTCTTGAAGAACCGCCTCCTGCAGCCTCTGGTGGTATATTGATGAATCTCCTAATCAAATAACTTTCCCTGGAAGTTATGACTAATTTTATCATGGATACATTTTGGCTGTTGACCAGTGTTGTAAAAGCAAAATTAAATTATTCTTTTGACTGACTACCTCACTGGCGCCATTGAACCCATAGGTTCATGGTCACATGGACATAAGCTCTCCATACATCCCTATCCTGAGCTAATGTTTTTCAATCATTCCCTGTATAATCTACTTCCCTCAAATCATGGATGTTATTCTCTCACCTCATTCTTAGTCTACCAACTGGGCATTTGCCCTCTGGTTTTCCTATAAGAAGCTTCCATGCATGTCTTTCACTCCTCATTCGTGCCATATGTCCTGTCCATCGCAGTCTACGAGACTTAATTGTTCTTATTATATTTGGCTGTGCCTACACATACCATGTACTCACTATTATGTAGTTTTATCCATTCATTATTTTCGATACTAGTAAAATTCATGGTAAGTTTCCTTTGAGGTATTAGTTCACAGTAATATCATGTACGATTAAAAACTATAATATAGTTACCTTGTAGGTCCGTCTCCTCAACTTAAGTTATTTTAAAACTCTGTAGGCCTTTCGGGACTAGTCCCATCATCAGCAGAATGCATTAGTGCTGTACAGTGCTTCAACAAGGGTCAACAAGTACGGACCTAATGCATTCTGCTGATGATGGGACTAGTCCCGAAAGGCCTACAGAGTTTTAAAATAACCTAAGTTGAGGAGACGGACCTACAAGGTAACTATTTTATAGTTTTTAACCGTACATGATATTACTGTGATTCATTCTTTTGACTAAAAATTCTACATTATCAGGAACTCTGTCTTAAAGGCTCTCCAACCTCAGAAGTGGATTACAATTCTGTCAATCCCAGGAGTGGAAGCCAAAAGTGTTAAAGACAACCTGATGGCATTGTACCAATAAACAAAAAACTATATATGTATATATATATATATATATTTGGAATGCCCCTTTTGAGATAATTTTGATTATCAATTTTTGGAAATGTGAAATGTGCAGGTATATTTGAAAAATCTTTGTTTTGTAGGTAAAGGTGAATCATTGCGTGTTGCAAAAGTGGAACCATGGAACTCTGTGCGGGTGACTTTTACAATCCCAAGAGAAGCGGCTTTAAGACTTCGTCAGTTGGCCCAGCAAGGTGACCATGCTCTCACCCAACTTGGCATTCTTTCTGTGCAAGTTGAAGGGGATCAGGTAATTATAAAAATATTGTATTTAAATCACATCTGTGATTATCTAACAAAAATTATGTATTATTCTGTGTCTCCATTAAGTAAAACCTTATACTCATATACAGCATGTCAGGTCAATAAATGAGATAAAGCTCCTATTATTGAAGGTCTGTGGATTAATATAAGGATGTCTGCTGACCAGAATGATTTGGATATTAAACAATATATATATGGGACACGCCGTGATTAAGGCACTGCGCTACAAGCCGAAAGGTCGAGAGTTCAAGTCCCGGTGGGGTCAGGATTTTTAAACTAACCTAAACCTTCGGGTGGCACTATGGCCCTGGGGTCGACTCAGCTTCTAATGGAAATGAGTACCAGATGCCTGTTCTGGGGGTAAAAGACGGCTGTGTGCAGGGCTGGCAACCCGGCTGACATTGTCCAGAAAAGTGGGAGCCTTAATCTCCTACTACCCAAAGGATCTCCTGAGGCCTGTAGTGGGATACCTTTATCTTTATATATATATATATATCTGGTATGAAAAGGATATCCCTGAAAAAGTTACTAGTTATAATAAAAGTTTAGGAATTATTAATCAAGTTATGAAACCATCCCTTGTACAAAAAAACACCAGATTGCGTTTATACCGGGTGCGGCAGCATAACTTCCTTTTTTAAAATGTGCGCCATTTAGTCGGTTGATGTCGTAGCGGAGCGCTAGTGGTCTCGTTCGAGAGGGGGGACTATAAAGTTTTGTCCTGACACAGTTCAGTCGCCATCATGCGTTGGAACAGTGAGGAGCGTGCATTTGCCATTGAGGCCTACTTTTCGAGCGGATGTTCTGTGATCGCAACCCGGCGCGCCTTTCTCCCGATTTGACCCCTTGTGATTTTTTTCTATGGGGTTATTTGAAATCCCGTGTTTATGTGAACCGTCCAAGGACCCTACAAGATTTGAAGACCAACATCCAGGAAGAAATTGCCAACATAACGCCTGCTATGCTGGCAGGAGTCATGACAAATGCCAGAAATCGGTTTACTCAGTGTATGGAGAATGGGACGTCACCTACCTGATTTGATCTTCAAAACTGAGTAAAACAAAACTTTATGTATGTGTCTATATTATAAAAAACGATTAAAAATTTTCTGATTCATACAATGCATTTTATTAAGTTTTAAAAAAAGGAAGTTATGCTGCCGCACCCTGTATAACACTTTGGCTAGACCAGTGTTGACCTATGGTAGTGAAGCATGGACACTAAAAAAACAACATGAAAGCAGAATAACGGCTTGTGAAATGAGATTCATGCGCAGAACAGCGGGTTACACCAGATGGGATCGGAAAAGGAACACCGATATCTTAAAAGAATTGAAGAGTACGCCAATTTTGGAATATATTAAACAGTACCAACTAAATTGGAAACACCATCTTGAAAGAATGAGTTCAAATCGGATCCCCAAAGCTGTTTATAATTATATACCAAGAGGACGAAGATCACTGGGCCGTCCTATGAAACGCTGGAGGGAAAATTTTCTATAGGATCGTAACAGGCCTTGGCCTAATACTTGGAAGGAAGAAGAAGAAGAAGATATATATTGTGTGTTCACTGCTGTTGTCATGCAGCCGGGCCCAGATTCCTGGTCGTGACAGGTTCCTGGTTGAGGTTTTTTTGGGGTTTTCCCTCGCTTGTAAGATAAATGTCAGGAAGCTTAGGGCCCAACGGTCCCCGAGAATCATCCAGCCATAATCTTCCTTCATCGGTGTGGAAAGCAATTTGGAAGTTACCACACCTATGATTCCCTAGTAAAGCTGCAAAGCATAGCATGAAAATGCTATGAATGTAGTGAAAGACCTGCCCTTGTGCAGAATTACTATAGATAGATAGTTATACTGTGTAATATACAATTCCTGACATCGAAATTAAGTATGTTCTTTTGTATGGATGGAAAACAAGCAAAATTCCTGAACATTGGCTGTGGGGCTTGAATAGATGCAAAAGAGAAATATTTTAAAATTGTACGGCCACAAACAATTCCAAATAATGTATACACTAAGAAGATAGATAGATAGACAATTCCAAATAAAGAGTACTGCAGAAGAAGAGGCTAAAGATTATTTTAGGCTTAAAATAAATTATTTTATAAATAAAAATTTAACCAAGTAATTCTCATTAAAGAAAAGAAATAATGAAGCAGTTGAAAATTCTACATTATATTGGAATTCATAAGGAAAAGCCATAAACAGAATAGGGGAAAATCAATTGCTGATAAAATTGGAAAGAAAGGGAAAAATGGAAGGATGTGAAAATTAGAATTCATTGAAGCACGTTGTTGTTTGTTTTATGTTCCTGCTAGGAATTAGAGGATGATGACTTTATTTTGAAAATTTCAAATAAATAATATATTGACTTAGGCTTTCACGGCCGGAGTTACTGTGATCTTGTAGACGATTTCCGGGCTGTTGGCCGTGGTCTTGAGGCTTGTAGTTCCCCTGTTTTGATGATAACAAGTTTCTGTTTGGGGTGATGATTGGAGGTTTTATGAATATATCTGTCAGTATGCGTAGGTTTTCTATATATGGTGCGATAAATGTTGTCATCTTATTCTCTTCTGATTGAGATGTCCAGAAAGGCTATGCTGTTATCTTTTTCTTTTTCTATAGTGAATTGTATATTGGAGTTTATGTTGTTAATGTGTGCCAGAAATTCTTCTATTTTATCTTCCCCGTGGTTCCAAATTACGAAGGTGTCGTCTACATATCGAAGCCATGTCTTGGGTTTAAGAGGGGCAGTCTCTAAACATTTTTGTTCGAAGTTTTCCATAAAGAAATTTGCAACTACTGGGCTCAGGGGACTACCCATAGCTACTCCATCTATTTGTTCATAGAAGTCGTTATTGAATAAGAAATAGCTGGTGGTTAAGTAGTGTTCGAAAAGATTAGTGATATCTTGAGGAAACTTGGCAGCGATGAGGTGAATGGTCTCCTTTATAGGAACTTTAGTGAATAGAGAGACCACGTCGAAACTAACCATTAGATCGTCCGGTTGCAGAGCTATCTCTTTTAGTTTATCTAAGAAGTCCATCGAGTCTTTGACATATGTATCACTGTTGGATGTGTCTCGCTAGGTTATAAGTTGGTGATCCTATGGTGCTGACGATCGGTCTTAGAGGTATATTGTCTTTATGGATTTTAGGTAGTCCGTAGAGTCTGGGTGGCAGGGCCTCGTTCTTCTGAAGTTCTTTCTTCACGTTGTCTGGAAGTGAAGAGGCTTTGATCAAGTTGTTAGTTTTATGGAGTATCCTTTTGGTTGGGTCGTCTGACAGCTTACGGTAGTTCCCAGGATCCAGTAACTCGGTGATTTTACGGTTATATTCTGCTGTGTCTAACATAACTGTAGAGTTTCCTTTGTCTGCTGGTAGAATTATAATAGTTTCATCTGTTTTTAAGGTTTTTATAGCCTTCCTTTCTTCAATGGAGAGATTGTGTTCTGGTTTGGGAGCCTTTCTCAGAATGCGAGAGACTTCGTTGCGGATAGTTTCTGCCTTTTCCAGTTGTAATACTCCTATGGCAGATTCGACGTTAGATATTATTTCTTCCACAGGTATAGCTGAAGGTGTGACAGCGAAATTGCCTCCTTTCGCTAGAAGTGAGATTTCTGCAGCTGAGAGTGGATGGTTGCTAATATTTGCTACGGTGCGTGTGGTGTCCAAGTTAGTTCTAGGAATTTGTTTAGATGTAGACTCGAATTTTTTCTTTTGTGTTCTGGTGGATTGTTCCCAAGTTGACATCATGGATTGATAGATGATCTCGTCTATTTTGTTCCAGTCTCTTCCTGATAGTCTATTGCTGATTAGAAGGTGAATGTCTAGAAGATTGGTGTCTGTAACTGCGAGGTTCTTGCGTGTTGTATGTATACGTTCCCTTAATAATGATGTTTCCGTGCGATGATAAATCCTATGCTCTTGTGCAGATATTAATGTTCTTTTTATCCCGATGAATTTGGGAATCGTCTTATTGTCTCTATGATGCAGAAGAAATGTAAATGATGAGAGCAGTCGGACCTTTTTCTTGTGCAATTTCTCAAATCGTCGAATGTATCTGTTGATTTCCTCCCCTTAGAGGTGACTAATATATTGACTTAGGCTTTCACGGCCGGAGTTACTATGATCTTGTAGACAATTTCCGGGCTGTTGGCCGTGGTCTTGAGGCTTGGGGAACTACAAGCCTCAAGACCACGGCCAACAGCCCGGAAATCGTCTGCAAGATCTTCAAATAAATAATTTTAGAATGCTGCACAGTAATTTCTAATTCTAATTTTTAATTATTGCAGCAAGTAAAAAAGTTAACATAGCTACCATAGTTACTCAGATAAAAGACATTACTCTTTCCCCTCCCAAAATCTGAAATCCAAAAATTGTGAATTGTTTTAAATTAGCCAACTAGGTAACTAGCCCATTTAAGATAAATTTATTTATTTTGCTTAGTATACTACATCCAGCTGGCAAGGTTAATGTTAATTTGGTGATGGTCAATTTTTATGTAAGTGGCCATTCAGGAACATGGTCAGTAATAAGAAGAAAGGTGCCAACAGCAGCTTTTTGTGGCAATTCAGGAATTATTTCAGAGTTTTGTGCAATCTGTTTCCATTTAGAATTGATGTTTTCTTGAGTTATCGTGCAAGCATAGTTGTTTTCATTTTGTGGTAGCTTTTTATTTAATTTGAGTACTTTTCATTGCTAACATATCAGCTTTTCATTTCCTTATATTTAACTTTTATAGGAATTAATCACTATGAGGTTTAATTTATGGTGAAATTAAATGTTTCTTACCTCTCCTCATATAAATCTTCTAAGTTGATCGCAATTTCGAGACTATAACTGTCTCATCCTCAGAACTTTGTTGGCGACTGGTGTTATGTCGATCAGAAGAAACTCTTCTTCTTCCCTCTGTTGGTGGACCGATGAACCTCTGGATCAGGTCAAAATTTGCGGGAATTTATACCTGATCCAGAGGTTCATCGGTCCACCAACAGAGGGAAGAAGAAGAGTTTCTTCTGATCGACATAACATCAGTCGCCAACAAAGTTCTGAGGATGAGACAGTTATAGTCTCGAAATTGCGATCAACTTAGAAGATTTATATGAGGAGAGGTAAAAAACATTTAATTTCACCATACATTTTCATTTCCTTCTACATCGCACTGGATTGGAATCCACTCATTGTTACTTTTTGTCCAAATTATTAACTTTTTGGTTCATATTATGCATTTAATATTTTTCTGCTCTGGGTTGTGATCCTATTGGTTGAATTACTGTCTGTGAATCTGATATTGCTAAATAAGAAACATGTGACATTATTTTTTATGAAAAAATACCTTTTTTTTTAGATTTTATATAATTTATTAGCAGAATGATTATATGCTGGTACATTACTGTTTTAGGTTATCTCGCTGCGTATAGCAGGACGTTTTGGAGGAGAGACGCAAGAGATTGTGTTACGTACTGCCACATCAGGACCTCATGGAAGTGATGAAGGAGCAGGTTCATCATCTCATTCTGGAAGTACTGCAGTTACTTCAGGAAATGTTTCTGGTAGTGCTATTCCTTCAACTAGCAATGCATCTGTGTCCCAAGATGGAGCTACGGTCGCTGGTTCGAGTCATGCAAATGGCAGTGCTGTGGCAGGACTGGCAAACATCTTGGCTCAGTCTGTAGCAGCAGCAGTTGGAGGTATAACCGTCTATTAAATATTAATATATTGAAATCTTACCATTACTTCCAAAAGATTTTTTTTCTTCTTCTTCCTTCCAAGTATTAGGCCAAGGCCTGTTACGATCCTATAGAAAATTTTCCCTCCAGCGTTTCATAGGACGGCCCAGTGATCTTCGTCCTCTTGGTATATAATTATAAAGAGGACGAAGATCACTGGGCCGTCCTATGAAACGCTGGAGGGAAAATTTTCTATAGGATCGTAACAGGCCTTGGCCTAATACTTGGAAGGAAGAAGAAGAAGATCTTTTGGGAGTAATGGTAAGATTTCATTTTTTTATGTCAAACTAATATTGGAATATGACCAATCTCATAGTCTTATGGTCAGAGTTTCTGGCTACAGTTCATGAAGTCCCGGGTTTGATTCCTGGTTAGACAACAGGAATTTTTCTTTTGCTTTCCCATAGTTTAGCATTTAGGTTAAGTTTAAGAACATTCCTGATGCTTCATTTTTTTATCATCCATCGTATCATCTGCCTTTCAGATGCCCCAACATCAGAAGTAATTAATAATTCTGCCAACGCCAGGAGAGAAGGCCAGAAATACCATAGAACAATTTGGTGGCATTGGACAAAAATGAATATATACATATAAGAATTCTTATTAAGAAAACCTCATAATGTAAAAATTCCCAAATTTATTATATTAATATACATATATTGAAATCAAAAATTGTTTTCCATTATTCCACATGCCTCCAACTAAACTAAGAACTTGACTCCAAAAGTAATTTATATATATATATATATACTGTATTTTTATAAATTACCTACCTAAAGGCTATCTGCTCTTAAAGTGATCCTCATCAAAATAAAACCATGTGACCTGCTCGCTTTTCATTGGTTATGGACACCGATGTACAATGTAGAAGCAGTAAGTACATGAAAAAGTAGTTCCCTTCATTAAATTAAAAATATGTCCTCTAAACATACTTGTTATTCTTCGTGAATGAAAATAATAGTATTCAAAACATAGAAAATATTCTAAAATATACCTAATCAATAATTAAAACTTAAAATAGTTTTAAAATTTATCGGAGAACATATTGTTTAAACAACTCACCTCATAGGATTCATGCTTCCATGAAATCGCGATTTCATGGAAGCATGAATCCTATGAGGTGAGTTGTTTAAACAATATGTTCTCCGATGAATTTTAATGATTATACCTCATAATGTTTACTTCCCAACATTAATTAAATATAATTAAAATAGTTTATTACATGAATGATGCATTTGAGTCATGCTTCAGTCAATTCGGACACAACAAAATGGCTGAAGGCATTGAGTCTTCTGTTGCTGTGTCGCCATCTAAATTTTTAAAACATGTCTGGCAGCCTTTGACTAGTGGTCAAAAAACAGTTATTTTAAACGTATTTCACAAGTTCAGTGAAAAATCTCACCAGCTTTCTTGTATTCTACCCCATTTATTAATCACATGTCTTATATACTTCACACATGCTCCTGTTAATGTGACAGTAACTGTGGCATGAATGGCAGAAGGATAAAATTGGCATTTATTTATGTTAGGATCACTCTTAGAGTGTATAAAGTGGGAAGTAAAACTACTGCCCTTTATGTATACTCTTAGGGTCGCATGTTTGGACGCATTAGACAGTAAAATGCCTTCTCTGCTGAGCAAGTTGTATGCTAATACGATTTTGCTTACTCAGAAATCTGTTCATGCGATAATAATTGGTTAAATTTGTAAGCTACCTGCGGAGGTACCTTACATGAGCAACTCAAATTAAAATCCCGAAGGGAACCGAACGGGAACCGATGGTAATCGATGTACTTTGCTGCTTTATCCAACATTTATCCAAGATGTCGGACCTTGAAGACTTCGATCATGTTTTTGGTATACACGGAGAAGAGGAATTTGATAGAGTCTACCAAAGAATTCAACTGGAAGAACAGGAGAATCGGCATAATATTGCGTGTCGCAGACGTGTTTGTATACGGTATTATTTGCGGGATGCAAGCATAAATGCATTCCTCTATAGCAGACGAAAATAACGGAAGTGGTTTTATCGCTGAGAATTCTGGGTAATTCGTTGCCAATATTACGAAAACGTTGACTCTCGTGCATGACCGTTAAGTCGGCCGTTAATTCGTTCTCAGCAATTGCTCACGGTGAATCAGCTCACTAGTGATTGGAAGTAATTTGAGTAGAGAGTAATGTTCTAACATACGACCCTTAGAGTGTAAAAAGTGGGAAGTAAAACTACTGCCCTTTATGTATACTACATAAAATGTATTTACAAAAAAATATCCAAAGATAATGTTAGTATACAGTATATGAAACAGATCACTGCATATTAAATTAACTTGATTTTATTTGATTGCTCTTTATCATATACCTGGATAGAATACTCCAAGATTGGTGACAGATGAGACATGGTTCTATCCAAATTAATAGAAACCTAAAAATAGACTCCTTTATTTTTGCAGATGATTTGGTATTAATAGCTCAAACAGAAACAGATTTGCAGTGTTCTATACACCATTTTAATATAATTGCAAAAAGGTACTGTCGTAGCGTAGTGGTTAAGGCAATACGCTACAAGCCGGAAGGTCGAGGGTTCAAGTCCCGGTGGGGTCAGGATTTTTAAACTGACCCAAACCTTCTGGTGGCACTATGGCCCTGGGATCGACTCAGCCTCTAACGGAAATGAATACCGGATGCATGTTCTGGGGGTAAAGGTGCCGTCACGCAGGGCTGACAACCCAGCTGACCTCAAGTGCCGATTGTCCAGAAAAAGTGGGATCCCTAACCTCCTACTCCCCAAGGGCCTTCCGAGGCCTGTAGTGGGATCACTTTACTTACTTTATGGAAATCAATACAAAGAAAACTAAAGTGATGGCCTTTTGTGGGAAATACCCTATACCTAGCAAAATTGTTTTTGATGATGAAATTATAGAACGAGTAAATGAATTTAATTATTTGGGTTATAATTTAACATTTCAAGATGAAGCTTATATATCAAAGAAAATCACAAATTTCACAAAAACAACGGGAATAATTAACAGTATAATGAAACCATCTTTAGTACAGAAGAACACAAGATTACGGTTTTATAAGGTTCTCGCAAGACCAGTATTAAGATACGGTAGTGAAGCATGGACAATACAAAGAAGAGATGAAAGCTGAATAACAGCAAATGAGATGTGATTTATGCACCATACGGCAGGCTATACAAAGTGGGACCATGAAAGAAATGAGGAAATTATGGAAGAGTTGGATGTAGAACCCATTCTTCACCATATACAAAACTACCAGAACTGGAAAGCTCATCTTCAATGAATGCCGTCTCATAGAATTCCAGAGCCATGCTTCAATACTTGCCCCTAAGGCAAAAGATCGCTGGGACGTCCAAAAAAGCGCTGGATGGAAAATTTGAGATCGTAACAGGCCACACGGCCTAATACTTGCTTGGATCATGATGATGATTTTATTTGAAACAGTATTGAAAGTAGTGTAGCAAAATATGCAATATTGATACCTTCTTTTAAATTTATTATTGTCTTCAGCATTGAATATTCTGACAACAAATTCACTGGAGACTTTAATGTTTCAGTCCTGAGCATGAAATAAGCAACCATAATTTTTTACAGTACTATTCTCCTCCAGCTATTTTCTGAATGAAATGTATGTTTTTTCATATCTTAATTTAGATTTCTCTGGCACTAAAGAAGCACACCCAACTTCTCATGCTTCTTCAATTTTGTAATTTTGATTACTATCATTCATACTTGCTGCCATTTTATGCCTGATTGGTGTCACAGCTTGCTTTAGTCTCAACTAAATTATTTTTGGCATTTGGCATATATACACTATTGGCTTATTAGGGTTTGTTGTTTGAGCCCATCACATATTTACAGTAGGGATAGACTGCTAACATCAATCAATTGTTTATAATGAACGCAGATATTTCCAACAAAGATGTTATTAATAAAGGGGTTGGAGGAAATGTTTTAACATCTCACCTCACAAAGTTGTTATTATTTTACTATTATTTATTATTTTGAAAACACCATCATGCAAAAAGTAATGTTCAACACACATTTGTGAAGTGTTTTACAGAATCTCAGAAATTAAAAACCAAGCTATTGCTTGGATTCCTCACTTCTGTAAAAACCACTTCCCAACCTCACATCATATTATTGGAGATTAACATTTATTTTATTTTTATTTCCAGTTGGAGGAGTTGCAGCATCAACTGAACAGTTTCGCAGCCCAAATGTTGTGGCACCAGCAGATGGTGATCCTATTCCTCCTTTTCCGCCTCCTAAACCACCTTCAGATGTTGTTGCCAGCCCAAATGTCTTACCTTCAAATGGACAACCAATTGCAATGGCATCGACCTCACGGGCTGCCAGCCATCATTATCATGCACCATTCCCATATGCTAGTATGAATCATGCAGCTCATGCCATGCAGAATAGAGCATCTGAATCTAATCACCATCATCACCATCACCACCACCATCATCATAATTCAACCCCTGTTGTAACAGGAACAGGAAATTTTAATCATCATAGTTTTACAGCACCACCTCCTCCTCCACCGTATCCTGGACCTTCTCCCACACCAACACCAGCTCCTAGTGGAACGGTTAGTGCAAATGCCTTACAGCCAACAGCAGCACAGCCTTGCAAACCTCAGGCAAGCCAGCCTTATAGTCCAGCAAATAAGCCACCATCGCAGCAGCCACGGACTACTGGTAGTGCAAACAATGTTGCATTATCAAGCCCATTGCTCGTTAATTTGTTGCAGAATGATGGGTCCACAAGTGTAACTTCTCCAGCAGTAAATTCAGGTAAAGTTCATGCAAATTTGAGTCTTAAGTTGACAAAAGTTTCTTGATTTTGATTCAAATTATATAAAATTTAATTCCCTACCAATTTTCTATGTAAAATATGAGTCTAGTTTTAAATTTTCAACTAACATAAAATCTTAATTTTGTTACTGGACAATGCATATTCATTTATTTTCTCGCAGTCATTGTCTTTCATTATTGAAGAAATATTTATAATGGAAAAATTGTTTGTGAAGAAGATTACTTAAGAAAGTCAGAATTATTAAGTTTTAATTTCATTGTAGAATAAAATTCACCAAAAGTAGAATGCTATTGGTTTATTTTGAGTCTGGAAAACATCTTACCTCAAATTAATGTTGGTTGAGTTTGAACATGTTTCGATATAATCTTCTATATCATCATCAGCTTGCCCAACTGATGATGATACAGATTATATTGAAACATGTTCAAACTGAATCAACATTAATTTGAGGTAAGATGTTTTCGAGTCTCAAAATAAACTTGAGTAGAATGCTATATTGAACTTTTATATGAAGAAATCACTGTTAGGTTTAATCTTAGAATGCTATATCTTATCTGCTCTTAGAGTGATCCTAATGTAAACAAATGCCAATTGTATCCTTCTGCCATTTGCGCCACAATTACTATCACATTGACAGGGAGCATGTGTTAAATATATAAGATATGTGATAATTGAATGGGGTAGATTACAAGAAAGCTGGTGAGATTTTTCACTGAACTTGTGAAAAAACTGTTTTTTGACCACTAGTCAGAGGTTTGCCAGACTTGCGTTTTAAAAATTTAGATGGCAACACAGCAACAGAAGGCACACCATCAGCCATTTTGTTGCATCAGAATCGACTGAAGCATTACCCAAATGCATCATCTATTTGTAGAGATCCATGAAATTTGTGAGTCGCAATAATGCAAAATGCTCTAATTTTGTCATTTTCTTGTATTATTTCTTAACACTACTTCCCATAATCTCAAAAAAAGTATTTATGAATAGCAAAATCACGCGAAACGATAATGCGAAATAACACTGAAATTTAAAATTTTTAATGAATTCCGGAGATTTTTTTGTTCTATTCGCGAAATTTTCATAATGTATTTTTAAACACTTTTCGGATTCCATCTTCTTTTTAACTGCCATATCTGCTTCCTCCATGCACTCTTGCAAAGGGAAATTGTTGCAGTAGAGTTCACAACATAGAGGTAATTTTTTCTGTCCTTCTCATGCTCAAATATGGTCTCTCCATAGATTTTAAGTTCTATGGCCAATGTGAATTCCAAGAAATACAAATTATATTAATGTGTAAGATAAGTTTTTTCCCCCTAAATTTTTGCAGACATAATTGTCAATTTTATATCAATTGTTATTAAGTATAGGTATGTTCAAATTTGAAGAAAATATTTCTTTAAGTATGAACAGTAACCTGACAATAATGCAATCACTGCCAAATTTGAATAAGCCAACAATGGACCCTGAGCAATTATATCATATTGACAAATATTATTCCCAAATTAATTAAAACAGAATTTAATTACATAAACACATTTTTTCTATTGGATTACTTATCTATAACATGGATTTTTTACAAAATATAACAAAACAAATATTGACAGTTTGAACAACAATGGTCACGCACGATTTTAATTCCCCCTCTTTCTCCCTTCAAACTTTGTTTCAATCAACAGATACATACCATGAATGTGAAATGTATATCTTGTTCAGTTTGTGTTTTACTTAAGTCTCAAGTAATTTTCATTATAATTTGTTTTTATTTTTTTTAATTTCCTACATATTGTCATACCAAAACCAAGTGTGTCAGCCACAATTAGGGCACACGAATTTGGCAGTGAATTTTTTTTAATGATAAAAAAATACTGATGTTCCGATACTGTGACAAAAGACTAGAATATGAAAGAAAGGACGCGTTGCTAAAACATATAGCCAATGATACTCACAAAAACACTAAGAATAAGAAGACATCAATGAAGCACCAATTACCTGTTGAAGGGTCCTTTTTACAGGCTAAAAAAGCAAAAAGAAGACAAAAGATTTCATTGTTGACACTACGGAGGCATTTTTGAGTGCAGAAATTTCTGTGGAAAAGTTAGATCATCCCAAGATGAGAGAATGGTTGAGCAAATATATAAAGGGCAGTTGTCACTAGCATTCTGCAGATAGAATTCAGCAACATTACATACCAATTATTGGGACCAAAAAAGTGGAGGAATTAAAACAAATAGTAAATGACAAAAAACTTCTCATCATGTGTGATGAAACAACTGACAAGTCTGGGAACTACATATTTAATATTCTGTTTTCTTCTTTTGGAGACCACGGATCAGCAAGGAGTTTACTTGGCTGCCAGTGCTGTGCTTGACAAAGCCCCGGTTCAGCATGCACCCAAAGTATTGTGGACACTTCAAATAAATATGAAATTGGATATAGGGATTATTACCGTCTCAATACGGTACATGACTTTTTGTGCCAATGCTCTAAAAGGCTTAGTGGAGGAGAAACTTGCTCATACTCAATACTGGGTCCATAAAATCAACTTGGGTGGGTCAGATTTGGCAATGCAGCCTAGATGAATTGAACATAACTGTTGCTAAAGCAAAAGCTGTATTTCTCAATATAAGAAAAAGGAAGCATTTGTATCTTGACTTTCTTTGTGAAAAATATGAGAATGGTCCTGGAAAAGTTTGGCATTTTCCCATGCCAGTACAAACTAGATGGAACACATGGTTTGAAGCTGTAAAGTATATATGTGAATATCTTAATGGCATAATTTATGGAGCAGCTGGATTAAGAAAACAGTGGCATGAAGTTTCTTAAAGATGTAAGGGTTGGTTTCACCAATAGAGGTAACTGTATTACACCAGTTTAAGCTATTTATTATATATGGGGAAAACTGGCGTAATAAAGTTATCTCAGTTGGTGAAACTGACCCTTAGTCCCCAATTCTTAGCCACCACAAAAGTTCAGGCTCAATTTGTTGCTGATAACTGCAACCAATTTGTTAATTTGATTACCTTCTTGGAAGGTAACAGTTATCCCACAGCTCATGTTCTTCATTCCAAACTAAAGGTTATGGAGAACATGCTTGATTTATTAACAAAAGAGGTATTCTTGACACAACTCACAAATTTGTTGCAAGAGGTGACAGCTCTCAGGAAAGCTGAAGTGGTGAACCAGTTGAAAACTATTGCACAAAAGAGTCTTACGAAGCTGAGAAACTTGATTGCGGAAGACTCTTCAAAATTGGTGTTTGCAGCAGTTAGTAAATTATTTGACCCCAGGACACTTAGTAACCAAATTCTCAGTGCTGACAGTGCCATGGTGGAATTGAAGAAATTGTCATATGCAAGTGCCATTGAATCTTCTAAATTCTAGAAAGGCTATGTTGTTCTCCAAGGCCTCATAAAAGAAGAGTTGAAATGACCAGAGTGTACCCATGTAGACATTTGCAAAATGATTTGCTCTTTGAGGGAAGAGTATATCGAGTTTGTCAAGACATCTCATGAAAAGCCATCTGGTATCCAACTTCAAATGTAGACTCTGAAAGATCTATTTCTCAGTATTGTGGTGAGTGATCGAAGGCGGAGATTGAAACCTTTAGAATGCAGAGATACTCACCATGGTTGCTTTTTCTTAAAAGGTAAATTTTGCTTACAAATTAGTGACTATGATTAAAATTTTATGCATTTTAGTATATTAAAATTGGTATCAATTGTACAAAATAAAAGTTGGCCTTAAACTACTGGATATATCATTCTTATTGGGTTTAATATACTAAACTAGGATTAAAAAGACTAAAATTTACATTTTTTTTAGAATAACAACGCCAAATTACCAATAACATCGAAATCTTGAAATTTTAAAATGAATTTTCCTTAAAAATAATTCTTTCATGGGTCTCTACCTATATGTAATAAATTATTTTAAGTTGTAATAATTGATTAGGTATATTTTAGAATATTTTCTGCGTTTTGAATATTATTATTTTCATTCAAGAAGAATAACAAGTATATTCAGAGGACATATTTTTTAATTTAATGATGGGAACTACTTTTTCACATACTTATTACTTCTACATCATACGTCATGTCCATAACCAATGAAAAGCCATGGTTTTGTTTTGATGAGGATCACTTTAAGAGCGGATAGCTTTTAGTGTTATGATACTCTTTCTCCTCATTAAATGGTTTGTTTTATTGATGCAAAGTAAATACCTATTATAAGATTACAATAAAAAACCAAAAACCACTATGATAAAAAAATTAATGGAGTGAGTCTATCTTTTGTGTGACTGTCTCCACTTTTCTTTTTTCGATGTGCTCTGTTACAATTTTTCACTTCTTGCCTTATACAAACGGATTCTAAAATCAATGTACATCCTGTCGTGTATTTATAAAATTGAAACTTCTTAACAATCATAGGTCCTAAGGCAAAATTCTTAGCCCTGAAACATATGTTCGACAAAAACAACTATAAGAGGTAAGAATAAACAGACAAAATGTTTTAATTATTAAACAAACCTCTTAGTGTTACTTCCTATTGCATTTAAAAAAAGTACATTCTTCGTAGTTAAATATGGGAAATAACATTATTATGAGGTTCTTAATTCGTAAATTAATGAGTCATTTTTTAACATCTTACCTCATATTTTATGTTTATTCAAACATGGGAACTAGTTTTCGAGAGAAGGATCTCTCTCATTTTCAACCGACATTATGACTACCGGATTTTCATTGGAATCTCCCATCAATAGACATTGCTATCTGGTGTTGATTTGATGAACTTTGAGATGAGATCACTTTCATCAAATCAACACCAGATGGCAACATTATTGATGGAGATTCCAACGAAAATCCAGTAGTCATTATGTTGGTTGAAAATGAGAGAGATCCTTCTCTCGAAAACTAGTTTCCGTGTTTGAAGAAACATAAAATATGAGGTAAGATGTTAAAAAAATGACTCATTAATTTACGAAGTACATTCTTACTAAAGATGATTTGCTTATAGTCTTTATTGCAAAATGTAAAATTATTTGATATTTGTATTAACATTATGTAATTTTCACACTTGTGATAACCAAAAAATTCTGCTCCTCCACTGGGATTTTCTCTCTTTTAAATTATTGATTTATATGTGAAATATTTTTATTTTATTCAAGGTCTCTTTTATTCAATATTTTTTTCTCCTTCTGTGTGTAACATTTATTTTCAGGTTATGAAAGGTAATGCTAATGACTACTACTCATTGATATGTGAAAACAATGAAATTACATCTGTTAAGTTCTTCTTTCTCAAAAACTGTTAGTAACTTGGCACTCATAGTTGAGCTGTGTGCTTTCTGTGTCCAATTAACATGGAATTCTACATAATCACAATTTTAATATAAATTTTAAAGAATACAATACACATTACATACTCCAATAAAATAATTTCATATATAAACATTTATTAAAGAACAAAATATTGTAGGTATATAATGTTAATAAATTCTAATTTAGAAAAATAATATAGTGATAATTTATGAAAGTGTGGTGAAACTATACAGCAGCTGATAGTAAGCTAGTATCATCAAGCCTTAATGGTTTTAAACATAGCTGTAATTGCCATTTATTTAACACTAGCATGAACAAATTTGTCATCATAGTTGAATTCAATTTAACAGATAGAAAATCAGTAGATATAACCATATAATCAATTGCCTTGTTCACCCATAAATTTACATAGTTTTGAATGAAATTTTTATTCTAAAATAGGGATGTGTAAATTATACAAGGAACGAAAATTGCTTGCTCTAATATTAAACCAGTCCCTCACAAATGCCTTTCCCCCCATCACTCTACTATTATAGTTTTCTTTGCGTAAAAATTATCTCGGTATATGTGGAGCCAAATAGCTGTAGCTTAGCACTCATAATTATTGCTAAACACAATTTAATACTTGTCATCAGAAAAAGTAACCTATCACAAATAGCACAAGCTAAAAACCCTCCAAGCAGATAACGAATTAAACAATTGATACCATGCTTCCGTTAATTTGAATTAACAATATAATGACCAGAACCTACTACGAAGCAATAATTCCTTCAAATTATTAAAAACACTCAAATATTTCCCTTAAAAATTGAGGAGAGTAAAGTATGTAAATAAATACAGTAATATAGAAACATTTCTATGTTGCTATTTAAAGACAAAGCTAGACTGATTTTACTATGTTTGTAGAATGTAAACGTATAATTTACTATCCTTCTTTTAATAATAAACTTATATGAATTTGTTTCTTTTAACAGGGGCAAATAAAATGCTACCTCCTCCTCCAGGAAATATCTCCAATATTGGAGATAAATCATCTCTAGTTGCAAGGGTTAGAAGTCCTCAAATTCAGCCATTGCAGCAGCAGCAGCAACAACAGCTTCAGCAACAGCAACTGAAGAAAGTTCCCATTCCTGTTCGGCGAAGGCCAGGCGATCCTCCAACTCCAGTGGGAACCAATTCTATTCAACATGCAGATCTCTCTGCTGCATGCAAGATGCAACAGTTGCACCACCATGCTTCTCATCAACAATCTGCCTTTGTTGGTGTTTCCCCTTATCAGATTGGCAACTCTAATTCAACTACTCCCTCCCCACCAGCAGTTCGCACAGATTCTCCAGGTTTACACCATCGGACGTTACATAATCCACAGCAAAGTCTTGGAATTTCTGATACGAATGTTGCAAGCCAACAGCCTGCTGGATCTTCAGGACAGCCAATTTCAAACTCTATTGCAGCTGCTTCTCCTTCTGTCCCTACTCTTTCAAATCATCAAATTATCTCTACAGTCCCTTCACCTCATCCACGTCACCATCCCACAGCATCAACACTCCAGCAAAAAATGTATCCTGCAGGAGTTCAGCAAGAGCCATCAGCTTTTGCAGCAGCTTCAAGGAGTCATCAATTGCCAGCGGGTTCTTTGCCTCAGCATCATCAAACTCAGCAACTTGCACAATCAGCAACACATCATCAAACTCAACAACTTGTTACTTCACCTGCTTCTGCTAGGTTACAACAGCAGCAGCAGAGACCTTCGCCTCATGAGAGGCTTCAGCCTGCAGGAACGCCTATGGCAACTGGTGTTGGTACAATCATGACATCTCGTAATACTGTTAATCCTATTCTCGCACGTCAGCAGCCACCTCATTTTGCACAAACTCCAGGTATCCCATCTGCTTCGAATCCACCTCCTTATCCTCGTATACAGCAGCAGCAACAACAACAACAGCAACAAGCAAGGCTTCATCAGCAGCTCCAACAGAGAACATTACATGGTCCTCCTAACAAAGACACTGGAACAGTTCAGCAAGTCCAGCCACAGGTGAAGTCATTGCCTTATGGCATTAGCAGTGGTGAATATCCTCGGACTTATGGAGATGCGCGTGTTGGTAATTCTGCGGCCATGGTTACAAATAATTCTGGTAAACCTTTACCACGTCAACCTGTACAGCTTCAACAAGGGTCTGTTATGCCTTCATCAGTAGCAGTCGGTTCCAGTTCAAACAGTGGTGTCATGAATAGTTGGCAGGCAGCCAGAGTTGCTCAACCACATCAGAATTATGCTACCACAAATCATTCAACACAGCCATCACCTCAGCAACAGTCACAGAATACTGGAAACATGATTCAGCAACAAAGGATGTTTCAGCACCATTATATTACTCCTCAACACCAACAGTCCACACAGGGTCAACAGATTTGCAGAGAAATGGGAGAAGCACTCAAAGATACTAGTCAACCGGTTACAGAAACAACAGAACCTGTACCAAGTCCTCCTGCCTCTTCTCCACCCCTCACATCTCGAGGCAAACGTCGTCAGTTCCTTATTAATCCTCTAACAGGTCACTTAGAGCCAATGCCAAGCGAGGAAAGTAGTTCAGAAAGTGAACCAGAAATGGTATGTTCAAATTCAGGAACAGGAAGTAATTCCAAAGCACATGATCCAGCTTTAGATGATCCTTTCTATTATTACCCTTCTCCTCTAAATGATCGCTCTAATAATTCCTTGTTTTCTGATGATGACGATGATGTGAGCAGTACTGGTACCATATCAAGGAGAGCAGATACAACTACAACTACGGACCAGTCAGATTCTGAGGCGACTGTAAGATCAACTGGTAGTGAGGCTTCTTCTTCTACAGTCCGACATCATAACCATAGGCCAAGGAAAGCATGTAGTCCACCACAACAAATTTCTGCACAGTCTGGAGGTACAGGAGAGAAGATCAAACTTCGCCTGAAGCTGGAGAAGAGCGAACCTGTAACATCAGCATATATTGTAAATGCTCCATCTGCAAGGAAAGGTGATGGCCGGTCGAGTTCTATAGCAAGTGCTAGATTGTTTGGAGGTTCTGCAGGTGGACAGGCTGGTACAACAGGTCCATCTGGTACTGCTAGCTGTGTGGGAGGGAGTACTCCAGAGCAAGGTGGAGAAGAACCTCGTGTTCCACCATTGCATATTTCTCTTCGAGGTCGTAATGCACACGTTGTAGTTAGTTCACACAAGGACAGCAGTAAAAAATGGCAACATAAAGATGTGTTTAGTGGAAGTGGTGGTAGTAGTGTGAATAAGTCTGGCGTGCCATCTTCGACTAAAAAATCGTCATCCAATAAAATTAATCGTTCAAAAATTCGTGATAGTCCGAGCATTATTGGAAGTGGTGATAGTGTTTCTGGCGAAGCAGGTAGTGGTGCAATTGTAAGAATAAAGAAACCAGCCTCAAGTGTTTATAATTCTTCGTCAAGCCCTGTAACAACAGGCAAAAATATTTCTGTCAGTGGTAAAATATCCACAAAAACACTTATAAAAACTAGTGTAAGTGACACTCTGTCTCCGAAGAGACAACAACATGTGAGTTTAATGCCAAATGAACGGACGATGGTATCAGATGGTGTTCTTAAAGT
Source organism: Diploptera punctata (assembly GCA_030220185.1). Taxonomy (NCBI): domain Eukaryota; kingdom Metazoa; phylum Arthropoda; class Insecta; order Blattodea; family Blaberidae; genus Diploptera; species Diploptera punctata. The sequence continues at coordinate 3,591,652 of JASPKZ010000007.1, forward strand.
GAAAACAAGAGTTAAGACTTCTGACAAACGTAGTGAACGTGATCGGGATTTGGATGATGTACCATTGAAGACTCGTATAAGGAATGAAACGGTTGAAGTGGCAGGGTTAAGTTCAGGTATGTCACCTCAACAGCGTAGTGGCAAAGTACCACCTAATGCTAATGTTTCAGTGTCAGGGAAGAGTTTTCCTGCATCTACAGTAAATGAATCAGATTTTACTATTTTGCGTCAACAAATTGAGAAGGAGAGAGCTAGTTGCTCTAAAGCTTCTACTCCTGTCTCTGAACACAAGGTTTCAAGCATTAGTGTAAGTGGTAAAAATAAGAGAAGAGACTCTAGAAAAAAGCCATCAACGTACGCAGAAAGGGAAAGTTCTCATTTACGCGAACAAAATTTATTGTCGGGTGGTAGGATAGTAGATAAACAAGTTGGGGAAAGTGCACCAGGTAGTGTTACCAGATGGCGGAAAAGTGATTCAAACCCAAATGTTGGCAGTGCTAATGTAAGTGGGAAAGTGTCACGGTCACCATCACCTTCATTAAACCGACAGAGCAAATCACAGACTGAAAGAATGGATTCTTTGCAAAGAAGTGGAGGGACAAGTAATAAAGTCGGTATCTCTCAGGTAACAACAGTTAGAAGAGGTAGTGAAAGTGACAGGACTGAAACTAACACAAGGATTAATACTCCTGAAGAGAAAAGGCGGCGGCAGAGTGCAGAGGATAGTAAAGATCTCACAACAGGTTTCACAGGTAAGTACAAAAAAATTTGTCTTGCTATTTGTTAGTATCTTGAAATGTAAATAAATAATGTTGAAATAGATACCTAGGTCATATGGATAACCCAATGGTGATCCTCCACCCACTTTTCCATGAATCTATGTCCATTTATTGTTAGTATAGTATGATATTTGTCAAAAAATAAAAGTTACTCTAAATTTTGCAAGAATTTCACGGCAATAACTGATAATCAGTTGATCAAATTATTAATTTATAAAGAAATTTTATCGCCTAAACCTCATGCTTTGTATGCTAGTATGCTGGCTGTTACACCAATTCAGGCTTTTTGTGCAGTCATCAATTCTCCTTTTGTAATATACTATTCTCTCATCTGAAGCAGCTAGCCGTCACTAGCAGTGCGATCAGACAGCTTCTAATTCAAGAAGACATTATGAGAATTTACATAACTATTATCACCAGTAAAACTTCATTGAAAATTGATGCTTGCAACGGAAAGCCTGAATTGTGTAACTGTCAGCACACTAGCGTACAAAGCTAGAGGTACGAGTTCAAATCCCAGTTCAGGCGTTAATTTTTCTTTACAAATTAATAATTTGTCCATCATTGCAAATGTTAAAATTTAATTACCGGTATAACATAAAAGTTGATCAAATATTTCTGCTATTAATTTGACTGGGCTTGGTGCAACTTCATATCACCAACAGTTTTAATTTTGACGATTTTATTATTGATTTAACATTTCTCACTGAAGGATAAATTATATTTGAAGAGAAAAATTTTCGCCTAGACCGAGACTCGAACCCGGGACCCTTGGCTTTCCGGGCCAAGTGCTATACCAACTGAGCTACCGAGGCGAGTTACGATCTAGACACAAATTTTTCTCTTATATACATTGTAATTCCCTCGTGCCAAATGCTTGAAACCATAGCTTCTAACTTTGCAAATGGCGGCTTCTTAGTTAAGAAGACATTTATTGGGAATTTAACACTACTTTATAAAGCCAGTAGGGCTTCTGTTGATGATTTTATTATTGATTTAACACTTCTCACTGAAGGATAAATTATATTTGAAGAGAAAAATTTTCGTCTAGGCCGAGACTCAAACCCGGGACCCCTGGCTTTCTGGGCCAAGTGCTCTACCAACTGAGCTACCGAGGCGAGTTACGATCTAGATGCAAATTTTTCTCAATAAATGTCTTCTTAACTAAGAAGCCGCCATTTGCAAAGTTAGAAGCTACTGTTTCAAGCATTTGGCGCGAGGGAATTACAATGTATATAAGAGAAAAATTTGCGTCTAGATCGTAACTCGCCTCGGTAGCTCAGTTGGTAGAGCACTTGGCCCGGAAAGCCAAGGGTCCCGGGTTCGAGTCTCGGTCTAGGCAAAAAATTTTCTCTTCAAATATAATTTATCCTTCAGTGAGAAGTGTTAAATCAATAATAAAATCGTCAATAGAAGCCCTACTGGCTTTATAAAGTGGTGTTAAATTCCCAATTAATGTCTTCTTAACTAAGAAGCCGCCATTTGCAAAGTTAGAAGCTACGGTTTCAAGCATTTGGCACGAGGGAATTACAATGTATATAAGAGAAAAATTTGCATCTAGATCGTAACTCGCCTCGGTAGCTCAGTTGGTAGAGTACTTGGCCCGGAAATCCAAGGGTCCCGGATTCAAGTCTCGGTCTAGGCGAAAATTTTTCTCTTCAAATATAGTTTTAATTTTATCATCTAGTGTTTTCCAAATCAACACACATTTTATAATTGTACTATTGTTACTTTGAATATCATCAAGAACTACAGCTATAGGTTTCAAGGATGGAATAAATCTTCTACATTCCTTTTCACAGACATATTTAATACTTTTCTCTTAATATTTCTGTCAGTTGTCTCTGTGATCTTCACATACCTTTACAAGTTTTGACAAGCTTTTCAAATAAGACTCTAAACTATTACACATTGTGTTCCATTTTACTTCTTGAAGTACAATAATGCTACTACCACCACCCTCTGCTTCATACCATGCTTTAGATAGAATATGATTCCAAAATATTTGCATCTATTGGACAATCTGTTATATTATTTCTCTGTTAGGAAAAGATATATTTTTGCCAACAGATTTAAAAAGAGAGGAGAACACACCCATATGTAAACACATTTGTATTGTCTTGTTGAACAAGTTCACTTTTCATTTTAACCTGGATGAATAAGCCAGTGTGTCCCATGAAGGGCTAGGGTCATCTACAAGAGGGATGAGCTCAAATATCATGTGGTTCATAAATGGAGCAACTCCACATGAACGGATATTCTTGTATTTGAAAAGAAAAATGTTTGCCTAGACCGACACTCGAACCCGGGACCCTTGGCTTTGTGGGCCAAGTGCTCTATCAACTGAACTACCGAGGCGAGTTGCGATCTGGACGCAAATTTTTCTCTTATATACATTGTAACTCTTGTGTTTTGAAGTACATTTTAGGTTGTCAATCAATATTGTGCAGTTTGTGATTGGACACAATGTTTTTTTTTTCAATGATTCATTTTGTCTTCTTTGTCGCAACTTGTGAATTGTATCTGCTAGTATTGTTAGTATATTGGTTGTACTTATGTTTAGGCACTGATTGTTCACATTTTTTTCATGTTGCACACTGCCTCCTTCTACACGCTTCTATTGCGGGCGTTGGACCATTGGACTCCTAGTACTTGTTTGAAATTGTCAGTCCATCTGCATTTGGGTCCGCCTTGTGATCTTCTGCCTGTCTAGAGGTCCCACATGGTGGTTTCTTGTGTCCATCTGCCGTGTTGCTGTCTCGCTATGTGGCCAGCCCATTTCCATTTTGTCACTAGTGCATTGTGCGATATTTTCTATTATTTATACATACTTTACATTTAAACTTCTGTTCTGTAGCTATTATACCTTCCACATTATTGTTTTTAAAGAGTCGCTGATGTGTGTGTCCAGAAGTATCAATAGTGTCCATTAGAAAAACTTTATCTGGTTTAGTCACAGAAACACAAATAATTGTTCATTTTGGATATTAGACCAGTCATTGATTGACATACACACTGTCTCATCTTTTAATTCCACAGCGCTGAGTTCTGATTCTTTATTGTAAACAATTTCCAACTATTTATGAGCAAATTGTGATGAAAAGGAGGTTTATAACCAGTTCTTAGAAGTGTGCTTTTCTTATGCTTTACTGTTTTGAAAGGAGAGTTAGTTGCAAATACAAATGTAGAAATTTGTTTATGTAGTATTTTTTCCTTCTGTTTCAGAAGTTTTTGTAAGAAATTTATCTATTATATTCATCCAACCCACTGTGGTCTCGAGGTAGCATGCTGCCTTGTCATGCAGTGGTCCTGGATTTGTTTCCCGATCGGGACATGCTCCTGGGTGAGGTTTTTTCGGGGTTTTTCCTCACCTGTAAGACAAATGTCAGGAAGCTTAGGGCCCAGTGGTCCCCGAAAATCATCTGGCCATCATTATTATCCTTATCATTATCATCAACATCCTTCACCAGTGTGGAAAGCAATGGGAAGCTACCACACCAATAAATTCCCTAGTAAAACTGCAAAGCATAACATGAAAATGCTACGATTGCAGTAAAAGACCTGCCCTCGGGCAGAACACTATGAAATGGAATATTTGAAGAAAAAATGTATGCTCATACTGGGGTTTGAACCCAGGACCTTTCGCTCTACTGATTGAGCTACCTGAGCACTCCAATCTAAACTCAAATTTTTCTCTTATATATAATGGCACATATTTTTCTCTTCAAATATAATTTATCCTTCATTGAGATGTATTAAATGAATAATAAAAACATCAAAAGAGGCTGTACTGGCTTTATAATATAATACAAAATTTCCAATAAAAGTCTTCTTAATAAAGAAGCCGCCACATGCAAGATCGAGCAATGGGTTTGTAGCATTTAGCGCTTGGGTATTAACAGTGTATGAGGGTGGATCAAATATAAACCGGAATTTGTATCTGGAGGCTCTGGTAGCGAACTGCAAAGGTTGCGGTTTGGAGAGGAAGTTGATGGGGGTGTCTGGAGTAGGGATTTTGATGTGTCGCACTCCAAAGAGCGGCCACTTGCTTCAGTATGCCATGAGTGAGCAAGAGGTACACACGTCTATTGCGCAATGCATTGTTATTAAGTTTTTGGTGAAAGAAGGCACTAAATCTTCTGAAATTTTGAGAAGGCTCCATGCGCAGTTCGGGGAAGCAAACCTTTCGAAGACACAGGTGTATGATTGGCGCAAAAAAAAATTTAGCGGGCCGGATTCAGTGGAAAATGAGCCCCACTAAAGACGGCAATGAACAAGCATCAATGCAGACAACATTCATGCTGTACGGGACCTTATTGAGGAGAATCGGCGCGTAACAATTTCTGAAATTGTTGGAATAAGCTTTGGAAAGCAGCATATCGCAACAAGCGCCGCTGGAAACCGATCCGAAATGTGATTGTGCTGCATGACAATGCAAGGCCACACACTGCTCGGTTGACATAAGAAAAACTGACAAAAATGCATTGGACACCTCTGGAACATCCTCCTTACAGTCCAGATTTGTCACCCTGTGACTACCATTTGTTTGGGCCACTGAAAGAAGACCTGGGAGGAAGGCAGTTTGGTGACAATGCAGCGGTAGAGGAGTTCGTGCACAACTGGCTGACTACATGTCATCCCTCATTCTTCAAGGACGGCATCAAAAAGTTGCCAACTCGGTGGCAAAAGTGTATTGGAAATGCAGAAGACTATGTAGAAAATGAGGTGGTGGATTTGTATTTTTTTGTTAATTCAATAAAATTGTAAACTGTAGTTCTGGTTTATATTTGATTCACCCTCATATATAGTGCTCAGTAGCTCAGTCGTTAGAGCATTCACATATAAAGCAAACAGCCTTGGGTTCAGACCCTAGTCTGAGTGTATATTTTTCCTCTTCAAATATAATTTATCCTTCTTTGAGATGTATTAAGTGAATAATAAAAATATTGAATTTATTCTATTGTTTATTTTATTTTATTTTATTTGTGTGTTGGACTTATTTTGATATTTGCAAAGGAGAAACAAAGTTAATAAAATTCAACAAACAATCATGGCTAATTTTAAATATCTGAAGGGTGTATTTTATAATGAACTTGTATGATTAAACAATTTCGTAAAATAAAAAAATGTATTTGTTTACCTGTACTGCCTGCAGATGTTGATGGAATGTTGACATCATTACAAGGCATTTCTTCATTCTCATTTTCTGAATCACAAGTTTGGCTTACATTTTCATCTTTCAGAACATTTATCATAGTGTCAGTGATAATGTTGATGGTCAGAATTAAAGAAGTCGCTGTCTGATTGATGATCAATTGGATTCAATTACTGGTAGTAGTTTCTTTTGAGATGAACTTTTAACAATATAAAAAACATTAGCAGAGAAAGAAAACCAAAGCTGCTTGTCAATGTGATCAGTGACAATATAATACTTCTATGTGTTTTCAATCTGGCTACAAGCCCTTGCATCTCAAGTTTACACACTTTACCTGTTAATCTGAGTAGTTCATCAAAATATATAGAGCCATGGTTTCCGACCAGCAGATAAACATTTTTTGGAAAAATTGTAGTTTGATTTCCACTGTAAAAGCTTATAAGTCCTACAGAATAACAGTATGCATACATTTATAGAGTTGGTGCTAGGTGGAACGACATATCTATGAAGCCCTACAAAAAAGGTAGTTGTTGCTAGGTGGAACTATGTAGCTGTAAAATCAATATGACCAACCTGTGCAATAAATTCACAAATGTTTATTTAGAAATGGATGTACACTTTCTCCTTTCCTAAGAAATAAATTACATGCATATTATTTACTGAAGTGTATACTAATCTGAAACTAACCTACTCTAACTAATACTAACCTAATAAAATGAAGTTAATTTATTGAAATATGGTGTGGAATTAATTGCGATTGTTGGTAACACCGAGTTTACCGACATCTTGTGGATGTTATATTAAGCATTCACGCATCTCATGCATGTGCACTGCGGTTCTGTAGAATTTTGAAGTTATTGCATTTGTAAATAAATATTTATTAATTACAATTACAGTGGGAAGATAAAGAACACTTTAGAAATATTAAAAATGGTGAAATTGAAAAATCGGCAATTGCAGCTAATAGTTTGCTAGAGAATCATAAAATCAGAAGAGAATCTAAACTTTTGAAACATTTGGAGAAACCTTTGGAATTGACAGTTTGGGAAAAGATATACATTCAAAAGAATAAATATAAAGCAATGAATTTTGATATACCCGACGAGAATAATTTGATCTCCAAGTTCATAAAATCTACACCAGATGATGTCAACGGCAAAATTTTGACTGTTGGAATTTGACTGAAGATAAAAGTAATACTATGCTTTTGAAACCGGTATCGTGAAGACATGCAACTTTATGAGGTGTGATGTTAAAGCATTTACTCCAACTCATTCATTAAAATAAATATTTATTAGTTTTAAAAAATGTTATAAGTACCATTGTAAAACATTTAAAATAGTATAAAAGTACGAAATGTTGTTAAAGATAGAAGAAGTACATAGAGTAACAAAATTACAAGAATATAATATGGAAAATCAAGTGGAAATTGGTTTTTTTTAAAGAAACTGTATGCACTGCAAACCAACTTTACTAAAGTGAAATCAACACCAGACTACAGTACTACTCAGCCCGGTCTTGGTGAAATAAAATTTTTTTAATGCATTGACTGTTAATCAACTAGCTTACTGGCACTATCAAATCCATAGGTTTATGGCCGCACAGACATAAGCTCTTCATACATCTCTATCCTGAGCTAATATTTTCCTATCATTCCATGTATAATCTACTTCCCTCAAATCATAGTTAATGCTATTCTCCCACCTCATTTTTGGTCTACCAACTGGGCTTTTTCCCCTCTGGTTTTCTTATGAGAATCTTTCATGCACGTCTTTCATTCCCCATTTGTGTCACATGTCCTGGCCAGTCTACGAGACTTAACTGTTCTTATTATATCTGGCTTCCTATAAAGACTACGTAGTTCACTGTATGTAGTCTTCTCCATTCACCTGTCTGTTAATTACAGTTTAAATTTCAATTTGAAACTGCTATGATGCTTGTGGATTGTTGGGCTGACAAAATTTAAAAAAAATCAAACTGTGATTTAAATCACAACAAAGTCAGCGATTTAAATTATGACCAACCCCGGTTAAAAGCATGTCACATTATAGTCTAATGGCAGGGCTACTACATATAGCCTTCTGGACAGGATAAGAATGGCATTTCCTCCATACACCTTTGTGACTCAGTTCCCAGAGCCTTGTTCGTCCATAATAGGTTGCATCATGTGAATGCAATATTTGGAAGTGAGTAAGAGAAGTCTTAGATGCAGTGTACATCACTATTTTTTCTTTAACCTTTTAGAAATGATTATTCATATTGTAATAATTATTTCGCTTTAAAAATTCTAGTAGAGAAAAAAGTAGATAATTTGAAACTTCATAGATTTTGGAAATATTCTGATAAAATAGATAAAAAGAAACTTGTAAAAACAGGTTTTTTTTTTTAAGTTACTTACCATTTTCCACTTAAACATGTTTTTATAGACTAGTCTACCTTCTTATTGACAACACAATTGATACTTATGCTATAAGTTGCAATGGGGCTGCATTCGAATATGCAGCTTATGTGGGCATTCAAGGTGAGTGTCCACGAGATTAAAAGAAAGAGATATAGGAAATACAGAAATGAACCCTTTGGCCTCGAATACTCTAATACCATAAGGGTCGAAGAAAACAAGAGGTCAGGCAAGGGAGATTGGATAGGAAAGTAAAAAGAGGGATCTGCTGCTAGAAAAGGAAGAAATACCAGATCGGTTAAAGATAAAAGTAAGGAGCAAAATACAAGTAAGTGGAAGCAATGTTTTGCACAGCTTGGGTGCCTTGTGGTCTCCATCCACATATCCCCTAGATGGGGACCCCTGAGGGTTTTTTATAGACTATAAACAACATGAACATACATTTTGAACACAAATTCAGTACATTTCAACCTGATGACTGCAAATCTAAGCACAAGTCCCATCGTTCTTCTGTAGCCCTAAAACACCTTTGCTAACAGATTTGGCATTATCTATTCTGTAGCGGCATAAATGTGGTTTTATAATTGTTCAAGACCATTGATTTTCACCTGATACAATTTGGACTTAAAGCCCCAGGCAAAAAAGTCCATTGGGGTCAAATCGGGCAAACGGGGAGCCCAAAATCTTGGGTGATGCACGGCCAATCTATCTTTGAGAAAATGTGTTATTCAGGTAGTCCTGGACAATTTTGGCAAAATGGGGAGGGGCTCTGTCTTGTTGGTAGACTACAGAATCCAAAATGCCATCTTGTATCAACTGTGACTCCAAAAACTTTGGTTGAGAGGATAAAATTGGATTCCTCAAAAATTAGACTTAAAGAAGGGTAGAATAAATAGGATAGCTTGCAGTATTTCAAGGTAGATGTTACTAGTTACTATTCATTCAGCAAACATGTAGGGTCCATACACTTTCGATTTTGTGATTCTCATCCACACATTTACCTATGGTGAGTCCCTTTCCCATTACTCTAATGCATTTGTCTGTTCTTCTGACCAAATCCAACAGTTATGTCTGTTCCCATTTCCACAAGTGTAGAATGTTGCTTTGTCACTGAACAGAACATGCAGCATTAAATTTTCACTTCTAAAAACATCTGATAAGTCAGGCGGCATAGTCTTCATCTTCAAATTTATCAACAATTTGAATGTGGTAGGCATGTTTCTTCAAATTGAATTGCAGTGTTCTCCGCACAGTGGTGTGTGTGTGTGTGTGTGATACCAAGTCCCCTGCTTAGTCTTCTGGTTGATGCTGAGGGGCTGTGTATAATCACTTTAAAGCCCCCCCCCCCCCGTTTAACATGTCAGCATAAAGAAGCCCAGCTGTGATTTGCTCAAAATCATGTCAACTGGCAGCTCTGCCATTGGAAGGGTTCTCTGTTCATGGACAAATCAATATTTCGTTTAGCAGGTTCTGAAGGTCGTACATGTGTGTGTGGAGATGTGCTGAACATTTTGATCCAGCCTAAATTATTAAATGTGACACATTTGGTTTGGCTGGGATTACTATTAAGTCTTGGAATAGCTTGTCGTTGTCCCACAGCACATGAATGCTGATGTTCACATTAATGACATTATCCTTTAACATGTACTCTTTGTTTATGGTATGACCCTAATTTTCTTCTAATGTATGATGATGCTAGATGTCATACAACAGACTACAAGATGGGAGGCATTGGTAATGTCACACAAGTGTGAAGAAACTAGTCTGCAAGAAATATAAAAAATATGAGCTGAGTGTAAAACCCTAACTCACAATAATTAAAATTGTATTTATTTGTGTGTCCAAATAATAAAACTTAAAAGTAAATTTATATATATATATTGTTAATGAATTACACTGCAATAATTTCAGGAATTGTAGAGGGGACTTAGATATGAAATTAGAGGTAAGGTACCTACCTATGGTCCAAGAATAAAAATAATGGAGTTTTATGGTAAAAAAGAAGTGGACATTAGATACCAATAAATCATTTCCAAAGCAAAATAGTGTGTGAAATTTTGTCTTGGAATATTTTACACCCTACTTCCAGAATAAGGAAAACCCGATTATCATTAGCTCATCATCAGCATTTTTAATATTTAGTGTTGTGAATAAACGTAAAATCTCGTTAATTCTGTAACTGTGTGCCACTGAACAAGTTACCTCTTATGTTGTATTTACTTAAGTTGGCACACACAATCTGGTTCACTTGCTTGACTAAGTGGCCTAATGGATAAAGTGAAAACTCTGGTCTCTATTTCATTTCAGATGTAATGGGTTTGAATCATATGGAGCAATTTTTTTAAAACAAAATTTAACGCATTACACATGTCAAACCGTAGTGTAGTGGTTAAGGCACTGCGCTACAAGCTGGAAGGTTGGGATTTTTAAACTGACCCAAACCTTCTGGCGGCACTATGGCCCTGAGGTCGACTCAGCCTCTAACGGAAATGAGTACCAGACACTTGTTCTGGGGTAAAGACGGTCGTCATGCAGGTCTGACAACCCGGCTGACATCAAGTGCCGATTGTCCAGAAAAAGTGGTAGCCGTAACCTCCCACTACCCCAAGGGCCTCCTGAGGCCTGTAGCGGGAATACTTTACTTTACTTTACACATGTCAAAAAAGTGGCTTACCTGATTGGTTAATATATAATATCTGATACCATTTCCTTTTGTAAGTTTTCTGCATGTAGGATACTGTTTAAAAACCAACATGGAGAATGTTTTCAGTTTTGCTGAACTTGTATCTCATTTATGGAAAAGTAAGAGGTTTTGATTTAACAGTTGCAGAACTGTATAAGGAAAGATATCCCAACAGAAGACATCCATTAATATAATGTAATTTCCCATAATTAACCTATGAAGAAGACATCCACATTATTCTATTTTTGAATATATCGACAAGACATTTACGTGAATCTGGAACCTTCACAGTAAACAGAGGGAATGCCAGTACAAAACGATCTGTATGCACAATGGAGTTTGAAGATAATATTTTGGCCAGGATTATAGAGGACACTGCTATTGTATGTGCACCTGGCACCAACCATGTTAATATATGGCAAGTACGCACAAAGGGTAGCTCCATCTCTTCCACCTTGAAAAGGTGCAAGCCTTAGGTTCGGCAGACTTCAACTTCAACCTCTGCTCACAATTTTGTAATTGGTCTTTACTACAACAGACGAGGCCATATTGACCAGTGATGGGCTAATTCTAAAGTCAAGTAATAGATTTGTGGGAATATGTAAATCATCATGCTGTTCTGAGAAGAGCTACCAACAGATGTTTTTTTTTCTTAACATATGTGTTTCAATAATTTTGGATCACATCATTGGTCCATATCTCCTTCCACCTCAATTAAATGGAGGACACATTTATTTTATCTACAATTTCTACAGTGCATACTGTCTACTTGATATTCAATGTTGTATGTAGTTTCATCAAGATGGAGTTCCTCCATATTCCAGCCTCAAAATAAGAGAACAGTTGGACCAAGTCTTTTCAACCCATTTGATCAGGTTGGGTATTCCTACAGTCTTCTGGCCAGCTTGTTCTCCAAACCTCAATCCTATTGATTTCAATTTATTGTTTTAACATGACAATAATGTAGAATGCCAATGTGCTAAATGTACTGATTTTACATTAATTTCATGTCCCAGTACACTCTTTAATCCACATTACTGTACATAGTTTTTCAGTACAGTATTTAAATAATTAAAAAATCCGCAAATATTGATTGTGGTTTTTTTTTTACATTTGAAACTTATTTGCATGACTATTTAACTCATGCCCCAAATGGAAGTCAATGGCCAATCACGTTTCAATGATTTCTGTTTTACAACCAATCAGAGTCGTGTTTCACGAAATATTTATCAGTGTTATAATTACCATATTAAAGAAGGCTCCTCCTTTTTAATATTCTGAACAGGTCTGACCATTATTTTGCAGTGACTGAGCCCATGAGAAATACGGCTACCAGATTGTATATATAGTGTATGAATGTCAACACATGCGGGAGTTAATATAAAAACATTTATAGCAATTTATTATACCACCAAAAAAAGAATCGACTGTTTGCACTTTCTTATTTTTTCCCAGGTAATAATCCAGAAAAATATAATTGTCATATTTACTTCATACGACATCAGAAATGAATTAATATACAGTTTGATATGTTTCATGTTTTCTCCACTAGAGAGCATTATTACAATATTGCGTTCCTTTGGCAGTAAATAGTATGATCTGGTTGCAGTGATAAACAAAAGAAGCAGATGAATCATACCTATCGCTTCTCATTTGTTTGCAAACATTGCCGTTTACATTAAATACGGTATATAAATATTTTAAAATAACTATAGTTAAATAATGATTTGTGAGTAAACAGCTTAATTTTATTCGTTAAATAGTCCTAACAAATGCCACTCTTGATTTCCAAATTATCTAGATAAATTAACTCCTCACTTCGTGAGTTGTGAATTTGTCGATAATTTGGAAATCACTCGCGGCATTACTTATGATAATTATTTAAATTATGGAAGATATAAATTACACAATTATTACAAACCTTTTTAAAAAATACAGGTAACACAACTCTAACCTAATACACACAGTGTTTCTCTCTTACTCGTGATGAGTATGAACTAAGAGATTCACTCTGAAACTTTCAACATTTATTGCAAAATATCATTTCACAAGGGATACTCATTAGTCAATGATGGTCTAGTCCATTAGAAACTTCATATCATATAAGAGATATTATGAATTAGATATGTACAGCTTGAGTCCAAGCTCTGTGTGTTTGCGGGGGGAAAGTGTGGGGAGTGGGAGGAGGTACACTTCTCTGCTTCTCATAGTACTAACAGCTGAGGCAGCAAATTCCTTTCAGACACATGGAGCTGGGTCCTGAGCTATACTTCTTACCTCATATTTGTAGCTTTTTTTAAGAGTTAAGTTTCAACGCCTTAGGCATCATTGTCAATTCTTTCTAACTGTCGAAACGGCTGTTGGTGATCCTGTAGATCCCAACAGAGGGACCAGAAATCGACCTACAGGATCACCAACTACCATTTCAACAGAAAGAATTGACAATGATGCCTAAGGCATCAAAACTTAAGTCTGCAAAAAAGTTACAAATATGAGGTGAGTAGTACATATCTAACTCATAATATCTAAAATAAACCTCAATAGTGTTACTTCCTTGACATATTAAATTCATACCATATCTTTGATATTTGAACCGACAGACCATATATTCTCTATCTCAAATTGCTTGTATAAAAGTTCTCTATAATCCCTGAAATTATTGCGGTGTAATTCATTAACATTTGTATATAACACACTCAGAGCAATTGAAATGTTTCTATAACAATAATAACATAGGCCTGCGAAGATTTTGCATCATGAGATATTTTAGTGCAAATAAGTTAAGTCAAATACCCTGATAATGGAACTGTTACTAGTTTTTTCATATCATGTACAGATTTTGCACAATTCCATTTTTAACACCAAAAAAAAATGAGAGTGCGCAGTCCACCACTTGTATGCAGTGTATATATATATATATATATATATATATATATATATATATATGCTGTATTAAAATATGTAAAACACCTCAAATATAATACAGCTTTAATATTATCACTGATTTTATTCATACTAGTTTGTCATTGTGTTTAACTTAGGGAGGTTCATCCTATGACCCTTTCCTGATTACTTTATACAGTTTCCAGCAAAAATGTAAGACGTATAATGCCATTCATCTTACTCATTTAGTGTTCCTATGATTGTTACCTTTGTTTGTGCAAAGTATCAGGGTTTAATAAGAAAAACAAGGAGGCCATTGTATATCCAAATCTGCCATCAACAATATTAGACCTATAGCACATGAACCAGATATTACAATTCCAATACCACCAACATCATTACAAGAGAGAAGTACTAGCACTCCTTCCACCTCCAGCACAGAAGATGATTTCAGTTTGTCTCTGGAATCAAAAGTCAACAATCTGCATCCTAGCATTTAATCAGAATTAATGATTTGGAACATGATTTGCATCTTACAAAAGAAAAAAGTTAACTTTTAGGTTCGAGATTTAAAGAAGACAATCTTTTAGCTCTTGGTACAACTTTTTATTGGTGTAGACATTGTGATGAAGAATTAAAAATGTATTTTGTAAAAATTTTGAAAAAGATAATGTAAAAATTAAAAAAAAATTAAATGTTGAAAAAAAAATTGAAAAAAGAAACTTATAAATTGAAAATTAAAAAAAAAGTAAAAAATTCTGATTTTTTTTTAATTTAAAAAAATTAAATAAAATAAAATAAATATAATTACAAAAATTAAGAACATATAAAAAATGAAAAAAAAAATTAAAATATATACAAATTTTGAGGGAAAAAAATTAAAAAAGAAGTTTAAAAATTTATTGCTGGAGTTTGGTAAGAGAAAATCTCAGCAGGAGCACAAATGCTAGTCAACTCACCGTTCATTTCATGCTAAGTGGAGGAGAAAATAGAGGTATATTGATAGTTTTTTTTTATGTATTTTAAATTTTTTTAACTGCACAATTGATATTATATCAAGCCCCTGTAGTTTTTACGACAATTTAAAGGATTATGGCTATTACATATAATGCAAAAAGTAAATAGTATATTACGATGCGAGGTTGGGAAGTGGTTTTTACAGAATCGAATTGCTCGGTTTTTAATTTCTGAGATTCTGTAAAACACTTCACAAACGTGTGTTGTACATTATTTTTTGCACGATGGTGTTTTCAAAATAATAAATAATAGTAAAGTAATAACAACTTTGTTGGAAATATTTGCGTTCGTTATAAACAATTGACTAATGTTAACAGTGTGGGCAATGTTTATTAGTTGAAACAACAGGAGGTCTTGAGAACAATTATTGATAGCATGGCCGCAAGTATGTATTTATTGTTTTATATTGTTTCAAATAAAGTTCAGTTAATTTAAAATGCAGTGATTTGTTTCGTATAATGTATATTAACACTAACTTTTGGATATATTCTGTATATACATTGTACATAGTATACATAGAGGGCATTGGTTTTACTTCCCGCACGTGGGTGTAAATGTGATATTACAGTATAGTTATTTAGGTTGGCAACCCCTAAATGTGGGAAGTTTAACTTTCAGTAATGGCCGCCATTGCTGGTAAGTATGACAAAATGCACTATCGCTCAAAAAAAATATTTAATTTCAACATGACAAAAAAAAACTTATGTGATTCGAAACAACTGTTAACATACAGAGTTCTGTTCTTCATTTATAACCTAAAGGGTACATGGTGTTTTGCCTGTGTGCGGTTGGGTAATAAATCAACCCTGTTTTTGAATTCAGCAAAACAAAATTAGTTTTAGAGACCGGTTGAATCATGTGCCACAGAAAAATAAATACATTTGCATGCCTGTGTAATTGATGAACGAAAAAGCATCTGTGGTTAAATAACCATTACATTAATGAATGAGTTGGAGAAAATGATTTAACATCTCACCTCATAAAGTTGCATGTCTTCACGATACTGGTTTCAAAAGTATAGTATTATCTACATCTTCAGTCGTTGGAGTTTGACTGAAGATGGTAGTAATACTATACTTTTGAAACCTGTATCATGAAAACATGCAACTTTATGAGGTGAGATGTTAAAGCATTTTCTCCAACTCATTCTAACTCACTGGCACTATCGAACGCCGAGGTTCATGGCCATGCGGACATAAGCTCTCCATACATACCTATCCTGAGCTAATGTTTTCCAATCATCCCCGTATAATCTACTTCCATCAAATCATATTTAATGTTATTCTCCCACCTCATTCTTGGTCTACCAACTGGGCGTTTTCCCTCTGGTTTTCCTACAAGAAGCTTCCATGTACGTCTTTCATTCCCATTTGTGCCACATGTCCTGCCCATTTCAGTCTACGAGACTTAACTGTTCTCATTATATCTGGCTTCCTATAAAGACATGTAGTTCACTGTTATGAAGTCTTCTCCATTCACCTGTCTGTTCATCTCTGTTTGGTCAAAAAAATTTCCTAAGAACTTTAATCTCAAATACTCGTCTCCTTTCCTCCCTTAATATAAGAGTCCATGTTTCGCATCCTTATAATATAACTGGTAGAATAATAGTTTTATATATTTTCAGTTCAACATTTTTTGAAAGGGGTTGAGACGTCAAGAGTCTCTGTAATGCATAATAGCAAGCATTTCCAGAATTGAGCCTATGTTTAATTTCTTTCTGCATCTCATTCCTATTTGTGATTATTGTTCCTAGGTATTTGAATTATGCCACCTGCTCAAATTTCCCTCATTTGTCACTCACTAGCTGTTCATTTCCATTATATAATGTATTTTTCCTCTGACTTTCCATGTTGCTACTTTAATTTGGTCTTGAATTCCAAAATGTTTATCCTTATGCTTTGCGTTTGTCGTCATCGGTTGGACAGTCTGGCTATATCTTAGGAGCTTGTAAGTATTTTGAAGTGTCCCCTGAGTATGCTACTAACGTACTGCAGGGTTAGTCCTTTGGAGAGGCTGCCTCCTTAAAGCCTTTGGACTTGCTTCTTGTGTTTTATCCCCACAAGATGGGTTGCCTCTTCCGCCTTCTGCCGTTGAGGACTTCACTCTTGTTTCCCCGAGCTGGGTCTCTTATTTCATCCCCCGGAAATTGGGTTGCCACTTCCGCCATTTGGAAGCAAATGACAACTGGGGGAATTAACTTAGGAAATATAGTAATCAAAACAGTAGCCTTTGCAGATGACCAGGTTTTAATAGCAAAAACAAAGGACGAACTACAAAGACTGCTATATAAACTAAATGAAATATCAAAAAAATACAACATGGAAATATTCTCACAAAAATAAAAAACAATGATCTTCAAGGGTGCTCATCCAGTTCGGACAAAGATAATATTAGAAAATAAAACAAGTAGTAACATATAACTTCCTAGGTTGCGAAATATCATACACAGCAGAAACAGATATAAATAACAAAATTAATAAGTTTAATTATATAACAGGTACACTAAAAAGAACTTTGAAAATAAAGCCAGGAAAGAATCTATAGTAAAATTATACAAGACAACGGCAGTGCCTATTATTACTTATGGATCTGAAACATGGACAGTGACAACACAACCATCTGTCAGGATACAAGCTGCTGAAATGAGATTCCTCAGACCAATAGCAAGATATCAAAGAACAGACAAAAAACATAACACAGAAATAAGACAACTAAAAATAGAGGAATTAAACTCAACAATAGAGAAATACAGAACAAACTGGAAAGAACACTTGGCAAGGATGACTGAGAATAGATACCAAAAGCAGCATACAACTATTCACCACGAGGAAGAAGTTTGGGAAGACCAAGGAAAAGATGGAAAGAGCAGCAATTTGGAGCCGGAACAGGCTAGTAAATAAGCCTAAACCGTGAAGAAGAAGAAGAAGATAATGTATTTTTATGTGTGGCCATATATTTAGTTTTATTGATATTTACTTTCAGCCCCAATTTCTTAGTGTTACTCAATAGTGTGTGCGCATGTTGGTTTTTAGTATCTCCTCGCTATCGCCCAATAGTACTACATCATCAGCAAAAACTAACAGCTTATTAATACCACTGAGTTGTAGGCCTTCTTCATCCTCTAAAGATTTGACTCCATGCTCTAGTACAAAATCAAATAGTAGAGGAGATAGTTCATCTCCTTGCTTCAACCCATTGTGGATTTCAAAAGTATCTGAAAACTGTTTGCCTACACACACCCTACTCTTTGTGGCATTTAGACACATTTGTATAAGTCTAATTATCTTTTTAGGAATTCCGAACTCCAGCAGGATACTATATAACTTCTGCCTTTTAATTGAATCATATGCCTTTTGAAGTCTATGTATAGTTGATGTACAGTACCATTATATTCCCATTTCTTTTCTAAAATTTATCTTAAACTAAAAATCTGATCTGTTTCTTCTAAATCCACATTGATGATCTCCTAGAATGTCATCAATATATGAAGTAAGTCTGCTTACTAATAAATTTGTTAGAATTTTGTACAAAGTTGAAAGTAATGATGCATGGTCTATGTGACCCTTCTTATCCCTGCATTCAGAAGAGTCCATTACCGTATTTGGATCTTTACTGGCCTAGAGAATGTAAAGGGCTTCCAATATAAAACCGGACCGGCCTTACGGAGTTTCACCCGGCACGCAGTGCTGTCTCTTCCTCCTGCAATTCACCCTGCCTGCCACCCGTCCTTGAACTGTTTCTTATCTTATAGAAAATGCTGGAAATATTGTCCTCCCGCAGTTAAACAGGCGTTATACCGAGTAAACATATTTAGATTGACACGCTGTAGTTCGGGCACTGTCAAGTTTCTGATTTCATTTCTTATGTTGTTCTTCAGTTCTTCCAATGTGTGCGGATTTGTTTTGTACACTTTGTCTTTCAGGCTACCCCACAAATAAAAATTACACACTGTTAGATCTGGGGAGCGAGTGTTTCTTATTTTGTACTGAACCAGTGGTCTCAAATTTAGTCACAAGATCGTGGATTGTCGATCTGGAAGGGAGGTAATTGTCCAGGGAAGTTCCGAATAAATTCCTCGCGAACATGACGAGCTGATTCGTATTTATAATAACATTTACATACATAAATGCGCTACTCTAATGTCAGCTGACGTCTCATCTTGTCGAACGATAGTAAACTGACTAGTTCAAGGACGAGCGGCTGGCAGAGTGAAATGCGGACGAGTATGGAGCGCTGCCTGACAGGTGAAACCCCGTGAGGCCGGT
The DNA here is from genome assembly GCA_030220185.1 of Diploptera punctata. Classification (NCBI taxonomy): domain Eukaryota; kingdom Metazoa; phylum Arthropoda; class Insecta; order Blattodea; family Blaberidae; genus Diploptera; species Diploptera punctata. The sequence continues at coordinate 3,610,832 of JASPKZ010000007.1, forward strand.
TCGGGTTTATATTGGAAGCCCTGTACTAATATGTTTAGCTATTCTAATAGTAGCGTCCAGATCATAAATATCAGTGCTACTTATTATTCTTTGCCCGGGCCCATCAGAGGCAAAGATTGATTCATCTTTCCTATATAGATTTAACAACATATATTAATTATTAACAAGACTTCTTAAACACACTGTAGTAATTAATATGACTCGTATTTAAACCAATATAATATTTACAATCATGAAAGCTAGAATGGAGAGGGGAGCTAATATAACCTTGAGAAAGCTTGTATGAAGGAAAGATATAAGGCTGCAACAGCATAGCTAACAAGTATAGTAATTAAACATTCTTGTTTACTTAAAATAGAATTTAATATTCCAATATTTGTCTGAAGTTGAAATATGAATAGATGTTTAAACATAAATTATTCTTATTCATAATAAACTTTAAAGAAAACAGAAATAATAACAAAAATGACAATCTTTACTCACACAAACACTCATGCATACCTTTTAGTCCAGCCGAGGGTTAGGATCCATACCCCCCGGATACCCTACCCTGGCTTACTGGACCAAACACAAAACAACACAGCTCTCCTCGAGCTGACATCCACCAGACGATAACGGAATAAACTGAATGAAAGACCTTGTTTGCCACTTGCTTCAACTATATGAGGGTTCCGAGGAAGAGGGGAAGTTGCGCACTACAGACAGAGAAGAGGGAAGGGGTTGGAAGATGAGTGGGAGTAAACACAAAGAAAAAGGAAATTGGCACAGTTCATAAATCTCACTGAAGAGGGAGGATAACAGTTCATAGATGTAATAACGTACCAAAATAGTACTTTCGGTACAATGAGATGCCCTGTAGTTGTTGCATGGTTTTATCTCCTCTCTTATAAATTGGTACGATAATTGATTCTTTCCATTCATCTGGAAGAGCTTCTTTTTTCCAAATCATACTAAGCAACCGGCATATCTTATCCATCAATTTTTTCCCCCCTGATTTTATCAGTTCTGATGGGATCTCATCTGAACCTGATACTTTATACATCTTCAATTTTTCTATCGCCATTTCAATCTCTAATGCACTGGTTCTGCGACTAGTATTTCTACTGTCTATAAATTGTCCTCCTCAATGTCCTGTTCTGTATGTACATTTAATAGCTGATTGACGTAATTTTTCCATCTATTTAATATGCTCCTGGCAATCATATCCCCATTTTCATTCCGAATTATGCTTGTTCTAGCCTGAAACCCTTTGTTCTCTATCCTAATTCCCTGATACAATTCTCTAATGTTCCTATTTTTTGCATTCATTTCAAGATCATTAATCTTCTCTCTCATATATTCCCTGTTTTTACTCTTTAGTAACATGGTGGTTTCCCATCTAATACTACCCAATTGCTCTAAATTTACCTCATTTGGCTTGTGTAACCATTTCATTTTTGCTAGCTTTCTTTTCTTTACAATGTTGTCACATTCCTCATTAAAATATTTCTTGTTTTGTCTCTTTTTTAAATAACCAATGCTTTCTGATGCTGACAATTTAATAGTATCTCTTATAGCCTCCCATTCTTTATTTATATCAATTTCTTCTTCATTTGCCACATTTGAGTCAATATCATCACTAATCTTTATTTAATTATGATGTGCTTTGGAACATTTAGACTCATCTTCAGGTCTTTCCTCAACTGCGAGAATCGTCTGTTAAGTTTGTTATTCCCTCTCATGATTATAAAATCATCCCAAGTTGAAATTTCAAAATTAATTAACTGATGTTTAATTTTGAGGAACCTTTTTATTTTCCCACGATATTCATTATTGCTTGTTAGCATTTTTATTATTTTTTGTATTGTATTTATTTTATTCTTGCATCTTAGACATTATATGAAATCACTGATTTTTTCTGTTTTATGGTATTTGCTGTTTTAGAGATCTAGATATTTGCAAATAATATTTAATTTTATAAAGTTATTTTCCCATTATGTTCTTACAAGAGGTGATCAGGTTGACAATTGCAAAGAAGATATATTTTCAATGATCATTAATTGATTAGTTACCGCGAAAATAGATCTAACCCATAAACTACAAATTGTTGGAAAAACGAAAAATATGCTTAATTGAAATTCATTGGAACTGTTTTTGAAAACTCATCTCATAAATTTTATGTTTTTCACGAAACAACGGTTTTTGAAAACATGAAATTTGATCAGGTTGACAATTGCAAAGAAGATATATTTTCAGTGATCATTAATTGAATAGTTACCGCGAAAATAGATCTAACCCATAAACTACAAATTGTTGGAAAAACGAAAAATATGCTTAATTGAAATTCATTGGAACATTTTTTGAAAACTCATCTCATAAATTTTATGTTTTTCACGAAACAACGGTTTCATGAAAACATGAAATTTATGAGGTGAGTTTTCAAAAAATGTTCTCCAACAAATTTCAATGATTATACCTCATAATGTTTACTTCCCAACATTTATTTAATATAACATGCATATGTTTATTTTCAGGCTATTGCCTTTATTATATCATGTACATTTTAATCTCTCATCCCATTGGAAACATATACAGCCAATTTGAAACAAAATAACATGCTACTAACTGAATACTAACAGTTTAATACAGAATTGAATGCGAAAGTAACCTATCTTTATAGAGTGGAAAAATAATCTAACCCACATTTAACTAAGAATACTACAAAAAGAAACAGAAAATACATATTGAACACCGATTAAGTTAAACAAATTTTTAACTGACTCTGTGTTGAATATTTATTTTCCTTTAATATTATTTTGTTACATTGTGTCTTTCCTGTTTTCGCTCAATTTCTCTAAGATTCTTATAGAATTCACAGAACTGTGATAGAATGAATTTGCACACATGCAATAATTGTTTTTCTGCACTGCTACTCATGATTTCAGTAACTGCTTCCGCAATTTTATTACGGATAGATCACTATTCGCTTGAAAGCCAACTTTTAAAATAAATAAAACTGGTCTGGAAGAGAGTAGGGGTAGTTTTACATTCACCATGCCATGATATTCTCTGGATAGATCACCCTATCCACTGAAAACTCAATTTTCATGAAATGAATGCAAAAAATAGGAACATTAGAGAATTATATCAGGGAATTAGTATAGAGAAGAAAGGGTTTCAGGCTAGAACAAACATAATTCGGAATGAAAATGGGGATATGATTGCAGATTCCAAGAGTATATTAAATAGATGGAAAAGTTATTTTAATCAGCTATTAAATGTACATATAGAACAGGACATTGAGGAGGATAAGTTACAGACAGCAGAAATGCTAGTCGCAGAGCCAAGTGCATTAGAGGTTGAAATGGCAATTGAAAAATTGAAGATGTATAAAGCATCAGGTTCAGATGAGATCCCAGCAGAACTGATAAAATCAGGGGAGAAAAATTGATGGACAAGATACGCTGTTTGCTTACTATGATTTGGGAAAAAGAAGCTCTTCCAGATGAATGGAAGGAATCAATTATCGTACCAATTTATAAAAAGAGGAGAAAAACTGATTGCAACAACTATAGGGGCATCTCATTACTTTCAACTTCGTACAAAATTCTAACAAATATATTAGTAAGCAGACTTACTCCCTATATTGATGACATTCTAGGAGATCATCAATGTGCATTTAGAAGAAACAGGTCTACAACAGATCCAGATTTTTAGTATAAGACAGATTTTAGAAAAGAAATGGGAATATAATGGTACTGTACATCAACTATATGTAGACTTCAAAAAAGCATATGATTCAATTAAGAGGGAGAAGTTATATAGTATCCTGCTGGAGTTTGGAATTCCTAAAAAGTTAGTTAGACTTATACGAATGTGTCTAAATGGCTCAACGAGTAGGGTGCGTGTAGGCAAACAGTTTTCAGACACTTTTGAAATCCAGAATGGGTTGAAGCAAGGAGATGCACTATCTCCTCTACTATTTAATTTTGTATTAGTGCATGCCATTAAATCTTTAGAGAATGAGGAAGGCTTACAACTCAATGGTATTAATAAGCTGTTAGTTTATGCTGATGATGTAGTACTACTGGCCGATAGCGAGGAGATACTAAAGGCCAACATGCACACACTATTGAGTAACACTAAGAAATTAGGACTGGAAGTAAATATCAGTAAAACTAAATATATGGTCACACGTAGAAATACATTATATAATGGAAATGGACAGCTAATGACAAATGAGGGAAATTTTGAGGAATTGGCTGAATTCAAATACCTAGGAACAATAATCACAAATAGGAATGAGATGCACAAAGAAATTAAACATAGGCGCTCAATTCTGGAAATGCATGCTATTATGCATTGCAGAGACTTTTGATGTCCCAACTCCTTTCAAAAAACGTTAAGCTGAAAATATATAAAACTATTATTCTACCAGTTATATTATATGGGTGCGAAACATGGACTCTTACTTTAAGGGAGGAAAGGAGATTACGAGTATTTGAGAATAAAGTTCTTAGGAAAATTTTTGGACCAAAGAGAGATGAACAGACAGGTGAATGGAGAAGACTACATAACAATGAACTACATGGTCTTTATAGGAAGCCAGATATAATAAGAACAGTTAAGTTCCGTAGACTGCGATGGGCAGGACATGTTGCGCGTATGGGGAATGAAAGATGTGCATGGAAACTTCTTGTAGGAAAGCCAGAAGGAAAACGCCCAGTGGTAGACCAAGAATGAGGTGGGAGAACAACATTAACTATGATTTGAGGGAAGTAGATTATACAGGGAATGATTGGAAAGCATTAGCTCAGGATAGGGATGTATGGAGAGCTTATGTCCGTGCGGCCATGAACCTACGGGTTCGATAGTGCCAGTGAGTAAGTAAGAGTAAGTAAGTAAGTACATTCCTTTTTGGGGAAACTATTCAATTTGATAAATTTTAAGAATTCTATTTTATAATCTTTCTCGACCCCTTGTATTAATTTCTTTGGTGGTAAACATAAAATTAAATGTAAATTTTACAAAACTCTGGCACAATGAGACTAAAAGGGACTTGGTCTACCAGCTGGCGCTGGCCTCTGCTGTTTTTCAGTGATTGATGCTCATCCAGGCAGTATAGTGGTGACACGTGGTTAGCATGTTAAGTCTCCTACCCATTATAGCTGTTCTTGATCCTGGGACCGCTACTTATTGCAGCTACTGAAATCCCTCACAATGCTGGGTGGTCACCGATCACACACTGGCTAAAATTTCTTTCTCCATGGGAATCAAACCAGCACATGTCCAGTTCCTATGCAGTGACATGATGCCTTGGTTCACTTGATTACAGAGCAGGACAAAACTAAATGTAAAACAGGATAAATGACTAAACGGTTTGTTCCATTGTTATGGGTGTGACAGAATACAATTGTCACACAGAATCTTTTATAAAAATACTAATATTTATGTTCTTTTGATTTAAAAAGTTTTGCCTTCAATTCTTGAATCCAAGCATAACAAAAAAGTATATGTTAACAAGTGTGACAACTTACATCACTGATAAGTATTATTTTAGTTTTACAAAATATTTCTGTTCCTCCTAGACACTAAGGGTGGATTTCTCAACCGAAGTCTGAACCATGACCACTTTTTTATTGTTTCCATAACACACATAAAATGAGTGAAAATTCACAGAAATTGTTATGAAACCATATACATGATTCAGACATTTGTTTTTGTAATTAATTTTCAGTGTTTATGGTTGTTATATATTTAAAAATCTGAAAATCACGGTCGTAGTTTAGACTTTGGTTGAGAAATCCACCCTAAAAGGTTTGAACCAATTTTTGAATTGTTTGAACCAATTTTTGAATTGTTCAACAGTCTTTTTGAAAGAAGGTTTTGTGTATTTAGTTTCATGTTCAAACACTTTTTTGGCTGAGTACCACAATTTTAACAAAATGTTGCTATGTGATTAGTATGACAAAGGAATGACTGAAATATTTCCATTCCATAGTAGTTCTGCCCAAGGACAGGTCTTTCACTGCAATCATAGCATTTTCATGCTATACTTTTCAGCTTTACTAGGGAATTATATATAGGTGTGGTAGCTTTCCGTTGTTTTTCATATCGGTGAAGGATGATGATGATGATGATGGCCGGATAATTTTCGTGGACCATTGGGCCGTAAGCTTCCTGACATTTGTCTTACAGGTGAGGAAAAACATCATCCAATAAGGGTAAATTTGCAGTATCAAAATTAAATTGTGTTTTATGGGATCAGAATGTAATTTCTAAAACAAAACTACCTTTTTAATACAATAATGAGTATAATGATATACAGTGGAGAAACAAGAGAATTAAAATATAGAAAAATGGTAAATTAAATTTTGCAGAAATTGATTTTTGTAGGTCATCATCAGGAAAGTCTGGAAGAGATAAATAAGAAACAGTGAAATTAAACAAAAGATGAATATTCAAACTCTAATCGTTGATTTCATGAAAAACAATTAAAATGGTGTAGTCATATAAACAGAATGACAGATGAATAAACAGATTCTCAAGATGACTAAAATGGATGTCACTTGGTAGAAGAAAAAGAGGACGACCAAAAAGTATGTGGATTGGTGGTGTTTTGAGCAGCATGAGGAGAAAAAAGATTGGAAAATAGAGATTGGAATGACAGAGAGATGTGAAGGAAAATGATAGTTATATATGAGAAGTATGAAATTAATAATAAAAACTTTGATTGTAATCTGTATTACGAGCCGAGGATGGAAGATTGTGCTTTATGCATGAGTTGAAATGTTTTCAATGAATGCGTAAAAGTTTTCCATCCTTGTATCATACTATATTTTATTTTATACTATGTTGAATTTATTACCTTTAATTAAATTAATAAATTGTATAAATAAAACATTAAGTAAACTATTAAGATTCTCACTTCAGAGCTGCCATTTAGAATGTCATAAAAATATGGAGGGAGCTTTGAGTGATGATTGTGAAATTTTTCAAATTATTCTAAATAAATCGAAAGAAGCAAGGTTAGATTAATATGTTTTAACTGAAATACTATATCGAGCAGATCTTATTAAATATAAGCTAAAAAAGTAAAAAAATTATAAAATTTAATAGAATAACAGGATTTATAAAAAAATATTTTCAAGCCTAACACAGCACAGCAACACACAAGAACTAGAATTTGTAAAACACTGACCAGACCCATATTACATTACGGCAATGAGGACAATTCATAAAGTAGATGAACAAAGACTAACTGCAGCAGAAATGAAATTTATGAGACGTACTGCAGGTTACTCAAGAACAGACCATAAAAGGAATTCTGAGATCCTCAAAGAATTACAAACAGAATCAATCATGGAATATGTACAAACATATAGAAACAACTGGAAATCTCATGTAAGAAGAATGAACCATACAAGAATACCATGTCAAATTTTAAATTACCAGCCACCAGGCAAGAGATCTTTGGGAAGACCCTTCAAACATTGAATTGAGACTGTAACAGACCCCTAGGTCTATCACATGAAAGGAAGAAGAAGAATTAATTCAATATTTCTCACGACATCAAGTTAATTATTGGCCTTTTGTTTAGTTCCATGGCAACAAAAATATTAAATATGTCCTTGCCCTATACTAAATTAAGGATCCATACAATATACATAATAATAATAATGTTTTCTTTATTCTGGCAGAGTTAAGGCCATCTTCCACTCACTCAGCAGAAATATACAAATAAATAATTATACAGTATAGATCATATATACAGTATACTAATTATAATGGTTTAATAAGACATAAAAAATTGCAATTTAAATTTCATATACATACAACATTTTATATGAAAAACATAATAATAGTAATATAGCAAACTCTCGATTATCCGGGCATGGTTATTTTTACCGTATTTTTTAAAAATACTGTATTTTGTATTGTTATGAAAAAAATATTTATTTTTAAATGTGCTACTGTGAACTGCGCTTAGAAACTATACCCTGTTCGCTCTTAAAGTGATACTCGTCCAAACAAAACCATGTGACCTGCCCACTTTTCATTGGTTATGGACATCGAGGCATTTTGTAGAAGCAATAAGTACGCGAAAAAGTAATTCTCTTCATTAAATTATAAATATGTCCTCTGAATATAATTCTTCGTCAATGTAAATAATAATATTCAAAACATACAAAATATTCTAAAATATTAATATAAAATTATAGAATATTCACCTGAAAGGTCCGTCTCCTCAACTTACTTATCATTTAACTGTAGCGCTTTCGGGACTTGTCCCATTATCGGCAGGATTCAAAACTGGTGTTTTTATTAATTTTGAATAAACCTCAACGGAACACATCATGAATCTTATAAAAGTTGATTCTAAAATATACCTAATCAATAATTACAACTTGAAATAGTTTATTACATATGGATGATGCATTTGAGTCATGCTTCAGTCGATTCTCATGATACAAAATAGCTGAAAATATCAAGTCTTCTGTTGCTGTGTCGTCATCTCCCTGTCAAATGTGACAGTAATTTTGGCACGAATCGCGGAAGGATATTGCTTCTGCAACATACATCGGTGTCCATAACCTATGAAAAGCGAGCAGGTAACGTGGTTTTGTTTTGACGAGGATCACTTTAAGAGCGGACATGGTATAGCACAATAGAGTAACCTTCACTCACAACCCCCTCCCCTGACGCATTTAACGGTACAAACTAACTTTCTGAGAATACAGTACAATTTCGGAAATTTCCGTTGCATGAGTCACTGAAAGTTTGTTGTTACAGATGGAAACCATGGATATGCTGTGGCAGTGGGTTTATTGCTGGTTAGCAGTAAAAGCAGGATTTTAATATCATAATAAATATGAAAGTTAAAGTTAATAATTTTATATTTTAAAATTTAAATATAACAAATAAAGAAAAACATCTCAATAATTCATTGTTGAATAAAAATGTCTCAGTAACAATTAAAGAAATTGTATTACATAACAGTCTTTCTAAATAATGCTTTTAAAATTGTTTTAAGTCATTGTTGTCAGAATTATAAAGCTTTCTGTTATAACTGCAATAAGAACACCTGCTTAACTTCATATTTTTAAATGAAAGTATACTAAACTCCGATTGGATGTTAAACAATTAACTTTTTGATTTAACAAATCAAATTTAAACATTATATTAACCAATAGAATTTAAATATAACATAATTACACTAGTCATTCAGCATACAACTTTCATCAAGGATAGAAGCAATTACAGCTCTCCTGATAAAATGTGATATTTAATACAAGAAGAATAGTTGATTCAAGAAAAGAAAAGAATTTATTTTAATTGACGGTGAAGAATAATACCACCTACATTTACTTAATCTGCTGGGAACCTACAAAGTGAATAAATGTGAAATTATTTCTACAAGAAACATTTTTTTTATGATTGTGAAGTGTTTTCCTATCCTGTGTACCAACTTCTGACCTTGAGAATAGAATCCAGCTCTACCGAAAATTAAACCCAACCTGAACCAGTAATTCTTTTTGGGACACCATTCCTTCAAAATGTTACTACAACATCGGGCATGAAGAGAGTTAGCTGCTTCAAAACATGGCCACAACATGGGAAAAGAATTACTTCTTCAAAATGATGCTTCCAGCGCGGGACCTGAATCATCATACAACCTAAATCACCATCATTCAACTAGATTCATCGCACATTCTGGAACTTCAAGAATCTAATACATCAAGGAACCAGGAACATCGTGGGAAAATCAAACCAGGTGCCTATACTCGAGATCGGAGTTAGTACACAGCGACGAATGTAAGTAAATATACATTTTAATAGTGAAATAGTTAAAGTGCATGTAGAAATATCGAAATGGCAACCAATGGAGAAATTAATCTAAATAGTGACAGCGAAATTGAATCTGTTAATACTGAACAAAATGTTGATATTTCTAACAGTAGTGATATTAATAATGATAATAGTCAAGCTTTGAATGATATGATAATGATGAAGACCATGTTTGTAGAGTTAAAAAGTGATAATTCTAAAATTAGGGAAGAATTAAATGATAAATTTGAAATATTTGGTGTTCGGGTGGAAGAAAGATTTGAACAATTAAAAATTGAATGTAATCTGAATCAAATCAGGGTAGAACAAAATATACTAGATTTGAAAGATAAACATGATAGTGAAATTAAACAAGTAAATGACAAAGTAAATGATGTAATTAAATCAATCATACAAATTGATGATGCATGTAAAAATAGCTTCATAAATTTAGGAAGTACAGTTCAAAATTTAGGAAGTATAGTTGAAAATTTGAAAGTACAATTGAAAAGCAAGGTTGAAAAAGAAATAAATAATTCAAAAAGCGAAGTAGTAGTAAAACTAGAAGAAGTGGTGAATGAAAAGATGGTAAATTGGACTGAAAAATTTACAGATTTAGAAAATAAATATAAATTAATTTTGAATAAGAGTAAAGAGTCAACTAGTGTAAATGAAAATAAGTTTGACAAATCAAAAGAATGTAGTATGGACAGTCAATCTCAAAATTTTGTGGAAAATTCTAAAATTCCGGCAAATTTATTATCAGAAATAAATTTACCATGTTTTTCAGCCAAAGTCCTCTTGATTTCATAACAGAGTTGGAAGAATATTTTCAATTAAAATGTATTAGTGAGCAATATAAAATGATGTTTGTGAAAAGGTCATTAAAAGATTCGGCTGAATCTTGGTTTAAAATAGCATGTCATGACTCGATGGATTATAATACATTTAAAAGTGCTTTTATGAACTATTGGGGTCATGAAAGACAAAATAAAGCCAGGTTAGAGATTACCAGTGGTAAATATAGCCCTAAAATAGATCATAGTTACCTTGGGTATTTTCTAGAAAAAGCAAGCATGGCCGCACTTCTCCAACCACCTATTGATGAAAAATCGTTATTGTCTTTAATATCCCATCATTACCCAGATGAAATTAAATATCACTTGATTATTATTGCTAGACCTCAGAACATTGCAGACATGTTAGAGTTGTTGTTATCTTTATTAGAAAACAAAACGGAGGTTGAGGTCAGAAACAAGGGAACTAACTGGAATGGACAAGAAAATTCCAACAAAAATTTTCTTGGGGAGGGGCAGAGAACAATGAAAAAAAAATTATGATGACCATAATAAAGATGTGAAAAAACAATTTAATGATAATTATAACAGGAGTAGGAACACCCAAGCAAATAGAGGCATGTCAAATGGGAATAATTATAGGAATAGACCTCATTATGACAGAACTATATATAATTCTGGAAATTTTCAGAATAGAAATGATAGGAGAGAAATTAACTTTATGAACATAGAAAATTCTGGTGAAGGTAATGATAGAAATTGGACATCACCCCATAGAAGGAAACATAGACGTAATAGTTATTCTAATAGATACTCTTACAATAACGAAAGAGAAGGATATTTTGTTAGGCAAGAATGTATAAATAATACAAGTCCTCAAAGTGGAAATGGTTTCAGACGTAATGATACTGGAATAAATTCTAATACTATGAATACTTATGGGCTTGTGTTAACTAATGATAGCAACAGGGTTGAAACTGAGGGGAATAGAATACCTCAGAATTTAAATGCCAATTAGATACGTCAGGGACTCCGTTGCGTATCTCAACTTGTCTAAAATTAGGGGTCAACAAGAGCTTCGATCGTGTAGATATTTTATCAAAATTTAAACCAAGTGATATGGTTAGCATTAATAATGATAATGGTAATAAAAGAGGAATTATTAATAATATAAACATTTCTAAGGAGAATGAAGAATTAGATAGAACATATACTAGAGAAATGAATATTATTGGTCGTCCACCTAAGCTAAAATTAAATATTTGCGGATTGGAGATTATTGGTATTGCAGACAGTGGATGTTCTAACACAATAATTGATCAGAAATTTTACAATACCCTAATTTCTAGAGGAAATAAGATCAACACAGTAAGCATTTGTGGGGTATATTGCACCCTAGCTATTGGAAAGAAGAAGTTACCTATTAGACTTCAATGTTTATTATAAGTAAATATCTGTGTGATTTCATTTAAAGTTATTTGTTTAATATCACCTTACTTATCATGTAATATGTTATTTGGATGCGACATGTCAGATCAGTACAGAGCTATCATTGATTTTGAATTATAATATGTCTTTAAGTAACGAGACAAATAATATAATTGTCGTGTCATTTGCCAGAGAATTTGAGGAGATTCAGAATATTAGTAGACAAGAAAATTTGGTAAAAGAGGAGCACATTTTCATTGAAAACATAAATATAGAAGAATGTGATAGAAATAATGAAGATGGATATTTGACCCAAGAAACCATGAATGAAGATATTCATGTGTATAATAATGAATTCCTGTGTGATAATTCCACAGTTGAATATTTATTAAATAATAAAATTGATGAATATAAATGTGTAGATGAGGAATGTGCTGACTGTATAGAAAACAAAGAAGTTCCTCTTCTCATGTGCATGGTAGATGACGAGGAAGACGATTTTTACCAACAGATAAGAGATAAGGTAGCCAATACACATGGTATTTCTGAACAACAGAAAGGTAGACTACATGATGTTTTGATGAAGAATAGATACTCATTTTCAAAGAAGCCTGGATTGTGCATTTGTTTTGAATACTCGTTCAAGGTCACATAACATGAACCGATTAAGATTAAAAGTAGACCAATTCCGCTTAGCATTAGAAAACAAGCAGACGACTTGATACTAAAATTTGTACCCCTAATTAAGAAAAGTTGAGGTAGGCAGCGTGAAATCTAATAAAGGAAGAAGTTGGGATATGTAGCTTAAAAAAAAATCTCTGAGATATGTAGCGTGAGATCTAATGAAGAAAATGTTGAAATATATAAAGTAAAAGACAAGTTGATATTTACTATTAAAAAAAATAAGATATGTTGCTGAAAAAGAGAATGTTATATTATTTAAAATAGAATATATTATATGAATGTAACAGAGATAATAATTAGAAGATTGAAAAAAAAATGTTGATTGTTGTAACAATATTTGTAATCTTATTTTGATATTTAGTGTTCTATAATGAAAGATGTATGACAATGTTGTCAATGTAATGTACTTCTCTTTCAGGAAAAATGAAAATATTTAAAGTGTTAATTTCATTGTATGTATATGTAAATGTATATCTATTCCAAGCAGATAAGTTACTTTAAAAATTAATTAATTAAAGTAATATTTCTTGGGGAATGATCATTTTTCTTTTGTTCTTCCTAGCGGAAACAAAAGAAAAATCATCAGGGGCATTTTAAAGCAGGATTTTAATATCATAATTAATATGAAAGTTAAAGTTAATAATTTTATATTTTAAAATTCTTTTAATATTTAAATATAACTTAAATAAAAAAAACATCTAAATAATTCATTGTTGTTCATTGTTGAATAAAAATGTCTCAGTAACAATTAAAGAAATTGTATTACATAACAGTCTTTTCTAAATAATGCTTTTAAAATTGTTTTAAGTCATTGTTGTCAGAATTATAAAGCTTTCTGTTATAACTGTAATAAGAACACCTGCTTAACTTCATATTTTTAAATAAAAGTATACTAAACTCTGATTGGATGTTAAAACAATTAAATTTTTGATTTAACAAATCAAATTTAAACATTATATTAACCAATAGAATTTAAATATAACATCATGTGATGTAATAATGTTCTTTAAAATTATAACAGAATTACACTGGTCATTCTGCATACAACTTTCATCATGGATAGAAGCAATAACAGCTCTCCTGATAATATGTGATATTTAGTACAAGGAGAATAGTTGATTCAAGAAAAGGAAATAATTTTATTTTAATTGACAGTGAAGAATAATACCACCTACATTTACTTAATCTGCTGGGAACCTACAAAGTGAATAAGTGTGAAATTATTTCTACAAGAAACATTTTTTTTATGATTGTGAAGTGTTTTCCTATCCAGTGTACCAACTTCCGGCCTTGAGAATAGAATCCAGCTCTACCGAAAATTAAACCCAAACCTGAACCAGTAATTCTTTTTGGGACACCATTCCTTCAAAATGTTACTACAACATCGGGCATGAAGAGAGTTAGCTGCTTCAAAACATCGCCACAACATGGGAAAAGAATTACTTCTTCATAGTGTGGTCATTGGTGGTTACTAGTCCACGGATATGCTGTGGCAATGGGTTTATCGCTGGTTAGTAGTGTGGTCATCGGTGGTTACAAGTGTGGGAATCGCTGGATATAAATGTGGGTATCGGTGATTACTAGTGTAGTTGTCGCTGGTTACAATGACCATTTTGAATAACTGTTGTAACCAGAGTGGTCATAAGAGGAAATAATCCCACTTTTTTTTTTTCATATTTACAAGTAAAATAAAATAATGATAATTATGACTCGCACCTAAATACATTTAATTTAACATTTTATGAATATTTATTGCATATAAGTAGTGTTAAAATGTGTAAATACATTTCTGATCAAATTCCACGGTGCCAAATAACGTAATTGGATTATCCATGTTTTTCAGTTTTCCATGCATAACTCGGTCCCAATTAACACGGATAATTGGGAGTTTCCTGTATGATGAATTAAAAGGGACACACCAATTAATACATGTACATTACATAAGGTATTGATCAAACCAAAGTTAGAGTAAATATAAATTTAGATTTCTTTTAAATGTTCTAACCTCTGGCAGCCCCTGATTTCACATATGAGGGGTGTTCAGTAAGGACTTAGCATTAAAGCTTATATAACAATTTCTTGTCAAAGATTACTCATACAGACTTTTATGCCCCTCAATATTAAATATAAACTAAGAATTCAATAATTCGTGCAACGTCAAGTTAATTATTGGCCTTTTATTAAATCTCAGGGCAACAAAAATATTAAATATATCCTAGCCCTAAACTAAATATACACGTATGAGAGGTGTTCAATACAGGACAGGCATTAACCCTCATACAATATGTTGTCAAAGATTACTCATACAGATTTATGTCCCCTTAAAATACTTCTCTCCCAGTGCAGTGCACTTGTCCACCTCGTTTGTCATTCCTGGAAGACGTGCAGGAAGCCATTACTTGACATCCTCTTCAAGATTACCTCTAAAACTAGGTTACTGCCTTGGTTTTATTATTGAACAACTCTCATTAAGATCTTTTTTGCCCATCAGGTTAAGGAAAAAAATCACACAGAGCTAAGTCAGTACTGTAAGGCAAATACGAGGGTCATACTGAAAGTCGTGAGCAACCCATTGTTAAAATTCAAATTTCAACAATGTAACAAAAACAACTGCAGAATCGTAATCTACAGACTTTATACCACAGCATTGCCATTTTGTGGCATCATAGCTTCTATCATGTGACCACCGCAGTGTTTCCAAAATGGCAGACATCAATGTTTCGTTTCGACAGCGCGCTGTCATTGAATTCCTTGTTAAAGAGGAACAATCTGCTGTTGATATTCACCAAAGACTTCAATGCGTTTACGGAGATGCCTGCATGGGTGCCAGCAGTGTTAGGAGATGGGTGAAACATTTTAAAGATGGGAACACGAGTATCAAAGATGAGCCTCGTAGCGGTCGCCCACGCTCTGCCTCCACGGATTGCAACAAGGAAAGAGTTGATGCGCTCATTAGAGACGACAGGCGTATCACAGTGAATGAAATCGCTACAAAACTTGCAGTAGGACTCAGTGCAGTGTAAGAAATTATTCACAGCTTAGGTTACCGAAAAGTTAGTGCCCGTTGGGTTCCACGTTTATTGAGTGAAGAACACAAACTTCAGAGAAGAACCATCACCCATAACCTTCTTCAGAGATTTCGAAATGAAGGTGGTGATTTTTTGACGAGTATTGAGACAGGTGACAAAAGCTGGTTTCGTCGCTACGAGCCTCAAACAAAACTCCAGAGTATGGAATGGCACCACTTGAGTTCGCCATCAAAGAAAAAAGCGAAGACAGTGCAATCTGTTGGGAAAGTTATGGGCAGCGTCTTTTGGGATGTGCAAGGTATCATTCTGGTTGAATTTCTTAAACCTGGACAAACCATAAATGCTGTCCGCTGTATCCAGACACTTGTGAAGCTCTGTCGTGCATTGCACGACAAACGCCCTGAAAGGAAGATCATTCTGCAACACGATAACACACATCCTCACACTCCTCATGCCACTGTGGAGAAGATCAGGACATTTGGGTGGGAGACTCTTCCCCATCCTCCCTATAGTCCCGATTTGGCACCCTCCGACTACCATCTTTTCGGTTCTGTGAAGGAGCAGATGAGAGGCCAACGCTACGAGACGCTGGAGGATATTCGGAAAGCAGTGCGTCAGTGTCTTCGAGCAGCTGGAACGGACTTCTATCATAAGGAAATTTTCAAGCTTGTGGAACGCTGGACAAAATGTGTGCAAAGAAATGGAGACTATGTTGAAAAGTAGCACAAAGGTCTGTAGATTAACATGATGTACTTGGTTTGTCGAAAATAAATATTATGATTGTTTAAAAAAATGTTGCTCATGACTTTCAGTATGACCCTCGTAAAAGTACCATAAAGCAGAGCAGCACAGAATGAATTCAACATGGTCAACCACCATCACCACAAAAGCTATGAATTCAAAATTCAGCCAATCAGGCCATGGTCATAACTTTTTTATTACAAACATAGTTCTAAAACACACTACAGTCACTGCAGTTTACTGCAAAAATACAAGTATAAATTAAGTATCTAAGATCGAAAATAAGCTTTGCTGGCTATAAATGTGGTGTGATTCCCATTAACGTCTTGTTAAAGAAGCTGCTAGAGGTGTGTGTGGAACAAAAAAGTTCATAGCCTCGGCGCGCGGGACTTCATGTAACAAAGGAGATAAATAATGTGCGTTTGAATCGGAATGTCTGGTAGCTTAGCGGTCAAGAGCATTAGAACTAGAGACATTGGTTCAAATCCTGATTCATGCGTATATTTTTCTCTAATAAAATATTACAAGAATGTTCAAAACAATTGGTAAAGGATCAAATCCTCCGAAAATGAAGGGACCTCAATGGGAAATGAAAGCTCCATCACAACAGTGTGAGGCCTCATGGTGCTAAATGCTGTCACTGAGTTACTAGCAAAATTTTGAAAATGGTCCAAAATTCCTTTAGGAAACCTGGCACAAAGAAATATGGGGATTATTCTCAGAAACAAGTTGAGCATGCTGTAGAATCTGTTAAGAAGAGATTGTCTCTACATCCTGCAGAAAATAAATTAAAAAATACCCATGTAGACAATAAAGGATGTGAACTGTGCCCATGTTAATAAGCCAGGGAGACCTACAGTATTTTGTGATATTGAAGAAATAGAAATTGTTAAGGTATTGCAGGTATGCACCGAATGGGGACAACCATTAGAAAATTAGATTTGCAAATGATATCTTGACAAACAAGGAAGGTGTATTTTGCTGTTTAAAACTCTAACCAATAGGAAGAAATCGAACAAAATCTAAAAACTTCTTAGTGCATAGGAGATATTATCTGAGAATGAAATCAATATAAATATATAAATCAATATGATAGGACATATCTAACCAGTATTTATATAACAGAGAATGAAATCAATATAAATATATAAATCAATATGATAGGACATATCTAACCAGTATTTATATAACAGAGAAAGAAGACTGTTCTGAAATTGCAACTGATGGCATTTATATTCTTTAAAATAAAAAATTAAAATTCTTTATAAGCCAGCAGAACTAAGAAGAGGCATCCTAAAGTTTAGTGAGAATCTACAGTTCTATATGTAGCGTATGATCTCTTATGATGGGTAGGGTAATTTTGTGTATGTTAATTGTACCTAATTTTCAGTCAGAACAAAATGCATAATATAATTGGGTTCTTTTATATATATATATATATATATATATATATATATATATATATATTTTTAAATAGTAGCAAAATATATAAAATATCATCATCATTATTCACGGATGAAGCCCATGTGTCTTGTTCTGGTCTCAGAGAGAGTATTTTCAATTATATTAAATGTATATGACCTTGTATCTTTATTAAATTATTATAAAATTAATTGATATACTCATAAAATTATTGCATTTTTATTTACTTTCAGATTATATTGCTAAATGTGTGTAAAGTTTCCCCATATCCAAGCATTTGCTGATTTTCATAAGAAAAGCATGCTGTGTATAAAGTTATTTCAATTATGGGGCAACTTTACACAGATAATTGAAAAGTTGTTTAATTATACAACCAAATAAGATTATTTTATAGTATAATGAGATTCTTAATAAAATACAAAAGAAAAAGTGTGTAAAATTACCCTGTTGAGTAGTTAATTTAGCATAAACATTCTAAGTTCAAATGTTGTCAAATGCAATTTATTTCTTCCCCTGAAAATAATTGTATTATAATGTCAATGTGTTATTTTCAGATTCTCAGGGTGCATCATCAGCTGTGAAAGTTAAGTCCCGACCTGTTGCAGGAGGAGGGAGTTCACAGATGACATCTAGCGACACAACTACAGTAGCAGATACATATGGTGGACCTTCTCAGAATACTTACTCCAGTAACCATGGTGGACCAACAGCCAATTCACTAAAACAACAGTCATCTCATTTAATCCCATCGACTACTGTTGCAACCAGTACTCACATGTCATCAACATGGCTAGCTGGGAAACAATGCAGTTCATCTCCCCATTCTTCAGAAAAGAGTAAAGCTACTTCAAGGAAAGCAATGGATTTACAGCCAAATAAACTAGGGTCACAAGTGAATAGGACATCTAATATGAATAAGCTTGCAAATGATGTGACTTCTTTACATCGTAAAGTGAATCTCCCTTCAGGTGTGAATAGGATTACTCGAACAGTTGAAGGCTATAAGTCTATTGTAACTGAAAATTGTGTTGTTAAGAAGCCACAGCATAGAGACTTTCCAAATCATGGTACAACAAAAAGAAAATTGGAAAGTGGAGAACAGCGAAAAGCCTCAAGAAATATAGTTACTGTAGCCAGAGTTCAGTCTGTTTCAATGACTGCTGCAAGTTCTGATGTTTCCAGACATTTGGAGTCTCATCAGAAATCAAGTGAATGCCATGCAGGAGCCAGGTCTTCCCCTGCCACATCTCTTCCTGTTGGAGATTTAGATATGTCGGAAGCTAAGGTAAAACAGAGACTCCTTGAAGATGGTCCACCTCCTCGAAAGAAACATTGTAACGATATGGATCAAGTAATAACATCAAGGTTAACGGAGAAAAAGGAGAAAGATATCAGTTCTGGTGAATTTATTGCCACTACTGGTGTTGCAAGTGGAAATTCTACTGGTGATCAAGTAAGTGGAGGTGGATCTGCTGGTGGTGGCGCTGAGAGTCCTTCAGGTGGAGCAGGAGAACAGGGCAATACACAAGGAGAAGATTCAGGTATTGAGTCTATGGATGCATTGTCAGAAAAATCACCTAACCAGGGTGAAAGCCCTTGTCGTAAAGAAGAAAAAGAAAGTGAATGTTGCCAGTCTTCTGACTCGAATAAAAAAAATAATGCAGTGCCTTCAACAGTACCATCAGTTTCTGCAGTGAATACAGTGTTGACAACATCTAGGGATATTACAAATTCATCTGGTGAAAATACTGTACCATCAGAAAACAGTCCAAAATCAGATGAGAAAAAGATGGAAAGTGGCAATAGTATTGAAAGTGATATTGTAGTTAATGCCTCTCTTGTGCAGAAGAAGAAGAGGAGGGAAGGAATGCATGGATTATCTGGAAATAGTGGTAAAAGCAGTATGGAAGATCAAGAAAAGGATGGTAAATTGAAAGGAAACAGTGGTCAGATATCAAATGATGAACATTTAACAACCAGTATTACTAATGACAATATTCATGGTGAGGACATGCATCGAGGAGAATCAGATACTGGTTGTGAAAATGCATCTGCCAGCATATCTTCAGTGGTTAGTAGCTCATCTAATACATCAACAGCAAAAATTGTTGCCATGAAATTTGTTTCTTCATCATCAACCTCCACTTCTAGTTCTCTGGCCACAGTATCTGACACAAATATATCATCTCCAGTTAAAGTCCTAGTCTCAAAAGTAAGCTCTCCTTCATCTGCTTCTCCTGCTACAATGGTTACATCAACTTCTAGCATCTTGACAACATCAGTTAACTCAAACGAATATCAGTTACATGTATCATCTTTAACATGTGCCACAGTCTCTTCAGATGAGGATGTAAAAAAGTTAGGTTCATTAACCAGTGCAGAAGATAGACAGTCACTTGATGATAGAGATAAATGTCCAGGTTCGCCAACATTACAAGATCCACAACCTATACGCATCACTCCTCCTCTTTACACTTACTCAAATCCAGAGAAACATAGAGAGGATACACCTTCTCCAGCAGCCCTTGATGACGATGAAATTGATTTGGCTCCTAGAAATTCAAGCATAAGTAGAAAAGAGGAAAATGTTGGTAATAGTCGAAGAAGGAGAAAAAGGAAGCAAGATTTACTTGAAGAGAGATTAGAAACAGATGAATCACTTTGTGTAGAGATGGGGAGTGGTGGCAATAGCGACATTTCTTCTGGACATTTTTTGGAAGGATTGAGTGGGGAAGATCATACGTATGTAGCACGCAGTAGTAAGACACAACACAAGTCATTACTGGAACAATTATTAATTGAGATTCCATCAGATACTGAGACTAGAAGAAGTAGTCTTAACACTAGAAGTACCAGGTCAAGCCAGAGAAGCCTTAGTCATACACATAGTCCTGACTTAAAGAGTACCCCAAAATCGAGTCCAGCAGGCCAGGCATCAAAAGAAGATCGTTCATTATCTCCTCGAAGTACCTCAAAACCAAGTCCTACTAATATAAGTGCACAGTTATCTAGGGGAAGTAATGCTACAACTATGACCAAAAGAAAACGACAAGAATCTGAAAGTAGTGTTGCTTCTAGTATTGTGGCTGTTGAGGAACAGAGACCAAATAAGAGAAAATGTTCAGAAAATGCTGCAGAACTCATCAAAGCCTGTATGGGATTGGAAGATGCTCCTACAAAAAGAATAGGACTAAATCCTCAACATCCTGATCAAAAGAGTTCTCATGCTAAGACTGCAACCACAACAGTGCTAAAAAATAGGAGAGGTGAGGACATTTTTTAAAACTCTCTTTTATCAAATAAAATTAACATTTAGTAATGTAGTGTGTAATGTGGGTGATTGATAACCTTGAAAGACAGAATTATGATTATAGCTCTATTAACTCAGTCCCTGGCAGAATGGGTATTTAAATCCCAGGGTAGCCTGGCAGGCAAATTAATACTTAAAGATCTGAAATCCATGCATTGAAATAAAATTTTTCTGTGACTATGCTGTTGTTAGTTATAAGTTGAAATTTTCAGGGAACAATGGCAAAACATTTTATTATACAGGATGCAGCTAAAGATCTGAAATCCATGCACTGATATATTATTTTTCTTTGACCATGCTGCTGTTAGTTATAAGCTGATATTTTCAGGGAATATTGGCAAAACATTTTATTATACAGGATGCAGCATAAGTCTGTTAACCACTGCACATGGTTGCAAGGAAAAAAGTCAGATTGGTTGAAACTGGGGTTTGAATACGGGTCCTTCAGAATATATTCTCAAACACTACTGCTTAAACAACAATGGAGGTCACTTTGAACAATTCATCATCATCAAACTTCAGGGATTGGGTCTATATCTGTTCCGATCTCACATCTGTTCAGCCCAGCACTTTCTTGGTCTTCCTACCGATCTTTGTCCTCCAGGATTATACATCACTGCCATCTTTGATATCCTATCCTCTGTCATTGTTTGCAGATGTTCTATCCAATTCTTCCTGTGCTCTTCTATTTGTCGAAGATGTGGTTGTACTTTTAGTTCCTCTCTAATATTCTCATTTCTAACATGTTCTTCTCTTATACAACCTTTCACAGCCCATAGGAATCTAATTTCCGCTGCCTGAATTTTACTTTTTTCTTTTTCCTTCAGGACTCAGGCCTTACTTCCATACATTGCCACTGGTAGTGCAATCATTGAGTAAAATCTTAGCTGCGTATCCTTTCTTACTTTGTTCAAGTGTTTGTCTGATTGTTCCACAAACATGTTGAAATTTCTGCATTTTCTTATTATATCTTGTTCTTCTTCATAAGTTATATCACAGCCTAAATACTGGAAGTGTGATACCTGTTCCCACACTTTATCTTCTATTACTATTTTTGTTCTTAATGGGTATTTTCCATGGAATGCCATTGTTTTAGTTTTTAATTTTGAAATTATTATATTTCTTACAATAATCCATATACGAGTATTATTTAATTGATAGAACTTCAAACAATTTCGGTAGTTATTTTTTGTATAGATGTTGTAAGCTACAGAAAATAATATTTTTGGTTAACTGACTTACGCTGAACCCTGTATAATAAAAGTATTACAGGGACCTGTTTCATAAAACTATCAATCTGTTTATAATCAGTATGTAGTGATAATTTAGACTGCTAAAACTAAAAATCCATATAAAAAATATACCAGTGTAAAATAGTAGTTAGCAATGAAGGACTCATTTAGTAGTGTATTACTCGCCCAATTTTAGTCTGCATGGTTAGAGGGAAAATGTGTTGGCGCTGGTGTCGCCAAACAATTTCTCTGTGGAAAGGAGAATCCCTAAAAACATGTGTAATTTCATTACATGGTTGTCAAATTAGCAATTTTGTTGACGAGTGTTGAAGGTTATGGATCATTTAAAATCACAGTGTTTGTCATCTTTGTATTACCAGCCTCACAACACAACACAGTGGACAGAAATTGGTGACATATAATGAGGAAGGCAAATAAGGGACAGCTCATTCCTCAGTAGTAACACGGTTGCTGAATTATTCATTTTGTCAACGACTATTGTAGGTGACATCATTTAAAAAGCACAGTATTTGTCTGCGCTCCCATCCCAGTTAAACAACACAATACAGAGGACAAGAAGTGGCAACATAATAAGATAATAAAGAGATTCGGCAGCACATTCCTAGCATATTTTCCACAAGTAATAATGGTATTTCATATAAGCACTACTTATTATCACTCCTAATAATCAGTCTATTTTATAAGTTAAAGAGATACTGATAAAAATAATTTTCAGTGCATACAATTTAAAGGTAATACATCAAATTTATCTTGAAATTCATTTTATAAAATTTTCCTTAAGTTTTCTTCCATGTTGGCTTTTTGTTCTTTTTTTAATGATTTTGACATTTTGATAACTTCACTAAAGAATAATATTACAGAATAACAATACAACAGAGCTTCTATATTTTGGAATCATGAGCAAATACAGATTAGCATGAAATCCAGCAGAGAAAATAATTTTTTCATGTCATGTACTCTTTACTCTAAGTCACTCCGCTAACTGCTAAAAGTGGAGTAGCAAATTTAGCAGTGTAAGTTTCAGTTTATGAAATACGATTTACCAGACTGTTAACTAGTAAATTTTACGCTGTTAATAAGTAACTCCTAAAAGTAGCACTTTTATGAAACAGGCCCTAGTGCCTGAATAAAATTTGTGAAAATACTTTACAACATGTAACAAGATTTTTTTTTTTTTAAGTTCCAACCATACACTATGCACATGTGCCAACAGATACACTATGGAATCACTGGATGCAACCAACATATGCACAATATTTGAACTCGTGTTGCCAATGAACCTAAAAGCTAACTAACACAATTTAAGTACTGTAACAATGAAAGAATGCATGCTGATTTTATTTAGTGCAAGTTAATTAGTACAGACTCTATGTTGGCTGCACTGGAACACAGAAATTTGTTAAAATCAATATGGCTGCCAGGTCTTCATGTAGTTCAATATCATGAAAAAATATATTCAAATAATCATTAGAAAAATGTAAAAATTATTGTAAATGGTGGGAAATAATTTGAAAAATGAAACCCTAAGAATTAAATTTGATAGGAGTTTATAAAGTAATAAAAAGTCATGTCACATGTTGTTAAGTTTAGCCAAATTTTTTAGTACTTGTTTTTGATATGATAGTTATGGAAATACGAGTTTTGTACAGAGCCGCACTTCAGTTTGAACTCATCACACTTGTTTGTTTTTCGATCTATGGGATGAAAACACTCCGTACTTCTGCATTTAAGCACCCTTCTTCTTTTAGTTGGGGGCACATGAATAATTTTTTCTGTAGACCAAGAGTTAAAATCTTTATTTGGAGTTTGTACACGCGCACTCGAAGTTGGTGCTTGTGAATGTCTCTCTTCCTCACACAACTTCGGTGTTTTCATAGATTCAATGCAATCTAGTAGAAAATCTTTGAAAGCATGGCCCTTTCCTTTCACTTTTGAATGGAGTTATTTTTAGCCAAATTAAATTATTCTGTGCAGCCATTTTTTTTACAAGTAGTATATAAGATTTTTGGTCCACTTCACAGTTTTACAGTAACAGGAATAAAAATGTAGCATCTGACCTGCCCCATCTACCCCTTTTATATATTTATTATAGTCCATAACAATTTCTAACTTATTTATTTTCTCTCCTTGCAGCTATGTTTATCAGAATCCATTCAATAATAGAAATAAATTCCACTTGCCTCTTGTCTTTCCACATTTATACAAACACTTGATATTTCCAACAAAAAAAAATAAAGAAATATAGTAATTAAATTAAACCTCATAGTGTTCTTTCCCTGTGAAAGTTAAATAAAGAAATATAGATTCACTTTTTTTTTCATAGATGGCTTTTAGATATTTGAGGGCACCCCTGTCCAGACGAAATATTCCACAAACCTGTGTGTGTTTTTCTAAAAGCATTTCACACAACTCAACTTTTTTTGTCCATACCAAGATGTGTGAAAAGGGGGCCTTGTGGACCAGTAATTCTCAATTTCTGGATGGCTGTCTATTCCAGTCTATAGCTAAAAATATTCAAATTTCCATATAAATAGTTATTGAAATTTCTTTGGAAGTTATAGGCTCAATTCTGGAAATGCGTGCTATTATGCATTGCAGAGACTCTTGATGTCCCAACTCCTTTCAAAAAACGTTAAACTGAAAATATATAAAACTATTATTCTACCAGTTATATTATATGGATGCGAAACATGGACTCTTACTTTAAGGGAGGAAAGGAGATTAAAAGTATTTGAGAATAAAGTACTTAGGAAAATTTTTGGACCAAAGAGAGATGAAGAGACATGTGAATGGAGAAGACTACATAACAATGAACTACATGGTCTTTATAGGAAGCCAGATATAATAAGAACAGTTAAGTCTCGTAGACTGCGATGGGCAGGACATGTTGCACGTATGGGGAATGAAAGACTTGCATGGAAGCTTCTTGTAGGAAAGCCAGAGGGAAGATGCCCAGTTGGTAGACCAAGAATGAGGTGGGAAAATAACATTAACTATGATTTGAGGGAAGTAGATTATACAGGGAGTGATTGGAAAGCATTAGCTCAGGATAGGGATGTATGGAGAGCGTATGTCCATGTGGCCATGAACCTACGGGTTCGATAGTGCCAGTGAGTAAGTAAGTAAGTTATACTGCTTGAATGTGAAGATAGTGTGTATATATAGGTGGGCATAACAATTAGTTTCCTCTGCAAATGAATTTATAAGATTATTGTCCAGAAATATAATTTTAAACATAAAAATGATTTATTGTCATTTTCAATGTAACTTTTTAGTTCACAGTCACCTATAAAAGGAGCAATATTGTCCTTTATCCACTTTTCAGGTGTGATTTTTTTTAAGTCAACTGTACGCAAGCTATTTCTTTTAAACTAGCATCATTGTTTTCAATTTTTTGAACATTTTTTTTTAAATTTCTCAACATCTGGAATCATCACTAATGGCACAGATTTCATTTAAAACATGCTGAAAGTTCTGTGAGATCTAAATACTGACCACTATGCAAAACCATGTTGAACCGATATGTAAAACCCAATTAAAATGTGTTTAAAATTTTGATTCGCCAATTCACAGTGTAACAGCTGAATAAACATGCTGCTCATAACAATCCTCAACAAGCTGGTAGAGTTTCATCAGCAAAGTTTTCGTCTGAAGCTAACAGGGATGACCAAAACATGGGTGTGTGACAAGGTGCAAAAACTTGCCATTGCCAGGCAATTGATGACCCATCTTGGTAACATCGCTCCAGGGAAGGGTTAAATTCAACCTCAACCTACATGATGGTCACTTCAAATCTTTTCCACAACCATCTTAAGTAATTATTTTTCACATTACTCCACAGTGCTTCCTGTCATCTTGTATAAGGACTTTTCTTAATCACTTCTTCTCTCCAAGTATCCAGTCAAGAATTATTTTTATATATCAGTTGTCATTTTTTTCTGATAATATGTCTGCTATTTCAATGCCATGAAGGCATTTGAAGAAAATATCTGTCACTCTTCTCATCTTTCAGATTCATGAAATTGTTTCTATGCAGGATTTGATATCTCTGTTCCATATGTCAAAAACATGAAATTCTCTACTTCACTCATATTGTTATTTTACTTTTTTAATATAAACTTGTTTTCTGTCTATGCATTCCAGTCTAACTTATGTTGATTAATTTCATTAATTCTACCTCAGAGAACAATTTTTTTCTATTTTTCTTAATTTTATTTCAACCAGTCTCCCATTGACTCAACTGCAAAGAGAAAGAAGACCTGTTATAATAGATTGCCATTCTGGTTTTACCATCTAGTGGATATTAGAATTTTTTGCCACTACAGGATGACTTAAAATGAAATCACTACATAATTTTTCCAAGCTTGCAAGAATGGAAAATTTTATCCTTTGCTGCAGTAAATGCAAGTTCCTCATTTCATAGACTATTTATGTCTTTCCAAGTAAATTACGCATTACTGAGATACTATTTTAGTTGCCAATATTTCTTCTACATATAAAATAACGACGAAACTCCAGTTTGTTCAGCAGTCAAAACATGAATCTCAGGATCAGTACAATAAAAAATTAAATTATTGAAACGTAAAAAAATTTAGATTTGAGCTCGTTCAGATAGCTCACTCGGTAGAGCATTTGATTACTTACTCTTACTCACTGGCACTATCGAACCCGTAGGTTCAAGGCCACGCGGACATACGCTCTCCATACATCCCTATCCTGAGCCAATACTTTCCAATCATTCCCTGTATAATCTACTTCCCTCAAATCATAGTTAATGTTATTCTCCCACCTCATTCTTGGTCTACCAACTGGGCGTTTTTCCTCTGGCTTTCCTACAAGAAGCTTCCATGCAAGTCTTTCATTCCCCATAAGTGCAACATGTCCTGCCCATCGCAGTCTACGAGACTTAACTGTTCTTATTATATCTGGCTTCCTATAAAGACCATGTAGTTCATTGTTAGGAAGTCTTCTCCATTCACCTGTCTGTTCATCTCTCTTTGGTCCAAAAATTGTCTTAAGTACTTTATTCTCAAATACTTGTAATCTCCTTTCCTCCCTTAAAGTAATAGTCCATGTTTCGCACCCATATAATATAACTGGTAGAATAATAGTTTTATATATTTTCAGTTTAATGTTTTTTTAAAGGAGTTGGGATATCAAGAGTCTCTGCAATGCATAATAGCACGCATTTCCAGAATTGAGCCTATGTTTAATTTCTTTATGCATCTCATTCCTATTTGTGATTATTGTTCCTAGGTATTTGAATTCAGCCACTTCCTCAAAATTTCCCTCATTTGTCATTAGCTGTCCATTTCCATTATATAATGAATTTCTACATGTGACCATATATTTAGTTTTATTGATATTTACTTCCAGTCCTAATTTCTTAGTGTTACTCAATAGTGTGTGCGTGTTGGCCTTTAGTGTCTCCTTGCTATCGGCCAATAATACTACATCATCAGCATAAACTAACAGCTTATTAATACCATTGAGTTGTAAGCCTTCCTCATTCTCTAAAGATTTAATGGCATGCTCTAGTACAAAATTAAATAGTAGAGGAGATAGTGCATCTCCTTGCTTCAACCCATTCTGGATTTCAAAAGTGTCCGAAAACTGTTTGCCTACACGCACCCTACTCTTTGTGCCATTTAGACACATTCGTATAAGTCTAACTAACTTTTTAGGAATTCCGAACTCCAGCAGGATACTATATAACTTCTCCCTCTTAATTGAATCATATGCTTTTTTGAAGTCTACATATAGTTGATGTACAGTACCATTATATTCCCATTTCTTTTCTAAAATCTGTCTTATACTAAAAATCTGATCTGTTGTAGACCTGTTTCTTCTAAATGCACATTGATGATCTCCTAGAATGTCATCAATATAGGGAGTAAGTCTGCTTACTAATATATTTGTTAGAATTTTGTACGAAGTTGAAAATAATGAGATGCCCCTGTAGTTGTTGCAATCAGTTTTATCTCCTTTCTTATAAATTGGTACGATAATTGATTCCTTCCATTCATCTGGAAGAGCTTCTTTTTCCCAAATCATACTAAGCAACCAGCATATCTTGTCCATCAATTTTTCTCCCCCTGATTTTATCAGTTCTGCTGGTATCTTTATACATCTTCAATTTTTCTATCGCCATTTCAACCTCTAATGCACTTGGTTCTTCGACTAGCATTTCTGCTGTCTGTAAATTATCCTCCTCAATGTCCTGTTCTGTATGTACATTTAATAGCTGATTAAAGTAACTTTTCCATCTATTTAATATACTCCTGGAATCTGCAATCATATCCCCATTTTCATTCCGAATTATGTTTGTTCTAGCCTGAAACCCTTTCTTCTCTATCCTAATTCCCTGATATAATTCTCTAATGTCCCTATTTTTTGCATTCATTTCAAGATCATTAATCTTCTCTCTCAAATATTCCCTCTTTTTACCCTTTAGTAACTTGGTGGTTTCCCGTCTAATACTACCCAATTGCTCTAAATTTACCTCATTTGGCTCGTGTAACCATTTCAATTTTGCTAGCTTTCTTTTCTTCACAATGTCGGCACATTCCTCATCAAACCATTTCTTGTTTTGCCTCTTTTTTAAACAACCAATGCTTTCTGATGCTGACAATTTAATAGTATCTCTTATAGCCTCCCATTCTTTATTTATATCAGTTTCTTCTTTGTTTGCCACATTGTTATCTGAAGATTCCAGTACTTCAAATCTATTAGCAATTTTGATTTGGTATTCTTGCCGCATTTCATCATTTTTCAAGTTTTTTAATTCAAATTTTACAGAATCATCTTTAGCAATTGTTCCTCTCATAAGCGATAGCCGTTGTCTGATTTTCACTCTGACCAGATGATGATCCGAATTGCAGTCTGTCCCTCTAACTGATCTAACATCGATGATGCTGCTGTGCCAGCGTTTATCCACTAATACATGATCTATCTGGTTCCGAGTTTCTCCATCTGGGGACGTCCAGGTGTATTTATGAATATCCTTATGCTGAAATGTTGTGCTCTTAACAATGAGATTCTTCGATGTGGCAAATGTGACTAATCTAACCCCGTTGTCATTACTATCTTCATGAAGACTGAATTTGCCTATTGTTGGTTTGAATATATCTTCCCGCCCCACTTTTGCATTAAAATCTCCCAAGACAATTGTCATATGATATCGTGAAAGGCTATCAAATAAGCATTCTAATTCTTCATAGAACTCATCCTTGATCTTGTCATCTTTATCTTCTGTGGGGGCATGTACATTTACAATTATAAAATCATGTCGTTTACCCTTAAGAATTATGTATGATATCCTTTCACTAACAAACTTAATATCTCGGATAGCGGATAGGATCCTCCTTCTGACTAAAAAACCCGTTCCAAATGCAGGTCTTTCTGCACCCCGTAGTATAATGCAAAGCTTCCTGATTCCTGACTACCTTCTCCTGGCCACCTAACTTCCTGTAAAGCGACTATATCCAAAAGCGATTTATCTAAATCCCGCGTTAATATCTCTAGTGCCCCGCTATTGTATAAAGTCCTAACATTCCATGTTCCTAGGAACATGTCCCTATGTTTGAGCCTTTGGCATGGGTTCCCTGAAGTAGTCCCCGCCCGGAGAACCGAATGGGGGACTATTTGACCTCCGGAAAATTTTACCCCAGTTGAACCCATGTCCGCATTTCTTAGAGCATTTGATTAGAGTGCAAAAAGTTCCTGGGTTCGAGGCCTGCCTGAGCATATAATTTTTCTATTCAAATATAATAAAGAATCATTTTATTTTAAAGAAAATTTTAATGGTAATTGCTATCTAAATAATTCAATGGTCATGGTCATTGCCATCTATATATTACATGGCTATCTTCCTTACTTGCTCAACAATCAACACTTTTGAAATTTAGTTGAGGATGACTGACTTGCCAGGTAAAACAAAATTATATAATTAACATCTTATTACTCAACAATGTTTTTGAAATATTTATTATATTTCATAAAAAACTGAAATGGTCTATTTAAAAATCTCCAAGCGCGACAGGCCTTGCAGGTCCTAGACCTACCAGCCGGCTGCTGGCCTCACATCTACATGTGTTATTCACAGAGGTAGATGATCATAAGCCAGTGTAGGGGTGACATGTGGTCAGAATGTCGGATCCCCCAGCCGTTATAGCTGGTCTTCTCAACCTGGAGTCGCTACTTATTGTAGCTACCCAAATGCCTCACGATGCTGGGTGGGCAACGGTCCCATACTGGCCAAAATTCCATGAGAAAAATTTCTTCCACCATGGGGACCCGAACCAGCACAAGTCCCGTAGCTCTGCACCAAGGCTTCTTGCCTTAACCATTCAGCTATGGCACAGGACCCTTTCAGGATTTAGCAAATCATTTTTTTTTAGAAAACTACACATCCACTTTCTGTTATTCTTGTTTTCAAATGGCTGGAGCTTGATTTATACCATTAGACCTCTTGCTTCCCAATAAAGTCCTGCGATGTCTTTCCTGTCCGCCTATAGATAGCAAGTGTTCCTTTGTAGAACATTTTCTCCACACAAGGAGCATCCCATATTACCATTCTATGAAGGTGGTTATCCAGACAGTCATGGTCCTTTTCTAATCTGAAGAGAGGTATTGCTGTTCTTCTAGGGAAGTATTTTATTTTTTCGGCATATTTGCTATGTCTTCATATTTCTTATTTTGAAGATCTTTTATATTCTGTTCCTCTTTTGAGATGTATTTTCTGTTTTAGCTCCTGTTGCCTTCTTTGTAGGGATATCTATTTTGTTGTCCTTAGCTTGATTTTGGAGCCTTTCTTTACTAAGAAGTCCACTTGTTCATTACCCAGTAATCCCACATGCTACGGTACCCACTGTAATACAATGTGTTTACCTTGAGCTTCTTCAATTTTATACATGGTTCTTATGTTCTGGATGATCGGGGTGTTTTGTTGGTTACCAGTTATTGCTTGTATTGCTGACATTGAATCTATCAATATTACTATCTTCTTACTTATACTGGACCTGTATAAAATATTCTGTTGTGCAGTTTCTATTGCCTTTAGCTCTGTGTTAAAATTTGTGGCTCCTGATCCAAGTGTAATATATTGGAGAAGTTTTCCTATATCTTACGACATCCTTTATTGCATTTCCAAGAATATGTGTGTGCGTTCCAATGTCATCCACTGCACTCTTTGTTCTTCGGGTTCCACATTAGGTAGACAGATAACATTAATGTGATCGATGATGTGTATTTGCATTGTGTATAGAGAGGAATTTAGGATCAGTAGTGTATGCTTATGTTTTTGTGAGTAGGTGTGTTTTATGAGGGATGATGAAGAAAAGATGAAATCCAATCCTGACACACAGCCTATTCTTGTCAAAAAGCTCGGGTACCATCAGGCTTAATGTCCTCATCCAACAATAAAATTATTAAACACTATAGGGCCTTCTCATCCCATAAAATCATATAAGTATCACTATGAATAGTACCTCATACCTTCTCAACACATATATACTGTGGAGAAATTTGGAATTTAATGCTGTATCTGATGCACAACCTAGTGATTAAAAATTGCACACCACCACCCCTTCTTACCTCAAGATTAAAGATTTTACAATTAAAATTTTCAACTCAGCTGAGTATCAAGCCTGGACCCATTAGTCAAGAAGTAGGCATGCTACCATCTGTACTAATGCAGAAGGCCTCCAAGAATATCAAAGGCTGTAGTTGCTCGAGTCATTTATTTAAAAATATACTCTATAATTTTGCATATATTTGTAATTGTCCACCGCTGTGGTCTCAAGATAGTGTGCTGCCTTGTCACGTAGCTGGCATGGGTTTGATCCCCGGTCGGGACAAGTTTCCTAGGTGAGGTTTTTTCTGGGATTTTTCCTCATCTGTAAGACAAATGTCAGGTAACTTTAAGGCCCAAATGGTCCCTGAACATCATCTGGCCATCTTTATCATCCCCAGTGTGGAAAGCAAGTTACCACACCAGTTTTACCTAGTAAAACTGCAAAGAATAGCATGAAAATGCTATGATTACAGTGAAGGACCTGCCCTAAGGCAGAATACTATTTTTAAAAAATTTAATTAAAAGTCTTTTCTAGAATACTTATTTACAATAGTAGTAGTTGTTATTATCCAATTATTAATAGCTTGGCTTCTACCATTTTTTTTTTTTTTACTTTCTTCCTATTAAGATAAAGGTAAAGTAATTCCATAAGAGGCCCTTTAGACAATCCGCACAATACATCAGCTGGGTTATCAGCCCTGCATGACAACTGCCTTTACCCCTAAACATGAGTCTGATATTCATCTCTGTTATATGCTGAATCAACCTCAGGCCAATGGTGCTGCCAGATGATTTAGGCTAGTTTAAAAATCCTGACCCGTTGGGATCATACCTTCAACCTTCCACCTTGTAGCATATTGTCTTAACCAACTATGTCATGACGTGCTCCTGCCTCCTAGTAGAGATCTCAAATTTCTTTTTTGAACTGTTTGCTCTTATTCGGCTGTTAATTAGATGTTAAGAGATTTTTCTTGTTGAGTATTTTTCCTTTTTCTTTGTACAGGGTTACTATAAATGATACATTAATTTCCAAAGCACTTTATTATCCAAAGTATTACCCTTACAAATAATATTGGTATATGAATTGAACTATAAACTCATTTAGTTTGCATTGTGTACACCAATTGGCAGCATGAGTTCAGTGTCTTCACAAATTGGTCAACAAAACAAGAAAAGAGTTTTTCTGTGTTGAAATATGTAAGATATTAGTCTGTTATAGCAGTGCAACATATTCGGAAGAACAGTTGTGTAAACAGAGCATTTTGTAATGATTTTGTAATTTATTCAAAAAAGTTAATCATCACAACGTGAGATTGTGGGGCACTGAAAATCCTGTAAATGTAGCACTTGAATGAGATTTGCCAAAAATGAATGTTTTTCTGTGCAAAGTCACAGACAAAGCTATATGGGCCATTTGTCTTCTGTGAGAAGACTGTACCTGAATATGTTGTAATTGTGGTTGTTTCCACAACTGACTGATTCTGGGGATTCTGTCTTCCAACAAGACGGAGCATCAATATATGTAACTACCTAAACAATGAACTTCCACATTGCTGGATTGAGCATCTTACTGAGGATGACATAGCTGTGTTCCCTTGACTCCCCATATCGCCTGATATAATGCCTGGTGACTTCTTCTTTGGGGGTACATTAAAAATTATTTTTAATTTAATCAAAGTTACAGTGGGATGTTATTTATAAATGAATTGGAGAAAATGCTTTTGTATCTCACTTCATAAAGTTCCGTGTTTTCACAATTGAATTTAATCTACAAGTTCATAAAATCAACACCAGTTGGCAGTTTGGAAGATAGTGTTAACAACAGAATTTCAACTATTGGAGTTTGATTGAAGATGAAAGGCAATTTAGATATATTCCAATTCAAATTCTACCCCCTAAAATAAAACTTTATAAATACAAGGATTGAAACCGATATCGCGAAAACATGGCACTTCATGAGGTGAGATATAAAAGCATTTTCTCCAACTCATTTATAAATTAACACCTTGTCTATGTGCTCCCACTACCAAAAACACTAGTAGAGCTCAGAGAACAGATCAGTGCAGCAGTGATGATCATTAACAGGATGTTGCTACAATATATGTGACTACTTTCTGGATAAGTGTCACGTGACCCAAGAGGCACACACAGAACATTTGTAGAGTGTGAAGAAAACTTGGTGAGTTTACTGTTCTCTTCATATATCATGTGTGTAATACTTTGGAAAATATAGCATTTTGAAAATGAATGAATCACTTATACTATACATTGTGCAGTGACGACCGGTAAAGAGACAATATAATTACAGTAGTCTTTCTTGACATTGTCAGGATATCTGACTGTAGGTGGATATTTACATGCATTTTTCCTTCTAGTTTTCTATTTGTTAATTTTTATTATTTCATTTCATTCGTTATGCCTTGGATTTTAGAAGTTTTGCTTTTTTTTTTTAATTTGTAAATGTTAGCTGTTCCTTTTGGTAAACATGTCTTCATTTCACTTACAATAATGCCAATATAGACACAGATCTAAAGCAACACAATTTGCTATAGTCTTGGTATAAAACATTTCATCATTGCTCTGATATTGATAATATAATAATTCTCTCTCTATAATGGCATAGCCCATTGTTGAGCCATATCCTCTCCTTTGTTAGTAGTTAATAGACTAAATTCATTTAGTTGCCTTATTTGTCCATAGATGTCATGTGTGGCATGCGGACAACACACCGACTCAATGGTACTTCTAATGTGCAACTAAGGAAGTAGTAGGATGTTTGAGATCGGTAAATTTTGCTTAGAGGTCTTTTTATTCACACTTAAGGATCTTTTGCGAGCCTGAAAATCTTCAGACTTGGGACCCATGGCTTGAAGTCTCTCCCAGAGGACATGCTCCTTGGACTTTTCCAACCTAAAAAAAAATCCATCGACCATGGCCGGGTTTGAACCTGAGATCCAGAGACAAGGAGCATAACCACTAGTCCACTGTAGCCAACTGGTATTGATAAGGTCACGAATTCTACTTTTTGAGAGCTCTTGTTTCAATCAACAAAATTTATGCACTCTTCCCCTACAAGGAAGAAATTGAACCATCCTAATTTAGTTACATTCGTTTTCATGTAGATGTCATTGGAGTGGCCTGTGGTCACCGTTCTGCCTCATACTGACATCTAGAAAACCAAGGAAGTACTAGGACAGGAAAATTCGGTAAATTTTGCTTAGAGGCCTTTTTATTCGGGCTCAAGGATTTTTATGAGCCTGAAAATCTTCAGACTTGGGACCCACAGCTTAAAGTCCCTTCCAGAAGACTTGCTCCTTGGATTTTTCCATCCTAAAAAAATCCATCCACCCCGGCCTGGTTTGAACCTGCGACCCTCGGGACAGAGGCAAAGAGCATAACACTAGTCCACTGCGGCTGAAACAAATTATACTATATCATTTTTTAAAAAAATTATACAATATAATTTTTTTAAAAAAAGCAGGAAAGAACAAATTATGTAATGCTATATTTCAAATGTGTTATGTTAGCACAAGTGGTAGTAGGTCTGCTTTCTGACTAGTGGGTCTGGGTTGAAAATTTAAATTTTGGCTAGAAGAATGGTGTTACAACTTTCAATCCCAAGATTGTGCTTTGATCCCTGTTTAAATTCCAAACCCCTCCACAGTATATTTGTTAAGAAAACAATGCTCATAATGATCTATTAGATGAGAAGGTTAATTCTGGCAATCAACTTAGTGTTTTTTGATGGGAATATACTTTGTGCCAACACTCGAATTCACCTTCTCTTTTATCTTCATCATTCTCCCACATACAATATACAACACACTTAAGAAATGTACATTCATCCTTCACTCCTCTTTGTACACAGTACAAGTATACATCACCTGTGTAAGGTGGTGCATGAATTGAAAATAGTCC
This sequence comes from Diploptera punctata, assembly GCA_030220185.1. Taxonomy (NCBI): domain Eukaryota; kingdom Metazoa; phylum Arthropoda; class Insecta; order Blattodea; family Blaberidae; genus Diploptera; species Diploptera punctata. The sequence continues at coordinate 3,646,795 of JASPKZ010000007.1, forward strand.
ACATTAATTCCATCTATCCACCTAGCATGGAATCCGAAGCACAAAAGCATAGTGGGTAGCATTGAAACAAAACAAACACATTTCAAAAATAGAATTGGTAGCAACTATAATGTCAAATTAGCGTTGTTATATTACTTACAGTAAATTTACACGTATATTAAATTAATGTTGGGAAGTAAACATTATGAGGTATAATCATTCAAATTCATCGGAGAACATATTGTTTAAACAACTCACCTCATAGGATTCATGCTTCCATGATATCGCGATTTCAAACAGTCATGTTCATCTTCAGCCATAACTCCGACTGACGAAATTCTTCGGCCTTCAACTATTCTATTGTCGCCATCTTCAGTGCTGCCATCTATGGTTGAATTTTGATATCCCTAACGAAATTGCATTGATTTCGAAGTTCATAAATTCAACCATAGATGGCAGCACTGAAGGTGGCAACAATAGAATAGTTGACGGCCGAAGAATTTCGTCAGTCGGAGTTATGGCTGAAGATGAACATGACTATATTTGAAATTGCGATATCATGGAAGCATGAATCCTATGAGGTGAGTTGTTTAAACAATATGTTCTCCGATGAATTTTAAATTGACACGTGTTCATTGTACTCTTCACTGGCCTTTAGTTTACTCTCAGTTAATAACTAAATTATCCTATATCCAAAGAAGGGTTAAGTTTTTTTACTTATAAATACTTTAACTTATAAGATCAGATTTTCATGTTATTCATTAGGTTTTGAGTTTGTCATGTATTATTTTTATTGAAAAATGAGTGATTCTAATTTCAATGGTATTGTAAAATTGTGAATATGATGAAATGGGTACTGGTAATGAAATTGTAACCTGGCATTTGCTTTGTTGATTTAAGAATGAATCTCAGTCAGGTTAGTTGGCAGAATTTGGACTCAGGATCTTCCAATTGGGTCTCAAATGCTACTGCCAAAGCCAATTCACTCGGTCAATTGAAGCTGATAATGTAGGTTGTATGTAAACTGTATGTCGGCTGAAGATAAGAGTGACTCCTCTTGAAAACTGCAGTTCCCATGTTTAAAAAAAACAAAGTTGAGGTAAGATAAGAAGTGACTCATTCATTCATTGTATGTAAACTGTTTGTTTTATGACTCCTCCAATAAGAAAAAGTTAACAGGAAATGAGATCCAGATAAGAACCTAGAAATTAAATTTTAAGCTATTCGTTTCTGATACAATCTGTCCATCAAACATTGATAAAATGTTGGAGATGCTCTTACCACTGAGATGTAGCATCAATCTATTTCGGAATTTCCATTCATTTAAGGAAGAATCTGATTTCAATCATATCCAGATATATTTCTTTGTCTCAAGGTAGCATACCTGTATGTATTTTCCAAAACTACCCACTGTATTTTTCATATTCTTTGTCCCTATTCTTGAGGGTCATGAGTTCAAGCCCGGCTGAAGTTGATGGATTTTTAAGATGGACAAATCCAGGGGATAAGTCCTCTAGGAGGGACTTCAAGCCATAGATCCAGAGTCTGAAGATTTTTTAGGGTCATAAAAGAACCTCAAGTCTTAAAAGAAAGAGGCCACTAAGCAAATTTCAATTGACTTTCCTCCATCCAAGTAATACTTTAGTTGCCCACTAGATGTCCCTTGAGGCAACGTGCTGATTAAATGTCACTTATGACATCTATAGAGAAGTAAGCAAAACTAAATCAATATTGGTAGAAAAAGCAAAAAAAATGGGGGGGAAGGTCAGGGCCCGACATAGAAAGGAAGGAACAAGGATATACTGTGCAGGATGAATGCATATTTAAGTGTTTGTATAATATGTGTTGTATATAGGATAATGATTGAGAGAAAGAAGTAAAGCACTTCCGCCAGCATGTAGCCTACAGTCGAATAACACCAAGGGGACTACCGGGCTTAACATATCTGATCTGACAGAAATTGCTATCAATTGCTCCACATACCTTCTGAACATATGAATCAGCCAAATTTTTTTTAACCAACCCCCAGGTTGTCGATTCGACATATTTGGTATTCTCTCCTAGCATTGGCGTAATTGTACCCACTAGAAGGCGGAGTTACATTATCCTGGTGATATGGGTTATAAATGATAATGAAGTGCCAGGAGAGTTCTTAACCTAAATTCCAAACCATGGGCAACCACAGGAATAAATTCTTATGGTTTGACTATGAATCAAACTTGGGACCTCATGAACTGTAGTCAGAAATGCTGACCACTAGCCTATGAGGCTGGACAATATAAAAAGTCTCCAACCCCAGAAAACCAAATTTTACAATTTTTTATGTGCAATTTAATGAAGTTGCAGTTAGAATTTGACAATTTTCAATGAGCAGATGTATGACTACACAAACTATTGTTTAAAACAACAAAATAAAAAATTCATGTTTACTGTGGAGGGGTTTGGAATTTTATCCAGGCATCTGATGTGCTATCTAATGATAAATTATACACCATCAACAATTTTAAAATCATTTGCAAGTTACATTATTATGTTTAATTTAATATTTGAGTTAGTATTTTTTAACATTCTTACCATCAACAATACTAGCCCAAAGATTGAAAATTTTACAAGTGAAATTTCAATCCCGCTGTGTATTGGCTTTATGTTTAAAATTAGAACTAATATACTTTTTTTTTAGATATATGATAGAGTTGATTGGAGTATTAGCTTATTGCTTCTTTGATCTCAATGCAGTGCATCTCTAATACCAAATTTTAGAAACATTCCTTTTCTATATGTGAAGAATAGATGTGTTTTAAATTCTGTAATTTATTAATTGGTTGATTCTTTTTAATAGGTGTAACAACATCCAGCACTTTAGTTGATGTGGATTCTTCAGATGATGAACCATTAATTGAAATAGTAGGAAAGGGACGAGGAATTACATTGGATGAAAGAGCTTCACCACGGCCAAAAAGTAGACCAAATAGCCGATCAAGAGATGAAGAATCCACAAAGTAAGAAATAATTATATACTGTCAAACCTCAGTATAACAATATTTCCAGGTTCTGGCGGTTCATATGTTATAGCAGGGTTATTGTTATAACGAGGGTTTAATAGTTACTTTGTACAGTTTATTAGAAAATAAAGAATACATGTTACAAATTTCTGTTATCCTATACCATAATTCAAGGACATAATATATTAGAAACTAAACTTTTTTTTTTCACAATTGTTTGTATTTTTCATTCCTCATCCGCTATTTAAATGTCCCAAATAACATTTGTAAACTTGTTGACTTGTGTTTTCACCTTTTTGAGGCCTGGACACTAAAAAAAATTGCTTAAGAAGGGTTTAATAAATAAAATGAATCCAGAGTCATCTTACCTCATAACTTGTGTTCTATTTGAACTAATTTTGCTATATCTGTGTACCATCATCAGCTTTTCCAGGCTGTTGAAATTTATATTTAAATTAATATTGGGAAGTAAACATTATGAGGTTATATCATTAATAGTGAGTGGAGAACATATTTTAATCGACTCACCTCATACATTTTCAAACTTCTTTGATACCGACGGTTTCAGACAAAATCATGTCAATTGACAATTTGGGAAATGATATTCATTCAGAAGAATAAATATCTATCTATGAATTTCGATATTCCGGTGGATAAAAATTTAATTACAAAGTTTATAATCCCAACGAAAGATGGCAGCACAAGAAGTGATGTCACTAAAGAAATCAACAACCACGGAATTTCATCAGTGGAAGCCATGACTGAAGAAGGACATGATTTTGTCTGAAACCGTCAGTATCAAAGAGTTTGAAAATGTATGAGGTGAGTCGATTATAATATGTTCTCCACTCACTATTGTTGAAATTTATATTTAAATTAATGTTGGGAAGTAAACATTATGAGGTTATTTCATTAATAATGAGTGGAGAACATATTTTTAACGACTTTTGAATCCTGCCGATGATGGGACAAGTCCCGAAAGCGCTACAGTTAAATGATTAATTAAGTTGAGGAGACGGACCTTTCAGGTGAATATTCCATAATTTTATATTAATTTTGAATAATACCTCAATGGAACACATCATGAATCTTATAAAAGTTGACATATATTTTAACTAATATGTAATATTATGATGCACTATTCTTTCAATAATTAATACATTTTTGCTCAATATTAAACAAAAATCATGTGCGACGTTATTGTGTAGGACTTGTTGCCATGACATCTTCCAGTGCAATGTTCGGACTCAGAAGGATCTCCTCCCCACAATCCACTATTCCAATTAAGCCATTCAAATCTGATTGGTTGACCAACCTGGCCTATGAGTGCTATTGGTTGACTCACATCCAAGTTATCCAGTCACTTCAAAATGAATGTGGCATTTGCTATTTCAAACTCCGTTGAAATTCTTAACTGATTCTAGAAATTTTCAGAACCACATAGTATTCTCAACAATAACTTATTCAGATATATTTTTTTATGTGATACAAAAATATGAATTTCTCCATATTCATACTTGTGACATTTTAACTGATTTTCCTTGAATATAAAAATTAAAATGATAATGTTATATAAAATAAAGTAACCCCTATTATTATTATTATTATTATTATTATTATTATTATTAAATATGGATAGAGAAGAAAGGGTTTCAGGCAAGAATAAACATAATTAGGAATGAAAATGGGGATATGATTGCAGATTCCAGGAGTATATTAAATAGATGGAAAAGTTACTTTAATCAATAAAAACGAAGATATAAGAGCAGAACTTAATATATTTAATCTCTGTGAAAGAATAAAACTTATCAAAATGCTTATCTTCAGCACGTATTACGAATGAATGAACAGCGCATACCAAGAAGAATGTTGGGAAGACCATTGAAGAGATGGAAGGACAAATTCGACCTATAATGAGATCGGAACAAGCCATTGGGCTTAATCCTTGTTGTTGATGATGATGATTAAATGTACATAGAGAACAGGATATTGAAGAGGATAATTTACAGACAGCAGAAGTGTTAATCGTAGAACCAAGTGCATTAGAGGTTGAAATGGCGATAGAAAAATTGAAGCTGTATAAAGCATCAGGTTCAGATGAGATCCCAGCAGAACTGATTAAATCAGGTGGAGAAAAACTGATGGACAAGATACGCCAGTTGCTTAATGTGATTTGGGATAAAGAAGCTCTTCCAGATGAATGGAAAGAATCGATTATCATACCAATTTATAAGAAAGGAGATAAAACTGATTGCAACAACTATAGGGGCATCTCATTACTTTCAACTTCGTACAAAATTCTAACAAATACATTAGTAAGCAGACTTACTCCTTATATTGATGAGATTCTAGGAGATCATCAATGTGCATTTAGAAGAAACAGGTCTACAACAGATCAGATTTTTAGCCTAAGACAGATTTTAGAAAATAAATGGGAATATAATGGTACTGTACATCAACTATATGTAGACTTCCAAAAGGCATACGATTCAATTAAGAGAGAGGTTATATACTATCCTGTTAGAGTTGGAATTCCTAAAAAGTTAGTTAGACTTATACGAATGTGTCTAAATGGCACAAAGAAGTAAGGTATGTGTAGGCAAACAGTTTTCGGATACTTTTGAAATCCAGAATGAGTTGAAGCAAGGAGATACACTATCTCCTCTACTATTTAATTTTGTACTAGAGCATGCCATCAAATCTTTAGAGGATGAAGAAGGCCAGCAACTCAATGGTATTAATAAGCTGCTAGTTTATGCTGATGATGTAGTACTACTGGCCGATAGTGAGGAGATACTAAAGGCCAACACACACACACACACTACTGAATAACACTAAGAAATTGGGACTGGAAGTAAATATCAATAAAACTAAGTATATGCTCACACATAAAAATACATTATGTAATTAATATGGATAGCTAATGACAAATGAGGGAAATTTTGAGGAAGTGGCTGAATTCAAATACCTAGGAACAATAATCACAAACAGGAATGAGATTACAAGGAAATTAAACATAGGCTCAATTCTGGAAATGCATGTTATTATGCATTGCAGAGATTCTTCACTTCCCAACTCCTTTCAAAAACTGTTAAACTGAAAATATATAAAACTATTATTCTACCAGTTATATTATATGGATGCGAAACATTGGACTCTTACTTTAAGGGAGGAAAGGGGATTATGAGTATTTGAGAATAAAGTTCTTAGAAAAAAATTTGGACCAAAGAGAGATGAACAGACAGGTGAATGGAGATGACTGCATAAGTGAATTACATGGTCTTTATAGGAAGCCAGATATAATGAGAACAGTTAAGTCTTGTAGACTGCGATGGGCAGGACATGTGGCACGAATGGGAAATGAAAGACATGCATGGAAGCTTCTTGTAGGAAAACCAGAGGGAAAACGCCCAGTTGGTAGACCAAGAATGATATGGGAGAATAACATTAACTATGATTTGAGGGAAGTAGATTATACAGGGGATGATTGGAAAACATTGGCTCAGGATAGGGATATATGGAGAGCTTATGTCTGTGTGGCCATGAACCTGTGGGTTCATTAGTGCCAGTGAGTTAGTTAGGGTAAATATCCAGCTTTACTAGTAGGTCACCAAACTGCAATGATATGCAGTCTCACTGCATGTTATATTTTTACAAAGTTCCCTTGTTAGAATTTTTATCATCTTGACTTACATGGTTGAGGTTTGTGATCAGAATAAAATACGTTAAATAATAGAAGTTAGATATGCATGACTCACCTCATATTTGTAGATTTCTTACTAATAATCCATATATAACTTTTATACAAGGTTTATACACATCTCAGTTGAAAATTCTTATTAATAAACACTGTATTATCTTATGGTGAAAATAAATGTTTCTTACCTCTCCTCATATTAATTTACTAAGTTGATTGCGATTTCGAGACTATAACTGTCTCATCATCAGAACTTTGTTGGCGACTGGTGTTATGTCGATTGGAAGAAACTCTTCTTCTTCCCTCTGTTGGTGGACCGATGAACCTCTGGATCAGGTCAAAGTTTGCGGGAATTTTGAAGTTCATAAGTTTTATTCCCACAAATTTTGACCTGATCCAGAGGTTCATCGGTCCACCAACAGAGGGAAGAAGAGTTTGTTCCGATCGACATAACATCAGTCGCCAACAAAGTTCTGATGATGAGACAGTTATAGTCTCGAAATCGCGATCAACTTAGTAAATTAATATGAGGAGAGGTAAGAAACATTTAATTTCACCATAAATTAAACCTTATATTGATTAATTCCTATAAAATTTAAATACTGTATTAGCTGTTCTGTGTATTAAGATGTGTACAATTTTACATGGGAATCGTTATACATGCATTCAGCGTTGTTTAAGGATTGTATAACTAGACAACATGTTGGACTGATTGTTTTCTTATGATATTGATGAAAGTTTCCTTAAATTTAATGCAAAATGCAACACTTTAACGACTGTTTGATGGATGCACAGGACATAAATAATATTAATAAAGCTCTGGGTAGGAAAATGAAGGCATCATAAAATGCCTTTTGTTACACTCATTCTCGATTAGGCCTAATAATATTTTAAAATTGAACATTGATTCACAAAAGAATATGTTCTACAATAATTGCTGTAGACAAGATTTAACCTGAATGTAGTTTAAATGCTTCATAATATTATTTTAACAAAACTTTCATGCATCATTAACACATAATACACATACCGATATAAAAATGTATTTAATTATAAAGGGACTATTTACTAGATAATACTACAGTATGTGAGGTCCTAGGTTCGATTCCCAATCAAACCGCAATGTTGTTGTTGGGGTTTTTTTTTTTTCTTAAAGCATTATTCTGTTGTCACTAACATTTCCTACTATTTTGAACGTTTTCTAACATATCTTAAAACACTGCATATAATTCGTAAGTAATGGGAAAAACTTTTATTAGTTTCCAAGAATTGTTCGAAATTCTTGACGTTAGATGGGAGCACATTATCTGTGAAACTAGTTCTGTGATATATTTGACATAGCGTAAAGGAAAATGTAAATAAATTAAAACATGCTTATTTTTTTCCATATCTCACCAATTAGAGAATCTCTATTTATTTTTATCCATGCTCATTTCTTACTCAATCACTAGTTGATGTCGTTCTCTTTCCGTTACAAACTGCACGTAATATGTTCTGACGTCATAATGATGACGAATATGTGACGTATTGTGTGTAACGGTTGTATTGTTATATAGCTCCTACACAACGTTTATTAGTAAGGAAATTATACATGATCTACATAAGGCTTATATATTGTATAACTAAACAACTGATGAAAGCCTATATAAGAGATTTTTATTAGTGTGACTGCTAGGGTTTTGATGCTTTTAAGCATCATTATCAATTCTTTCTAACTGTTGAATCAGTGATTGGTGATCCTGTAGGTTGATTTCTGCTCCCTCTGTTGGCTGACCAATGTTAATAGTAATTTTCCCTTTAATTTTTTTAACCCCTTTATGTTAATATACCCTTATTATTAACTTCCAAATCAATTTTTTCTCCAAGAATTTCAAAAATCATTATTTTCTTTCTATTTTTGTGGATGTGAATTTTCTCCCAAATTGTGAGATCCTGAGATTTATCTGTTTCAGTAATTTGGCTTTTGTTTCAATTCTGTGTTTTTCTGACCATGCATGTGCAGCTAGCTATTGCAGAGTTTTCTATTTTTCCATTTTTAACATTTCAGGTGTTCTTTCAGTATTGTATTTGAAGGCAACAAATTAGGAATTTATCAAATTGATTTGCAAAACTGTGAAAAAATATACATAAGAAAAACAAAAAAGGAACTTTAATATAAGATTGAAAGAACGTCTTAGAAATGTTAAAAGTGGTGAAATAGAAAAATCTGCAATAGCTGCACATGCAAGGTCAGAAAAACACAGAATCGAAACAAAAGCCAAATTACTGAAACATAAATTTAAGGATCTCACAATTTGGGAGAAAATTTACTTCCACAAAAATAGTAAGAAAGTAATGAATTTTGAAATTCCTAGAGAAGAAAAAAAATGTATTTGGAAGTTCATTGGTCTGCCATCAAAAGGAGCAGAAATTAACCTATAGGATCACCAGCCACCAGTTCAACAGTTAGAAAGAATTGATAATGCTGCTTTAAAGCATCGAAACCCTGGGTCTTCAAGAAATCTACAAATATGAGATGAGTCATGCATATCTAACTCCTATTATTTAAAATAAACCTCATAGAGTCACTTCCTTTAAATATTGAATAAAATATCTTCTCAACATTTTATCATTTGTCAAAAATATCATCAGGATTTGACAGTGAAATAACAGATAAAGAGTATGATAAAATCAAAGTGGTGTTGTACAGAAAGTGAAAAAAAAAAAAAAAAAAAGTGAATCTTCTGATCCTTATCCTGGTAAATTCACTGTGTTTCCATGATACAAGTAGTTAGACACCTCATCTCTAGGTTCCTAGTTCCCACCTTGGTCACTCCCTGTGGAGAGTTTGTAGTGGATAAATCGGAGCCAAAGCAAGTTGTTCTTCAGGATCCTTATGTTTTCTCCTGTCAAAAAGTTCATTCCACCACTTCTCATCCCCCATCCATTCTGTTTCATGTGCTGCTATGATGGTGCAACATGATTAGTCAACCAGTATCCTTATATATAACTAACTCACTGGCACTATCAAACCCATAGGTTTATGGCCATACGGACTTAAGTTCTCCATACATCCCTATCCTGAGCTGATGTTTTCCAATCATTCCCTGTATAATCTACTTCTCTCAAATCATGGTTAATGTTATTCTCCCACCTCATTCTTGGTCTACCACTGGGAATTTTCCCTCTGATTTTCCTACATGAAGCTTCCATGCACATCTTTCATTCCCCATCCGTGCCACATGCCCTGCACATTGCAGTTGTATCCTTATAAATATATCATAAACCTTCAATAATAAAGGGTTCATCTTATGTCATCCCTTGACATAGCATTATATGAGAATGAGCAGTGTGTTTACTTTGCTACTATATTAACTCATTGTTCTGTAAACTTTAAATTATTTTTTATATTGGATACATGAATAATAATAATAATTTTATTTCTTGTAGGAGTAGTACGAGTAATAGTGCATGGAACGTACGTTCAAATCATCGATTGGGTAACATCAGTAAGCATGGTAACATCAGTGTTGGTACATCCTCACAGCAACAACAGCAACAAAACCAGCAACGTCGATCAGTACGACAAACTAATCCAAGTATATCATCTAACTCAGGCATGAAATCTAGCCGAAACTCTCCTCCCCCTGCAATAGTAAATGTTTCAACAAGTAGGCAACAATTAACTTCAGGTGGGAGCAATGTTAACACCAGAGGTGGAACAAGCAGGGTTACAAATCAAGATGCCGATAACATCACTCGTAGAAAAACAAGAAGTGGAGGTGCCCCGATAGGAAGCAGTTCAGGTGAGATATATATTCTAATTGACATAAGATTGACAACCACAGTACAAAGAAGTCATCAAAGTTCGTGGTACTGACTTTACATACAGCAAACTCCCGATTATCCATGTTAATTGGGACCAAGATATGCATGGAAAAATCAAAAAACATGGATATTCCAATTAAGTTATTTGGTGCCGTGGAAGTTGATCAGAAATTTATTTACCTACTTTAACGCTACTTAAATGTAACAAATATTTATTAAATGTATTTAGTTGTGAGTTGTAATTATCATTAATTTAGTTTACTCGTAAATACGAAACAGTTATTCAAAATTGCCATCGTAACCAGTGATAACGACACAAATAATCAGCGATAAGCACACTACTAACCAGCGATAAACCCACTGCCACAGCATGTATGTGGTTTCAATCTATAACAACAAACTTTCAGTGACTCACACAATGGAAATTTCCGAAATTGTATTGTATTCTCAGAATGTTGGTTGGTACTGTTAAACGCATCAGGGAAGGGGGTTGTGAGTGAAGGTTACTCTATAGTGCTAGTTTCTAAGTGCAGTTCACAGTAGCATGTTTAAAAATAAAGAATTTTTTCATAACAATACAAAATACAGTACAGTATTTATCTTCATTTTTAAAAAAAATACAGTAAAAAGAGTCATACCTGGATAATCTGCAAACTGGATAATCGGGAGTTTGCTGTATTGAATTAACACTACAGTGGAATGAACGGATCTTTAAATGTAAAATTGTTGGCTTTCGTGGCCAGTATCTTGATTCTTACTTAGTTAGTCTTCCGGGCTAAATGGCCATGGTCCAGTTTTGTTTAAACTTGTTCTTTTCATCTACTACTGCGGTAAACACCCTTAAGGAGATTCAGTGGCTCTCTATGGACTCCTCAACTGTCGGCAGCAGACTAGTTGGACGTTGGAAACGGTAGCTCCTGCATGGTGGTGTTCTTTAGGCGGTCTGTTACGTGTGAGGTGTTTTCTGTTGGCAGAAGTCATAGGCTTGATTGTAATGTTTTGCAGAGTCGCTGATCTTCATAGTTTCTTCTTCCTTATTAAATTTTTGTGTTTATAAATTTCATTGGCCTCTAGTATAGTAATATGGTGTTTTGTCCGAAACATGACATCTTCATCTTCATGGTAGGCTGTCGGTCTGTTCCATTCTCAGAATTCATCTTCCCATCGTCTTCTAAGACGTCCCACATCTCTGTAGCCTTGAGGTTGGTACAACAGTGCTTGTTTTGTTAGCCTAGAAGAGTGCATTCTTAAAATATGTTCATGCCATTTTTGTTTATAGTTTTGTATTTTTTCATTTAGATTAAAAATGTTGTGTTCTTGCCTAATTGTTTCACTAGGAATGTGGTCTCTTTAGAGTATATCCTGCAACACATCTGAGGAACTTCATCTTTGATGTTTCTAGTAATCTTCTGTCTGATCTATTCATGGCCAAATTCCCTGATCCATCTCTCAGAGGAATCATCATCATCATATTTGGCATAATAACTCGGTTCAAGTCATAGCCGCCTCCCTAGGCATTCTCCTCCAGACCTCTCTATTCCTGGCGACTGTCTACCAATTTCAAATTTTAAGTCTTTGGACATCTTCCAAAATTCCATCCATCCACCTAGGTTTAGGTCATCCAATGTTTCTTCTTCCATTATTTTTTTAACAGTTTCACTATTATATATGAAAAGAAAAATATACGCCTAGACTGGGGTTTGAACCCAGGACCTTTGACTTTCTATGTCAATGCTCTTCCATCTGAGCCACCTAGGCCTCCAATCTAAACGCGTATTTTTCTCTTACACATAGTTAATTCCCTAACCCCAAATGCTACGAGCCATTGCTATGATTTTTGCAAATGGCGGCTTCTTTATTAAGAAGACTTTTTATTGGGAATTTAAACATTACTTATAAAGCCAGTAGTGCGTCTTTCAATGTTAATATTATTCTTTTTAAACATCTTAATGATGGACAAATTATATATGAAAAGAAAAATGTATGCCTAGACTGGGGTTTGAACCCAGGACCTTTGAGTTTCTATGTCAATGCTCTTCCATCTGAGCCACCTAGGCCTCCAGTCTAAACACGTATTTTTCTCTTACACATAGTTTCACTATTATCCATTCTCTGGATATGTCCTGCCCACCTCAATCTAGCTATTTTAATGCCTGTAACAATGTCTGGTGACTTATAAAAATGATATAATTCTTCATTATATCGTATTCGCCATTCTCCTCTTTCCTGAATGGGGCCATATATGCTTCTTAGAATTTTTCTTTCAAAAACTCCGAGTCAAGCAATGATATTTTCAGTCAAAACCCAAGTTTCACTTCCATATGTTAGCACAGGCTTTATATAATCTTATTTTTGTGTTAAAAGTGAGATATTTTGATTTTAAATATTTTTACCATTCCATTGTAACATTTATTGGCATTTTGAATTCTCTTATGTCCAAAACATGAGTTTCTTTGAATTTGATGGCAAGTTCTTTGTTTTTGATCAAATGTTCTGCTACAGCCAATTTTTCCATTTGCTTTAACCTGCAGTTCCTCTTGTGTTCTTGCAATCTTGTATTAACCATTCTTTTTGTTGTTCCTATGAATACCTCTCCACAACTATATGGGATACAATATGTACCAACAGTACTTAATGGATCATATTAATTTTTTTGCTGGACGTAGAACATCACCTGTGGCACCACATTACTGTACAAGACTTTACAGAGAAGCCATTGAATTTTATAAACACAAAAATTAATTTAATATGGAAGAAGAAACTATGAAGATCAGCAAAATTTGGATTCCCGCTCTGCAAAACACTAGAACCACACCTACGACTTCTGCCGTAGAGCCAGGGGCAGCCAATTAGAAAACAGCTCACACATAATGGACCACCTAGAGAAGATTGCCACATGGGAGCCGCCTATAAATATGGAGACCATTTCCAACGTCCAGCCAATCTGCAGCCGACAGTTTAGGAGTTCATGGAGAGCATGCAGAATCTCCTTAAGATGTCTACCGCAGTAGTAAATGAAACGTCCAGTTTCAACAAAACTGGACTAAAGCCATTTAGCCGAGAAGACCAACTAAAAAAGAATCTTTGAATGTTATTAATATTCTATCAAATTGTGAAAAATTTCATTATTGACTCTTAGTAACCAAAGTTACATGAATTTAAATATTTATTTATTTTGAACTTTTTTTAGAAATAAATCACTATGAGGTTTAATTTATGGTTAAATTAAAATGCTTCATACCTCTCATCATATCCAGTCTTCTAAGTACATCGCGAAGGCTTTGAAATCATGACCTACTTAGAAGACTGGATGGGAGAAGAGGTATGAAATATTTTAATTTAATCATTTATTTATTTATCTGATCCTGTTGGGGTTTACAAAATCACACAATACAAAAAATAATAATTTTAACATAAAATTAGCAATATATAGACCTGTTTATTTTTAATTATTTCACTCACCTCATACTTCATAATGCATAGCAGACCCTGGGTTTCTTCACGTAATTTGTGACATTGTCAATGCTGCGTCACGTTCACAAATTACGTGAAGAAACCCAGGGTCTGCTATGCATTATGAAGTATGAGGTGAGTGAAATAATTAAAAATAAACAATATTAAAGAACCTCATAGTGTTATTTCCTATCTACATAACTTAATATAGACCTGTACTAAATAAATTATTCCTTAGATGAAAAAAAGTTAGGCAGCTTCATGGCACCCTTCATCTCTGGGTCCTAAGTTTGCATTTCAGTTGTATCGTGTGGTTCATGGTGGACGAATTAGAACCAGGGCAGATTTTCCTCGAGGTTCTACCATTTTCCACTGTCAAGAAATTCATCATGTTCCCTTGGCATCCTGAAAGGACTGTTGTGGTGTATAAAAAATGTTTGAACCATCTCTTCTAGTTTGCCCCAATGATGCTAAGAGCTTCATTTCACCAGTACAGGATGATTCTGTAAGAGCGTCATCATGTTCCCTTGGCATCCTGAAAGGACTGTTGTGGTGTATAAAAAATGTTTGAACCATCTCTTCTAGTTTGCCCCAATGATGCTAAGAGCTTCATTTCACCAGTACAGGATGATTCTGTAAGAGCGTGCAAAAATTAAATAGGACACGGGGGATGCTCCACTAAACAATTTGAGATAGGAGACCTAGGGCCCAAGAAGTTAGCTAAAACATTCAGTACCAGGCACTGAGCAGGGCATTTAAACCCACAGGCCAGCCATTTAAATACCCCAGCTACCCTTTTCGTGGCACTTCAGAAAATGGACCATTATTCACAAACTATTAGTCCTAGAAAATTCAAATTTTGTACATACCTAAAGGAGATATCCTAGTAGTATTTGATGGTGAAATAACTTGGGTGATTGACATCACATGGTATTGGCGTATCAATTTCAAGAAGTGGAAGTTCATCTTCACTTTCACTATGTTAATCTTCTAATTCAGGAATCAGTTCATCACCTGAATCGTCATTATACAAAATATTCACTAATTCTTCTTCAGTGAGATATTTTTCTTTCGCCATGGTTTCACTCACGCACAAACAACATCGCGATATCGAGAAACATATACGACTGCATTGGAGCCTGGAGGCAAGTTTGGGTGAACGAATTCCATGTGTTGTTTGTTTTAAAAATAAAAAGGGATTCACCAAGGTTAAACGTGTCAAACGGGAATAGAAAATGTACATTTACATGCCATCTATGATCTCCAAGACATACTAAGCCAACACAATATTTAGGCGCTGAATATAAATGCGGTTTGTTAATGCCCGCTCTAAAACAAGTTAACTGACCGACGGCCGCATACACGATAGTCTCTTTAAATGCCTTAACTGGTTTACGGTTTACTGAATGTGGTAAGGAGATATTGAGTAAGCTTGTCTTTCACTTTACTGGCTAGTCTAGGGTGTCCATAATATTTTAAATGTAAAAGGGGACATGTACAAAAAATTAAAGGAAAACCTGGGACATTTTTTAAAAAAAGTGTGACATTAACAAAATATAAAAACAAAACATTATCTTCTTTTTACCACGTCACTGTTGCCAATACAAATTTATAAGAATCAACCATTCACAAATAAAAAACCACTAAAGTCATTGTTTATTACGTTTAAATATATTTGTTTATCGCTGCAAGGGGTATAAAATTCATAACTAAATCTCTTTCATCCAAGTTAAAATTGTATTTCTCCGCCGCCAAAATCAGCAGGAAGTCTCCAACATTGGCCACACTGACCATGGATTGACAATTTGAAAAATGTATCAGTTACCAATATATGAGAGTAAAAAAAAAAACATTTTATAGCCCAAACAGTGCATTGTGGTCATACAACTGGCACTTTCTAACGTTCATATTTATAATTACATAGTAAAAAACAAAATGAAAGTCGCCATTCATGAATACATTGACAAAGCCAGAGATTATTACATTTATTATATTCCTTTAATCTATGGACAAAGCATCGTCCCAAAAGCGGGACATTTGAGCATCCCCAAGAAATCTTTTGGGACAGCAGGACATTTTCCAAAAAAAACAGGACTGTCCCGGGAAAAATGGGATGAATGGACACCCTAGTCTAGTCTTTTTTTATTTACATTATTTATCAGTTAATTGCAAGTACCATCATTGATACAATTAACGTATCATTTTGTATCTTATTAGTAAGCACAAGATTAAGGAAAACAATAACTGCATATGAATGGATAAATCAGACAATAATGAAAATAAGATGCAAAATACCAAAAGGAAATCTTACTGTAATAGGAATCTACGCACCATAGGAAGGCAAGAAACAACAGAATTTTATCAATAACTACAAAAGATAATAGATCAAACAAACAAAAATGATTACTTAATCATAGCAGGAGATGCAAATGCACGTATAGGAAGAACACCAATTACAAATGTAATGGGAAACAATGGAGAAGAAATGCTATATTATAATGGGAAAACATTATTAAATTTCGCATGCTTTAACCAATTGAGAATAATGAACAATTACTTCAGACATAAGGAAATACATAAATATACGAGAAGTGAGAGAGGATCATGCTCTATAATAGATTACATTATGGTTAATAAAAAAATGAAAAATTTAATCAGAGATACAAGAGTCTTCAGACGAAGCGATATCCATAGTGACCATTACCTATTGATTAGTAAAATAGATATACAAAAGAAATGGATAGAAATTGGAATAAAGAAGAAGGAAGAAAACAAAGAAGAATTTTATAAAATGAATTTGTTAGAAGAAGAATCGATACAAGATTTATACAAAAGAAGGCTAGAAGATTATACAAATGCGGAAGAGCCAAAAAAGGATATTGAAGAAGAATGGAATAGTATAAAAGAACTTATACATAAAACAGCAAAAGAAGTATTAGGAACAAAGAAAGTAGGAGGAAGAAACAAAGGACTAAAAAAATGGGATTTCGAAATCCAGAAATTGGTAAGAGATAAAAAGAGGCCTACTTAAAATACTTAAACAACAAGAATGACCAAAACAGAATAGAATATAATAGAACAAGAGCATTAGTAAAAAAATATAAATAGTAAAAAAATATACCAGAAAATTAAATAGAGAACATTGGGAAAGATACATAGCAGAAATGGAACATAATTTACACGGAAGACAAGACAAGATATAAATTTATAAGAAGCCTTAATTCTGAAGTAAAAGACAAAACAAATCTGCTAACTATACAAGATATAGAATTAGAAAATTATTATAAGAACTGTGGACGGACAAACAAAATAAAGAAGAAATAACACTCATAGAAACAAACGAACAATATGCAGAAGTAGATGATTTAGAGATGCAAGAAATGATAGAAATATTAAAGAAATGTAAAAATAATAAAGCATGCGGAATAGACAATATAAACATAGAATTGATAAAAAATGCCCCAAAGAATTTTCAAGAAAGATTATTAAAATTCTATAACAAGTGCTGGAAACAAAATACAATACCAGAAGAATGGAAAATTGGAAAAAATAATCTCAATATTTAAAAGAGGCGATAAAACAAAGCCGGAAAACTATAGAGGCATAAGCTTATTATGTGCAGCATACAAAATATATGAAAACATGATCAACCAAAGATTCACAACTATAGTAGACGCAATAATATCAGAAGAGCAGACAGGATTTAGGAAAGGAAGAAGCTGCACAGACAACGTATTCACTTTAAAACAAATAATAGAGAAGCGAAGAGAATTCAACTTAGAGACGCACATCCTCTTTATAGATTATAAGAAGGCCTTTGATAAAGTGTCTAGACCAAAATTATGGAACATATTAAGTGAAAAAGGAATTCCACTACACTTGATAGCAGTAATTAAGAAAATGTATGAGAAAACAAAAATAAAAATAAATCAAAGGGAACCAATACATATAACAGGAGGAGTTAGACAAGGTTGTCCACTACCAACCACTCTTTTTAACATTTATTTCGACGACATGATAAGATCATGGAAGCAAATGACGACTGGGGGAATTTACGTAGGAAATATAGTAATAAAAACAGTAGCCTTTGCAGATGACCAGATTTTAATAGCAAAAACAGAGGACGAACTACAAAGAATGCTATATAAACTAAATGAAATATAAAAAAAATACAACATGGAAATATCATCACAAAAATAAAAAACAATGGCCTTCAAGGGCGCTCATCCAGTTCGGACAAAGATAATATTAGAAAATAAACCAATAGAACAAGTGGTAAGATATAACTTCCTAGGTTGCGAAATATCATACACAGCGGAAACAGATATAAATAACAAACTAAATAAGTTTGATTATATAACAGGAACACTAAAAAGAACTTTGAAAAATAAAGCCAGGAAAGACTCTATAATGAAATTATACAAGACAATAGGCAGTGCCTATTATTACTTATGGATCCGAAACATGGACAGTGACAACACAACAATCTGCTGGAATACAAGCTGCTGAAATGAGATTCCTCAGACCAATAGCAGGATATCAAAGAACACACAAAAAACATAATACAGAAATAAGACAACAATTAAAAGTAGAGGAATTAAACACAACAATAGAGAAATACAGAACAAACTGGAAAAAACACTTGGCAAGGATGACTGAGAATAGAATACCAAAAGCAGCATACAACTATTCACTACGAAGAAGAAGAAGTTTGGGAAGACCAAGGAAAAGATGGAAAGAGCAGCAATTTGGAGCCGGAACAGGCTAGTAAATAAGCCTAAACCGTGAAGAAGAAGAATTTTGTATCTTATAACAGTTGCTCAACCTGACAGCCACCAACCTCAATGCAAGCATGACATCATAGTACAAGATTGGTGTGTTTCAAATCGCATAACAGGCAGCTACAATCCTAAGAACCAATTCCATGTCTGTTTTCACTGGTGCCTCAAACACAAGTATCTTTAGATATCCACATAGGAAATGTCATCATCATCATGAACAAATCCATTTTAGGCCATGTGGCCTGTGACAGTAAACCTAATAAAAATGATCTTGATCTTTCCACCGATGTTTTGGTCTTCCTTGATCTCTATGTCCAGTCGGAATATATTGGAATGCCAGTTTTAGAAGTCTATTTCTTTCCATTCTTTGCAGATGGTTTTTCCATTCTGTTAGAAAAGTAATCATAAGTAATGCCACGAGTGATTTCCAAATTATCGATAAATTCACGACTCACGAAGTGAGGAGTGAATTTATCTAGATAATTTGGAAATCAAGAGTGGCATTTGTTAGGACTATTTAACGAATAAAATTAAGCTGTTTACTCACAAATCATTATTTAACTATAGTTATTTTAAAATATTTATATATTTAATGTAAACAGCGATGTTTGAAAACAAATGAGAAACGATAGGTACGCTTCATCTGCTTCTTTTGTTTATCACTGCAACCAGATCATACTATTTATTGTCAAAGGAACGCAATATTGTAAGAATGCTCTCTAGTGGAGAAAAAATGAAACACATCAAACTGTATATTAATTCATTTCTGATGTCGTATGATGTAAATATGATAATTATATTTTTCTGGTTTGTTACCTGGGAAAAAATACATTTAAGAAAGTGCTAACAGTGGTTTCTTTTTTTGGTGGTATAATCAATTGCTACAAATGTTTTTATATTAACTCCCGCATGTGGCATGTTTTGACATTCATGCACTTGACATACAATCTGGTAGCCGTATTTCTCACAGGGTCAATCACTGCAAAATAATGGTCAGACCTGTTCAGAATATTAAAAAGGAGGAGCTTTCTTTAATGTGGTAATTATAACACTGATAAATATTTCGTAAAACACGACTGTGATTGGTTGTAAAACAGAAATCATTGAAACGTGATTGTCATTGACTCCCATTTGGGGCATGAGTTAAATAGTCAGCATTAATTAATTCATATTAATTTATTAATGAAGTCTTACAACAATTGGGTTTCCCAGCCTTATGTTTTCCAAATATTCATGATATGATAATTTGTTTAATCCTGATGTATTCAACATTAAATTCAAAAATTGCTTTCTTCAGAATCCATTGGGACTCCAAAGTACTGTTTTACTGCTTTGTCAATCTTTTAAATATCATTTATCATATTACTGATCATTTTCCTCAATCAATGTGTCTGTTTATGTTTTTGTTATTAATTTAATACTTCTCACTAAAGGACAAATTATATTTGAAGAGAAAAATATACACTCAGACTGGGGTTTGGCATAGAAAGCCAAAGGTCCTGGGTTCAATCCCCAGTCTGAGCATATTTTTTCTTCTTCTTCTTCCTTCCAAGTATTAGGTCAAGCCTGTTACGATCCTATAGAAAATTTTCCCTCCAGCGTTTCATAGGACGGCCAAGAGATCTTCGCCCTCTTGGTATATAATTATAAACAGCTTTGGGGATCCGATTTGAAGTAATTCTTTCAAGATGGTGTTTCCAATTTAGTTGGTACTGTTTAATATATTCCAAAATTTGTGTAGTCTTCAATTCTTTTAAGATATCGGTGTTCCTTTTCCGATCCCATCTGGTGTAACCCGCTGTTCTGTGCATGAATCTCATTTCACAAGCATATTTTTTCTCTTCATGTATAATGTGTCTGTTGTTAAAACTAATGTGATGAGTAATTAAATAATTACACAGACTGAAATGCGGGGTTAAACTTATACGTGGTATAGTCATTAAGTTTTGAGACTGAACGCATAGTGGCACTGTGATGCACTATAGTGCATAAGTAGCACCGTGGTATGGTACCTTGTCAGTTAGTCTCTCGTCCCAGCAAGAGACAGTTGAGTGCATGCACTGCAAGCAGAACTACGATCTTTGTTGTGACGGTGATGTGAATGCACACGCTGGAACTCTGAGATGTCACAGTTAGAACAACATCAAGTTCTGTCAGAAATTAGGCAAGACCGCTGCTGAAATGTTTCAAATGATGCAACAAATTTACAGTGAGGACGCATTGAGTCGCAGTGTTGTGTTTAGGTGACACCGACTTTTTTTGCAAGAAAGAGACAGTTTGGAAGATGATGTGCATACTGGTCAGCCACATATAATTCGAACTAAACGCAAGATCAAAGAAGTTGTAACGTTGTTGTTGTTGTTGTTTTCAAATACTGGGCCTTGGCACCGAAGCCATTAGCATTCTTGCTCTCCAATATTTCTCTATTGTGGATCCAACAGGTAATACTTCACAGGTTTGTAGGTGTTCTTCATTCATTTCTTCGTCTTTATTGCATAGAGGACAATTTGGATTCGTGTAGATTCCTATTTTATATAAATGTTTGGCCAAATAGTCATGTTCTGTAAGCAGTCTAAATGTTGCTACTGTAGTTTTACGTGGAATTTCTGGAATAATATCTGGCTTTATTACTAAAATATTCCATTTTTTGTCTTTGGCTTTATTACATAGGTCTTGGTTTTGTTTGATTTTATATTTGTTTTTAACTATTCTTTTTATGGATGTGAAAGGTAAGCTTTTAGTAGTATTCTGAATTAAATTGGAGCCTTTTTTGGCAAGAAAATCAGCAGTGTCATTTCCAGAAATTCCACAATGTGCAGGTATCCATTGCAATTGAATTCTTTTCTGTAGTTTTTGGAGTTGTTGAATCATTTTGTAGCACTCTTTAATTTGTATTGACTTCATTTTGTGTGAATTTATTGCATATATTGCTGCCTTAGAATCAGAGAGTATGACCGCATTTTGAAATTTATTTATTCTGTATAGTAATTGTTGGAGTGAAATATGAATAGCCGTTACTTCTGCATCAAAATTTGTTGTGTGGTATCCTGCTGGTTGATAAAATGAAAATAATGCACATGTAATTCCTGATCCTGAGTTGTTATCAATAGTAGATCCATCTGTGTAGACATGTAACCATTCTTCTGGTGGATATCTCTTATTCACAACTTCTAATGCTAGAGCTTTAGTACAAGTGTGGGGAGTTTCAGATTTTGTAACTGGTTCTTCTAGATTTAGCTGAATGTTAATTGGTTCAAAAGTAAGAGGGTTATCTCTGATCAAAATATTTTCTTTAGATTTAGGAAGATTCAAATCTGTTTTTATTTCCATTACTTTGGACAAGAAACTTGTTTGTGTTTTCAACTTGGTTGGTTGTAACTGCCTTTTTTCCCATTTTGTTGTTGTTAATCGTAACATTTTCTCATGTTGTGTTATTGCCTGTTCCTCTAAAGTTAGACATATTGGAGGGTTCTGAGTTAGTGCTTGCATTGCTGCGATTGGAGTTGATTTTGCTGCGCCAGTTATAAGCCGTAAAGCCTGATTTTGGCATACTTCTAGGCGATTCAGGTTCGAGTTATTTGCTGTGATTATTACCTCCCCATTGTATAGTAGTATTGGCTTGATGAATGTTTTGTATGTGGTGTTCAGAGTCTGGCGATTACTGCCCCACTTTGCTCCGGCTAATCTTTTTAAGATTGAGAATCTTTTCGTTGCTTTGTTTACTACTGCTTCAATGTGTTTTCTCCATGATAATTTTGAATCAAAAATTGTTCCTAGATATTTTGTTTCATTTGTTTGTCTCAGATTTGTTTTCTTGAACTGTAGATTTAGTTTTGGAATTTTTTTCTTCAAGCTAAATATTTGAAACGTTGTTTTGTCTGTATTAATGGCCATTAAATTGTTGTGGGTCCACTTTTCTAGTAGGTTAAGAGCCTTTTCCATAGATGATTTAGATTTTTCTATTTGTGAGGAAGATGTCCACATAATCATGTCATCTGCAAAAAGAGCTGTCTTTATTTCTGTGTTTGATATAGCTGGTGGCAGATCGTTGATGTAGATGTAGATGTAGTTGTAACGTTGGTGCATGCTAACCGCTCCCAATCAGTAGACGGTCAGCCATGGTACTTGCTACAAAATTCTGTCTCATGACCTGTTCATGTCTCGTGTTACCCACCACAGTGTGCCACGAATCCTGTCGCAAGACCAACGTGATCGCATGACGATTTGTGGTGACTTCATCAATAGTGCTGACGATGATCTGATGTTTCTCAACCGGATAAAAACTGGAAATGAAACATGGTGTTTCCTTTACGATCCGCAACTGAAACGATAATCTGCCATCTGGAAAACGCCATTATTACCAAGACAGAAAAAACCGTGACAAGACAGGTCAAAAGGCAAGGTGATGCTTGAACAGTTTTTTTATTCAAATAGAATTATTCCCATGGAATTCATATCAGAAGGTGCAACTGTAAACAAAATCTGCTACAAAGATATCCTTGGCCGTTTATGTGATTTAATTCACCGTAAGCGACCTGAGCTTTGGCATACAAAGAATTGGCTGTTGCTACATGACAACGCCCCTGCACATCGTTCTGTCCTTGTCCAAGAGGACCTTGCAAGGTAATTTTTGCCACATACTCCAT
The DNA here is from genome assembly GCA_030220185.1 of Diploptera punctata. NCBI lineage: Eukaryota > Metazoa > Arthropoda > Insecta > Blattodea > Blaberidae > Diploptera > Diploptera punctata. Next base: position 3,670,160 of record JASPKZ010000007.1, read on the forward strand.
ACTCGCCTGATTCCGTACCATGCACTTTTTTTTTCTTTTTCCTCACATGAAAGCAATCCTACATGGGCATATAATTCATTCTTCCGAAGAGGTAAGACTGCCACAAGAGAAGCCATATGGGACTTTCCTGCCAACATCTTTCATCGGTGCTTCCAACAGCTATACCAATGTTCATATTATTCGTTTTTAAACATCTTAATGATGGACAAAAAAAAATGAAAATACGTGTTTAGATTGGAGGCCTAGGTAGCTCACTTTGTTACAGCATTGACATAGAGTCAAAGGTCCTGGGTTCAAACCCCAGTCTAGGCATATATTTTTCTTTTCAAATATAATAGCTATACCAATGTTGGCAAACGTGCATAACGGCCAACGGCAATTATTTTGAGGGAGGATATGGTTCAGTTTAAGTGTATGCCGAGTTATCGGCATCTTGTGAGACATCCAGAATCTTGTGGGTGCCTACCCTCCAGGTGTAAAGTCTCAGAACTTAATGACTGTAGCAGTAGATCTGACAATGTGAGAGAGGATATGCAAGGGTAAAATCAAAGTTTGATCTCTGAAGAATCAAAATTAATTTGACCATGGGTTGGATAACTGTCATAAATGTTATTAACATCATTTGATAATTTAAGAAAAATTGTATAACCTCTCCTCACATCCTTTTTCTTATTAGATCGGATTCGGAACCTAATTAGGTCCCAAAACCAGTCTAATAAGAAGAAGGCTGTGAGGTGATACAACTTTTCTTAAATAATACCTCATAGTGTTAATTTCTAAAAAATCAATCATTCGGTAAATTTATTTATTTATTGTTTGCTTAACATTTTCAGAGTTGGATAGTGTGTCTAGTAAGCGAAGGAGAGCTTCTCGCGATGGCAAGTGACCGCACGTTATTGCTGGTTGGCAAACCCGACAGCACGAGCAAGAAAATAATAATACTATTCAGGATGAAGCATGTGGCGTTTCATAACCATCAGTTTACTAAACTTTATGTGATAGCTTGAAATCACCATTGTCCTTACTTTTAACCCTTGTATATGTAACATGACTGCAGTAATTCAGAAGCCATAGAAATTGTTGCCAGTGTTTTAGTAACAGGTATAGTGTTGCTATGAAACTAAATCTACAGTGTCTGTGTACATTTGTGTCCCCATAGTACATTGTTCAGTAGATCGTTTATTAAAATTATAACAGTTAATTCTAAAACTAAAGATTTGTCATAACATTTTCCATAATTATTCACACAGAGTATAAACACTTACTAGAAGTGAAATGGCATGAATGTACATTTGTACACACAAGTTGACTTTATCAAATGAATGATAATTAAAATGAAATTCTTTTGGGTTAAAGTGCCTTTTGAATTTTTCAGGGATATTTAAAAGTCAGTGTGAGAATTTAAGCACAGGAATTTGAGATAGTGTACAAACATAAGCCATAGAACAAAGATATTTGGAAAAATCTATTAGTAATGTTCAACTGAAACAATGTTGAAACTGGTACACAAGTAGATACACAGTGGACTGTAGAATGAGTTAAAATGTAATTTGGCCCTAATAAAATGTTATTTTTGTCACAGACTGTGCAATAATAAACTTCACCATCAGTTCTTGATATTAAGTTACTTCTGCAGAATATCTTACATGTAAAGTTGGCAAGGGACGTAATGTATATTTAGTAGTTACTTAAGTAAGAACATCATGCGAGAAACCATAAAAACACATGGCTGTCATGTAGTGATGATTATAATATTAGTTTATCCACTTATATTATAACATTGACAAAAAATTCAAATTTAAATGCTGACTTAAAATTGCTGCCCTATGAAAGATTGATTTTGTATATTATTTTTATATATCTCTAATTTTGAGGAGTAATATTGTCTCATTGCTTTGCTATGAAAATATATGCAATTCGTTGGTGCCATTTTCACATTATTGAATTTAAATAATTTGGTTCACATAAAAATACTTACACAGTTTGAAGAAATTTATGTTGTAAAGAGATGAGACAGTGCCTCCTTAGATCATTATTACTTCGTGTGTGATAATTGTGGAAAGTTTTTGGGAGATGTACAAAATGATATTGGCATCAGTTTTAGTGTTTCATTTAGAATTTCCTGTAAAAATTCATTTTAATTGTGTAAAAGAAAATTATCCCCTTAGAAAATACAAAGGTATGTGACATATTTTTCATGTTCTCCTTGAAAGAAATAGGAATTAAGTTATGAGCTAATAAATTGATAAATTCAGAATCATTTTTGAAAGGAAATAGTACATTACTTAAAGAAGAGTAGAATTGAAAGACCACCGAGTTGTGTACATTCTATATCTACCCGAATTAATAGACTTCATGACCAGTCACATGAATTCAGCTTATTTGTTTATATGGTAAATTCAAGTTTACTTTTATGCATCTTTTACAAATGGAAAGTATATTACTTTCTATCAGATGTTAAGGACCTTATGTTTGCAAATTATATAAGTAAGATGTTACTTGTTACGTTGTGATTGAAAATATCATATAAGTTATCTTTGTTTTAATTGAGAATCATCTTATGAAAATATGTAATTTTTAATTATATAGGTTCACTTTTTATTTATTTTTTAATGTAGATATTATATAGAGCCTTAAAGTCTCTTGTTTTCAGGAGTGAACACTAAAGTGATTTAAGAAGTTGCGGTAACAATGTTTCTTTTCAACCTTTTAATGTAGTTCTTGGTTAGTGGGTTGGTGGCATAATTAGTGTACTAAATTGTGGCCAGTATAACAAATTTTTTTATTTCACATTAGTGTTACGTATGCATAAGCAACACATGGTAGTCATGTTTGTTTGAATTTGAAGATTTTTTTGTGGGCGACTATTTCCCTGCCATTGAATGGAGGTGCAAATTATAAAGTAAGGATTAAATTTATGTTGTTCTATGGTGGACCCATGAAAGATTTTATATATATATATTACATATATATAAGAGTAAATGAATAATTACTTTGATTTCATATAAACTTAACTTATAGAATGCATGAGCAGATATGAATGTGCATGCTTGAGAGTTTATGTATGTTGTGTGTATTGTTGCTTTTGGTCACCCCACTTCTCATATCACCATAGTTTGTGTTTAATTCTCCTGTGAACACAAAGGTTTTATCAGAAATAGAAATGCAATAATTATCTCATGTAAATACATACTTACACAATCTTTTTTATAATCATATGTAAAAAGGTTTAATTTTAATTTAAATATTTAAACAGTATAAGCTACGATACTTTCCTTAACTGTTGTTGAGAGTATGACAAACAGAGATTAATAATATTCTTGATAGTTTATTTATATTTAGTATATTGCTATGTAGATGTGAGATAATTTTTTTGTTTCTATTTCTGTGCTTGTTTCTGTTGAAAGCCTTTGTGAGAACACAGTGTATATGTATACATTATTATTATTATTATTATTATTATTACTATTATTATATAAACTTTGTACAAAAATATTATTAAGACTCGACTCCTAGAAGTGATGAACATGTAAATAAAAATTGTTTCAAGTAAATATGTAATTAGTATACTACTGTGTATGGCTGATTTGACTTTGGTTAATTATATATAGATTATAAATATATACATATATATATATAATGTAAGGGACAGGTGAAGCAGTGTGCACAGCTATAAAATATGTTACATAATTTTAACCAATGTAATTTTTTAACAACCCTTTGTCATGTCAGATAAATTTTTAAGATAGGAAGCAATTCCTTCCAGTCTCGAGTTGTGATCAGTTTTTCATCTATTATACCTTTACTTCCACTCACAATATCTAAACTACTCTTACTTTCTACTACTACAAGACAAAAACCTCTCTCTTTATGTTTGTATGTGTATGTGTGTTTTCATGTGCGTATGGGTGCATACATGCTTTTGGATGTTTGTCTTGTTTTAAATTTATTGAGAATGCATGAAACATTGGTCGAGTTAAAAAAAATAATGAAAATACAAATATACATAAAGTGAGTTTTTCTTCATTCAAGTGGCATTGTGGGAAATTGGTGCATTTTTTACTTTTAATTCATCCTCTGCCAAATGTCAAAAGTTGGGGCTATGGATGCATGTGCGTTTTCACTGGAGTCTTTTTCTTTTCTAAGATACAATATTATAATATCATAGTTCTATTATTGATTGATTATATTATAAATATATATATATATATAATAATGTAAGTCTTGTGAAATAATATTTGTAAATAATGTTGTACATAATTTCACTGAAAACTAGTTTCTAAACAAAACAAAGTGTATATTGTACAGAAATTCCCAGCTATTATAGGCTTCTTTGTATTTTAGTACATACAACAATGAAAAAAACATTGTCATTATTACTATTGTAGCTTTGAAGTCAAATGAAAGTCATTTAAAGAAAATGTGGAATCAGTTATTGTACCTCACTTGTAGCTGTAGTAATCTGTTAATAGAAAAAAGAACAATTATTGTGTTACTCTTAATAGATCTGTTACATTATTATTTTATTATACCAAGTTACATTCCTGTATTACACAAAAATCCTTATACAGTTATTCATTATAAGGATTGATATAAAATATTTCAACTCGCTTCAATATATTGCAAAAGAAAGATAAAAAGTTAACACTGCCACAAATGTTTACCATATGTAACATTTTCATCGCCTTATGCATAATCAGAAATATCAAGAGGACCTGAAAAAAATTCATTATTGTCAATATTTTTCTTAATACAAGGGCAGTAAATTAATTAGTGGCAAACTGCCAGGATAATATTACAGTGTCACACATTTACACCAGACAATGGAGAACATCAGTTGGAGTTGTCATTGTATAGAATCCTATATTCAAGTGTAGTTATCATGTGAGGATTTTAAGTGCACAATGTGTTTTCTGTCCTCCTAAAACATATCTACAAAGAAATGAAAGTAATTGAGGTTTGTGTGCAAATGCAGGCCAACATTCTCCATGAAATAAATGAAGCACACAGATGAAAATCACATATGCTGACTTTATTCCAGTTTTCATTATCAAATATCATACAATATTTGGCATATCATTATTTCAATACTAACAGTTACGTGCCATAGCCGAGTGATTAAGGCAAGATGCCTTGGCATCGAGCTATAGGTCTTGTGCTGGTTCAAGTCCCCATGGGAAAGATATTTTCTCATGGAATTTCAGCCAGTATGGAACCTATGCCCACCCAGATCTTGAGGAATTTTTGTAGCTACAATAAGTAGTGGCTACAGGTTAAGAAAACCAGCTATAATGGCTGGGCATCCCAATATGCTGACGACATGTCACCCCTACACTGGCTGGATAATCATCAACCTCCATGATTAACACATGGATGTGGGGTCAGCACCACCTGGTAGGCCAAGGGCCTTCTAGGCATGTCGTGCCATGGAGTTTTTTTTATTAGTAACATAAATGTATTTAGATTACACAAAAGATGTTTGAAGACTACACATTCAGTCATGGTAAGTTATACTTCCTCTAATTGAATCATTAACATCAAATGAACTCTGTAAAATCATAAACAAAATCTCTATATGTTTACCTTTAATTATAATGAATGAAATTTAAGAGCACTTTTTCTATCTATCTATCTCTCTTCGTAGTGTATCTAGCTATTTGCTGACAATACAAAGTTCCACTACATTGTTCTTCATTTTACTAAAGGATATAGCGCCTGATGCTTGTAGTATATTCCAGCTGCTAGAGTCCAAAGATGAGGAGTAGTCAGGATATTAATAGTGAGTGAATTGTTTATTTTTTCCTTTCCCTCACCTCATACTTCATAACTCCTCTCAGACCCGGGTTTCGTCACATTTGCGACATTCTCAATGCTGTGTCACGTTCACAACTGACGTCCAACGGCCTTCTATCCTGTAGACTGACCTCCGTGCCATCTGATGGCTGACCAACGAACTTCCAAATCAATCCCCTCTCCTTATGTAACATTTGGTATTTCAAAATTCATAGTTGTGTTTTCATTCTTTCCTTCGGTTTTTCCAATTGTTTAAGTAATTTTGTTTTGGTGTTATGAAGTATGAGGTGAGTGAAAGGAAAAAATAGACAATATTAAAAAACCTCATAGTGTTATTTCCTATCTACATAACTTAATAAAGTCAGGATATATTGTTGTGCTTTTTTGAAAGTTCCAGGTATTAAAGATTTGAGTTTACATTAAGATTATCCATCATATTTTGTTATTGAAAAATAGTGGGGCTGCATTAGATGTTTTTACAGCTTATGTAGGACCTCTTAAATTTTTTATGTGCGTAAGTTATTAAACTTAAGCCACCTCATCTTGTTTGGATGAGTACCTACAAGGGATTGTGCAAAGTATGAATAGAAATTAAAATTCATCGGAGAACATATTGTTTAAACAACTCACCTCATAGGATTCATGCTTTCATGATATCGCGATTTCAAACATAATCATGTTCATCGTCAGCCATAACTCCGACTGATGAAATTCTTCGGCCATCAACTATTCTATTGTCGCCATCTTCAGTGCTGCCATCTATGGTTGAATTTATGAACTTCGAAATCAATGTAATTTCGTTAGGGATATCAAAATTCATTGATCTATTTTTGTTTTTCTGAATGTATATTTTTTCCCAAACTGTCAATTCCAAAGGTTTCTCTACTTGTTTTAAAAGTTTAGCTTCTCTTCCAATTTTATGATGTTCTAATAAACATCAAATTACATTGATTTCGAAGTTCATAAATTCAACCATAGATGGCAGCACTGAAGATGGCGACAATAGAATAGTTGACGATGAACATGATTATGTTTCAAATCGCGATATCATGGAAGCATGAATCCTATGAGGTGAGTTGTTTAAACAATATGTTCTCCGATGAATTTTAATGATTATACCTCATAATGTTTACTTCCCAACATTAATTAAATATATATGAATAGAAAGTTTAGATAGATGAGGATAAAGTATAAGAAGGAAAAGATCTCCTAGGCCTCAAATGCTCTAATACCATTGGAGTCGAAAAAACAAGAGTTAGTCAAGGGAGACTATATACAGAATAGATAAAAGTAGGAGCAAAACACAAGTGAAAACAATGTTTTGCTCAGCTTGGGCACCTTGTGGTCGCTATATCACATATCCCCTAGATGGGGACCCCTAAGGGTAAGGGCACTTTTGCATTGCATATACATTGATCAGTGAATCTCAACTTTTGATAAAAGTATGATTACAGGGGTTATTCAAGATGGTCAAGAGTATTTAACTTTGCCTGCTTTGATAGTATTTTGTTCATTGTATTTCTGAGGAAATGCAATGCTTGGCAAAGTACATTATTTTCATCTTTAGATTCACATATATGAATGTCACATCCATCTACAAACATGGTGTTAACATAAGCATATTGTTTTGAATTACTTTCAGCTCCTTGATGTATACTTTCTTAAGTATTATGAACACAACCAGCAATTTAGGTATCCCGTGAATTCTTGTTACCAAGGTCCTGTAAGTAATGCATTTTGTTACTCTTCTTTGATATTTTTGAAGCACTCTCTGGACATTTGCAGTCTGCACCTACATACTTTTCAGGTTTGATATGCTCTATCATCGTTTTGCATCATAGCATAGTTGGTTAAGACAATGTGCTACAAGTCAGAAGGTTAGCAGTTTGAGTCCAGTAGAATTGGGGTTTTTAAACTGATCTAAACCTGGTGGCACCATGGCTCTGGAGTTGACTGAGCCTCTGATGGAAATGAGTACTAGATATTTGTTCTCAAGATAGAGGAAGAAGTCATGCTGGGCTGACATCTCATGCCAATTGTCTAGAAAGATGGGAGCCTTAAACTCCTAACACCCCCTAGGCCTCTAGTGGAATTATTTAACTTTGCTCTTTTTTATTTCTTTTCCAGATTTCTGCACTTCTTTGTTTGTTAATAGTTCCCTATGACAGCTCTGTTGTTTTCGTCAGCCACCTCACTTACATCTGACATTCTGTGACTTGTAGTTGTCAAACAGCTGAAGAGGATATTGTGATTGACTCAGTCTTGCACTCCACCAGGAGGAAATTTCTCAAAACTAGGAAATTAAATTTGCCATAAAAGCAATGAAAGAATCATCTGAGGGTTTTCCAATGTTTATACATGTAATTCAAAACCTGTACAACAGATTGCTGTTATAAGCATATTTTTCATAGAAATTAGGATTGACCCTTCTTGTGCACATAGCCTCAATTTAGGATCAAAATACAGGTGGGTCATGGGAAAAATGTCATCAAAGTTTATGTGAAACCTGTGGCAATAATCCATTTCCATTTCAGACTGTAGCATTCTGTAACAATGGAGATCTTAGATCTTTTGTGTATTTACTCCATAAATGATGATGACCAACTATTCATTGCTGATGAGTGCAAGACCATTTTTCTATGAACCACCAATAGACTATCTGAGAATTGTTCTTAGAAATGGTATTAGTCATCAAACTGTGTGCCACATGATGAATACTCTCAACCTAAGATAATTGAGGGGCATGGGGAAAAACTTGTCAATCCACAAGATGTTTTTCTTGAGATTTTAAGATTGATATGGTGTATCATAAATCTGTGTTGAATTTTTTCATTCAGTACTAGTCAGAAAGGAAATTGATTATTTTTTAATAAAAGATTTTATAATTTTTTGACTATACAAACAATATTAAATTATTAAAAAGGTCGATAATGCAGAAAAATAATTTTTGACAAATATGTAGGCTGTCAAGTTTTTTATGTCCATACCTCAATTGTGCAACGGTAGGGTTGCATTTCTTGTAGCATATTGTGGTTATTGACTCAACTTGGGCTTGGACATATGAGCCTCAACTAAAGTAGGAATCAAACGAATGACACCACCCAGGATTGCTGAATTCAAATAAATTTTGGCAGAAACCCAGTTGGGTGAAGATCATGGTGTATGACACCAAAGGTTTTATCATTTAACATGTTTTTCCTCAAGTTAGAACTGTTGATTGAATTTGAGTTGTTTTTTACTCACCTCATATTTCTTGATTTTATGCAGACTCTCGAGTTTCGTCACTGAATTCGTGACATTGTCGATGCATCACAATTGCTGTCTTGCTGTTGTCCCTCCTGCAAAATGATTTCTGCGTTTTCTGTTTGCTGACCGATGAACTTCAACCTCTCATTTTCAATGGGTTTTTCAAAATTCATAGTTTTCTTTTTATTCTTGCATATGTAAATTTTCTTCCAAATTGTGAGTTCCTTTAATTTTTCTAACTGTTTACATAATTTTGCCTTGATTTCAATTCTGTGTTTTTCTGACCAAGCATGTGCGGCAATTCAAATTTTTCTATTTCTCCATTTTTAACATTTCTAAGGTGTTCTTTCAATCTTGTATTTAAATTCCTTTTTGTTTTCCCTATGTATATCTTTTTACAATCAATTTGATAAATTCCTGATTTGTTGCCATCTTCAATCTTTTCATTTTTGTTGGTTTTGATTAATTTATTCAAACTGTAATCATTTTTTGGTGCTAATTTTATGTTAATTTTTTTGAAACTTGTTAAATACTAAAGGATGGTATGTAAATATCTTGAATTTTTTACCAATTTCTTTATCTGTAAAAAAAAAATTCAAATTCAATTAAAATAAACCTCATAGTATTATTTAATTAAATAAGTAATGGATTTTCATCAAGTAAACACCACTCAATTGATTACTCATAGTATTATTTCCTACCTACATATATTTAGAATTATTAAACCATCATTTCCTTTAGCAGCACTTGCAATCAGCTTTGCAGCAGAAACATTTACATTCTCCATTATTCCACAGATTCTTCAAGCAGTACTGATCAATATCTTATGGCTGCCACATATTTGGCAGAAGGTTCAAAATTTTACAGTTGATTATGTTGAAGGAGTGTATTAGTCATTCAAAATATCTCTGCAGGCAGAAGAACTACGAAGCTCTGTTTGTTGCTACACGTGACGTCATCGATAGCAGTGTCACTTGTTCTATTCCTGCATAAACACGACTGCAGTGCCCTCCGTCAACAACTGCGCTTACTCTTTAAATGGGTAATAATAGAATTTTGTTTATGACCTCATAAAATCTTTGCCATAATTTTGTTGCTATAACCCTCATATATTAATGTAAGATTTAAGGATATAATTTTTTTAAGAGTTAACATTTTTATTGCTCCTTAAAATATCCCACAAATTCTGCAGTTGAGCCAAAAGGGCCTGAAACTGTTTCAAAAGAGATTTTTTTTATTATAAGTTTTTTTTCCTTATCCTTTTTTCTTCCAGTTCTCAATTGATCCAATTTTTCCCTTTTATGCTTCTTTCTACATAATCTTTCCATCTTCCTTTCTTGACACTCCTCTCTACCTCCCAGTCACTTTTTCCATGGTTTCTCTTCTCACTTGTCCATCAATATTTTTAACCCTTTAGGTGTCATGAGCCGATTAGATCGGCTCTGGTGCTCCTGTCCATTACCTGCCAGACAATATACTTAAACTACTTGCAAAGCCGATCATATCGGCGGGTGCGATTTAAATCTCTGACACAAGAGATTTTACAGTGGCATGCAGAAGGTTATATTGGATTTCTTCATTTTCCTGTAATATGTTTTTTTTTAATTTTCATTTGTTGCCTGATGCACAGAAGTCAAAATTCTAATCATAGTTTTATTTTAGAAAGGAAAATTAATGCATGAACCCCAGATCTCTGACTATGTGTTTAAGTATGATATCAATTACACCATTCGAGCTCCGATACGAACGTCAACAATTCTTTCCACTTATACAGATATCTTCCATCCAAAGGCAGCTAGCCATTGCTACCAACGATGCCATCTGACGACTTCTATTTGAAGTATTTTTATTGAGAATTTGAACATTACTTTAAAGCAGTAAAGCTACATATTTTAATGTAATATTTTCAATTAACACTTTCCAGAATTGGATGTAGTTTTATTTTAGAAAGAAAAATTAATACTCAAACTGGGACTCAAGATCAGAGATCCAGGGTTCGAGCATTAATTTTTCTTTCTGAAATAAAACTGTCAAATTATGGAAAGTGTTAATTTAAAATATAGCATCAAAATTCTAATCATAGATTTATTAAAAAAAAAACTTGTGTGCTTTTAAATTGATTTCTTTATGGTACGACATGACAGGTTGAGAAAACAAGCTATAACGGCTGGGGGACCCAACATGTTGACCACATGTCACTCCTACACTGGCTGAATGATCGTCTACCTCTGTGATAACACATGTGGATGTGAGGCCAGTAGCCGGATGGAAGGGCAAGGGCCTTCTAGGCCTGTCATGCCATGAAGTTATGACATGACAGTTGACAATAAAGTTATCCAAGTTCATAATTATTGTCATATTCATGAAAATTAATTAAATTTTAGCAGATCCATTTAGTTCACAATAATAGAACCAGATCATGGCTGTATAAAGGACTATAGAAGCATCAGTTTCTGTTGAGTGAGATACAGTAGTATGGAAGAAGATCGTGATTTTTATGATTGAAATCAAAATTGGGAGATTATTTATTTAAATCAGATTTAATAAAAACAACAAAAATTAATTGTTATCTCAGTCAAATACACCAGGTACAGAATTTTCAGTAATCAGTGAACAAAGAATCAAAATCATGAAATGGGATGACAAAATTTTTACACAAAGAAAACAATTACTATAAAAAAGATATTGAATTAATAGTGAGTGGAGAACGTATTTTTAACGACTCACCTCATACAATTTGAAATTTCTTTGATACCGACGGTTTCAGACATCATCTTATCCCACTTAAGTCATGACTGAAGAGGGACAAGATGTCTGAAACCGTCGGTATCAAAGAAATTTGAAATTGTATGAGATGAGTCGTTAAAAATATCTTATCCACTCACTATTAATGATATAATATCATAATGTTTACTTCCCAACATTAATTTAAATATAAAGATATTGAAACTTAACCGCCTAGCAAGACAGTTGAGTTATATGCTTGTAAGGTGAAACATGTGTTGTGTATTCACATATTAGTGGTCTTAGTTCATAGTTATTATGCCTCGATCTGTGTACAATACAGCATAGAGTATTTATGTACGATAATTATGTGAAAATAGAGTCTTGCAGAGAAGTCGTTAGCGATTTCAAACATAATTTCCAGATGTAAATCCTCCAAATAGACATACCGTTCGACGACTTGTAAACAAATTTAGAGAAACGGATTCTGTGCTTGATAAGAAATGAAAGGTAACAAAAATGTACTTACTGAGGAAAAATTAGATAAAATAGGAGAAAGATTTGAACATACGCCAACAAAATCCCTAAAACGACTTGCACAAGAAACTGTGTTTCGAAGGTGTCAGCATTGCAAGCTATGAAATTTTTACATTTGAAACTATAGAGAATAACTGTAATGCATGAACTTCAACCATATGATCCTGAGATGCGGTTACGTTTTTGTAATTGGATGTTACAGAACGTTAATATTGGAATAATTGATCCATGTTTAATATGGTTCTCAGGCGAAGCCTGGTTCCACTTAAATGGATATGTTTAGTCGAGAATAACAGGTATTGGAGCCAGCAAAACCCCCATCGCATACATGAAATTCCCCTGCATGACAAATGGATAGGAGTATGGTGTGCAAGTGAATAGTTACAGAAGTATAGGATAAATTTTCTAAATAACACAATTAATGCACAAAATACAGAGATGACATATTGAAACCATTTTTTGAAGAACTGACTGATATTGACCGTCGAAATGGATATTTCCAGCAAGACTCTGCAGCTGCACATACAACTGAAGACTCGTTAAAATTAATTAGTGAAACTTTTGAAGATCAGGTTATTAGTGCGGGCTTGTGGCCATCACAGTCACCAGATTTAATTGTTTGCAATTTTCATTTGTGGGGGTGCACCGTATTGGTGCTGGATCACACCAATGTTGTTGATAAATACTTTGAGTTGAAAACATAGATTGCTCAAATTAACATATCTTTGCCCGGGTCAATAAAAGACAAAGATTAATTCAACTTTCCTTAATGAATTGTTAAATATGTAATATGTTGTAAGCTATATAGATAATAATCGTGGAAGTTCTTAGGAAAGAGGAAATCATATATGCTTGAGAAAAGCTTTGGAAGTTTACACTCATATCTGACATTGACTAGCTACTAAATCAATAGGCAGAAGTTATTTAAAAAGCAGATAACTGAAGTTTAATGAGAGTAAAAAAAAAAGTCAGATATAACATTGAAATAAATAAAAGATAGTTAGCTTAACATTGAAAATAACTTGATAAAAGAAAACAACAATCTCATTGATCATCTAACAAAACAACAATAATAATAAAACATACATACACTATTACATTCACACTAGTCCTGCCAAGGGCTAGGGTGCATGATACTTGTGGCCCCACCCTTGGCCTAAGGGACTAATAAACCAAACAAGCTCCTCCGAGCTATATCGACCTGACTCCTTTGGTTGATAAAACAGATGATGATTTGATGTTAGTAAGCACAGCTTTATTTGAGAGTTCACTAGGAGAGGGGAGTATGCGCGATAGCACATGGCGCATAAAGGAAAGGAGGGGGGTACGTAGGAGAGAATTTGGCACTGTTCACTAAGATCACAGAAGAAATGGAGACACGATGACGAATAGTCACGCAGCATGACGTAATCCATGTATCAAAAACTTGATTTCGGTACAGGGGTACTTAAAAAATAAAGTGTATGTAAGGAACCCTCACATATTAGAAGATCTGAAAGATTATATCAGGACAGAAATAAACTCAATAACAGAACAGCAATTAATGCATGTGAATGAGGGTTTCCTAGCAAGGTGATAAAAATGTGTGGAAGCAGGAGGAAAACATTTTCAACATCTGTCATAAGGTACTTAACTTATTTTTACCATTTTCATGGTCATGCATGAACCAAGTGAAAGAAGTAGGAAAAGAGCCATGCAGTTGTTGTGATGCAGAGTGAGGATTCAGCAGCTGCAAGTGCTTTTCCTGCTTGCCCGACCATAGGTCAGAAGATCCTCTCTGTATTATATACATGTTAACTTGCATGCACTTTTCTGATAGGTTTTGTTGGCCAGTGAAAGTCGTCCATCTAGATGCTAGTTCCTGAAATTGCAAAAAACTTTGGTTTGTTGAAAAATGTTAAAATATTTTGTAGATTGAATATTTTCATCTCTACATTGCTTAGATTTTTGCAAAAAATCATTAGTAAAAGTTAATGAAGACATGGACCATGGAAGTGTAAAATTTTACTTATTTCATCTTTTGTCTTAAAACATAATGGAGAACAAACAAATTAAGTGAAGGAATGTTAAGAATGGGATTATTAAATGAAGATTATCTAAAAAAGGCAGCCAGGTTAAAACTGGCAAATTAATTACCATGCAAAAATGCCAATATTATTATTCTCCTTTTAGTAAACCACCGAGGTCTCGAGGTAACATGCAGTCTTGTTATGTAGCAGGCCTAGGTTCAATCCCCGGTCAAGACAAGTTTCCTGGGTGAGGATTTCTCAGGGTTTTTCCTCACCTATAGGACAAATGTAAGGAAACTAAACTCAAACAGTCCCTGAACACCATCTGACAATCATTAACATATTTGCCTCATTAGATTAAGTTTAGTTTAAGGCCTCTCCTGGCACGTCATCACCTTTCATATCATCAGGGCAGTGTAACCTTACCTTCCAGGTGCCCCAGCTTCAGAAGCGGGTTATAAATACACTATTGGTGAGAATACCAGAAATGTCATATTGACAACTTGGTGGCATTGATTTAAAAAATTCTCCTTTATAAACACTTTATCAACTCCATACTATTGAAACAACTATTACAATATAGCAGTGAGGCATGATGTCATATCTTGTGCAAAGATAACTTTTGCCTTGGATCAGTAACCAAACATGAAGCAGTGCAGGTAGAATATAAGAAGAAAATAATTAATAGAGTAAACATAATAACAAACAAGGAAAGTAAGTATGTTGTTGCAGAATTTTAAACATGCTTTAAGAAAAAAACCATTCCAATAGATAATCATTCACATTGTAGGTCCTATAATATAATAATAGGGGTTTTAGGACTACATGTAAGGAGGAACATTCTTATCCAGAATAGGTGAAAATATGTTAAGTGTTCAGAACAGTATTGATAACACAAGTAAATATGTTATATAATCTTAACATTTAGATATCTTTTTAAATCTTATTATAAAAATTATAAAACTTTTAGTAATAACTGACTGTTCATTTCATATTAATTTAATTACTAGTATCTAATTTAACTTAAAATCTATTTGGTTTGACTTAATCTAAATTAACTTTTAATAAATGTTCATAATGAGCGTTCTTAGGACCAGCCCTTTTCTATAGGTTTACATAAAACTAGAAATTAAAAAAAAAAAACATGCAAGTATACTATCCTCTATTGGTTTATATGTTTCTGTTTTTATTTAAGTTATTACATCTTCAATGTTTTTATTTAAATTGGTGCCTAAATATCTCAGTAGATTGGAGCACTGGTATGATTTTTCTCTTCAAATAAAATTATTAGAGACCGGATGTTAGGGAAAATGCCTACAGTTATTTATTATAGATATTATAAAAGTGACTTCATATAAGTTCATACCAACAATCCTAGAGTTGTTTTCCAAGAACTTAATTTTGCCTATAAATGCCTATTTCAGCTTATAATGCCTATTTGCAATTTTTTCTCGAAATTAAATCAATTGAAATGGACAAACTTCAGGACACAAATCATTTCATAGAAGTTTTCAAATGTTCTTTTTATAAATTCCCTTAGAATATTTTAGGGTAAGGGTGGCAATAACTCAGTAACCTAGCAGGTAGATGGTTTCCCCCCTCAATGCACTCCCGTTAGGTAAATATTGTATTTTTCCACCTCATGCATTCCCGTTAGGCAAAAGAGCCCTAAGCAATGTCCCATTGTATTATGCTCCGGCTCTAAGGCTTGGAGAAAAGTTCTTTGCTCCTTTTCAATACAAACATTGCTGAGTGACAAAGAGGGTTCTGCTCTTTGTAAAAAGGCAAAACAAATTCCAAAAGCATCTCAGATATCTTGGCATGCTATTGATAGCATATGTTTATATTCTTAACGTAAGACTGTAAGAAGTTATGTTGTAGTCCATTTTTTGTAAGAGCCTATTTTAAATTTTTAGTGCCTATATTAATGACTTTTAGTGCCTTTTTGGAATTTTTTAAGTGCCTAACATCCGGACTCTAATAATTGGCTAGAAAGTAAGATGATCAGTTTAATTATTTCAAGGAGTAGTTTATTTTAAAATATAAATTATTATATCTTGTTTTAAATTGTCTAAAGGTAAATATATTTTTTCTTCGTTTTTATTAATTTCATACATCTCAATGATGGATAAGTTATATTTGAAGAGAAAAATTATATGCTCAGACTGGGGTTTCAACTCAGGACCTTTTGCACTCTAGGCCTAGAATGCAAAAGGTCCTGGGTTCAAAATCTAGTCTGAGCATATCATTTTTCTCTTCAAATTGTAATATTTTTTCTTGTAGTTTTAAAGGCGCTTTTTGGATTATTATGAGTTTTAGACTCACCTCATATTTTTTTATATTTCTCGTAGACTAGTTTATTCACACTTGTGTGATAATGTCAGTGCCTCCCAACAATGTTTCTTTGAGTTTTAAACCTTGTATACCAGATTGTTCATTGTCCATCCACAAACTAAGGGTCTCCTATTTTTATGACATTAGTTCAACTTATTGTTATTGCAATATCAATCCAACCTTTTTAGTTTCAAGTAAGGGTTGTTTAAAACCCATGAATACATAGTTTATTAAAACTTGAATGGATTCTTCATACAGAGAGAAGAAAAATGTGCATTGTAATCTGGATCCAGAAATGTGTATATACAGAGTTATCAGACTTAAATAGAGAATTATGTTCACTTAACAGATGAAATGAAGACATGTTATACTGAAAATGCTCTAACTAAAAAGCAACAGTTATTTACTAACTTTTAATCATTATATTCAATTGTTCTCTATTATTAAAAGTTAGAAAATAATTGTTGCATTTGTTTTATCTTCACTTTTTGGTTAGAGCATCTTGAGTACACAGATGTTCTTCAGTGCATGATAGTGTTCCCTCACATTCAACTCACAGTCCTTAAGGACACTGTCCTAGACAATGAATCAGTGGAGATTAACCAATTATTTGACCATCACACTCCTAATTTAATCCCTTGAACTTTTACCTTTGAGAACAATAGTCTTTGGTATATTTGGACAAGCAGAGACTTATATTCAGGCAAGAGGTCACTTTGAACATTTCACCTGACTTATGAAAAGAGACTCCAACTAATAAGCCTGAAAACTTATTGCTTTAAATAAAATTTTAAATTCTTCAAATTTATCCCTATTAGGTTCGTCTTCCGGGCATGAAAGCCTACAGTTATACATCTTCAAATTTACTTTGTTTCTGAATTTATAACTTTTAGCCTTACCAGTAGGAATAATAACAAGTTAGTTGGCTCAGATAGTAACATTTGAGACTCAGAAGATCCCAGTTCAAATACCAGTGCTGACACATAAGGGCTTTTTATACTTTTCCTCAGTTACCTAGATAAATTCATTGTGACAATTCATTTGAACAATAATCACCATTTCATAATTCATTATAATTTAATATCAAGTGCATTTATACATCATCATCATCCAGGGATGAAGCCTGTTGGCTCGTTCCGGTTTCATGAAAGCTAGAAGTATTAAAATTGTTTAGACCATCCTCTGTGTGGGCGTCCTACATTTCTCCTTCTGTGCAGTTTATAATTTAGCAATAATTTTGGAAATCTTTCCTCTGGCATTCTATCAATATGTTCTTTCCAGTCATTCCTATATTTAATTATTCGGTCTGTAAGTTTGAAAATATTTAGTTCCTTTCTTATATCTTCATTCCTTTTCTTATCCAGCAGAGTATATCCTGCTTATTTCTTAAAAATCTCATCTCAGCTGCTTCCAATCTTTTTTCTTGTCTTTTAGTGATCGTCCAACATTCTGATCCATACATCAGTACAGGAACAGCCATTACTTTCTAAAATTTCATTTCTGTTTCTTTTCTTGCGTTTTTAAGGGTTCTTTTAATAAGTGCCACACATTAGATTAAATTTATTTATTTTGTCATTAATATCTTCAGTTTTAACATATGATAAATTGAAACCTAGATATTTAAAACTGTTCACTTGCTATACATTTTTATTATCAATTACTATTTTTGCTCTTAAGGTATCATGTCCTTTAAATGCTAAAATTTTAGTTTTATTCTTTGAAATTTTTTAATTGTAATTGGCACTTACTTTTTCCATTTTTGCATTTATACAAGACACATTAATTCAGATAACAATAAGACATACACAGCCTACTAGTATATGCTCAAATATCTTAAGAAATGATATGTTAAAAATGTTGAAACACCTAAAAAAATTGAAATAAGTGTTTAAAAAATTATTAAGTATTTATTTACATTTCTGGGTATATGGACTTCCATTGTCACACTCACTCAAATCCATAATTGATCCTCTATTTTAAGCCAATCTTTACAGTACCCCACTCCTCTTAATCTACTTTAGTATTAATCAATCACACATGGAAATTTTAGAATTCATTGACAAGGGGAACAAAATGAAACTTTGTCCATCCCAAAAATGGGTATTATGTAGCATGCAAACATACAGTTTGAATGGTGAAGTAACTGCAATATTGAAACATGATAAAATGTAAAAATTTTCAGATAGGAAAATTGTATTGAATTGAAATATTATAGATGTTTTTTTTCAAAATGAAGATTATATAAATATAATTTAATTACAGAAAATAGATTCTTGGAAACAAAACATGGATTTCAAATTTTTTAATTCAACAATTCCACCAGATTTAATTCATCATTAAACTCTTTACTGGAAAATGTACTGTCATCATTCAACCTACAAATATAATTAATAAATAAAACCATCAAGGTTTTATATGATTTTCATAAATACCAAACTATTTAATTCAACAATTCCACCAGATTTAATTCATCAAGAAACTCTCCTGGAAAATGTACTGTCATAATTCAACCTACAAGTCCACTGCTGTGGTCTTGGGGTAGCGTGCTGCCTTGTCACGCAGCGGGCCCGGGTTCGAACCCCGGTCGGGACAGTTTTTCTGGGTGAGGTTTTTATCGGGGTTTTTCCTCATCTGTAAGACAAATGTCAGGAAAACTTTAAGGCCCAAATGATCCCCGAAATCATATGGCCATCGCAATCATCATCATTCATATTCATCTTAGGTTAAGCTTAGGATTAAGGACTCTCCTGGCATACCATTATCATCATCATCACCCATCATATCATCGGGGCAACGTAACCCCGCCTTCCAGGCACCCCAACCTCAGAAGTGGGTTACAAGTACGCCATGCCAGAAGAGAAACCAGGAATGTCGAAAGACAAACCTGGGACATTTGAAAAAAATAAATAAATAAATATATATATATATATTTAATAAATAAAACTTTGTCTCGTGATTAACAGTTTTATTTTATTTAATCACTAAACATAATGGATTTTAATCACGTAAAACTGAATCAATTGAAAACTTTTATGGTTTTATTTATTAAATATGTAATGGATTTTCATCAAGAAAACACCAAATCAATTGATACAACTTACAAATGTTTATTTTGACCATTCAAAAACATAGTGATATTTATTATGGATGTAATCTTCATTGATTAAGATATAAACTTTTGGCACACAGATTATTTTCTATACAATTATTTATCAATTTAATTTTCAGCACCACATTTCAGATATATTCTTTGATAGGTATCAATTCTACGAAAGTGGATATTTATCAGAACAGCCTAGATCATTTGAAACATAATTAGATTACTTTTTCAAACATGATCTTTTTGAAATATGAAAATTGAAAAGTGTTAAAATAATGTCAAGAAGCTATTACTAAGATTCAAATAAGTAAATTAATTATTTCTTAAATTTGTTTAGAACTGGAACATGTTAAAATATATATATTTTTTTTTTGTAAGCCCATGTTTTCCCTTTACAGAGATTTGGGTTGGATTTGGCGATCTCCCCCTACAGGGAAGAAATTGGAACCATACTAATTTAGTTACGCTTGGTTTGTATAGAATGTTCATTTTTGAGTGGTTCCGTTGTCAGCCGTTTCCGCCTCATACTGACATCAGGAAACTCAAGGTAGTACTAGGACGGGAAAATTTCGTAAATTTTGCTTAGAAGGGCCTTTTCATTCAGGCTTAAGGATTTTTTACGAGCCTGAAAATCTTCAGACTCGGGACCCATGGTTTAAAGTCCCTCCCAGAGGACTTGCTCCTTGGATTTTTCCATCCTAAAAAATCCATTGACCCCGGCCGGGTTTAAAATATATATAACATCAAAAATTAATTAATAAATATACACAACTAAACTAATGTAATCAATGGTAAAGAGAAGAATTTATGCCTGAACCGGTATAAAGAAAAGTGTTTTTTGGCATTTAAGAAGTGTGCTTACTGTGAAAAGTTTTCTCTCTTGAACATTATTTGACTGTGTAGTTACAGATTTTCTATGACAGTCCACTGCATTAGCTCAGCCACTTTCTTTTTTTTAAGCTCACTCTGTTTCGTTCATCTTCCTTTATGAGCCTCGCCTCTTCTAATCCACTAAAACATAAACACACCACCGCCTTCTAAGACAAGCAAACCACTTAAAAATATGCTGCTGCCAATTAATAATGTTGAGCGTAGCAGCTGGATATTCCCTTGTGCAAATGGAACTACTACCTTACGGCGGAGAAAGGAATTACAAATCTGATATGATTTCTTTCTCCTCGTGTTAATGAAACTGAAGACCATGTTTTTTCCATTAAAATAAGTTGAACATAATTCTTTTCATTACAGGATGATGCATCTAGGTTGAATAACTAGGATTCTGTGAAAAAAACAAACAACTGACCTAGTTCTTTTCTATCTCTATCTATCTTCGGGTTTTTACAGCTGCTGCCGTCTTCCCGTGACAAACCTCCAAAGCCTACGGTCTTGGGCATCTTCGATGCTTAGCCCTCTAGCTTGCATTACTGTCTTCATGTTTTCCTTCCATGTTAACCTTGGTCTTCCTCTTTTCTTCTTTCTATTCGGATGCCATTCTGTCCGGCTTTGATCGATTTGGTCTATTAGCATTTTGTTTTTTTTTTCTAATGTGTGGGGAGCTGGCCCACAGCATAAACCCCCAACCTGGAGGACCAGGAAAATTTCTGTCTGGGTTTTCCTCCCATAGCCTTTGAAGATCCCTCTTCACCGCAAGGCAGCGTTTCTCTATTTCCCTTAGAGATAGGGTTGCCTCTTCCGCCAGATCCGCCGTGATGAAGGACTCCTTCTGCGCCGACTCTGCCGTTGAGGTCTTCACCGTAACCCTGGCTAGGGGCCCTTAAAGAGTACTATCAGTCGGAGCCAACTGAACCCTGGTTTTTTAACGAGGTTGTTACTCCTCCCCCTCCTCCTTTCTCATCCGGGCTTGGGACCGGCCATGGCGGAGTTTAGTTCTTTTCTCCACTGATGTATTCAATTTGTGTAAGTCCAGAAATAAGTTAATTAACATTTGATATTATTATTAAGGAGGCTAGTGGTCTACAGGACCAGTGAACATGAAAAAAATCTCTACTGCTCTTGTTTGAACTGAATTAGAGTCATAAGTCAGGTACTGTATCAATTGCTGTGGTCTAATAGTTATGTTCCTTGCCTGTAGTTTTAGGGGTTGTGGGTTCAACCAGTCAGAGTTGATAGATTTTTACGATGGCGAAATCTAAGGGACAAGTCCTCAAGGAGAAACTTCAAGCTGTGGGTCTTGAGTCTGAAGATTTTCGGGCTCGTAAAAGAACCTCAAACTTTTATAGTGCTTCTGAGCAAAATTTAATCAATAATCAATTGAGTTGTTGTTTACTTGATGAAAATCCATATTTATTAATTAAATAAAAATAAAATGTAGTTTTATTTGATTTTCATATTTATTATATAATTCTGTACCTTCTTCAGACATGTTAATTTGTTAACATGTCTGAAGAAGGTACAGTGTACCGAAACAGCTGTCACTGAATTATAAAATAAATATGAAAATCAAATAAAACTATGTTTTATTTTTATTTAATTAATAAAATTTAATCAGTCTTCATCATCCAAACAATACCTTTGTTTTTTTACTAGATGTCTCCTTAAGATAATATCCGAACCACATGTCACTCACTGGCATCTATATGTTAATAAGAGTAATTAAATTAGTATGGTTTAGAAACTCAATAGGGGAGCACCCTTTTCCCGAACAGGATGAACAGAGTTCAATTAAGTCAGATACTGTATTCAGCTATTCTGTCCATAAATGTGAGGTTTTCATTGAAATAGAGCACAATCCTTTACTTTTTAATACACACCCTTTTTAGTACAGTACTAGTATGCAACAGAGGGTGGAAAACCCATATTAATGTATGTTTCGTACTGGATTTTATGTAATTTCATCATCATCATCCTGCCAGGTATTGGTCCTAGAAGAACTGTTACGGCCTGAGAAAGCGGTTTTCGTGCCATCTTTTCATAGGTCGACCAAGTGTCCGTTTCCCATTTGGACAGTAGTTCATTATTGCCTTGGGGATCCTGGATCTAGCCATTCTTGAGACATGTTCCTTCCAGTTTAGCTGATATCTGGAGATGTAGTCCAGTATTGGTGACACATCAAGTTCTTGAAGGATTTCTACATTTTTCTTTCGATCCCATTTGGTATAGCCAGCTGTTCGGCGCATAAATTTCATCTTACAAGCTGTTAGTCTTTCATCTCTCGTCCTTATAGTCTACGCTCCACTCCCATAACATAGGACTGGTCGAGCCATTATTTGATAAAGACGAGTACGAGTTGATTTTTGCACTATTAAGGTTTTAAAATTCTATTAATGATTCACATATTTTTTTTATAACTAGTTGGTGAGACATCATATTGCTTTCATGTCTGATAAAAGGAAAAGCCAGACGAATCACAATGATGACGACTTACAAACGAATAAGGCTAATGAATTTTATGTAATTTAAAATAATTTAACCTATAGGAAACAAGAATAAGGTGATCAACAAGCCGAACCTAATATTAAATAAGATAATAAATTGTATGATTAGGAAAACTGTTAATTCTTTTAATCCTGTAACTAAAAACAATTTGGTCGTAAAGTAAATTTGGGAATATTTATTGGTATTCGGGTACCATAGGAGCTGTCATTTTTATTACTATAAGTGTTAAAAAATTTTCATTGATCATTGGTTATGTCATTCAATGCATAAGGAACTGTAAAGTAAATAACATAAAGCATTTACGGTAACAGAATTAAAAATATATACGCTGTGCTTTCTAAACATAGAGACCGTTCATCGTTCATAAATGAGAGTTGAAATTATAGATGGTTAAATATTATTCTGTGGTAACTGTGAATACTGTGTGCCAAAGTGAATTGTCTTTATATAAAAGTTTTTTGATATTATCTAGCGTGACAACGTTCACTAAGTGCTTAAACTGTAACCTTTGCCCAGGGCTTTGCCATTGACGTTTTCCATGTTTATAATCTGAGACGAGTTATCGCTGTCTCAAACTAGAAATCGCTGCTACCTACTATGCATTTGTAGGTTGTCGCTGCTACTGTGGTTAAATTGCTATTGACTATTTCACACCAACACTAGTGGTGTTTATCATAGAGAACCGAGGTGTTTATTGTCTTTCTAAAAACTTAATAGAATGGGAAATAGCCGTGTAAAATATATATTCCGGTCTCATATAGAAAACTGATCTCTCCATCGGGCTCTTGGTCGTCCCACACATTTACACCCTCCCGCACACTGGTTTAGTAGCCTATTTATTTGCAAAATCAATGGCAGGGATTCTATGTTAATGGTCTAGCTCCTTACGGCATTTATTACTCTCTCTTTATGTCCAAGATGAAAAGATTGACAGTGAAGTAAATTTACCCGTATCTAAGAAATCCAAATTTTCTGTTCGGCACTTAAGCCTTTGTACGTATGATTAAATCCATTCTCATCTGAAATATTGACAAAACAATGAATTTGAAAATATAAAGTTTCAACTGAGGTATGTTAACGTTAGACACAACTGTATCAAATTGTAATGCCATGAAGTTGAATGACCGCAATTGGGTAAAACGTGAAGTGACTCTAATTTGGGAATCATGTAACAGTGTGTCCATAGAGAAAAATCAATCACTGACTCGCAAAAGAATAAAGGATATTATTTTGAGTGAATTCTTACTTATATTTTATTACCAATTGTCACACTTTATTTTTTATATCAGTTCCATTATTATACTATGAGACGATCATAACGAAGCTCTGTGTCATAAATTAACTCTTTTGTTCCAATATTTATGAACATTCCCTATTTTGAAATTACTACAAAAAATACATAGAAATAACATTTGAGTGTTATTTATTTTTTATTAAATATTGTAATATTGTGTACTATTTTACTTATTAAGCAGAATGCCAAATTACATGAATAGAAGAGTAACTAAAATGTATATTGTTGGTCATGGATGAACTCAATGTTGTAGGTGGTTGCAATTACGATGGTTGGTGCTCCTGGTTTTCGCGTTCCGTGGCTGCGAACGGGGAGTTAGTTTCCCGCAGTTTTGGTGGTTATGGTGTCGCGCGTCCTTCTTTGACACGGCTTTGTGATTTTTTTACTCGTGTGAGAATGCAAGTAAAATTGTTTTAAGAGATAACCGTTTTCGTAGATTTACTTTTATTGAACATTAACCATTATTGATAATGATTTTAAAAATCTTTGGTGCATATTATTTTCGATAGAGACTCATCTTGGTTTACATTAATGCCAAGATCAAGTGTTGTCTTGCAGTGAGATGTGTTGTGTTTATGATTATTACAATGCATAGGGGTTCGTTAAGGTACAACACTTTCATGTTTGTGTTCGTAGAAATTGCTTCAGTTAATTCTACATGTACTTTGACACGCTTTGCACAAAACTGTTGAAACCGATTCAGAATTCGGATCTTCTGTGTTAACGTTAAACGTGCGAAGAAATGACAATTTTGTAAAATGTTATATTGAATGAGTGGGACGTGTGTTTCAGTTTGTAAATGGACTTCCTATAATTCGGCGACATCATTATGCCTCACGACATTGTTTATCCACAGGGTTGTCGCCCTGTTACAGATGATTTGGGGCCAGATGAACTTATTCGTCGGCTTAAGGTTAATATTTTAAAATTACAAATCTTACTGTAATTATATTTTTAGGAATAATCAGTTGATTAATTTATTACAGGTTAGAAGTACAGATGTTCAGGTATCCAAGAAGTCATTATAAAGAATGAAGTGTCATCATTCTTTGATTATAATCCTTAAAAGTGTAATATCCAATTAAGTATCACAAAAATGCATTGCCTTTTTATTTTGAAGTACTTATTTTTATGGATAATTATCCAGTATGGTTTCACCACTTCCAGTGGATGCTGTGTGTTGATAGAACTATATTGAAATTCAAGGAAAAACTGCACTTAAACGCGTGAAATATTTTCAAAGTCCTATAGAACAACAGTGTGCATGCGTCAGAGTTTTAAAGCCAGCGATAACCCACAATCGAACCACATATCGATTACCATCCTCGATTACTATCAGTCGCTATGAAATTTAAATGACCAATATTTGCAATAAATCCCCAAATCTCAGTTTAAAAATATATTAATAATGTTAAAATTACCAAAGTTTATTAAAATGGGTGTACACTTACTTCTCACTCCCTAACAATGATCCAACCAGCGATAGAAAAATCATAGACTAAATAATATACTCTGTGGAGAAAATAGCAGTTAGCATCACAATATTGTCTAACAGTGTCATAATATTGTGATTAGCATATTTAAATAAATACTTCAAAATTGTCTAATAATGTTATAAGAATTGTTTGAAAAAATTAAAAATGTTAAATAATGTTAGTAAATACAGAAGAAGAGCTATAGTTTACAACAATATAACTGAAAAATCAAGCGCTTGTAGAAGTGCAGTTGAGCCAAATTCAAGTTTTAATTTTAATTTATCTTAAACTTAAAGCTAACCTTAAGTCCTAACCGTAATTGTGTAATAATGTTATTCATATAAACTTAAATTGGGGATTGTAGCACATGTGGACATTTATCATAATTAATAAAAGCAGCAAAAGTGGACTAATTAGTGTTGTAGAATATCATTAGGACCTAAGGAATGTATAAAGGCTACATAGTTTTGGTCAGGAGAAAGTACAAAATGTAGCAGGGATTCAAATGATCAGTGGGCTCAGCATAAATTCAAATAAAAGGGAACTAGAAAAACACATTTTATTGCTGCATTATTTGTATAATTAATATATACATATATATAATTATATATGTTGATTTTTTTCCCAAAAAGAATCACAAAATTCCTTAAAATGAAGTGAGATGTTGAGCTTTAGCTAACCTATAATTACAGCATTTACAATATAAAATTCATATTGTTTATTGCTCAAACAAAGTAGCCGGAAAAACTGTACTTTAACTAGCGTGAAATATTTTGAAAGTCCTATAGAACAACAGTGTGCATGCGTCAGAGTTTATAGGGTCAGTGATAACCCACAATCGAACCACATATTGATTATCATTCTCGATTATTCTCCGTCGCTATGAAATTTAAATGACCAATATTTGCAATAAATCTCCAAATCTATGTTAAAAAATGTATTAATAATATTAAAATTACCAAACGTTTATTAAAAATGGGTGTACACTTACTTTTCACTCCCTAACGCTGATCCAACAAGTGATAACCCAAAACAGCGATAGAAAAATCATAGACTAAGTAATATACTCTATGGAGAAAATAGCAGTTAGCATGACAATATTGCCTCACAGTGTCATAATATTGTGATTTGGATATTTAAATAAATACTTCAAAATTGTCTAATAATGTTATAAAAATTGTTTGAAAAAGTTTAAAATATTAAATAATGAATACAGAAGAGGAGCTGTAGTTACAACAATATAAGTGAAAAATCAAGCACTAGTAGAAGTGCAGTTGAGCCAAGTAGCCAATGTGAGATGTTGAGCTCTAACTAAGCTATAATTACAGTATTTACAATGTAAAATTCATATTATTTATTGCTCAAACAAAGTAGCCAATATGCTAACAAGCAAGAAAATGTGATCGCAAAAATCAACATATGAATCATGCAAAAAAAAAGTTTCTCACTTAAATAAAACACTCTAAAAGTTATTTGGCCAATCACATTGACTCAGTCGCAACAAAAGTTTGGTTGATTTTAATATCAAAAAGCTAACCTAACATCATTAAATTACTCTAACCTAAAAAATTAATGGGTATGGAGCAAAAAGTGGACATCAGAATTTCAAGATAATTTTGGTTTTAAAATGAAGCTTTGGAACGTCGAAGATGAAAACGTGAAAAAAAATTTGCGGACTATCCAGAAACAAAGCTGTAAAATAACAATGTATAATGCACTATTCCCTATATTACCTGAAGTAAGTTGCTACCATTGTGGTCGTGGCGTCAGATTCGATATTCAGACGTTAGTCCAGGGTGAAAATATGTTTTCTTCAATACAGATGCGAAAATAGAATAAATATTTTATTGTAATAAAAGTGCACTGCAGTATTTCCAAATGTTATATTTCCAAAATTACATGGCAAAGAATTTGAAATTGAATGAAAATCACATCCTGACGTAGAGTTCCTTAAGAGAAAAATGGTTCAACTGAATCGATTGTCAATAATAATCGATGGTCATCGTACGTATTTCTCAAAAATGAACAATGGCAAATTAGCCTTTACAAAATATTCAATAAACAGAGCCACTTATTTATAATGTAATCTTTGAAATTTATAATATAATTTATTAGAATACATGTATAATAACCTAAAAGCTAACCTAACTTATTTAAATTACTCTAACCTGTGAAAGTAAAAAATATAATGGCATTTAGACAATATTAAATTACAGGTATGTAAATAAATTATACTATATGTGTAAAAAACTAAAAGCTAACCTAACCTAATTATGTATAAGAATCAATTACTCTAACCTAGTTTCTTTAGTGATAATCTGCAGATTTTCTTCATGTTTTCATCTTTGGTGATCCTAAGCTTCATTTTAATACCAAATTCATATCAAAAAAGGGATGTCTCGTACAGTAAACTAGTAAAATGTGTATTTTATTGTGCTTATAAAATGTTATTTTAGTGCTGTTTCTGGATGGTCCGCAATTTTTTTTGTTTCATGTTTAGTGGTCCTAAGCTTAATTTTAAAACCAAAATTATGTCTAAATTCGGATGTTCACTCTTTGCGCCATATCCAAATTAATTAATAGAGAGGGTAAAATACTGACATAAACGCGGTTAAATACAGACATAAATTTTTTTTAGCAGAGAGCGAAATGAATTAAAAATAATTGAATTCCTTTTCTAAGTACATTTAATACAGGGCAAGTCAAAATGTTGTGCAGGTTTTCAGAAATTTATTATGTGAAATGTAATGAACATATATCGTGAGACATATTGTATGAAAGGTAAACTCTCAAAGTTTAGTTGTCCACTTCTAAAGTTCCGCGTTCACCCGCAAGATGTCAACAGCAGAGCAGTAAAGGAAAATGGCGTTGACTGGGGATCAGAAGTCTTTCTGTGTGCTTGATTACCATGTAAACAACTCTGTGACTAGTGTTCAACGACATTTCCGTACCAGATACGTTAAAGACCCACCGGATGGGAGATCCATTCGTAAGTGGTACACACAATTTAGGGATTCAGGCTGTATCTGTAAACGAAAATCGACTGGCCGTCCGTCGACGAGTGAAGAGACAGTCGAACGCGTTCGCACATGCTTCGTGCGGAGTCCACAGAAATCCACCTACCGGGGAGCGACAGAACTTCAACTACCACCAAAAAACTGTATGGCGGATTCTCCGGAAACGTTTACAGATGAAACCCTACCACTTGCAACTGGTTCAAGCCTTAAAACCCGCCGATTATGCTTTGCGAGCGTCCTTCTGTGTTGATTTTCTCGCATTAATGGAAGAGAATGAGTTCCATGAGAGGGTAGTTTACAGTGATGAAGCGACTTTCCACCTTTCAGGAAAAGTGAATAGACACAATGTAAGGATTTGGGGAACTGGTAACCCCCATGCAACTCTGGAACATCAACGCGATTCTCCGAAAGTGAATGTCTTTTGTGCCATTTCCCATGCAAAGGTTTATGGGCCCTTTTTCTTTCATGAACGTACTGTGAACGGACATGTTTTCCTTGATATGCTACAACAATGGCTCCTTCCGCAGCTTGAAGCGGATAGTCCAGATTTCATTCTGCAGTTGGATGGTGCCCCTCCACATTACCATGGCAGTGTTCGAGACCATTTGAATACGGCTTTACCACAACGCTGGATAGGCCGTGCATCTCAGGGTGATCAACAACTCATTCATTGGCCACCTCGTTCACCAGATCTAACCCCGTGTGATTTCTTCATGTGGGGTCTTGTAAAGGATCATGTTTACGTACCACCACTTCCAACAACACTGCATGAACTGCGTGCCCGCATTACAGCAGCCATTGCTGATATCGACCGCGGACTGCTACAGAAAGTTTGGCAGGAGATTTAATATCGGCTTGACATCTGTCGTGTAACAAAAGTTGCTCACATAGAACATCTGTGAATATTTAAAAAAAAAAAACTTTGAGAGTTTACCTTTCATACAATATGTCTCACAATATTATATGTTCATTACATTTCACATAATAAATTTCTGAAAACCTGCACAACATTTTGACTTGCCCTGTATTAATATAAAATTATGGAATATTCACCTGAAAGGTCCGTCTCCTCAACTTAATTAATTATTTAACAGGTGAATATTCCATAATTTTATATTAATTTTCAATAATACCTCAACGGAACACATCATGAATCTTACATTTAATTTATCGTTTTATGAATATTTGTTACATTAAACGAGTAGTTGAAACTGTAAACATGTTGGCAATCGACTATAGTGGCAATATCTGTTATCACGTTTGCAATGATGATGCCTGCAGTCACTTGTTCTACGATTGAATACTCAAAAGTAGCCATGAGAGCCTGCAAAACACTAGAATAGCCAAAATAGGAAAAAAAAAAAAAATAATTTGGTAAACATTGAAATAACCTAAAGATGGGCTCAATTTTAGTGTGTGTCTTGTGATTTTCCATACAACTTTCTTATGCCACTGTTACACTACTCTTTTACCATTGTGCAATAATTCTTTAAACATTTCTTACATTTTTCAATATATATTTATGCAAATTGTGAATTAAATTCTATAGAATCACAGTATGCATGCACAAGATGCACAAATTAATAATTTTACTTTCGCTAGATGGCAGTGAAATTGGTGCTACCAACATTCACAATTAAATCCAAACCATATTTGAAGAAATTAATTTAATTTTGTTATGTTCTGATGGGACAAGTTAGTGTACATAAGATTAATCTTCTTCTTCTTCCTTTCATGTGATAGACCTAGTGGTCTGTTACGGTCTCAATCCAACGTTTGAAGGGTCTGCTCAAAGATCTCTTGCCTGGTGGCTGGTGATTTAAGATCTGACGTGGTATTCTTGTGCTGCTCATTCTTCTTACGTGAGATTTCCAGTTGTTTCTGTATTTTTGTACATGTTCACAAGATTAATAATAGTGGGAAACGTCCACAAGTGTGCATAAGAATAGAGTAGACACAAATCAGTGTTCTATGCTGAGATC
Organism: Diploptera punctata; assembly: GCA_030220185.1. NCBI lineage: Eukaryota > Metazoa > Arthropoda > Insecta > Blattodea > Blaberidae > Diploptera > Diploptera punctata. Next base: position 3,701,067 of record JASPKZ010000007.1, read on the forward strand.
CATCATGGTTTTTGTGTTCTTACATTTCAAAATGTGGTATTTGCCACATTTTAGTCTGCATAGTTTGCATACACATTTCTGAGATACGGTGTGAAAGATGTTTATGTTACATAGTTTGTGATGGAAGCCGTGTACCCCGAGTCTGTTGACTGTATTCCTCATTTGTTGGTTTGCCTTTGTCCAATTTCTATCCGTCATCACGCTGGCAATGTAGAATTCATCTTCTATATCGTTTCTTTTTTTGTAGATATTCCGTCTGGTATGCCTGTGTGGATGGCAATAGTAGTGTGAAGCGTATTTTTTCTATTAGGAATGGTTCCTTTTCATTACTAAGTATGTGAGTCTGGAGGGTGTGTACTTAGAGACACCTAGGACATTTCTTTAGAAATGTTGTTTTGACTTTTCTAGGGTTTGTAGGTCTGTCTTCTTAAGATGCTCCCATATTATTTATATTCCGTTTGTGAGTACGGGGGTTATCTTTCACTCTGAAATTCTCATTGCTGTTGTACACAAGATTAGTTTATTAAATAATATGCTTGTAAATTATTTTGTAAGGTTAGGAAAATGAGAGTTGGTGTACTTCCAATTGTTATAAACATTAGGGAATTTATTGTGAAAGTTGGTAACACTGATTTTACTGCCATCTAGTGGAAGTTACATTAAGCATTTGCGCATCTCCGATTCTGTAAAACTTATAAAAATTTGTGAGAGACAATTACTAAACTTTTTCCCTAAAGATGTAATGTGAACATTATGCATCTTGCGGAGATAGCTATAAATTATGGCTAGAATAGAATTGCCAACTTAGAGGAATGTTAGTTCAGAAAAAGTTTAGATTACCTCGATCAATGCATTTTTTTAAGTTGTACAGAATCATAAAGAAACTTCTGCTAATGACGGACATATGTGTGAAATTGGCATGACCAACCTTTGCAATAAATTCCCAAACATGTTTATAAGCAATGGATATACACCAACTTCCCCCTATCTAACCTAACAAAATAAATGATTATATGTATATTAATTAATGAAGTGTAAACTAATCTGATGTGCACTAATTTCTCTCATTGGAACCTAACAAAATGAAGTGAGTGAACATCCATTTCTTAAAATGTATTTTCAAATTTAATATAATAAATTTGGGAATTTGTAACATTATAAGGTTTTATTGATAAGAATCAAATGAATCGTGAAATCTTCTTACCTCATACTTCTATGTTTTTATAAACACAGCACCGCAGTATCAGCGACCATTATCACCATCATCAGCTGTTTTCACGACTCAATGTTTTTCTTTTGCCGGTAATTATCCGAACTGCTATCTGGTGTTCTTTTGAAGGAATCATTTTCTAAACTGCCATCTGTTGTATTTTTGAAGAACTTTGTAATCAAGCTTGGTTTGCCTGGAATCTCAAGGTTCATGGTTCTAGTATGGTTTTTTTGAATATATATCTTTTTTCCAAACTGTTAAATCCAAAGGTTTGGATAGATGTTTCAAAAGTTTTGCTTCTTTTTCAATTCTATGATTCTCTAATAAACTATGTGCTGCTATAGCTGATTTTTTAATTTCTCCATTCTTTATGTTTTTAAAGTGTTCTTTTTTACGAGTTTCCAAGTTCCTTTTTGTTTTTCCTATAGCCTATATATCCTATTGCAATCTTTGCAATCAATTTGATAAATTCTAGATTTTTTGTTGTCTGAGGTGTTAACTTTATTATTAGTTAACAGAAGATTACCCAGGCTGAAGAAATGAGCAACAGCAAAGAATTAAATTTAATATTTATAGAAAAGACACTCATACTGACAACTACATAAAATCTTCAGGTTTTAATCATGTGTCACATAAACATGCAATTTTCAATAGTCTATTACACAGATTAATAAATATTCCACTTAATGTAAAAGATTTTGATGATGAATATAATCATATTGTACATATTGCTAAAATAAATGGTTTTGATGAAGACATAATAAAGAATAAATTAAAGAAATTTAACAACAGAAAAGGTTACAGGAATACACCACCCTACAACATGATATCAAGAAAGATGAAAAATTCAAGAAATTTACTTACCATCCTGAAGTTCATAATACATTTAAAAAAAAATTGTCAGAAAATTTAATATAACATTGGCTCCAATTAACAAATTCAGCCTGGGTAATCTTCTGTTAACTAATAATAAAGTTAACACCCCAGACTACAAAAAATCTGGAATTTATCAAATTGATTGCAAAGATTGTAATAGGATATATATAGGAAAAACAAAAAGGAGCTTGGAAACTCGTAAAAAAGAACACTTTAGAAACATAAAGAATGGAGAAATTGAAAAATCAGCTATAGCAGCACATAGTTTATTAGAGAATCATAGAATTGAAAAAGAAGCAAAACTTTTGAAACATCTATCCAAATCTTTGGATTTAACAGTTTGGGAAAAGATATATATTCAAAAAAACCATACTAGAACCATGAACTTCGAGATTCCAGACGAACCAAGCTTGATTACAGAGTTCTTCAAAAATACAAGAGATGGCAGTTTAGAAAATGATTCCTTCAAAAGAACACCAGATGACAGTTTGGATAATTACTGGCAAAAGAAGGACATTGAGTCGTGAAAACAGCTGATGGTGAGAATGGTCGTTGGATACTGCGGTGCTGTGTTTAAAAAAACATAGAAATATGAGGTAAGAAGAATTCACGATTCATTTGATTCTTATATATTTTCAAATGTTGGTCATTCTGATTTTACAGATATCTCTGCCATCTAGTGGAAGTTTATTTCAGTATTAGCACATGTGCACTATGATTTTGTAGAACTTTAAGGCAATCATTTGAGATAAATGTGATAATTTGCATACATAGATAAATATTTGATAATTGTAAAAAAAATGTTACAAGTATCATTGCGAAACATTAAAAATAGTATGAAATGTTAGTAAAGAAGGAAAAAGTACATAGAGCAACAGTATTACAAGAATGTAATGTAATGAATCCTTGACCTTCTGAATATAAGTCCCAAACATTACTGTTTGAGCCAATTTGCTCAGTTAGTCTGAATGTTATTGCTATTGCGTTCCGGGATTTTTGACCCAAGTAATTTTTTCTTCCTGCTTCTCGATAAAGAGCTTCCAGGTTTCCAGTTTTCTGTTTATTTTCATCTAGGTTGGTCTGAATGTTTATTACTGAAATAAGCTCCAAAAATTTAACAGTGTAGGATGTAATACCAAACAATTTTGCAATAGAAAGGGGGAAAAAAAAAAACATGATGTTAGCATGAGATATAATGGAAGATAATGAATAAGAATCAAAACTGTTTGTAACATACATATCTACACATTGCGCTTCAATTGCCATTAAATTTAAACTTTGTTTTAAGGGTCATTCCATGTCAAGTGATCTAACAGATTAGATATTTAAAATGTTAAATTACTACTGGCATTATGTTGTATATCTTGAAAAGCTAATTCAATAAGGAAATTGAAATTGGTGCTTGTTTTGATAATATTTTCCTTTTCACATAAAATGTTATGAAAATATGCATTTTTTCCATAAGAGATTTTTACTTCAAAATTCTCCAATCTTGGTAGTCTTTTATATCCCATTATTTAAAAATAAATCAATTCCTGCTTATATCACAAGGAAACAGCTTTATTTTTTTTGATTAACCACCAGTTTTTAGTATAAGTTGAGTGTAGTTTATGTAGAATTCTTAAATAAATACCTTCAATTCATATCACACCCCGACATGAAATAATACATATTCTATTATCATTATTATCCTAATGAAAATAATTCCTTCAAACTTCTGGAAAGTGAGGTTAATCGTGTGCTGTTCAACTTTTAATTATGACTTTTTAATATCGGATGTCATACTAATGTATATAAATGTGTTACGGTTGTGACCTTACATTTAGGATTTATTTATTTGAGCCTAATGAAACTGAACTTTTTAATAATATTTCTCTTATTCTATACTTCTTCAACATTTACAATATTAATACATTATAATTCTTGATTTCATAACTTTTTCTCAGTCCTCCTTTAGTTTAGTCCTGAAATAATATACTTAAGCCTATAACATAGTCTTCTGTTCTAGTGTCACTAATATCTTCAGTAGAAAGAGTGAGTAAATTCAGAGAGAAACTTAAGCAAAATAAGAAATATGTAGAACACTTAAGCAGGGAACAGAGAAATAGGAAACATTGAAAGAAAACAGCAGTAATATTAGATGTGGTCTGAGAAAGCAAAACAGCTGAAATGCCTAAGAAACACAGAGCATCAGATGAACTGAGAAAGAAATTGAAACAACAAAAGATAACCATAACTACCAGTAGAGAGACAATTCAATATTTTCAAAATATATAGACAGTTTATCTGGTTTATCTCCAGATACTGGTTCCTACAATACAACTCACTCTTTGGTAAAATAAAAAAAACATCCAAGGAAGAAAGTTGGAATAGTAAGAAAATTGGGGATTCTCTGCTTCCATGGCACCTACATAAATAGAAATAAAAAATGGAAAAACAAACAATTTATTGTTGCAGTATGTGAATAATTACCCGAGAGAAATATATAGGCCTATGTTGATTTGTTCAAAAAAAAAGTGAGAAATGCCTTAGAATGAAAGAAGTTGAGCTCAAAGTAAATTACCATATTTGCAATGTAAAATATGTATTAGTCATTGCTCAGATAGTGCAGCCACCTTTTACAACAACTGCTAACAAACAAGTACACGCTAAACTAATGTGATGTACTAACCCACCCATTTTCTCATCCTAACTTACCCAAACTAACATGATGTACTAACCCACCCATTTTCTCATCCTAACTTATCCAAACTAACATGATGTACTAACCCACCCATTTTCTCATCCTAACTTACCCAAACTAACACTAACTTGTCCATCTAACTCTAGCTTGCCAGTTTCTCATCCTAACTTGCCCACTAATGTAGGTAGTCTCCTGGGATAGAATTCCTTATACATGAGTAAACATGTTGGCAATTGGCTCTTGCAGCAACGTGTGTTATCACATTGGCCAACATGATGCTAAAGGCTATCCATTCTTAAAGTGATCCTCATCGAATCAAAACCATGTGATCTGCTTGCTTTTCATTATTATGAACACCAACATAAGATGTAGAAGCAGTAAGTACGCGAAAAAATAGTTATTCTTCGTGAAGTAAAGTAAAGTGATCCCACAACAGACCCGGAGGTCCTTGGGGTAGTAGGAGGTTAAGGCTCCCACTTTTTCTAGACAATCGGCACTTTATGTCAGCCGGGTTGTCAGCCCTGCGTGACGGCCGCCTTTACCCCCAGAACAAGCGTCTGGTACTCATTTCCATTAGAGGCTGAGTCGACCCCAGGGCCATAGTGCTGCCAGAGGGTTTGGGTCAGTTTAAAAATCCTGACCCCAACGGGACTTGAACCCTCGACCCTCCGGCTTGTAGCTCAGTGCCTTAACCTCTACGCTACGGCGTGCCCCATTCTTCGTGAATGAAAATAAAATATTCAAAACATGGAAAATATTCTAAAATATACCTAATTAATAATTAAACTTAAAATAGTATATTACTTATGGTTGAAACCCCCAGTTGGTAGACCAAGAATGAGGTGGGAGAATAACATTAAGTATGATTTGAGGGAAGTAGATTATACAGGGGATGATTGAAAAACATTGACTCAGGATAGGGATATATGGAGAACTTATGTCCGTGCGGCCATGAACCTACGGGTTCGATAGTGCCAGTGAGTTAGTTAGTTTGATGCATTTGAGTCATGCTTCAGTCGATTCTGATGCAACAAAATGGCTGAAGCTATCGAGTCTTCTGTTGCTGTGACGCTTTCTAAATTTTTAAAACACAAGTCTCGCAAACCTTTGAAAAGTGGTCAAAAAACCGTTATTTTAAATGTATTTCACAAGTTCAGTGAAAAATCTCACCAACTTTCTTGTAATCTACCCCATACAATGATCATATGTCTTATATATTTCACATGTGCTCCCTGTCAATGTGACAATAATTGTGGTACGAATGGCGGAAGGATACAATTGGCATTTGTTTATGTTAGGATTACTCTAAGAGCGGGTAAGGTGTAGCAGTCACTTGTTTTCTGATCAGATATTCATAGGTGGTACAGTGACAGAATGGCCAGAAAATGAATGGTATACGTTTCATCAAACGTTAAAGAAAGGCATTTGTCATCAAAAAAGCATAAGTAATGTTTAACTAAGGAAGTAAAAGAAAAAGTTATAAATTTCTATGTTAGAGATGACATAAGTCACCAGAAATCAGGCTGATAAGATATAATAATTAGGAATATGGAATCACATGAGAAAGTATGACTTCAGAAAAGGATAAATGATAACAGCAGTAATGAAAGCTTACAAATTATTTGTGTAAGAATATCCAGATCCTGTAATGTGAAAGTCTATTTTTTTTTTTAAATTACGTTCTCCCAGTGTCTTGTGTGATGCACAATGTTTACATTTGCAGATACAATACCGACATGCAATTGCTAGTCAAGAATATTTATATCATAATTTAATGTAGGCCTACTATTCTGTGTATGTGTGATGATATATAATATTAAGTAAAATTAATTTACGATTTTCATAATTTTATAAATTATATATTACCATTGTCTTTTGTCACATCCCCTAAAATAGCAGCATTTTTAAAAATGGAAATTGTGAGTTATGATTTTAGACCTCTGAGTTATAGGTATATTTCCATCTCTTTTCTAAAATCTGTCTTATACTAAAAATCTGATTATTGTATACCTATTTCTTCTAAATCCACATTGGTGATTGTTAAGTCATCAATATAGGGAGTAAGTCTGCCTACTAATATACTTGTTAGAATTTTGTATGAAGCTGAAAGTAATAAGATCCTCTTGTAATTGTTGCAATCAGTTTTATCTCCTTTCTAGTAGATTGGTATGATAATCAATTCTTTCCATTTATTTGGAAGAGCCTTTTTTTCCCAAATCATATTAAACAACCTACATATCTTGTCCATCAATTTATCTCCCCTGATTTTATCAGTTCTGATGGGATCTGATCCGAACCTGATGCTTTATACATCTTCAATTTTTCTATCACCATTTCTACCTTTAATGCATTTGATTCTGTGACTAATGTTTCTGCTGTTTGTAAATCATCCTCTTTAATATCCTGTTATGCATGTACATTTAATAACTAATCAAAATAATTTTTCCATCTATTTAATATACTCATAGAATTTACAGTCATATCCCCTTTTTCATTCCTAATTATGATTGTTCTAGTCTGAAACACTTTTCTCTCTACCCTACTTTCCCGATACAATTCTCTGATATTCCTATATTCATTTCAAGATCATTAATCTATTCCCTCAAATATTCCTTTCTCTAATGTTGAGTGGTTCCGGGTTATGTGGCCGTGGTCCGTAGTTGGTGTTGATACCAGACGTTTCGCCCTCAACTGCGGAGGGCATCTTCAGTGGCGAGTGCTTCTATGCGTGTTTCCTGGTCGGAAGATCTACTTAGAATGAGCGCTGTGGACGTAGAGGACGTTGTATTAGTGGTGGGTGCAGGGTGAGTGAGCGTGGCTCTTGCTGATTGGCTAATAGTCGTCTCCTTGTTGTCACTGGTGTTAATGCATTTATTTTCTAGTGTATGAAACCAGGCCTTAGACAGTTTGATACCTTCCTCTTTTTTGTTAATATTTCCCTTATGCTTGTATATTTCTATAGCCTCTCGGTATAATCTAGGGAAATAGTATGAAGTTGTGGCTAAAACTTGTGTATCGTCGAATAGAATCTAGTGTCCATTCGTAATGGCATGTTCTGCTACAGCTGATTTATCCATTTCTCCTTGTCTGCAGTTTCTTTTATGTTCTGATAAACGGGTGGCTATACTTCTTTTCGTGGTCCCTATATATGATTTACCACACGAACAAGGAAGTCGATATACGCCGCAAGTGGAGAGAGGTGGCCGAGGATCCTTAGCTGAGCGAAGGCAGTCTTCTATTTTTCTTGTAGGTCTGTAAACTGTTTTTATGTTGTATTTTCGTAGGAGTTTTCCGATACGATCTGTGACTCTTTGTACATATGGTAAGTAGGCTATGCTGGTTGAGGGTGTGTTATCCATTCTGACGTGCTGTCTTCGTGGATGTATGGTTTGTCTTATTTCCTTGGATGTGTAGCCATTTTTCTGGAAACAATTGAACAGATGGTGTTGTTCTTGTTTAAGGTGTTGTGGTTGGCATAACTTAGTCGCTCTGTCGAACAGTGTCTTAATGACACCTCGCTTTTGTCTTGGATGGTGGTTAGAGTCTTTCTGCAGATATCGGTCTGTGTGTGTAGGTTTTCTGTAAACTGTATGTTGAATTTCCCCATTGCCAGTCCTTATTATTTGAACATCCAGGAAAGGAAGTCTTCCATTATCTTCTTTTTCCATTGTGAACTGTATTTTGTTGTGTCTGCTGTTAAGGTGTTGAAGGAAACATTCCAATTCTTCACTGCCATGTCTCCATACTACGAATGTGTCATCAACATAGCGAAACCAATGTTCTGGAGACTTGGGAGCTGTTTTAGTGCTTCTTCTTCGAATTTCTCCATGAAAAAATTCGCTACTACTGGGCTTAGAGGACTGCCCATGGCTACTCCGACGGAGTAGTAGCGAATTTTTTCATGGAGAAATTCGAAGAAGAAGCACTAAAAACAGCTCCCAAGTCTCCAGAATATTGGTTTCGCTATGTTGATGACACATTCGTAGTATGGAGACATGGCAGTGAAGAATTGGAATGTTTCCTTCAACACCTTAACAGCAGACACAACAAAATACAGTTCACAATGGAAAAAGAAGATAATGGAAGACTTCCTTTCCTGGATGTTCAAATAATAAGGACTGGCAATGGGGAAATTCAACATACAGTTTACAGAAAACCTACACACACAGACCGATATCTGCAGAAAGACTCTAACCACCATCCAAGACAAAAGCGAGGTGTCATTAAGACACTGTTCGACAGAGCGACTAAGTTATGCCAACCACAACACCTTAAACAAGAACAACACCATCTGTTCAATTGTTTCCAGAAAAATGGCTACACATCCAAGGAAATAAGACAAACCATACATCCACGAAGACAGCACGTCAGAATGGATAACACACCCTCAACCAGCATAGCCTACTTACCATATGTACAAAGAGTCACAGATCGTATCGGAAAACTCCTACGAAAATACAACATAAAAACAGTTTACAGACCTACAAGAAAAATAGAAGACTGCCTTCGCTCAGCTAAGGATCCTCGGCCACCTCTCTCCACTTGCGGCGTATATCGACTTCCTTGTTCGTGTGGTAAATCATATATAGGGACCACGAAAAGAAGTATAGCCACCCGTTTATCAGAACATAAAAGAAACTGCAGACAAGGAGAAATGGATAAATCAGCTGTAGCAGAACATGCCATTACGAATGGACACCAGATTCTATTCGACGATACACAAGTTTTAGCCACAACTTCCTACTATTTCCCTAGATTATACCGAGAGGCTATAGAAATATACAAGCATAAGGGAAATATTAACAGAAAAGAGGAAGGTATCAAACTGTCTAAGGCCTGGTTTCATACACTAGAAAATAAATGCATTAACACCAGTGACAACAAGGAGACGACTATTAGCCAATCAGCAAGAGCCACGCCCACTCACCCTGCACCCACCACTAATACAACGTCCTCTACGTCCACAGCGCTCATTCTAAGTAGATCTTCCGACCAGGAAACACGCATAGAAGCACTCGCCACTGAAGGTGCCCTCCGCAGTTGAGGGCGAAACGTCTGGTATCAACACCAACTATGGACCACGGCCACATAACCCGGAACCACTCAACATTACGATTACCGGCCGTGAAAGCCTGCATTCAACTATTCCTTTCTCTTTTTTACTTTTTAATAAACTAGTGGTTTCCCATCTGATGTTACCCAATTGTTCTAAATTTATTTCTTTTGGATCAGGTAAGCATTTCATTTTTGCTAGCTTTCTTGTCATCACAATGTTGGAACATACCTCATCAAACCATTTCTTGTTTTGCTACTTTTTAAAATAACTTAAGCTTTCTGATGCTGACAATTTAATAGTATCTCTTATAGTCTTTTATTCTTTATCTATATTAGTTTTTTTTTTTGTTGCCACAGTTTCATCTGAAGACTCCAGTATTTAAAGTCTATTAGTAATTATGATTTGTTATATTGCTGCAGTTTATAATTTCTCAAGTTTTTTAATTAAAGTTTTTTTTTTTCAAAATCATCTTTAGTGTTTGTTTCTCTCATAAGTGATAACTGCCTCTGCTTATCACCCTGACCAGATGATAATCTTAACTGGAATCTGTTCCTCTAAGTAATTTAACATCAATGATGCTACAGTTCCTCCGCTCTCCTGCCATTCAAAGGGATCCTTGAAATGGGATCTGGCGTTTCCAACTGGTTTTTGTAGAGTTTTATACAGATTTCAACTTGTTTCTCTTATAAGAAGCTTGACTTAAAGTATTTCAATAATCCAAAGCATCCTTTATTGACATTTTGAATTCTTCTTTCAATTTTTTACTGATGTTGTTAGCGTCATTAAGAAACCAAGATATAGAAACTAGAAAACCTCTGTACAGTAATTTATATGATTAATATTTATATGAGTTGTTTGTGTTAGATCTCTTTTTTTTTGTTACCAATATAATCATATATTTAGTTTTTCTTCATTTACTTTTAACCCCATTTTGTTAGGGTTATTACTAATACCATAGGCCTAAAGGTTCTCTTGATATCTTTCTCAGATCTACGAATGAAGTCTATACATTGGCATAGGCTAATGTTTGAGTTGATTTGTAAAGTATTGCAATGATTAACACATGTGGATGTGAGTCCAGCAGCTGGCTGGTAGGCCAAGGGCCTTCTAGGCTTATCGCGCCATAGAGTTTATAGAGTATTGTACTTCTAGTTTGTAAATCAGCATTTCTTATCACTTTTTCTAGGGCAATATTAAATAAAAGACAGGCTAGTGAGTCACCTTGTCTTAGTCCATTTGGAAGTTTATGAATAATGCCTGCTTTTTTGCATCACTAAAAAGTAAGAATGAAATCAAACTGAACACAAAATATCTCAACACATCAACTAAACACTGATAAACATCAGTACTAATTACTCAGATAAGATACACTATTATGAAACTTGAATAGGAAACATCTTTCTTAGCCATAGATATGCTAGAAGTCACACGAAGGTCATGTATCTATTTGATTATGCCATTAACTGCATATGAAGATCTTGGGAGGATAAAAGGGACTGCATATGACTTTGAAAAGAGGATGATAATACTTACTTTTGTTATATAAAACACACCCTATTTTTAAGACAAATTTTTAATGTAAAAAAATTGTCTTATACACCAGAAAATATGGGATACATATGAAAAATTTTTGCTATTGATATATTAAAATTGTCCACCACTGGGGCTCGAGGTAGCACGCAGGAGCATTGTCACGCAGCGGGCCCGGGTTTGATTCCCGGTCAGGACAGGCTCCTGGGTGAGGTTTTTTTTTCAGGGTTTTTCCTCACCTGTAAGACAAATGCCAGGAAGCTTAGGGCCCAACGGTTTCCGAAAATCATATGCCCATCATCCTTATAATTATCATCATCATCTTTCACCAGTGTGGAAAGCAACGGGAAGCTACCACACCTATAATTCCCTTGTAAAGCTGCAAATCATAACATGAAAATGCTATGATTGCAGTGAAAGACCTGCCTTTGGGCAGAATTAATATGGATGAATATTAAAATTTAGCTGGACTGTAGTAGAGGAATAGCTTTATTGTGCACAACATATAAAATTTTCATAAATATCATATGATTAAGAGTAGAGCATATATAAATAATTTATTAGGGAAATGCCAGGAAGGATTAAAAGAGGAAGATCCATATCTGACCAATTATGCAGTCAAACTCATGCTCAAGAAATGTTGGGAATTTAACATCAGTGTATTTCAAATACAGTAAAACTTGTTTAATCCGGAATGTGAATAATGCGGAAATTTGTCCAATGCGAACAAATTTATTGATCCTAGCAAAATAATAGTAATTTTACGTGTATTTATTTTGCATAAAACGGAATCTGTCCAACGTGGAAACGGAAGGATATTTCTACACAATTCAAGAAAAATAAATTTATAAAGCGGAAAGACAGAGAGAGTAATAAATTAGTTTTCACTTCATTGAATTCCCATTAGGCCAAAAAAACAATAAGGAATGATTCCTGCCACCGGGTGAATTACAGATTCTACCTGTACCTGAAATTTTATTTCGGCCTCACTGCACACCCGTTATGCGAAATACAGATACCTGTTTTACAAATAACCATTGCACTGTAAAATCTTAAATTAGTTTAAGTTCTGAGACTGATATTTAACAGGTAGTATTCTGAATTTACAGAATAAAAATGGCTAAAACATGTGTATTATTCTCATTAAACGAAAAACTGAAAGTGATTGAAGATAAATCTCCAAATTTCCAGACTGATGCTCAAAGTTAAGCTCTCGCTAAATCCCTAGGGAATAATGATTTCAAGGTATCTTCAGTTTTGCTGGACAGTTTTAAAAGACGACACAATGTAGTGTGCAATGAAATTTGAGGGGAATCAAAGAATGTGGACGAAAGTGTAGTTAGTGAGTGGAAATCGAAACTGCAGATTTTATTTTATTTTTTATTTATTTATTTTTTTCGTTACCATAAAAATCGCTCATACATATAATACTATACTTCACTTTTCAAAGGCAGCAGAACTGCAGTTAATCCAAGGTTCGTAAAAAAGATATACGGTACTGTATAATCTCGTAAAAAAGATATACGGTACTGTATAATCTAATATTATTAATAAGTTTCAGTTTTGTTATAATGCGGAATTTTATCTAATGTGGAAAAAAAAAATTGGTTCCATGCGATTCTGCTTTGAGCAAGTTTTACTGTGTATATATATATATATATATATATATATTAAACAGGTTTATGATAGTATATAACAAGACAATATCGTGAATGAATTTAGCATCCCCAAAAAACTAACAACATTGATTAAGGGTTCAATGACTGACACAATGGTTCAAGTTAAGATATAGGCACAACTTACAGAACATTTTAAGATCGAACAAGGACTTGAACAGTGTGATGGACTAACCCGATGCTTGTTTAATTAGATTCTAGAATATAAAAGTAAAGTAAAGTGATCCCACAACAGGCCCGGAGGCCCTTGGGGTAGTAGGAGGTTAAGGCTCCCACTTTTTCTAGACAATCGGCACTTTATGTCAGCCGGGTTGTCAGCCCTGCGTGACGGCCGCCTTTACCCCCAGAACAAGCGTCTGGTACTCATTTCCGTCAGAGGCTGAGTCGACCCAAGGGCCATAGTGCCGCCAGAGGGTTTGGGTCAGTTTAAAAATCCTGACCCCAACGGGACTTGAACCCTCGACCGTCCAGCTTGCAGCTTAGTGCCTTAACCACTACGCTACGGCGTGCCCCCTAGATTCTAGAATATACCATTAGAAAATGATCAGTGAATACTAAAGGGGCTTTAGAATATCACACTACATAGATAATAGGGTATGCGGATGACATATGTCTCTTAAGCAGAAGTAACCAAGCTATTCAAGAATTTTATACAGAATTTAAAACAGCAACAGAAATATTAGGCCTCGAAATCAACACACAAAAAAAACACAAGCTATGATACATACAGGTGTTAAACCAATCACAGAACAGCAATCTAATAGTATAAAAGAGTTAGGTTTTAACATTGTGAAAAATTTTTACTATCTTGGTTCATGAATTACAGATAATAACGACCAACACATTGAAGTACAAATAAGACTGAAACTGGCCAACCAAGCTCATTACTCACTTCATAAAATAATGAAGAATAATAACATACATTCAGCAAATAAAATAAGGTTACATAAAGTTTTAATAAGAACAGTTTTGACTTACAGTAGTGAGACATGGAGCCTCACTAAAAGATCAGAGGTAGTCCTAAATAATTTAAAAAAAAAGTACTAGGAAAATTTGTATGATAAATATCAATGGCTAATGGAGAATACGATACAACAAGGATTTATATGACAAATATAGTGAACCTGACCTTGTCACTTTTATTAAACTGAATAAACTAGAGTGGGCTGGCCATGTACAAACCCTCTCAATAGACCGAGCATCAAAAAAAGTGCTTACAATAAGTTTTATGGGGAGTATGCAAGTTGGAACACTGAAGAAACAATGGGAAGATGGTATCAAGGAAGATGCTGCAAACGTACTTGAGTGTCGCAACTGGAGGCTTGCCATGCAAAATAGAAGCGATTGGAGGCAGAAGTTAAGGGAGGACAAAGATAAAAATTTGAACCAATTAGCCATTGGATGGATGGATATTAAAATTTGAAATTCAAAGCCTATGTAGTATGTTTATATATTCCCACACATGACATTCATTGTCTTGTGATATCACTCTGATAGATTGAAGGTGTAGAGATGCTAGCTTTTAGCATTTATTATGTTGTTTCGTGTGTAATGTAATAATGTGTGTGTGATGGAATTTTGAAGGTGTGCTTCAATGGGAGTTTGTTCTGAACAGATGTGCAGTCGATGTGGATCTTTATTCTTAACAACTGGAACAAGTTCATGAAATTTTGAGGGCAGTGAGTTCGTACCCATCCAGACCCCATACTGCATGAACAATCATGATAAAAATTCAGGAATTGGCAGGATTGAACTGGTACTATATTCAGCATATAACCCTGATCTTTTACATTCAAATTGCAATCTGTTGATCCATTGCCCTTTTTCAACCATTTCTTGCCTGAAATTACGGAAATATGGAAGTGGGTCTCAACGAATTCTTCCCATAAAAAATCAAGACTTAGTACCATCATGAATAATAAACCTTGCAAAAAAATGGCTCAAGACCATAGAATCAGATGAATCTATACTTTGAACAGCAGTTCAATTTTCTGTCAGAAAACATTCCAAATAAAATTTGACGTTACTTACTTACTCACTGGCACTATCGAACCCATAGGTTCATGGCCGCGCGGACATAAGCTCTCCATACATCCCTATCCTGAGCTAATGCTTTCCAATCATTCCCTGTATAATCTACTTCTCTCAAATCATAGTTAATGTTATTCTCCCACCTCATTCTTGGTCTACCAACTGGGCGTTTTCCCTCTGGCTTTCCTACAAGAAGCTTCCATGCAAGTCTTTCATTCCCCATACGTGCAACATGTCCAGCCCATCGCAGTCTACGAGACTTAACTGTTCTTATTATATCTGGCTTCCTATAAAGACCATGTAGCTCATTGTTATGTAGTCTTCTCCATTCACCTGTCTGTTCATCTGTCTTTGGCCCAGAAATTTTCCTAAGTACTTTATTCTCAAATACTTGTAATCTCCTTTGTTACTTATGAGACAGATTCTATAAATTGAAATATTTAAATACCTGTGAGTACCAGATGCTTGTTCTAGGGGTAAAGGGATGGTCACACAGGGTTGATAAGCCAGCTGACAACTAGTGCCGATTATCTAGTAGCATTAACTTCCTACTACCCCAAGAATCTCCTAGTGCGTGTAGTGGGATCACTTTACTTTTTTAAGTACTAGCTAATACCCAGCGTGCGCTGCTATGCCTAAATAAATGAAAATTAATGTGTTTTGTGTTTAGTTGAATAAGTAAGAGGAAAAATAATTATAAATTTATATCATTTAGATGCCCCATGCTGATTACCCTGCATTGCCCGGGAAACAACTTATCCCAATCTTCTTGACATAAATGAGCTGAAATACGAAAATTAATGTGTTTTATGTTTAGTTAAATATGTAAAAGGAAAAATTTATATTGTAATTGTTTTTAGATACCCGATCTTCTTGGCATAAATGAGCTGAAAGACAAACATTAATGTACTTCTTATGATTAGTTTAATAAGTAAAATGAAAAATATTTATAAATGTATATCGTAATTATTTTAAAATTCCCTAAGCTGATTACCCGGTGTTGCTCGGGAATCCACTTATCTCAATCTTCTTGGAATAAATGAGCTAAAAGACAAAATTTATTATTGTGAGTTATCCGTAAAAGAACACCCGCCATGTGCTGCTATGCTTGCACAGGAATCTATGTACTTGTCTCGATCTTCTTGGCATCAATGAAAGACAAAAATGGTTATTGTTAGTTATCCATAAGAGATAAACATATGCTGTCGACTTTTGTAGAGCATTTTGAGATATTCAATTCTGTGTACATTCATTTTGTGTATTTGTTATGGTTTAGGCAGCGTAAGCCATATAAACTTCCAAAGAGCTACTTTTTTCACATTTTCCACTATAAAGGGAGATTTTTAAGGGTGAAGGAGTTGAGTATCACAACTCTTTTATAGCTTATGTTCATCCCGGGAATCTCCTGAACATTTTAGAATAAGTCCCATCACAATTGGATCAACGGTATGGCCCTGCATAAAGTACAAACAAACATTCATTTTTATGTCTTAGATATGTAGAAACTATTGAAACAAATAAAATGTGTATAGTGCTTCCTTTGTTGTCATAAATGTATAAAAGTACACTAAAATCAACTATAGAGCATATTTGATTTTTCTCATTCAATAGGAAATACTTCTAACAAATTTAGGTAAAATTTTATCACTCACCTAATATTTTTCTTCTTTTTTTTATAATTTAAACTAGTTTTGGAACTGATATGTAAAATTCCAAGACTAGTTTAAATTATAAAAAAAAGAATAAAAATATGAGGTGAGTGATATTTTACCTCATAGTATGAATTCCTAAAATAAGTGACTTCTAACAAAGATTGTTATTATAACTGAAATGTAATTATGGAGGAGATGAGTTATTTTTTGGGATATTTGAACATAAAACATATCTACAAGTCTTTTTATTAAAACTATAAATAAAATAGAAGCCATTAACATTGAAAGTTAAACATTTTAAATTTGTACATCATTGTATAAGGTGCAACACTTTCTGTCCCATAAAATTAGAATATTCAGAATGAAAATACAATTTATTACCTTGTGGCGAGTAGTTTAGAACGAACCACGCTCTGCCTAACTATTTGTCGCGTATAGTATGATTATTACCCCGCTCTGCTTTAACTATTAGTACGCAGAGAGAGATTACGATGCTGCTACCTTCCGGGTTCGCTGGGTTATGGTAATGCTGTATTTTAGCAAAGTGCTCTAGATATCTAATGAAGTTATTTACAAGAAAACAGCCTGCCTCGGGCCCATAGAAGGCGGCTAACCATTCATCTTTCTTTCCTAATTGAACATGCATATAAATATAAATACTGACTATAACTTGCATGGACTGAACTAACTTCGTTATAGGATAGAGAATGATAATAACTCTTAAATAATGACAAAGGGCGTAACATAAAAGATAAGCTTTTAATAAGAATATAAGTGTGGATTATATAAAAGACAAAATAATGAGTACATAACAAAAATTAATCTTTGATCCATCGATCAAGCACAAATAATAACCAAAATATAATAGAACAATAACGTACCATTTAAACTATCACACGCACACATGTCTAAGTCTTATTGGAAATCCTTCTTCCATGTTTGCTTAGACAAAATCAACTCTAACCGTCCCTCGGTTACAATCCACTTGCTCTTCTTCTTATTCACCATGTTATCCTCGCAAGTTCATGGTGCACTTGAGTTGGATTCACCCACTGAATCCCCTTCTAAAGAACCAAACGCCACTTAGTGAGCCGATCGAATGAATGAAGTCCGTTGAGATAACCGAGCATTTATCAGGTTCGCGAGTGGAAGGGATGTGCGCAGTAGAGATGCGCGAGGAAAGGGTAAAAAGGGAAGGGGTAACCACACGGAACACAGGAACATTGGCAAGCTTCACAAATGTTCTTCAGTAGGGAGGAGCACACAGATGTATAACTGAACCGAAAAAAGGCACTTTCGGTTCAATAGCTCTCCCTACACCCTCCGGGTAACAGAAAAGAGTCCATAGGCTTGACGTAATGTCCAAAGAAGCAATCCCACGTTGGGAGGGGAACATAAACACTATTGGATTCCAGCGGTAACTTCAAAGCAAATCTTCCATCGTCCCCAATATCACGATCACCACACCCGCTTTCATGTAGACTATTCCAGCGCTGAAAAATATACTCCAATTTGCTTCAGCCGCCATAGCACAACATTGCGGTGTTCCAGGTGAAGACTCGGGTGACGATAATCATCGGATTGCCGGATCGCAATCCCGTTCCACCGCTTTCCAGGAATCCATAGTTCCAAAGCCACTATGTCGGTCAGCTGGGCACTCGGGGGTCGGCCGGATCCTCCAAGCGCTCGACTGCCGAACACTCCAGGCATACAGACTGTAGAACTGCCAATGTTTAAGGAAAGGTAACTGAAACAAAGAACAGGCGCAAAAACAGGAAAGCAGAACCATAGATATGCTAATTTAAACATGTGTCATTATACAAAGTATTTAGCTTTAACATTCAGCTCTTTTCATTTATAACAAACATGCTTGAATTTACTCGATAGTATTACATATTTTGACCTGCCTAAGATGTTATTTTACAATGTGGTCATGGACGCTGACTAACTTCTACTCACTCTTTTCTAGAATTTAGTTTGCGTCACATTAGTAAGACCTGAACCACCTATACAGAAACTCATTCTAGTAACTCAAACATCGAAAAGAATGACACAATCAGCCCAAACACTTATATTCATCAGTATTATATTCTACTATCCTAAACGAGCATATATACATATATAAATAAACTACGTAAACTAAGATTGACATTCTCTAGACAGATGCCCATACCGCTGACATTTCCAACATTGAAGATTCTTTTTCGACTGCCAAGAAGGACGATTCGTCGAAGTATTAGATTTACTTAAATTGTCAGTTTTACTTCTTTCACTAAAGTCCCTCTGTCTTTCAGCAATTTCAAAATCCGCCACTTTCCTGGCTAAGAGACACATTTCGGCTACATTCTGAGGTCTTGTAGCAAAAATCAAATGCTGTCTAGTAGCCGGGGACATATTTTGCAGAATAAGATCCATTAACTTTTCTTCAGAAAATAAAGGATTCAACACAAGTGAAGCTCCTTGTATATTGGCGATAAATTCCAACAAAGATTCCTTAGGCAGTTGGAATCGACGTGACACAAATTTAATCCAAAAGTCTTCCAACAATCTAGGAGGCAACAACGAACACTTCACATGTTCTAAACTTTCCATCCAAGAGAATCTCAACTTAACAACTTCACTCCAGATTTTCAATAAGATTCCTCCGATGCAACTCAAGATCGAGTTTACAAAATACTCATCGGGAACCAATTTCAATTCGAAAATCGAGTTAATTTTGATGAGGAAGACTACCAGCGATTCCTTATCTTCACCATCGCAGAGATCTACTTTTCCAATCAACTCTCGGAAAATCCGCTGATTATTCTGCTCCATAAAAGAAGAAAGGTTGGAGACAGTTCCACTAGATAAATCTTTGATAGAGCTAAGTCTACGATCACTCATATCCTTATGCTGTTCTGCCAAATAATCCTCTTGAGTTGCGTTATCGACAATGAACTTACGTTTTATTAATATTTGTTCAGGCTGGGAGAGAGAATTCATATGATCTTTAAGCCGCTGACGTAATATGTTTACATCACCTTCAACTCTATACCTAGCAGGTTTAATTCACGAACAAGCTTGTCTTTGGATATAATATCTACCCAGCTAGGCATGTTTACTAAGTATAATAGACACAAGATGTAAACAACTATAGGCAAACGTAGTATTACATGCATAAATCAGTCTCTGTTCTGGTATAAAGAAAGATGAGTTGATGTTTACGTAACATAAAACAAACACGTAAACTAATGCTTAATGACTTCAACTTAAATACAGCATATCTTTCAATATGAAAAGCACAAAACGAATGCCTTGCTACCATTTGGGCGCAATTAAATCCCCAAAAAACCAAACCCTTAACCACGCTCTGAGAAACCATTTGTGGCGAGTAGTTTAGAACGAACCACGCTCTGCCTAACTATTTGTCGCGTATAGTATGATTATTACCCCGCTCTGCTTTAACTATTAGTACGCAGAGAGAGATTACGATGCTGCTACCTTCCGGGTTCGCTGGGTTATGGTAATGCTGTATTTTAGCAAAGTGCTCTAGATATCTAATGAAGTTATTTACAAGAAAACAGCCTGCCTCGGGCCCATAGAAGGCGGCTAACCATTCATCTTTCTTTCCTAATTGAACATGCATATAAATATAAATACTGACTATAACTTGCATGGATTGAACTAACTTCGTTATAAGATTTTTAAGATTTAAGATTTATTTAGCCTGGTGGAGTTAAGGCCATGTGGCCTTCTCTTCCACTCACCAGGACAAACATATATTACATAAGAATATAACAATCTTAATTAACTCTAATATTAAACACTAAGTAAAAAATTTGATCAAAAGATAATATCTAATATACATATTACGATCTATAATACAACCAGTTAATATTAGTTAAAATTAAGACTAAAACTAATAATAAAATGTATACAAGCAAGACATATTAAATTGTCCCTGTCTAGTGTATATAAAAAAACAGGAAAATAATGAGATATAGAAAACTAATTTTACGATTATACAATATTTAAAACAAAACAAATAAAAATATTTGTTATTCTTAATATTATTTACATAAATAATTAAATATATTAATATTGCTAAAAGAATACTATCAGTGAGGTGTATAAGTCAGTTTGTTATTAAATAATTCTTTAGTTTGTTTTTGAAGGATGTTATAGTTTGACAGTCTCTGACATAGGGTGGAAGGGAATTCCATGTTTTGGTAAGTGACACCGTAAAAGATAATGAATAATATACAGTGTGATGAGGCGGGATATAAAGGACAATGTGCTGATGGGATCGAGTGTCAAGATTATGTGTGTCGGATAGTCTGATGAAGCGGCGTGATAAATAATTAGGCTAGAGAATGATAATAACTCTTAAATAAGAACAAGGGGCGTAACATAAAAGATAAGCTTTTAATAAGAAAATAAGTGTGGATCATATAAAAAACAAAATAATGAATACATAACCGAAATTAATCTCTGATCAGTCGATCAGTCACAAACAATAACCAAAATATAATAGAACAATAACGTACCATTTAAACTATCACACGCATACTTGTCTAAGTCCTATTGGAAATCCTTCTTCCATGTTTACTTAGACGAAATCAAATCTAACCGTTCCTCGGTTATAATCCACTAGCTCATCTTCTCAATCACCATATTAACCTCGCCAGTTCATGGTGCACTTGAGTTGGATTCACACACTGAATCCCCTTCTAAAGAACCAAACGCCACTTAGTGAGCCGATCGAATGATGAAGTCCGTTGAGATAACCGAGCATTTATCAGGTTCGCGAGTGGAAGGGATGTGCGCAGTAGAGATGCGCGAGGAAAGGGTAAAAAGGGAAGGGGTAACCACACGGAACACAGGAACATTGGCAAGCTTCACAAATGTTCTTCAGTAGGGAGGAGCACACAGATGTATAACTGAACCGAAAAAAGGCACTTTCGGTTCAACCTAAAAGAATTTAAATTTTGAACACTATCTTTTCGTTTTTATACAAATTAAATTAATCAGATAAATAGTGACAATAATTTAGCTTTCTAAAAACTCCTGGCACATCCATTAGGAGTGACATGTGGTCAGCATGTCAAATTGTCCAGCTGTTATAGATGGATT
The DNA here is from genome assembly GCA_030220185.1 of Diploptera punctata. Lineage (NCBI taxonomy): Eukaryota > Metazoa > Arthropoda > Insecta > Blattodea > Blaberidae > Diploptera > Diploptera punctata. The sequence goes on from JASPKZ010000007.1 coordinate 3,722,893, forward strand.
TTACAATGGGAGCTGCTCCTTATTGTAGTTAACCAAATTCCTGAGAATTTTTTTTGACGATCCAAACCAGTTAATGTCCCATAGCTCTGTGCCGAGGGATGATGACTTAGACCAACTCAGCTATGGCACAAGACAAATTAGCTTTTTAGTTCTGTAAAATTTTGGTTTTTTGAATACGAGTATTTGCTCCTTAATGGATATATATCCAAAATTTTATATTACATATGCACATAAGTGTAATTTTCCATGTTCTTTAAACACATTTATTGGCATCAGATTAAAAGTTAAAAGCTTATGGTAAATGCTTTTAGATTTTTTTTGTTTAATGCCAACAGATTATCCTTTATGACATTTCTGGCTTTCTCCCTTGGCATTGGCGGAATTGTAATCCATTTCTTAGGTTGGGGCATCAGGAAGGCAGAGTTATGTTACCCCGATGATATGATGGGTGATAAATGATAATGAAGCACCAAGAGAGTTCTTAACCTAAACTTAATCTAAATTCCAGACCATGGGCAACTACAGGAATGATTCCCTTCAAGGAAAAATTCTTATGATTCAACCGAGATTGGAACTCGGGACCTCATGAACTGTAGTCAGAAATGCTGATGGCTGACCACTAGCCCATGAGGCTGGTCTTTTAGAAAATGTTTAGATACCTTAAAATAATTTGTGCTTGTGTAGATACCTTAAAAGAATTTGTGCACCTTTTGTAACTTTAGACGAATAGGTATATTATTGTTCTGTATGTAGCCTTTAAGATATTTTCTTCTTAGGGACACTAGGTATATAAACTAAACCTATTTATTATATATTTTTGTAGACTTTGGCACATACACTTCAAGCTATGGGACAAGATGAAGGAATGTATCAGCAGTATATACCATTGGCTTTACATCTTGCTGAAGATCACTTCCTGATGCATCAGAGCAGAGATGTACAACTACTAATTGCCTGCTGTATTGCTGATGTGTTAAGGGTTTATGCACCAGAAGCACCTTATAAAGATCCAGAGCAAGTAAAGGTAAACATGTTTTTATTATTAATTTAACATTTCTCACATATAAAGGTAAACATGCTTTCTTGCAAATCTGAAAACATTGATTTATTTCATGATGTGTTCTTGAGCTTTTTCAATATGTGAAAATGATAGGCCTAATACATGACAAACGTCAGAATATTTTTTTAAGTCTTGGGATATAGATTCTTATTTTTACCTAATTTAAAAATGTTATGTAAGTAGCTATTTACTTTATTTTATTTATTTTTTATGTTATTTAGGGCAGCTCCATGGCGCAAGCAGTTAGAAGCTCGCCTCTCACCGCTGGGGTCCCAAGATCGAGTCTCGGTCACTCCATGTGGGTTTCGTGGTGGACGAAACAGAGCTTGGGTAGTTTTTTCTCGGGGTTTTCTCCCATTTTTCCCTGCCTCAGTTTCATTCCACCATTTCTCCATACTTATCTCATTCATTTCGTTTCATTTTGTTCATCTGCCCTGTGTTGGTGCCTCATGCGTGGTCAGCCGACACCTTGTAATTTACAGGCCTCTAGATAGGGACTTCATCTCATCTCATCCCTCAAACTGACCCTGAGTTGGACACGAGTTGAGAATATTTTTTTATGTTATGTATAATGGGATAAAAAATAGTTTATAATTGCTTTGATGAGATTTGTTCCTACCTGTAATATTGTGATTAAGACATGTGGATGTGAGGCCAGCAGCCGGATGTCAGCCAAGGGCCTTCTAGGCCTGTTGTGCTTGGATTTTTTTTCATAGTTCTGACTGTTCTTTGAATGCTACTTAAATTTTCTTTATTTCTCTCCATGTTTCATCTCCATAAATTAATATTGATTTTATGTGTTTTATACAATGTTTCTTTAAATTGAGTGGTATATCCTGATTCTACAACAGATTTTTAATTAAATAAATAGTATAATAATTTTTAAACTTTAAGATTATATTTGAAAAGAAAAATATATGCCTAGACTGGGGTATGAACCCAGGACCTTTGACTCTCTATGTCAATGCTCTTACAATTGAGTCTAGGCATATATTTTCTTTTCAAATATAGTTTGTCCATCATTAAGATGCTTAAAAATGAATAATATTAACATTTAAGATTATAATCGTGTTGATGATGTGCCCATTTTGCTTTTGGGGCTAAGCCTCAGAAATTCCAAAGAATGAGATACCTTTAACTCATTTATTATTTCTTTAATAACAGTGTTTTGTTTTACAGACAATATTCCTGTTTTTGATCAAACAACTATCTGGTTTAAAAGATCCAAAAGATCCAGCTTTCAAACGTTACTTCTACCTGCTGGAAAACTTAGCATATGTCAAGTCATTCAACATGTGCTTCGAGCTGGAAGACTGTCAAGAGATATTTTGTGCACTTTTCTCTTTGATGTTTAAGATTGTGAAGTAAGTAATACAGTTTAACAAGTTGCGCATGTGAGGAATTTAATAAGAGCAGTTTATTTAAGATCTAATCCAAGGAATAATATAATTAGAAGTATCCAATAGAATTAAATATTATTAGGCCTCGAAAGTTGAGTAAAAATCCTCTTTTTAATTTTTTAAAAATTTTATTTTATGTCATGTCTGAAGACAAGGTCCAACATAATATATATACATTTTGGGTCATTGTAGGCCAGAAAATGGCGGGTTTTATTTGTCCTTTTTAGACTCCTTTTTTGGCTTTTTTAACTTTTTTTAAAGATTTTAATGGCTTTTTACAACTTTACCTTCTTTTGACTACATTTATAACATTTGTATAATTCAAGAATCTGCAGGGTCTAGTCTCAATTCCAACTTCTTTTAGAAACACTAGTTTTACTTTCTGAAGACTTTTCATATTCTAAACACTTTAGTTGTGTAAGAAACTATTGAAACCTCACAAAATATACAGTTATTTTTAACAACCAGCTTACTGACCACCTGAACTATTGCATTTCAACTTCAAATTTTCTATGAAGTTGCCACTTTGTGAAAATTACCTTGAGCAGAGGGTGAAGGCAGTGAGGTTATCTTTATCCACTCGTTAGCAACTGCAACACTTTTTACGTCTTTTTTATAGGTTCTCTACTTCTGAATCCTATTGATTATTATCTGAACAAATTGATATCAGCTATAGTTTACATATTTGGTGTACAGATAACTAACTCACCAACACTATCAAACCTGTAGGATTGTGGTCAGACAGACATAAGCTCTTCATACATCTCTGTCCTGCGCTAATGTTTTCCAATCATCCCCTGTATAATTTACCTCCATCATATCACAATTAATGTTATTCTCCCAATTCATTCTTGGCCTACCTACTGGGAGCTTTTTCTCTGGTTTTCCTACAAGGAGTTTCCTTGCCCCTCTTTCATTTCCCATTCGTGCCACATGTCTCATCCATCACAGTCTACAGGATTTAACTGTTCTTGTTACATCTGGCTTCCCATAAATATCATGTAATTCATTTTGTTAGTCCTCTCTGTTCATCTTTCTTTGGTGCAGACATTTTCCTAAGAACTTTATTCTCAATTACTCATTTCTTTCGCCTCCCTTAATGTTTGAGTCCATGTTTCACATCCATATGATGTATGTAGCTTATGCTCTTGAGTTAAACCACAAAGTTATTCTCCTTCTTCTTCTCAGTACTTGGATGTCACATCTTGATAATTTTCAAAAGCTACACAGTTTGTTAAACATTCTCTGTCCATTTCCACACCTTGACAACACAATATACACTCAGGGAAACATATATATATATATATATTTCTTTTTTTTTTTTTTGCAAATTCCCCAGATTGTCTTTCTACATTCCTGGCATTGCGTACTTGTAACCCACTTCTGAGGTTGGGGTGCCTAGAAGGCAGGGTTATGTTGTCTCGATGATATGATGGATGATGATGATGATGATAGTGGTGTGCCAGGAGAGTCTCTAATCCTATGCTTAACCTAAGATGAATATGAATGATGATGATTGCGATGGCCATATGATTTCGGGGACCATTTGGGCCTTAAAGTTTTTCCTGACATTTGTTTTACAGTGAGGAAAAACCCCGATAAAAACCCCACCCAGAAAAACTGTCCCGATCGGGGATTGAACCCGGGTCCTCTGCGTGACAAGGCAGCACACTACTTCGAGACCACAGCTGTGGACCTCAGGGAGACATTAATACACCAATTCTATGAAGATGTTTTCCTAAGCAGTCATGTCCTGTAGTAAGCCTCAGTATAGCAACTGCATATTTTCATGGTGGTTCCAGAATTATGGATGGTTTTTCTAACAGTATTTTTATATTTCTGTTTCCCGTGTTTTTATATTTCAGTCCCTGTAATGCCTAATAACATTCATTTCCAGAATTGAGCTTATGTTTAAATTATTGTTTGTGTAATTATTGTTCCTAATTATTTGAATTCAGCCACTTTTTCAAAATTTCCCTCATTTATCATTCACTGTCCATTTCTATTATATAGTGAATTTCTGTGTGTGACCATATATATATATATATATTTGTTATCTACTTCCAGCCCCAATTTCCTAGTGTTACTCAATAGAATGTGTGTTGGTCCTTAGTGTCTCCTCACTATTGCTTAATAATACTACATCATCACCGTATACTAACAGATTATTAATACCATTGAATTGTATGCCTGTTTTCCTCTAAAGATTTGATGGCATACTCTAGTATAAAATTGAATGGTAGAGAAGATAGTAGGTATCCTGCTGGAGTTTGGAATTTCAAAAATGTTAGTTAGACTTATATGAATGTTATGTAGGTAGGAAATAACACTATGAGTTTATTTTAATATTGTTTAGTTTTTTCTTGACTCACCTCATACTTCTTAACTCCCACGCCGACTCGAGTTTCTTCACTTCATTTGTGACATTCTCAATGCTGTATTAAGTTCACAACTGATGTCCAACGGCCACCTCTCCTGCAGACTGACCTCCGCGCCATCTGATGGCTGACCGACGAACTTCCAAATCAATCCCCTCTCCTTATCACCAGGTATTTCAAAATTCATTGTTGTGTTTTTATTCTTGCATATGTAAATTTTTTCCCAAATTGTTAGTTTCTTCGGTTTTTCCAATTGTTTAAGTAATTTTGTTTTGGTTTCTATTCCATGTTTTTCTGACCAGGCATGTGCAGCTATTGCATATTTTTCTGTTTCTCCATTTTTAACATTTCTGAGGTGTTCCTTTAATCTTGTATTTAGATTCCATTTTGTTTTTCCTATGTATATCTTTTCACAAAATTGTGAAATAGAAATAGCAATAGCTGCACATGCCTGGTCAGAAAAACATGGAATAGAAACCAAAACAAAATTACTTAAACAATTGGAAAAACCGAAGAAACTCACAATTTGGGAAAAAATTTACATATGCAGGAATAAAAACATAACAATGAATTTTGAAATACCTGGTGATAAGCAGAGGGGATTGATTTGGAAGTTCGCCGGTAAGCCATCAGATGACGTGGAGGTCAGTCTGCAGGAGAGAAGGCCATTGGACATCAGTTGTGAACGTACTACAGCATTGATAATGTCACAAATGAAGTGAAGAAACTCGAGTCTGCGTGGGAGTTAAGAAGTATGAGGTGAGTCAAGAAAAAAACTAAACAATATTATATGAATGTGTCTAAATGACACAAAGAGTAGGGTGTGTGTAGACAAACAGTTTTCGGATACTTTTGAAATTCACAATGTGTTTAAAGCAAGGAGATTCATTAGAAATCATGAAAGTTCCATTTTCCTTGGATTTTATGCTATATATTTTATCCATAGACTAAGATGTAGATAGGAAAGTAAGCAAGTTACGCGTACATGCCACAACGGGTGTTAGTATGTAACTAACCTGCTGACATCTAATATATTGCTGTGGTACTATTATGAAATTAAGCACTGTCTGGTGGTAAGATTATGAATTAGAAGATATGTAAATAGTTACCTTTTAGATTCTTTAGGGAAGCAAATAAATATTTTTCCTTTCCCATATAAAGTCTTGCAGCCTGTATAATAAATGTATTGGAAATACAATCTACAAAATGCTAATTTCCCATAATCCCGAGTGCTCTGGGAATATGCCATATGCCTTTCATTTGTTTCATTAGTTACAAATTCTGTTACTATGAACTAAAATCGCTACCACTCCTTTGTTCATTGTAGTTCCTCGCAAATTTTTAGGTGTCACTGTACACAGTTTCTCCTCTGGATGTAAATACTCTGTGTATTTTATCAAAGAGACTGAATTAGTTCTTTACATCTCACCTCATATTAAATCTCTAATCTGGAACTGTTTCAAAGGTGTCTCCTCTCATCATCAGGCCAAAACTGACAGTTGAGATTTCCATTGGAAGCTCTCCAAATCCCTGGTGTTGTTATGCAGATGAACTTTACAATTAAATATTTTTCCTGGGAATTTCAAAACTCATTAAGGGTCGTATGCAAATACATTAGTCTCTACTCAAATTACTTCCAATCACTGGTGAGCTGACTCACTGTGAGCAATTGCTGAGATCGAATTAACGGCCGACTTACCGGTCATGCATGAAAGTTGACTTTTTGTAATATTGGCAACAAATTACCCAGAATTCTCAGCGATAAAATCACTTACATTATTTTTGTCTGCTATAGAGGAACGCATTTACGCTTGCATCCTTCAAATAATACTGTATACAACGACGTCTGCATCGCGCAATATTATGTCGATTCTCCTGTTCTTCCAGTTGAATTCTTTGGTAGACTCTATCAAATTCCTCTTCTCCGCGTATACTGAAAACATGATCGAAGTCTTGAAGGTCCAACATCTTGGATAAAGCTGCAAAGGTTTCAAACTACATCGGTTCCCTTCGGGATTTTCACGATAAGTTTCTATCTTGAGCTATGATCTTAAGGTACCTTGTCAGGTAGCTTACAATTATTATCGCATGAATAGATTTCTGAGTAAGCAAAATGTATTTGGATAAAACTTTCTCAGCAGAGAACGCCTTTTACTGTCTAATGCGTTCAAACATTTGACCCTAAATCTCTGTTTTTCTGGATGTAGATTTCTCACAAACTGTGAGTTCTGTTGGTCTTTCCAGTTGTTTTAGCAATTTCTTCTCAATTATATGATTTTCCATCCACATATGAGTGGAAAACTGATGTGCAATGGATGAATTGCAATAAACTTCCAAAAGTCATGCTTCAATATCATCCTCAAGGGAAGAGATCTTTGGGGCTCCTAGGAAAAGTTAGACCGAGAATGCTTCACTGAAACTGTAACAGACTTTGGACCTTAAACTTGTTTTTGAAGATGATGACATGAGCTGCAGCTGTCGTTTTTTCTATTTCTAAGGAAATATAATGGTGTTGTGAGATATTTTTTATATAAATGAATCTTAAAGAAATTTTGAAGCTTATTTTTTATTTTATGTCTAATAGAAGTATTATTACTAATCTTTTACAGTGATGAACATTCAGGAAAAGTGAAGAGCTTTATGCTTGATGTTTTGTGTCCACTAATAACTGAGTCTGACATTGTGTCTAATGAGCTTCTGGATATAATCCTGATGAATGTTGTGGAACCTAATAAGTCACAAAGGAAGAATGCCTATCTTTTAGCTAAGGAGCTTGTCGTCAAATGTAGTGACACGTTAGAACCCTACATACAGACAGTAAGTACATTTTGTTGTAGAATACAAATATGAATTATTTTCATAAAGGCTAGTGAAATATATAGTTTAATTGCATATGTCTAAAAAGAATCCATGTCTTCTAATTTTCCTAACCTGAAAATTTTCATTGTCCTTGTCTTGGATAAAAATGAACTTTGATGGGAAAAAATCTGTATGTTGTTTTTAAAGCACAAAGTTACCCTAGTTAAACAATGTTTTTTTTATGTGAGAGTAAAGGGATATTTTTATTGAATTAAGTATCTGTGATGATAATTTAAATATTAGAAGAAATTTTCATTATTAGTCTTTTTAATGTGAAATTTGATGGATGGATAATTTCTTCATTTGAGGAATTTCCAGAAATTTATTGGAATTTGAGGAACAATTTGTATCTTATGTTACAGTTCTTCAACCATGTGCTCATATTGGGTAAAGAGGAGAAAGGACTTGGAATTTGTGGTAAAGTGTACGATCTTATTTATGAACTTAACCATATATGTCCGAGTGTTCTCCTGGCAGTTTTACCACAGCTTGAATGTAAGTTGAAGTCAGCTCAAGAATCAGAACGTTTAGGTGCAGTTGCACTGCTTGCAAGGATGTTCAGTGAAAGGGACTCTAACCTTGCGAGGCATCACACACAACTCTGGAAAGCGTTTCTTGGAAGGTGACTATATATTATATTATTTTTAGTCTGATCATCTTACCTCAATATTAATATTATTGACTATATATTTTTTTATATTTACAAAGTGCATATAGAATTAAGAAAATCTTGGAGATATAAATAATATTCTAACTTAAGTTATGTAGATAGGAAATAACACTATGAGGTTCTTTAATATTGTTTATTTTTTATTATTTCACTCACCTCATACTTCATAATTCATAGCAGACCCTGGGTTTCTTCACATAATTTGTGACATTGTCAATGCTGTGTCACGTTCACAACTGACGTCCAACGGCCTTCTATCTGCAGGATAGAAGGCCGTTGGAAGTCAGTTGTGAACGTGACGCAGCATTGACAATGTCACAAATTATGTGAAGAAACCCAGGGTCTGCTATGAATTATGAAGTATGAGGTGAGTGAAATAATAAAAAATAAACAATATTCTAACTGCTATGAATTATGATTAAACTGATTCAATTTTTGGCTGACAAGATAACTGTCAACAGTTGCATGCTGAAAACCTACCTTGAAACTTCTCCCAGAGAAGAGTTCTGATATACCATGGTCGTGTTCAAAAAATTATCTACTATTTTTAACTGCAAGGCACAGAAATCGAAGGCAGAATCCAGAAATGGCAAGCCACTATATGGAGGAGATGGACTCCCTGCTTATGTAAGAGCTAAGTGAAGTGAGGCAGATGTGGCATGGATAGCAGATAGTTAGTGTTATCCAATCTACCAATTTACAAGTTTTATTACTTCCATACAATTTAAATGAGTGATTTGGTGCTGGATTTTAATGCCTTGCAGCTAAAATTGGCAGATAATTTCTTGGACAAGACTTCTCTGGAAGAAATTCTGTGGTGGGTTTTGGCATGCAATGGTTGACAGTTCCCTTGTGAGATTGGAGGAAATGTCCTTAGAAACGTGTTTTAAGTGAGCAAAATATGAGATATCAATTTCATTCATGATTTATTGTTTTCACCATTATCACTTCTTGATTATCTTAAATTGAGGTTGGAAGCATTGCCCATTACAGTTGCACTACTTTGTGTTAATTTAGGCAACATATTCTTAAATCATGACTTGAACATAACTGTCATTTCTTTGTGATATTTAACTTAACTTAGACACGAATATGAGGGTTCCATCTTATATGAAATCACAATCACTACCAATATATAGGTACCCTTTACCCTTTCCAGTTGTTTTTTGCAATTACTTTGGTTGTACCTGAAAGGCTTGGTGTGTTGGCTGTTTTTTATGGTAAACTGTAAAAAACAACCAACATACCAAACAGCAAAGAAATTCTCGAAAATAGATTACTAAAACTTGAGAGAAATAAACATTGTGCCATTATGAAATTTATCTTTTGCACACTAAACTTTCCAACATTTAGGAAACATCATTTGGGAAAATTAGGAAAGGAATTTTTTTCACCAAACTCAAACCATGAAAAAAAAACAACAAACAAACAAAAATTTTTCTCTTCAAATTTAATTTATCTTTCATTGAGAAATGTTAAATTAATAATAAAAAACATCATTAGAGGCCTTACTGGCTTTTAAAGTAATGTTAAATTTCCAATAAATGTCTTCTTAACTAAGAAGCCGCCATTTGCAAAGATAGAAACAATGGTTTCAAAAGCATTTGGCGATAGGGAATTACAACGTATATAAGAGAAAAATTTGCGTCTAGATCGTAACTCGCCTCGGTAGCTCAGTTGGTAGAGCACTTGGCCCGGAAAGCCAAGGGTCCCGGGTTCGAGTCCCGGTCTAGGCGAAAATTTTTCTCTTCAAATTTAATTTATCTTTCATTGAGAAATGTTAAATTAATAATAAAAAACATCAACAAACAAACAAACTTGTTTAAAAATCAAGGAAAGAGAAGAAAATTAATAATCAACTAAAAAACAAACACAATCAATCTAAAACTGAAATGGGAAAGGACTTAACATGAAAGATTGTAAAACAAATTATCATAAGTAAGTCAGTCACACTAGTTATTTCCAAATCATTGATAAATTCATGAGTCACAAAGTGGAGATGTTACAGTAAGTAGTGGTTTCATGTTGAGAAAATTGGAAAATTGTAATAGCTTGGGGTCTTGACATACTGACTACATCATCATCTTAGGGTGTGACAACTTCAAAAGTGAAAGTTTTGGCCTTCTGAACAATCCTCCTCCATGAAGTCTGTCTCTTGCCATATTCAAGTTAGTCACGTTCATTTTCTTCATAGTTAAATATGGGAAATAACATGAGGTTCTTAATTTGTAAATTGAGTCTTTTTTACAACTTACCCCTTATTTCATGTTTTATTTAAACACGGGAACTAGTTTTCAAGAGTAACATCTCTCTCATTAGGTCATAATGTCGGTTGAAAATGAGAGAGATGTTTCTCTTGAAAACTAGTTCCTGTGTTTAAAGAAAACATGAAATATGAGGTAAGATGTAAAAAATGGGACTCATTAATTTACATGTTCATTTTCTTTAGATTGTCATTGTGTCATCCTCCCATCTGATGTTCGGTCTTCCAACTGCTCTGCCTCCTATAGGTTTCCATTTATAGAGCTTCTTGACCAGTCTCTGATCATCCATTCTTATCAAATGTCCAAGCCAACTAATTCTGAGAGATCTTATATGGTTCACTATATTCTGATTTTTTATTAATTTGTTTAGTTCGTTATTTGTTTTGATTCTCCAACATTAATCTGTTTCTCTATTTGGTCCAAATATTCTTCTTAAAATTTTCCTTTAAAAAATTAATAATTTCTGTTTTATTGTTTTTTTAGGACCCAAGTTTCATAAGTAACTAACGGGCTTCCAATATAAAACCGGACCGGCCTTACGGAGTTTCACCCGGCACGCAGTGCTGTCTCTTCCTCCTGCAATTCACCCTGCCTGCCACCTGTCCTTGAACTGTTTCTTACCTTATAGAAAATGCTGGAAATGTTGTCCTCCCGCAGTTAAACAGGCATTATACTGAGTAAACACATTTAGATTGACACGCTGTAGTTCGGGCACTGTCAAGTTTCTGATTTCATTTCTTATGTTGTTCTTCAGTTCTTCCAATGTGTGCGGATTTGTTTTGTACACTTTGTCTTTCAGGCTACCCCACAAATAAAAATCACACACTGTTAGATCTGGGGAGCGAGGGAAATCCCAACTTGTTGTGCTAATTTTGGTAATGATTTTTGTGGTGAACGTTCCAAATTTTCGCCAATTTCATCTAATTTTTCTTCGGTGAGAACCGTACGCCTTCGCGTGTATTTCTTATTTTGTACTGAACCAGTGGTCTCAAATTTAGTCACAAGATCGTGGATTGTTGATCTGGAAGGAGGTAATTGTCCAGGGAAGTTCCAAATAAATTCCTCGCGAACGCGACGAGCTGATTCGTATTTATAATAACATTTACACACATAAATGCGCTGCTCTAATGTCAGCTGACATCTCATCTTGTCGAACGATAGTAAACTGACTAGTTCAAGGACGAACGGCTGGCAGAGTGAAATGCGGACGAGGAGAGAGCGCTGCCTGACGGATGAAACCCCGTGGGGCCGGTCCAGGTTTATATTGGAAGCCCGGTACTAGTCTAATGAGTATCTTGTATAACCTTATTTTTGCTGTTTTTGATATTAATTTCCTTTTAAATAAGGTTCTATTTGCAAAATAAGCTTTATTCCCATTTACCAATCTTTCCTTAATTTCCTCTTCTAATGTATTATGTCCGTTTACTTTGGTACCTAGGTATTTAAATGATTCTACTATGTTAATTTGCATGTCATCAATTAGATTTTCTGATTTTTTTGTTGTGATTACTACATTTAAACAATTTTTTTTATTACTGACTACACATCACTCCTATACTGGCTGGATAACCATCCACCTCCATAGCCTAGATGATTCACGCGGATGTGAGGGCAGCAGGTGGGTGGCAGTTCTGTCGTGTAAAGAGACTATGATTGACTTTTTAGGAATTAACACTTATGAAGTATAATTTATATAAGAAGATCTGTATCAGAAGGATATGAGGTGAGGTGATACAATTTTTCTTAAATAAACAGACCATGATCATTTAGCCCAGAATATATCAACAAAAATCAAGACACCAGCCATGAAAACCAACAATTTACGAATGACTTGGAGAAAATGTTTTTATATCTCACCTCATAAAGTTGCATGTTTTCACAATACCGGTTTCAAAAGTAAATTTTACTTCCATCTTCAGTTTGATATTTTCTCCAACTCATTCATAAATTGTAAATACCTCATAGTGTTACCTCCCACTTTGATCTTGATTAAATTTAATAATTTAGATGTTAATTTTAGGTAAGATGTTAAAATGACTCATTAATTTATTAATTAAGAACCTCATAATGTGTTTCCCAATTTTAACTTTGAATTAATAATTTTGTTTGTTACCTCTCTAGGTTCAATGACATCAGTGTTGCAATCAGAACAAAGTGTGTGCAGTATTCAATGCATTTTCTTTTGAATCATCCTGAATTACGCCGTGACATCACAGAAACACTGAAGATGAGACAGCACGACTCAGAAGAAAATGTTCGTTATGAAGTTGTGATGGCAATAGTTACAACAGCAAAGCGAGATTTTGAAGTTGTTTCAGATAGTGAGGATCTTCTTGAATTCGTCAAGGAGAGGACACTTGATAAAAAGGTTAATATTTTATTCAGTATTTGCCTCTACAGTGGAATTAATGGATTTTTGATCTTTTGACAGTTCTGGATTTTAGGATTGTGAGTTTATGCTTCACAAACGATATTCAACTTGAACAATAGTCGATTACTGCATGATCCTTTATCCTCCTGCCCATAATGCTTCAGCAAAATATATTGAAATGTTGCAAGTTCTAAAACTTGTTTTGTTTTTGGTTTTTTTTTAATTTTAAATCTTAGTATTTAATTAATTGTGAGTGTGTCAAATTATTATAGTTATTTAGTTTTTTAAGCTTCTTTTAAGCACAATTAATTGCTCATGAGATTCAGTACTGTGTTAAAATTTTTTCACAGCTGCCACGTTTAACAATAAAAATGTGGGTTCCAAAAATTTGCTAGCGAGGACTATGTCCCATTAATATAATAAATTTGGGAATTTTTACATTATGAGGTTTTTTTTAATAAGAATCAAATGAATCATGAATTCTTCTTACTTCATACATCTATGTTTTTTTAACAGAGAACTGCAGTATCGGAAAAGATGTTTTTTCCGATACTGCAGTTCTGTGTTAAAAAAAACATAGATGTATGAGGTAAGAAGAATTCACGATTCATTTGATTCTTACTATGTCCCTGTTGACATGTGGATAAATAAGATCCTGATAGGCATTCATGTAGATCTATAATTTGAACAATTTTTTTGTATATTCGTAAAATTGTGCTTCTTCTTCTTCCTTCCAAGTATTAGGCGAAGGCCTGGTTACGATCCTATAGAAAATTTTCCCTCCAGCATTTCATAGGACGGCCCAGTGATCCGTAAAATTGTGCTGTTTTATTTATTTATTTTGCCTGACGGAGTTAAGACCGTAAGGTCTTCTCTTTCACTTCACTTTATACATATAACAATTATGAATTATCTACATGTTGATTAATGATACATAATAGGTATAGGCTACACAATATAGAATTGACAAGGGAAAGAAAGAAACATAGTTATAATAGTAGTAATAATACTAATAATAATAATAGTAATAATAATAATAATAATAATGATGATGTTTTGTATATTAATGGCAAGATTTACTATATTTACATTACAAATTAGTTCTTCTGACATCAATGTTGTCAGTCCATCTATGAGTGACATTATTACACCTCTTCTCTAGACTCCAGCTGTAGCTGTCAGAAGTCCAAAGATATATTAATTTCACTGTAAAGTAAATAGTGTAGTTTCTATTTGCTGAGATAAGTCTACTGCCTGCCTATTTCTGTCCTTCATACTACTAGATTAGTTAGTAATTGAGCAGTGCAAGTGATTTTTAAGAATATTTGGAAATGTGTTTTTAAGGTAAGTTATATATTTTATATTTATATTTTTTATTGTAATTTATTTATATATATATATATATATAGTAATTTATTTATATATATATATATATATATATATAGTCTCTGCCACGTAATATCACAGCTCCAATCAGACACTCTAACTTCTGTGTATGTTCCAATGCCACCCTCTGCAATTTTCATGCTTTGGGTCTGCATTAGGTAGATAGATGGAATTAATATGATTTTTTTCTTTTTTCAATTTATGCATCACTTCAAAGGTCACATTAGATATGCTCCAATTTGGTATACTACTCTAACATGCACATAGGAGAACATAATATGAAGACAAGTAGAATATGGTTTGATTAATTGTAACATTTCATTACCAAAGAGAGATGCACAAATGGTGAATGGAGAAGACTTCATAACAGTGAGCTACATGATATTTATAGGAAACCAGTTATAATAAGAACAGTTAACTCTCATAGACTGCAATGGGCAAAACATGTGTCATGAATGGGGATTGAAAGAGGGGTATAGAAGCATCTTTTAGGAAAACCAGAGGAAAATGCCCAGATGGTAAATCAAGAATGAGATGGGAGAATAACATTAACCATGATTTGGGGGAAATAGATTATACAGTGGATGAGTGGAAAATATTAGCTGCAGATAGGGATGTACGGAGAGCTTACGTCCACATGGGCAAGAACCTACGGGTTCGATAGAGCCAAAGAGTTAGATAGCAACATTTCATTTCATCCTTACTTTTGGAGACAGACTCAGTTAACAGTTTGTTCTTTAAATTCACTTTTTTCACAAAAAGCATTTTTAATAAAAATTCTATTAGGTTCTCACCAACAGGCTCACACTTGTAGGAACATATGAAAAATATATACTGTATACAAATAATTGAGGACATCACCCTAACAAATTAATATGAAGATCTGAAATAAATGGGTTTTAAAGTTTGGTACACTACTTTGGTCCAAATTTATTCAATTGAAGGAAAATCTAGTACCTACTTTGATATACATCACTTTGCTTCTATCATTAATACAGAAAGACGTTTTAACAATGTAATATATTAAAATAATAGTCATTTCCTTTCTGCATACACCATTTTTTAGGGTGAACATATAATTTTAATGAAAATTTTATTATTTTACAAAATTTTCATAGAAAATAATGACTGGAATGAATGTTTAAGTGGGACACGCTTCATCTTCTTTTGGAGTGTGACAAGATGAGTTCACTTGCTACATACTTTCTTTTCCAAAAATATGAATTCGTTGATGTATTACCATATTAGAAACTAACAATCTCCCTGAAGGCTCCCAAAGGATTTGGTGTATTTGTGAATCTGAAAAAGAGACTTGTTGGGTTTTTCATGAGGTATGGAATCAGCATTCCTGACCATTCTTTCAAAATGGAAGTGTCCGATAGAACTGAATATGGTTGCATTTTTTTGACAAGATGAAATAATTTCATGATATTCTTTATCAGTTTCCATTGTCAAAATTTTTTGGATCTTAATACTGTATAAACCAAAATTTCGGTCACATTGTGAGTAGCTGTGGCCTTTAACTGGAAATATGTACAACATTTTGACATTGTGCACTTTTGAAAACCAAGAAATAAATATAATAGATTTAATATGTTTATTCTGGCCCCCAGCACCATCTGAAAAGGCATATCTTTGTTATGTACAAGATGTTTACACGCTAATTTCTTCTTTTGTTGTTTTCCATAGTTTCAGAATTATTATGGAATTGCAGCATTTTAACACAACTCACCTACATGTGTACAAGCACAAACTATTGTACGAACATCTAATCACCTGCAGGACTAGCGCAATGTGGTACACTTGTACTCTTTCTACAGTTGTGCCATCTAGGCAGTATGGATATAAACAAAATTTTAATACATTATAGAACAAGATTAGTACTTTATGAATATGCAATCGCCCTAAAAAGAGCGTATACCGCCCTAAGTTGTTAGGGTGACATCCTCAATTATTCTGAGTGCTGTGTAGTATTTCCACATAGCAACTAGCAGAACTGGCAGAGACTAGTCTTATTGCACTTCAATGCAAAGAGCATGACACAAGTGCACAAAACCCATGCTTATGCACACAATTCTCAGGCTATAATTTTGTGTATTTAAATTAATATTGGGAAGTAAACATTATGAGGTTATATCATTAATAGTGAGTGGAGAACATATTTTTATCGACTCACCTCATATGATTTCAAATTTCTTTGATACCGACGGTTTCAGACAATATCATGTCCCTCTTCAGTCATGGCTTCCACTGATGAAATTCTGTGATTGTTGATTTCTCTAATGACATCACCTCTTGTGTTGCCATCTTTCATTGGGATTATAAACTTTGTAATTCAATTTTTATCGATATTCCGATGGATAAAAATTTAATTACAAAGTTTATAATCCCAACGAAAGATAGCAGCACAAGAGGTGATGTCATTAGAGAAATCAACAATCACAGAATTTCATCAGTGGAAGTCATGACTGAAGAGGGACATGATATTGTCTGAAACCGTCGATATCAAAGAAATTTGAAATCATATGAGGTGAGCCGATAAAAATATGTTCTCCACTCACTATTTATAATTTTGTGTGTTTAGACCCTATCCACCATTGTATATATTTTGCATGTTTTTTTTAAATGTTAGACTAAGTCTCATGGTCTCCCTTTAAGTTATTCGTTCATCTTCATTACGTGTATCCAACCATAGCTGATGACACGAATCCATTGTATACTTATGCTATAAGTTGCAATGGGGCTGCATTTGAACAGCAGCTTATGTGGGCCTTCAAGGTGAGTGTCCATGAGGTTAAAAGAAAGAGATATAGGAAAGACAGAAATGAACCCTTTGGCCTCGAATACTCTAATACCATCAGGATCGAAGAAAATGAGAGGTCAAGCAAGGGAGACTGGATAGGAAAGTAAAAAGAGGGATCTGGTACTAGAAAAGGAAGAAATACCAGATCGGTTAAAGATAGAAGTAAGGAGCAAAACACAAGTCAGTGGAAGCAATGTTTTGATCAACTTGGGCATCTTGTGGTCGCCATTCACATATCCCCTAGATGGGGACCCCTGAGGGTTCCCTTTAAGTTATGGCACTGGTGGATACATGTCTTCTTCATCCATGCAAGTGTTAGGCCAAATGGCCTGTTATGATCTCAAAATGAGGAATTTTCCTTTCATTGCTTTTTGAGATTTTCCATAGTTTATGTGGATACACGTGAGTCTGGTAATCACAACAATAAATTAAAAATAAAAAGCTCAGATGCAGCCATATAGCACAAATATAATGGGTGCGGTCTCGATTACAAGATGAGGTGGTTTTGCATGTGTAGAAGTTATTCAATATTTTGTATATTTTTAAGTGGGTAGATAAATATCTTTATGCTAAACAACTGGCAGAGACAACAAGTAAAACAGGTAATGGTAGTTACCAACCAAATTAAAAATGGAATAAATTTTGCACTCATTCCTTTTTTTATACAATGCCACCAGGTTGCCTTTAATGACATTTCTGACATTCTACTGGTATTGGCAAAATTATAACCCGCTTGTGGAATTGATGCACCTAGAAAGCGAGTTATGTTACCATTATGATGTGGTGGTTTATAAATAATAAAGTAGCACCAGG
Organism: Diploptera punctata; assembly: GCA_030220185.1. Classification (NCBI taxonomy): domain Eukaryota; kingdom Metazoa; phylum Arthropoda; class Insecta; order Blattodea; family Blaberidae; genus Diploptera; species Diploptera punctata. The sequence goes on from JASPKZ010000007.1 coordinate 3,740,897, forward strand.
AGAGTTCTTAAACCTAAACATAACCTAAATTCCAGATCATGTCTAACCACAGGAATAATTTCCTTTAAGGAAATGATTTCTTTTGTCTGATTGGGAATCGAACCCAGGACCTCATGAACTGTAGCCAGAAACTCTGAGAATAAGAGCATGAGGCATGTCCACTTCCTAAAATAAATCTTCTCATCTGAACGTGTTTCATAGATTGTTCTCATTCTCAACTAAATTACAACTTACATTTGAAGAGAAAAATATACTTCAATGTTTTTATTATTAATTTCATACATCTCAATGATGGATAAATCATATTTAAAGAGAAAAATTATACGCTCAGACCGGGACTTGAACCCGGGACCCTTGGTTTTCTAGTTCAAGTGCTCTACCATTTGAGCTACCTTAGCAAGTACCGATCTAAACGCAAATCTTTCTCTATATACGTTGTAATTCCCGCCCACCAATTGCTTTGAAGCCTTTGCTTCTATCTTTGCAAATGGCGGCTCCTATATTAAGAAGACATATTTGGGAATTATACATTACATTATAAATGCCAGTACGGCTATTTTCGATGTTTTTATTATTAATTTCATACATCTCAATGATGGATAAATCATATTTAAAGAGAAAAATTATACGCTCAGACCGGGACTTGAACCCGGGACCCTTGGTTTTCTAGTCCAATTGCTCTACCATTTGAGCTACCTGAGCAAGTACCGATCTAAACGCAAATCTTTCTCTATATACGTTGTAATTCCCGCCCACCAAATGCTTTGAAGCCTTTGCTTCTATCTTTGCAAATGGCAGCTCCTATATTAAGAAGACATATTTGGGAATTATACATTACATTATAAATGCCAGTACGGCTATTTTCGATGTTTTTATTATTAATTTCATACATATCAATGATGGATAAATCATATTTAAGGAGAAAAATTATACGCTCAGACCGGGACTTGAACCCGGGACCCTTGGTTTTCTAGTCCAAGTGCTCTACCATTTGAGCTACCTGAGCAAGTACCGATCTAAACGCAAATTTTTCTCTATATACGTTGTAATTCCCACCCACAATGCTTTGAAGCCTTTGCTTCTATCTTTGCAAATGGCGGCTCCTATATTAAGAAGACATATTTGGGAATTATACATAGCTCAAATGGTAGAGCACTTGGACTAGAAAACCAAGGGTCCCCGGTTCAAGTCCCGGTCTGAGCGTATAATTTTTCTCTTTAAATATGAAAAATATACTTACTTATTTTAGAAATTCACACTATGAGGTATATTCATTTAGGTAATATACGTTCAGACTGGGGTTTGAACTCAGGACCTTTTACTTTCTATGCAAATGCTCTACCAACTGAACTATTTGAGACAGCTTTTGCATAGAAAGCATAAGGTCCTGGGTTCAAACTCCAGTCTGAGTGTATATTTTTTTCTTCAATTATAATTTATCCATCATTGAGATGTATGGAATGAATAATAAAAATGTAGATTACAACTGCTTGAATTGAGCTCCTGATGATGTCAGATCAATTCAAACATTAGGATTCTATTTTATTATCAGAATTGTAAGGAAGTAGTACTATGAGGTAATTTATTAAGAGATTGAATTAGAAATATATAGTACACCTCATGTTATATTTGAAGAGAAAAATTATATGCTCAGACTGGGTTTGGAGGCCAATGTATAATGAGCGTATAATTTTTCTCTTCAAATATAATTTTTCCTTCAATGAGAAATATGAAATTAATAATAAAAATATTGACACCTCATGTTTTCTCATCTAATGTTGATAAGAAAATGAGAATGAGAAAACAAAGTAAGAGGTGTGAAATATTATATCTGATTCAGTCTGTTTGTAGGATTCATTTTGAATTTGGGGATGATCTGAAATATATTCAGGTAAGATGATATATTTTATGAAGTGAAGTTAAAATTTCAAAATCAATTCTTCATGGGCTGGTGGTCAACATTTCTGACTACAGTTCATGAGGTCCTGGGTTCGATTCCTGGTCAAACCATAAGAATTTTTCCTTAAAGGGAATTATTCCTGTGGTTGCCCGTGGTCTGGAATTTAGGTTAAGAACTCTCCTGCCACTTCATTATCATATATCACCCATCATACCGAGGTAACGTAACTCCACCTTCCAGGTGCCCCAACCTAAGCAATGGATTACAGTTCTGCCCATGCCAGGGGAGAAAGCCAGAAATGTCATAAAAGACAACCTGGTGGCATTAGATAAAAACATTTCAATTTCTAATTTTATTGATTATCATAGTGTCATTTCCTTCTGTTTATTTTAAATTAATAAAGATAATAATATATTTATTATTTTAGGAAGTAACACTATGAGTTTTTTTAATAAACATCAACCCTTAATAGTGAGTGGAGAACATATTTTTAACGACTCACCTCAAATTATATGAGGTGAGTCTTTAAAAATATGTTCTCCACTCACTATTAATGATATAACCTCATAATGTTTACTTCCCAATATTAATTTAAATAAAACATTAACCCATTCGCTTCAGGTAAACATTTCTTTGTAAGATGTAGAAATTTTGTATCCACCGATAATGTTGAACTGAAAACATTGATTTTGAGGTACTGAAAGAGTAAATTATATTGTTTATTTTCAATCATTCAAAATGAACAAAAGATAATGATACTTGAGATCACAATAAGGGTGAAGGCCAAAACACATTTCTCCACTATTCATAAATGTTAACAAAAGATTACCGTGCCAAGGAATGTACGATGTGTTGTAAAATATATAATAGGCAGAGTTAAGCGAGTGTACCTCATCTTCTGAGTTGAAGGTCATTTAACAGCTGGTGAGTGTACCTCGTCTTCTGAGGCGAATGGGTTAAGAATCGGAAAATTAACCCTTCACAATTTTTAGTTAATTTAGTTAATTTTCCAATTCTTAATGTTTATAATAATATTACATTCTTCAAAATCAGCATGTTGAATTCCAAATGTAACTGTTACTGCATTGCCATTGCACTAAACGTGTACTGGTTCTGCGATGGTATGTGATATTTCTAGCAAAGTTGAAAGTGTTTCAGTGCTGTAATGATTATGATCCCCTGTTTTGTATCATACATTCATGGTACATACCAAATATGGATTTATGGATTTTTCTTAGGGTTTGTAAATCCTGGGTATGGTTTCCTTTAAAAGAGAAGTAAATCCTTGAGTTCCATGTTGTAGTTTTATGCCATGTGAAAGAACCTGAAGCCATGAAATGAGGCCTGTAATCAAAACAAATCAATCTTTTCATTCTCTGTTTTGAAGTGTGATATTAGAGACCTGATAGTTAAAGTGTGTTACTAAATATGATACTTAATAACACTGAATTGGAAGTATAAGTCTCACCTCATGAGGTGAAATTTCTCACCTGGGTAAGTTTCAGGATCCTTGGTGCCTCTTCTCAATTAGATTTCAAAACAAATCCTGGTGAGAAATTTCATCTTATGATACGAGACCACAATCCATTTGATAACAAATCCTTGTTATGATCTCCACATTATGGGGTACAAAATGTTCCAAAATTTGTCACCAAGGTCACATTGATTTAGTTTTAACAGCTTCTATTATTTTTCCTAATACCTTCCTATCAGAAATATTCTTCTTTTCTATAGGTGTATGCCTGTTTATTTATATACCTTATGTCAATGATGATTATATCTCATTCCATCTCTTGAGGGGTCTGTTGATTTCTCTTTTTCATCTAGGATGTAGGTTCTTCACTGCTTTAATAAGCTCATATCGTCAGCTCTGTCCACGTGGGCATTAATTTCCTTTTCCTTGTTGTAATAAATGTCTCAACATCTATGATATTGCATTCCACCCTCACATCCTGGTTCCTAACTCTATCAAGTCTTGTTTTGTTTACTATTGCTCTTAAAGTATTCATTTCGACTGTTCTCAAGAGTTCAGTTATATTAAGTCTAGTAATATTAAGAAACATGTTCTCAAAAATTCAATTTTCCAGTTATTAATACTAAAGAAACCTCTTAGTGTTACTTCCTAAAATATAATTTATATTAAGTCTAAGAAAAATTTTATTACCCCATCTCATATCTTCTTATTAGACTGGTTTTGGGACCTTCTTCAGTTCTATTGTCAGTATTTTCGTGACCATTGTTGTGTCGTCCTGAAGAGCTGCCCCTTGCTCCCTCTGCTGGTAGACTGAAGAACCTCAAAATCAAATCAGTCTACCAACAGAGGCAGACACAGGTGGCTCTTCAGGACGATGTAAGAAAGGCCTAAAAATATTGATGGTGGAACTGAAGAAGGTCCTGAAGCAAGTCTAAGAAGATTATGAGGTAATGTAATAAAATTTTACTTAAATAAATACCTCATAGTGTTAATTTCTAAAAAAAAAGTATTATAAGGCATACGCTATTAGAAGACATATCGGGCAGAGCTATCCATGGCTCGTGCATTTCGTCTAGCCTATCATAATCGAGCAGTGTTTTACAGTTGGCGCTAGGCGACTCCTAGCTGTAAATCTACGTTTGGCATTTTTCATTGCGTTCGGAAAAAATATTGATCATATCTCACTTTGAAGTGCACCACTGAATAGAGCATGAAATTACAAATCTGACTGTACAATGATCATTCTCGTGTGCCTTACACAGCTGGAGTTATGAGCATCTGTTGACACAAGTGCTGAGTTCACCAAAACAACACATACCAATTTGTTTTATTTTCATTCCTAATCGGCGTTACCCTGCTTTTGAGGCATACATATTAAAAATCAGTCTTCTTTATGAATTTTTTGTGATCAGACTACTGTATGCGAGCGAGAATTTTCCCTTAAGTGTTTAAGTGCTAGTTCTGTGTGGTAACTGAAAACGTTCAGCTTTCTACGAAACTGTATATATTTATTGTATTTTATGCTACATGCTACAGTGTTCAATAGTCTAAATAATGTCTCTTTCTAAACCAAGAACCAGTGTCGTAGGTGACAGGCCTAAAGGAAAAATTATTCAGTTGCAGGAACATGCTATGATTTTTAATGTGTACACTTATTTTAAAGAATTGTTGGAAGAAGTGTGTGCTAAGATAGAATTTTCTAAATGTCAAGAACTTACAGCTAGGGCATGTAAGTGTAAATGTGAGTACTGTGTCACATATTTTAAAACAGAAAAGCCAAATATAGAAATTGGTGTACCTATATTCAAATCCCCTAGTAAACACTCTAGGAAACAAAAAAAAAAGTATTTAGATGATTTTGAGAAAGACATACTTCACCGTACAATCTTTGAAATGTATGACAGAGGTGAATATCCCACAATTAAGAAACTGATTTATATTATGTCAGAGAAAATTCAATATGAGGGATCCACTACATCCTTGGGACTTACATTAAAAAACCTTGGTTTTAAATATAAAAGAACTAACGATGGTAAAAAATTTCTGTTAGAAAGAAGTGACATCTTTGGTTCAAGTATAAGATTTTTGCAAACTATGCATGAACTTGCGGTATCTTTACCTGAATAATGCAGGTATTTTTCATATAATTAATGACACATTAAATAAATATTTTAGGTATACTATATTTTCAGTTATTTAAATAATCAACACAATATATAAACAAACATATGAGATGAGCAGAATTAGACAGCAGTGTATTTTTTTATTATAACAATAACGGTAGGTCTACAAATACCTCACACGACATATCGTCTGTCTCTTTCCCTCTTACATACCGATAACTGACAATGGTGCATGAAGAGTGAAGCAGGATTGGCTTACTGCATATGTCTTCTAATAGCGTGCCTGGTCTAGTATGTTAAGTCTGTTAATAACATCTTTATTTAGCACTCAATCGTTAGATCTATAAGTAAGCATTAGGCAAAGTAAAGTTTTATAAATTCTAAATTTAGTGTAGCAAGAGATTGTGATTGAATTCTTAATAATGATAACTAGGAAATAACATGTTGTATTAGCAGCTCCAATTCTTTTCTGTATTTCATGTTACAAAACAAATTGTATGGATATAAATAGTAAGTTCATATCATCAGTACTTATTTTATTATAAGGTTAACTAAAATTAAATTAATTAAGACATTATGTCTGTACATTTTTACCCCTTATAGTTGTTTTTGTCGAACATATGTTTCAAGGCTTCTGAGCCCCATTGTATTTTAAAATGAAATAAAATAATTTTATGTTACAAAAATTCATTTTTAACAGTTTTGATAATATTTCTATTTAATCAATATCGACATTTAAGATTGCGACCTCGATGTTGGATTAAGAACATTATTAGGTGTAGCAGCTTAAATAATAGGTCTGTTCGACCTTTAAATTCTTACATGATCTGAGTTCAGACCGGCGTGAGCTTGACATTAATTGAGTCAGCATTAATTTAATAATTGAGTTTGTATTTTTTAAACATTCTTACCTCATATGGTAGGTTTGTCGGACATATGTTTCAAAGCTGTTGTCCCGTCATCAGCGATTTACGAACTGATTTTTTCTTTTCTTCATGTTGTCTGTCCTGGATCTGTGTTCCAAAGAACTTGGTAATAAGGCTCCTTTCTCTGGGAATTTCAAAGTTCATAATTTTCTCCTTGTTCTTCTGTATATAGATTTTTTTCCCATATCGTGAGTTCATTGGTATTTTCTAACTGTTTTAATAATTTTGTATTTAGATGTATTTTGTGTTTTTTTTGTCCAAACGTGAGCTGCTACTGCAGATTTTCTACTTCTCCTTTTTTTACATTTCTTATGTGTTCTTTAGTTCTAATGTTTAAATTTCTCTTTGTTTTCCCTAGGTATACTTTATCACAATCTGCACATTTTATTTGATATATTCCTGATTTTTTTATTTACTTCAATTTTTTTATTTTTGTTGGTTTTCTTAAGTTTTTTTAGGCTATAATCATTCTTTGGTGCATACGCCTGACAAAACTACCATATGTGGTAACAATGTTTAAAAAATACAAACTCAATTATTAAATTAAACCTCATAATGTTACTTCCTAATGATTTTAAAACAGCATTAATTTGTTTCTTTGTTTCAAATAATGTTGAAGAAAGTGGCGACTACACATTTAAAACTACATTTATGAAATTATTATTTTGTTGGCACATGTTTTGGAAATATGGTATTACTTTTATTTGTATTTTATCTCCAAAGTCTTAAAAACTTTCAGAATTATGTCAGGCCAGTTGTTATTTTTTGTATTGTAGTTGAATACATATTATAATAATATTAATATTTATTAATAAAAATAATTACATTGAATATAATAACTAACTGGCACTGTTAAACCCGGAGAATCACGGCTGTGCAAACATAAAATCTCCATACATTACTATCCTGAATTAACGTTTTCCATCATTTCTTGTATAATTTATCCCCCCTAAATTCATGTTATTTTCTCACATTCTTAACCTACTTATTTCAAATTTTCTCCTCTGGTTTTCCTACATATGGTTTTCATACCCGTCTTTCATTCCTCATGAATGCCAAATGTTTTTGCTCATTCCAGTCTATGAGATTTAATTATTTCTATTACATCTGATTTTCCATAAATATCATGTAGCTTTTTCCATTCATCTATCTGTTTGTCTTGCTTTGGTCCAAAAATTTTCCTAAAATTTTATTTTCAAAAAGTTATCTTTTTTTCTCTCTTAAAGTAAGATATCGTGTTTGCATCCATATAACTGGAAAAATTGCTGTTTTGTATATATTTTATATGACTTTTTTAAAGAATTTGAACCGACATGTTATCCTGTAATGCATAATAGCATATTTCCAGATTTGAGGCTTTGTTTAATTCCTTTTTTGTTCCTCATATCTATTTGCAATTATTGTTGCTAGATATTTGAAATCTCCTTCATCAAAATTTACCTGATTTATCATTAAGAATCCATTCCCATTTAATAATGTATTTCTATGTGTGACCGTATTATATTTAGTTTTATTGATATTGACTTCCAGACCAAGTTTCCAAGTGCTATTTAATGGAATTTAAGTGATATTTATGAAATAAAAATTATGTTGTTGCAAGGTTTCAAAGTGTTTTACAAATAAGTACAAGCCAGATTTTGATGACTTTGCATCTCTTTTCTTGATGATGGTAGGGCGATGCTCTGTGGAAAATAACGTGACTCACACCATCTTGAGTGAAATTAAACCACTTTTATGAGTCTTTTTTCTGCACTTTTAAAATTTTTTTCTCTGATAGAGATTTTTTTACATGTAATCAATCATTTCTAAGAAAAAATTCAAATTTTGTCATTTTTAGCAAATTTTGTTGGATTATTTTTATTATCAATGATTTGGTGTTAATGCATTTTACAAAAGAAGTGAACTAATATGCAATGATTTGATATCAATAATTTCAGATTCCATTGTTGACAGACAATAAATACATGTTTATAGCTAGCAGATATGATTTTAAATACTTTGAATACTGGTTTTAAATGTCCTGTTTAAAGGCCAGTTCTTGAATGTTTTAAAATCAAGTACTAAAATACATGAAAAGTTTAGGAAATCGAGCAAATTTTGCACTTAGATTGGAGTTTCTCAGGTAGCTCAGTGGTAGAATATTGGCCTAGAAAGCCAAAGGTTCTGGGTTCAAATCCCAGTCTGAGCAAATTTTTCTCTTCAAATATAATTTATCCTTCTGAGAGAAGTGTTAAATTAATAATAAAAACATCAATAGAAGCCCTACTGGCTTTATAAAGTAGTGTTTAAATTCCCAATAAATGTCTTCTTAAACAAGAAGCTGCCATTTGCTCATAGCATTCGACGATCAGGAATTAACAGCAAATAAGAGAAAAATTCGCATTTAGATTGGAGTTTCTCAGATAGCTCAGTGGTAGAGCATTGGCCTAGAAATCCAAAGGTTCTGGGTTCAAACCCCAGTCTGAGCATATCATTTTTCTCTTCAAATAGAATCATATGTTCATTCAGCATTGATGGATTTTTATTAGACTTGCAAGGACGATGCATGGGAATTCCAAGTAAGATTTTTACAATGCCATATAACGATAAACAAATAATAAAAATCAGTTGTTATGGCTGTGAGAAAAATGAAGCTTTTATTCTTGTGATTTTTATGTTATTCTTTTTGCAATTCACTTGCTTTTTTTTTGAAATGCTGTGACTAAGGTCACTGTTGCATTTGCTATCAATAAAAAATCAGTATCTTTACGAGCTGCCATTTTCATGCTGAGTGACAAAGGGATTTGGGATCTGGAATCTTTGCAGCTGGCAGTGTAATGTTTCAAGGATGAATCATGGTACACAAGGGCTACCAAAATTTAGAAAAAAAAAAGTTTTCCTTCGTGTTAAAACTATTCATACGAATAAACATAAAGTTAAAAAGTACAGGGTTATCTTAACAGATAGTGTGAAAGCCAGTCTGTGTGAAACATGAGAATTCTCATATTCGGTATACCATGGTAAGGGCACGCACCCCATATATTCTCATGAGCATCCACATTATGTTAAAAACAGAGTAATATGAAATGTGAACAGTTTGAATATTCAATGTTGATATTATTCGTTTTTAAACTTCTTAATGATGGACAAATTATATTTGAAAAGAAAATTATACGCCTAGACTGGGGTTTGAACCCAGGACCTTTGACTCTCTACGTCAATGCTCTAACCAAGTGAGCTACCTAGGCCTCCAATCTAAACGTGTATTTTTCTCTTATACATAGTTAATTCCCTATCCCCAAATGCTACTAGCCATTGCTATGATTTCTGCAAATGGCGGCTTCTTTATTAAGAATTCAAACATTACTTATAAAGCCAGTAGTGCTTCTTTCAATGTTGATATTATTTGTTTTTAAACATCTTAATGATGGACAAATTATATTTGATACACCTAGATTGGGGTTTGAACCCAAATTAAGGTTGCCAAGTACACTGGCTCAGTCAGTATTATCTCCAATTCCACCAGGGTAGAAGAGTGCAATGTCCTCCACCATCCGAAGAAAAACTCTTTATGTCAGTGCTCTATCAAAGTGAGCTACCTAGGCCTGCAATCTTAACTATGTATTAGAGAAAAATACACGTTTAGATTGGAGGCCTAGGTAGGTCACTTGGTTAGAGTCATTGACATAGAGAGTCAAAGGTCCTGGGTTCAAACCCCCAGTCTAGGCGCATATTTTTCTTTTCAAATATAGTTTGAATATTCACCCAACAAACAAATGATTCTCTTGTCGATCGTTTTAAATATTTTAATTCACTGCATACTGCTTTATTTATAGTGTGTAGTGTGGAGATTAACTTGTTGAGAATAAAATATAGCTGGTATGTTGTATGTATTTCCATTGATTTATAAATTTATTTATTTTCATTTCATTTATGTTCAGTGTATGTAAAAGTTAAAATAAGGAATCCATAGAGAAAATGTTTTAATCATCATTAAATGTTAAAGTGTAAGGAGATAGATAAATAAAGACAATTTTTAAGTCATTCTTTTTTTTCTTCTTAGTTAATTTTTAACTAATCTTAAACTCATTAAGTCATGATTTTAAGGTAATTTTTTAGTATTCTTTAAAGTTGTCAAAATTTGGACTCTACTAAAAGTTTTGCAATTCTGGTGTTAGTTTAAATATCTCAATTTGTCTATAAAATTTAACTTTTATAGGAATTAATCACTATGAGGTTTAATTTATTGTGAAATTAAATGTTTCTTACCTCTCCTCATATAAATTTTCTAAGTTGATTGCGATTTTGAGACTATAACAGTCTCATCCTCAGAACTATGTTGGCGACTGGTGTTATGTCGATCGGAAGAAACTCTTCTTCTTCTTCCCTCTGTAGGTGGACCGATGAACTTCTGGATCAGGTCAAAATTTGCAGGAATTTCGAAGTTCATAAGTTTTCCTTTGTTTTTCTGAATGTGGATCTTTTCCCAATTGTCTATAAAACCTCTACTGTCAATCCTTCAACAACAACAAAAAATTAACAGTAAAGAAAATAGATTTTTTTGCAGTTAACAATGACAATTATTGTCATATCATATTCATCTATATGACATATTTTTTTCTTTTTTTTAGTTAGAATGTTTGAATAGCAAAATCTGGGATTCATTTTTTATGCATGAAAAATTGTTTGACACTAAACTCAAACATACTTATGGATTCACTTATCACCAGCAAATTCCAAATCATATATTAATGGTCTTAAAATAATCTTAGACTTCTATTACAAGTTACTTCATTACTTTTTTATTTGTGTTGTCCAGATATCATCATGTCCTTATATTTTTTTACTAATATCTCTATCATCTTGACATTTATCTTAAATTTAAGATTCCATATGGCATTCGGAACTAGCAGCCAAATAAATGGATTTTCATTGGCCAGCAAACACTGGTAGCAAATTTATATACTTTGTAACTGTTAGATCTCATATTGAAATCTTAGTTTAAGAACAATAAAAACAAATCTGGAGATGGATGCAACAAAATGGCAGAAATATTTGTAATAAATATGTAGATGTAGAAATGTAGGACAACTATAATGAAAAAAGTTAACACTGGTGATCTTGTTACAAATGAGGTTGATAGCTACCAGAAATTGTGTAATATACACACCTAAGGACACATGGAAGAAAAATATAATACTTTAAATATTTTTATTCATCATGTAGGTGATGGTATGTTATTCAACAACACCCATTAATAACTCAGATCATTAATGATGCAATTCACTCGGTTAATGAAAGAGCCAGACAGTTTTGCTCTGAGAACTCTTATTTCAGGTCTGAGGTTCTTTTATATTCCATTTTTCTTCATTACAAGACCCACTGCTTTATTTCCCTTCCATAGGAAGATATACTCATTATTTTTATCTCCTGAAAAATCCATGAATCTCAGCCAGGTTTGTATCTGTGATCCTTGTTACCAAGGCCAAGCATAGGAGTTTGTTTTCATCTTACTTCATAGAAGATAAATTATGTTTGAAGAGAAAAATTTTCGCCTAGACCGAGACTCGAACCCTGGACATTTGGCTTGCCGGGCCAAATGCTCTACCAACTGAGCTACCGAGGCGAGTTACGATATAGATGCAAATTTTTCTCTTATATACGTTGTAATTCCCTCTCGCCAAATGCTTTTGAAACCATTGTTTCTATCTTTGCAAATGGCGGCTTCTTAGTTAAGAAGACATTTATTGGGAATTTAACATTACTTTATAAAGCTAGTAAGGCTTCTAATGATGTTTTTATTATTGATTTAACATTTCTCACTGAAAGATAAATTATATTTGAAGAGAAAAATTTTCGCCTAGACCGAGACTCGAACCCTGGACCTTTGGCTTGCCGGGCCTAATGCTCTACCAACTGAGCTACCGAGGCGAGTTACGATATAGATGCAAATTTTTCTCTTATATACGTTGTAATTCCCTCTCGCCAAATGCTTTTGAAACCATTGTTTCTATCTTTGCAAATGGTGGCTTCTTAGTTAAGAAGACATTTATTGGGAATTTAACATTACTTTATAAAGCTAGTAAGGCTTCTAATGATGTTTTTATTATTGATTTAACATTTCTCACTGAAAGATAAATTATATTTGAAGAGAAAAATTTTTGCCTAGACCGAGACTCGAACCCTGGACCTTTGGCTTGCCGGGCCAAATGCTCTACCAACTGAGCTACCGAGGCGAGCATTTGGCCCGGCAAGCCAAAGGTCCAGGGTTTGAGTCTCGGTCTAGGCGAACATTTGTCTCTTCAAATATAATTTATCTCTCAGTGAGAAATGTTAAATCAATAATAAAAACATCATTAGAAGCCTTACTAGCTTTATAAAGTAATGCTATAATTCCCAATAAATGTCTTCTTAACTAAGAAGCCGCCATTTGCAAAGATAGAAACAATGGTTTCAAAAGCATTTGGCAAGAGGGAATTACAACGTATATAAGAGAAAAATTTGCATATATATCGTAACTCGCCTCGGTAGCTCGGTTGGTAGAGCATTTGGCCCGGCAAGCCAAAGGTCCAGGGTTCGAGTCTCGGTCTAGGCGAAAATTTTTCTCTTCAAATATAATTTATCTTTCAGTGAGAAATGTTAAATCAATAATAAAAACATCATTAGAAGCCTTACTAGCTTTATAAAGTAATGTTAAATTCCCAATAAATATCTTCTTAAGTAAGAAGCCGCCATTTGCAAAGATAGAAACAATGGTTTCAAAAGCATTTGACGAGAGGGAATTACAACGTATATAAGAGAAAAATTTGCATCTATATCGTAATTTGCCTTGGTAGCTCAGTTGGTAGAGCATTTGGCCCGGCAAGCCAAAGGTCCAGGGTTCGAGTCTCGGTCTAGGCGAAAATTTTTCTCTTCAAATATAATTTATCTTTCAGTGAGAAATGTTAAATCAATAATAAAAACATCATTACTTCATAGAAGTTTAAAACAGACTCGTCTTATTTAATAAGAAGAACCTCATAATGTTATTTCCTATTGTAATTTTATAAGATTTAATACGTTCATTTGCCATTAACCTAGCCTAGCCAATACTGGTGTATTAAAATTCAAAATATTTTAGATCCAAAATGGACAGGAACATAAGCAAAGATGACCTAAATATATTATCTACGTGAGTGATTTGAAAAGTTATTGGAATGAAAAACAAAATAACAACTGACCTCATTCAAACTATCATTTTTCAATGTAGTCTCTCTGTAATCTCTCTGGAAAAATTTTATACATTGCCAATTTACTCTTGATGGGTATATATTCCAAATTAATTATTTAGTTACAACACTTGGCCCATTGATGTTCCAATGCCTTTATTCCATCTTAAAATTAGATTCCTCCAGTTACATTACTTGTCAACTTCTATTATTAATTCTTCGTTTGAAGAGAATCTCCTCCACCAAGGAATATTTCTAGCTTAGGGAAGTGATGAAAGTTTGATGAGGAATAAGGCAGGTGTGGCAACAAATTACAATCAATTCTGGGATGATGACACATCTTGGCCGACTACTATAAGGATTATTTTCTAAGCTTCTTCTTCGATGTTACTACAATCATTGTAGTCTGACCTTGACCTCTTTTTAACAGCCATCCATTCACTCAATCACTTGTTTTTGATTTCCAGTTCTTGATTCCAGCCTGTTTTAGATCTTCCTTATGTCATTCCAAGCATCTCAATCTAGGTATACCAATCCTTCTCTTACTGTCAAGTTTAGAGTTTAAAACTTTTTAGGTATTCAATCAGTATTCATCCTACAGGCATGGCCCAGCAATTCAATTCTTCTACATTCAATATCCATGATGATGTCAATGTCTTTGTACAGTCTCTGAAGTTATACATTTGTTCTTATTCGCCTTGCCGTCCATTGTCATCAAAGTGGTCCATAAATCTTTCTTAAAAATTTTCCTTTCCCGGGTAGATAATGCAGAGGCCCCTCTTCCTGAGAGTGTCCAGACTTAACTTCCATAGGTTACAATGGGTTTTATGATGGTTTTGTTTAATCTGTTACTTTCTTAGATATGTACCTTGGCTTTATAACATTATCAAGAGCTCTTAAGCATCTATTACTAGCAGCTATTTTTTCCTTTATATCTATTTATATATCATTATTACCTGATACCAAATATTTAAATATTTAAAACTGGATACTTGTTCATAGCTCAAACCATTTAAAACAATGTTATTTATTTTCTAAGCTATTCCATCTAAATTTAAGCTCCTAATTCCATTAGACAACGGTTAAATACAAAGGAGCAGAGTTCCCCAGTGTGTTCTGAAAATCAGCATTAATTTAATTTGTTTTCATGCCTTTCTTTAAGAAGTATTTTATCACTACTCGAATCTTGGTGTTTTCCATCTTCACAAATCACTACATGGGAACAACAATAGAGAAGTGTGCATCCAAATCACTGATATGTCACATGTTTACTCAAGAAGGATGACTAATTATTATGCCAGAATTGGGTTGCGTTAATGTGAACTCTGTTGGAGATTATGAGAACTTTTCAATCCATCCTCATAAATCTTCATGGAATTATCTAATAAAGAAATTGTTTTTGAAGTATCGTAAGAACATCATGATCATCCTCCTCTTATCATGTCCTCCTTTCGGTAGGTTGATTCCAAATATGTCTCCAACCATCTCTATCTTCCCATGCTTTCCTTCTTTTTAGTTCTTCCCAGGCATATTCTTTTTTTTTTGTAAACTTTTCTTCACTTGGTTAATCTATCTTTCTCATGTTAATTTTTCCTTGTATCTTGAGATTTAACAGTCTTTGTGGTAGTCTTTCCTTTCCATTCTTTTTTAATCTCCAAATCATTTTAGTCCATTTTTTTTCTGCCTTGTTAATTTTTCTGCATTTAATATCTCCCTGATTTTGTCGTTCCTTATTCTATCTCTCCTTGTTTTATGTACCGTTCCATGTAAGAATTTCATTTCTGTAGCTCAATTCCTTCCTTGTATATGTCCAAGTCTCAGCTACATATGTTAGAACTGGTTTGAAAAAATGTATACGTTGCCATTTTACTCTTGATGGGTATATCTTTATTCCAGATTAATTGTTTAGTTAAATTATAGACTTTTAAACTTTTTGCTGATTTCAGTCTGTATTTTGCCATTTGCATTTATCACTGTTTCTAAATATCTAAATTTTTCAACTTTTTGTAGATTTTTGCCTGATAACTTAATATTCCAATCATCATTCAGTAAATTTTAAATTATTGTCACAACTCTAAATTATGTAATAGATTTGTACTATTATCTCAAATTTTTAATTGTAGATGATGCTCTTTGTTTGTCTTTAGTTCCTTGATAATTTATAACAAGTCTTTACCGAGGAAAGAATTTACATGTTAACTTTTTAGGAATCAACATTATGAGTTTTTGATTTTGATATGTGCACATTCAGTGACCTGGCAGAAATTTCTTGGATTTATCAATAAAACACATTGATAATAAGTTTGAGTTTGGTATCTTTCACAAACCATCTCATACTGATACCACTATCCATAGTTCTTCTCTTCACCCATATACTCATAAGATGGCAGCCTTTAATAGTTACATTCATAGACTTTTAAATATCCCTCTTTCACCCTTGGAATATAATAATGAATTGAATATTATTAAACAATTGGCTGTTAATAATGGCTACGACCCTGAAATTATAGAATGTTTAATTAAGAAGTTCATTACAAAAAAGCAATTAACAAAGTTTTTCCTTTACCCAAAGAAAACATAAAGAAATATGTCGTAATGTCATACATAGGCCCACTTTCAAATAAAATATCTAAACACTTTAAAAAGTTGAACATTAATGTGGCATTTAAAACTAATAAAACTCTACAAAATATAATAAAAAACAATAAAACCAAAACAAAAAAAGAAAAATTATCAGGTGTATATAAATTGAAGTGTGGCACATGTGACAATGTCTATATAGGACAAACTGGTAGACCTTTTATCTCTCGGATAAAGGAACACATGAGACCATATAACAGAAATTTAATAATAATAAGTAGAATTGCGCACAAATGTGCATTAAAATACTCTCTTGCTGTAAGCGTTTAAGCTTTTTGTCCTTTTCGTACACAGTTCTAAATGGTATTGGCTGCATTTACATCCACACAGAGAACACACACAATATTCGTCCGCTTGGTGAAATCCTGGTTTTTTGCATATCTCGTGATGAAAGCCATGTATAGAGAATCGAGTAAGTACATGCCGCTGTGGTTGGTCAGGGTTCGCCCACGTTCGATTTATCATTGCTTCTGTGGCGTAGAAGTCCAAATCAATCTCGCTTCTTTTCCTCACTCTTTCCGCTAGAAGCTCGTCATAATGAATTGTTGCCGGTAGCTGTAGCGATATCCTTAGCTCTTCTATTAGAAATGGTTCCCGTGCCAGTTCATATACAAGTCGAGATGGAGTATTTTTTGATACACCGAGAACTCTTTTTAGGAAAGTGGCTTTTACTTTTTCAAGTTGCTTTAGATCTTTTTTCTTTAGGTATTTCCATATTATTTGCAGGCCATAGACGAGTATTGGAATAATCTTTGCGGTGAATAGCTGTTTTGCTGTATCTAGTGACAGTCTGTTTATGTATTTTATGTCGTTGATGCCTCTTATGGCTGCAATAGCTTTTTCAGTTATATGTTTGCTGAAACATGTGCCCGTTGTTTGGAAGGTTACTCCAAGATATTTGTAATGATTTGTTGTTTTAGTGGATCTTGTCCATAGTACACCATTTCGTGTGTTGAGACTCTTCCTCCCTTTCTGAAGACCATCTGCATTGTCTTGTTTTTATTTATGTGGAGCCCGTTTTCTTCTGTCCATGTTATGAGGGTGTTGAAACTTTCCTGTAGATCTCTGTGCTTTGTCGCGCATAGGACCATATCATCTGCGTACATGTATATGGTAGCTTTACTGTTTGCCATCTTTAAAGCATGTGCGATGTCTGCAGTTGTGATGTTGAATAGCAGAGGACTTATTGGGTCGCCTTGGAGAACTCCATTTGTTTGTATTATAGGAGCCGATGTCGTTACGTTATCGTTTATGGTCACTTTATTTACTGCCATAATACATCTGATGATGCGTGACAAATAGTTGTCTCCACTTATCCTTTCGAGCTTCTTCATTATTTAGAAAATTCAAAATATGCTAACCACCTATTCCAATTTAATCATTGTTTCGATCCAAATTTTGAAATTTTACATATTTGTGATAAGGGTAAGAAGTTAGATCTTTTGGAGGCTGTAGAAATTAATAAATTTAAAAGTAGTAAAAAACTGTTAAATTCTCAACTTGATTTGAATGAATCCCCTTTGTTAAATTAAAAAATTTAAATAAATATTGTTGTATTGTTGCTTAGATCAGTTGGAACACAATTCATAATTTGTTAACATGTCTGAAGAAGGTACAGTGTACCGAAACAGCTGTCACTGAATTATATAATAGATATGAAAATCAAATAAAACTACGTTTTATTTTTATTTAATTAAGAAATTGGCTTGTTTAATCTATCTTAAATAAATTTACATGTTTGTATTTTGATTTTTAAAGTGGTTATGTAATTGTAATAAACAATTTACTTCACAGTTCAAAATTCGTAAAGAAGCCATGTCGGGATTGGCAATGATCTACAGGAAGCACCTGAATGATGCTGATGTACCACAAGCGACGAAAAAAGCAGTAACTTGGATCAAAGATAAGATTCTCCATGGATATTATATGATCGGTATGGAAGACAGGTAATTACTATTTCCTTCAATTTTCACTGAAGTTTATTTGATAAAAACATAACTGCTGAAAACCAGGAATTACTTACAAATACAAAACTTTTATAGAACAATTATTAAAGATAAACTTACATTTTACAAAATTCAAATTTCGTACAGCAGCTTATTAAAAATGAATGCAGCACTACTTAGAAAATTTAAGAATAAACTGGTCCTTAGATGTCCATGCCTCTAATATACAGTGTGTCTGGGTTAAGGTTTGGCATTTTGCAAGAGTATATATTTTAATGTAAGGCATACTGAAAAACTGACACTGTCTGATGGAGAAAATAATGCCATTTATGATACATTGAAACAATTTTTGATATGTTCACATTCAGTGGCTTGGCAGATGTCTGACCTATACTGAATCTCCATCCAGGTATTAGCAACTTTTGTGGTGTGACATTGTTCAATCTCTCATTGCAAATTATCTAGGTTCTGCACTTGTGTCCATAGGTGTTCTGTAAATTTGGTCCTTCACAAGGCCCCATAGCAAAGGTTCCAATGGGGTCATGTCTGGTGAATTTTATCTTGGCTAGAATGTAGTTCCTAGATATAATTTTTTATTTGTATATGTGTTGGTTGGTTGGTTGGTTGGTATCTAATGTCGAGCACTTGATAATGAAATCATTTTGTATATGTGTTGCTATGCAATATTTAAAAAAAATGTATTTTATGATATTTATGTTAAAATGTTTAGCTTTGCAATATTTAAAAAAAAATGTATTCTGTGTGTCATTGGACAAATCCCAGAGGACCAGAAGAACGGAAGAAATAAAAAATAATTATTCTTTAATCTTACTTCAAAATGAATACCAAAATATTTCATATTTGAAGAGAGAAATTATACACCCAGACTGAGACTTGAACCCAGGACCTTTGGCTTTCTGGGCCAATGTACTACCAACTGAGGTACCGTGCTGAGTTACAATCTAGACACAAATTTTTCTCTTATATACGTTGTAAATTCCCGCACATCACATGCTATGAAACCTTTGTTTCTATCTTTGCAAATGGCGGCTTCTGTATTAAGAATACATTTATTTGGGAATTTTTATATTACATTATGAAGCCAGTAGAGCTTCTTTCGATGTTTTAATTTTTCATTTCATACATCTCATGATGGATAAATCATATTTGAAGATAAAATTTATATGCCCAGACTGAGACTCGAACCCAGGACCTTTGGCTTTCCGGGCCAATAATGAATAATAAAAACATTGAAAGAAGCCATACTGTCTTTATAATGTAATATAAAAATTCCCAAATAAATGTCTTCTTAATAAAGAAGCTGCTATTTGCAAAGATAGAAGCAAAGTTTTCATGGCATTTGGTGTGCAGGAATTTACAACGTATATAAGAGAAAAAATTGCGTTTAGATTGTAACTTACCCCAGTAGCTCAGTCGGTAGAGCATTGGCCTGGAAAGCCAAAGGTCCTGGGTCCGAGTCTCAGTCTGGGCATATAATTTTTGTCTTCAAATTTGATTTATCCATCATTGAGATGTATGAAATGAATAATAAAAACACCAAAATATTTATTAATATTTCCTCAGATTACTGCACCATTTTAAGTATAAATGCAATATAAATTTATTATTTTGGCTGTAGAAATTGAATTGCATCACTAGCAGCATTAGACAATTTTATAAATTATATATTTTATTATAATAGGGCAATTTTATAAAATATGTATTTTATTATAATAAATGTAATCTTCAATTATAGGCTGTTAGTAGAAAGACTGTTAAATACATGTTTGGTACCATTCCAACTTCCTGCAGAAGAACGTATGAAGAAATTATACCATTTATTGGGTACAATAGATGAAAATGCTACTAAAGCTTTCATCGAACTTCAAAAACATCAGCTAGCGTAAGTATACATACTTTGAAACAAAATACTTATAAGCGTTACTAAATTGCATCACAGTTTGAAAACATAATTGAAAATAAGTTTGCGAAGGTTTCAAGATTAATCAGTAGAATTAAATTATGAAAGGTATTAAGTTTTTTGAGTCTGTACTATCTTACCTCAATATAATGTTGACTTGTTCTCGAACATGTTTTGATTAAAAGACTAATCGAAACATGTTCGAGAGCAAATCAACATTAAATTGAGGTAAGATAATACAGACTCAAAAAACTTAATTAAAAGAACCTCAAAATATTACTTCATAAAATAAAACATTATGAAAGGTATTTTTAAATTATATTGTTAATGGGTTGAGAAAGATAGTAGAATTTCTCTGATGTGATAACCCAAAGTTTTTTCTTGAACAATTTGTAACTAGAAACAATTGATTGAATAACTTTGATGCATTTATTACAATACATTATTGGGTGTTTCACTTAGAAATAGTTTGGTTAAAAATCAGTTAAGCCTCTTTTCCTCCAAACAAAAATAAAATCAGTTTGTCTGAGGATGATAACCACTAGTCCACTGGACCTGACAACTCAAAGTATAACCCTGCCCTGAATATCTTGTGGTGCTAGGGAGGAAAACATTAATGGAAATAAAAATGAGTAATTCATTTAAAAAGACCAAGATATTGATATTAAAGAGAGATAGAGACCAATTAAAGAAAGTTAAGATGTATGGAAAGGAATTATAAAGGGAAAATGAAAATAGAAATTTAAACAAAAAAGATTACATGAATACACCACCCTGCAATATAATTCCAAAAAAGATGAAAAATTCAAGAAAATTACTTACCAGAAGTTCATAACAAATTAAAAAGAAAGTAATATAACATTAGCTCCGATTAATAAATTCAGCCTGAGTAATCTTCCGGTAACTAATGAAATAGAACACTCCAGGTAATAAAAATCTGGAATTTATAAAATTAATTGCAAATATTGCAATAAAGTATATATAGGAAAAACAAAAAGGAATTTGGACACTTGCACAAATGAACACTTCAGAAATGTAAAAAATGGAGAAATTGAAAAATCGGCTATAGCAGCACATAGTTTGTTAGAGAATCATAGAATTGAAAAATAAGTTAAACTTTTGAAACGTCTATCTAAGCCTTTAGAATTAACAGTTTGTGAAAAGATACACATTTAGAAAAACCATGTTAGATCCATGAATTTTGAATTTCCGGATAAAAAAAATGATTACAAAGTTCTTCAAATCAACTCTAGATGGCAGTTTAGAAGATGACCGGCAGTTTGTTAGAGAATCATAGAATTGAAAAATAAGTTAAACTTTTCAAACGTCTATCTAAGCCTTTAGAATTAACAGTTTGTGAAAAGATACACATTTAGAAAAACCATGTTAGATCCATGAATTTTGAATTTCCGGATAAAAAAAAATGATTACAAAGTTCTTCAAATCAACTCTAGATGGCAGTTTAGAATATGACCGGCATGATGAAGAATCGACAGTCGTGACAACAGCTGATGGGAGTGATGGCTCTCGATACCGCGGTTTTGTGTTAAAGAATGTAGATGTATGAGGGTAAGAATATACACGATTCAGTATTGATTTTTATAAGGGAAAATGAGTTTTGCTCCCCAGAAGTCAAATTACCAGTAATGGCAAACTGTGAGAAGAAGAAATAAGATAAATAATTGAAATTGTGCACATATGTACCATGTGTGGTATATGTGGTATGGATTTTTAAAGGTGTGCAAATTCTGAATATGGCTTTTTCCTTTTGAAGAGAAGTAAAGTATCTGAGGAAATTTGTCTGCCCTTTTCATGTACAGATTTGAATTCTAACACTATGATCTTAGTAGGTATAGGGCGTCGGTAAATAAAAAAACTACTAATGCAGTTCTAATTACCACTATGTTATTTTCAGCTGAATATAACTCTCACAACAAATCATACCATTCTCCAACATGCGATAAGCCTAATCAGTCAACACGTTCACATGTGCCAATTACAGAGTTGGATGATTATTGTGCCAATTATAGGGGTGACATGTGATCAGCTTGTTGGGTCCCCAAGCTAGCTATGTGGATTCCTTTAAAGTCTTTAATATAGAAGTCATTCAATGTGTATTTGTGAATGGTGATTCATTGCATTGGCTGTGGGACCAAGAGAGTAAGGTAAAGGGAGGATTTGTGCTTGAATAGAAATGTAGCCTGAATTAGCTCAGTGGTCAGAGCATCAGAGTTGGCTGCTGTGGACAAGTGGTTGTGCTCCTTGCCTCTGGTTCCAAGGGTCATGGGTTCAAACCCAGCTGCAATTGATAGATTTTTAGGGGGAAAAATCCAAGGAGCAAGTCCTCCGGGAGGAACTTTAAAGTTATGAGACCCGAGCCTGAAGATTTTCAGGCTCATAAAAGATCCTTAAACCTGAACAAAGAGGTCTCTAAGCAAAATTTACCGATCTTAAACATCCTAGGAATACCTTAGTTGCCTGCTAGATGTCTCATTGAGTCAGTGTGTTGACCGCATGCCACTCATGACGTCTTTGGGCAAATAAGGTAACTAAAATGAACTTGGTCTATTAACTCCTGACAAAGGGGAGGCTATGGCTCAACAATGGGCTACACTATTAATCACACAATCAGAGCATCAACACGTAAAGCTGAAGGTTTGGGGTTTGATTCCTGTGTCAGGCAAAATTGTTTCTTTTTTACCTTTGTTACAACAATAAGTTGTGTACATTAATTTACTTATTTAAATCATACTAATAGCTTTAGCTTCTTAACATTAATTTATTAAATGCTAAATGTCTGTCATATGATTACTACTACTGTCTCTTAATAATTCCTAATAATAATTGTAAAGAATGTTTATTATTTTTATTTGTAGTGTGAGACGTAGTGTGTCAGAATGGCTGGAACTTCATCGACGTCCACAATCTGCAGATCGTGATAAGGAAATGGCAGGACGAATCACTATATTATCTCGATTTCTACCCGAACCTGTTAAAGCACAGGAATTTCTTACAAAATTCTCTGTGCATCTTCAAAGAGATCCAACATTGTTACAAGGCATGGAAACTATTGTTAGGCCTGACATCAGTTGTAAGGAATGTGCAGACACAACGGTAATGTATCATTATAGTATTTATTATTATTATTATTATTATATTTATCATCAGTGATGCAGATCATTGTTATTTTTAAGAAAAACAATGTTATCCTTTTCTTCATCTAGTCTTGTATTACTGTTCTGGGACTCGAAGTTTTAGATAAAAGCCACCATCTATCTCAGTCATTCCATGTCTCCTTTTCCATAATTTCTATCCATTCAACTCCTCTTTTCTTGACATCCTTAACTTGTTTTTCCCATCTGTATCTTGGCCATATAGAAACATAAGATAACTTACTACAGCCATTATTGTAAAACATTTCTGTTCGATCAGAAGAGATGTGTGAAAGTCCTTATACACTAGTTGTCACATTAGTCTGATAGTTAGAATGTTCATTCCTGAATTCAAATTTCAGAGGTTCAGGCTGATTACTGGATTTTTTTCAGGGCCTAAGATCCTGATTATATAGCTTCCTTCAGAAAGGAAGCAACCTATTGGTCATCCATCCATCCATCCATAGTAATTCTGCCTGAGGGCAGGTCTTTCACTGCAATCATATCATTTTCATGCTATGCTTTGCAGCTTTACTAGGGAATTATAGGTGTGGTAGCTTCCCGTTGCTTTCCACACCAATGAAGGATGATGATGATGATGATGATGATGGCTGGACGGACCGTTGGGCCCTAAACTTCCTGACATTTGTCTTACAGGTGAGGAAAAACCCCGAAAAAAACTCGCCCAGAAGTCTGTCCTGAGTGGGAATAGAACCCGAGCCCACTGCATGACAAGGCCGCATGCTACCTTGAGACCACAGCAGTGGACCCATTTGTCATATATCATAAATTTACTGCAGATAATTAAGAAACATTAATGGTCTAATGGGTAAGAACGCAGAAGTAAATTGTGCTGGAAAATGTATAGAAAAATAAATGAAAGTTAAAAATTAAAATGTACCTATTGGTACAAAGTTGAGGACGACGGCACCTACCAACAGGTACATTTTAATTTTTAACTTTCATCATATGACTTCACCTCAACGGAATTTGATATGAATTTTACTAGTATTGAGGAAAATAAATGCCTGAAATAATTAGAGAAATTTGTTGGTCTTTTATTGGATGGCTTCAAATTTTGATTTTCTAATAAACATTGATATTAAAAGAACATTAGAATTAAATGAATCGTGATTTCTTCTTACCTCATACTTCTGTTTTTTTAAACACAGCACTGCAGTATCAGTGACCATCGTCACCACCTCAGCTGTTTTCACGACTGTCAATTTTTTTTGCCAGTAATTATCCAAACTACCGGCAAAAGAAAAAAATTTACAGTCGTGAAAACAGCTGAGGTGGTGACGATGGTCGCTCATACTGCAGTGCTGTGTTTTAAAAAAACATAGAAGTATGAGGTAACAAGAAATCACGATTCATTTAATTCTTATTAATTAAACCTCATAATGTTAAAAATTCCTACATTTCTCTCTCCTGGCGCGACAGGCCTAGAGGACCCTTAGCCTACCAGCCGGCTGCTGGCCTCACATCCACGTTTGTCAATCACAGAGGTAGATGATCATCAGCCAGTGTTGGGGTGACATGTGGTCAGCATGTCGAGTCCCCCAGCCGTTATAGCTGGTTTCCTCAACCTGGAGCCGCTACTTATTGTAGCTACCCAAATGCCTCACGATGCTGGGTGGCCACCGGTCCCATACTGGCCGAAATACCATGAGAAAATTTCTTCCCCCATGGAGACTCGAACCAGCGCAAGTCCCGTAGCTCTGCGCCAAGGCTTGCTGCCTTAACCACTCGGCTACGGCGTGGGACCATTCCTAAATTTACTATATATAAAAGAACATTGTTGAATAAATTACTACATATATATGTGTGTGTGTGTGTGTGTGTGTGTGTGTGTGTATGTGTATATGGATAACACGCTGGGGAGCCGACACAGAGATCTGGGTTCAAATCCCATCGAGGCATTTATTTTTCTTATCATGTCATATATATATATATATATATATATATATATGACATGACATGAAAAGAAAAATAAATGCCTGAGCCAGAATATGAACCTGAACCTTCTTACTTTATACTTTAATGCTCTAACCAATGAGTCACTCAAGAATCAGTATTTGTGACATCAAAGCCTAGCTAGTTGGTTTCATAGTAAATATCCTAGGCTAAAACATTAACTTTGCCTGGCAACTGCAAATAAAAATGTAGTATTACTAGAGATCCGTGAAAGTGGTTTTATTTTAAGGGAAAATTTGTTTTAAAATTTCAAGATTTTGATGTTATTGGGAATTTGGCGGTGTTATTCTAAAAAAAATGTAAATTTGAGTCTTTTTAATCCTAGCTTAGTATATTAAACATAATAAGAATGATATAGCCAGTAGGTCAACTTTTAGCTTGTACAATCGTCGATTTTAATACACTAAAATACATAACATTTTAATTGTATTACTACTTTGTAAGCAAAATTTACCTTTTAAGAAAAAGCAACCACAGTTGAGTATCTCTGCATTCTCATTCTTAAGAGTGGCTGACACACTTGGTTTTGGCTTGACAATAGGTAGAAAATTAAAACAGAAAAACAAATGATAATGAAAATTACTTGAGACTTAAGTAAAACACAAACTGATCAAGGTATACATTTCACATTCA
The DNA here is from genome assembly GCA_030220185.1 of Diploptera punctata. Lineage (NCBI taxonomy): Eukaryota > Metazoa > Arthropoda > Insecta > Blattodea > Blaberidae > Diploptera > Diploptera punctata. Next base: position 3,766,776 of record JASPKZ010000007.1, read on the forward strand.
CTGAATATATCTGTTGATTGAAACAAAGTTTGAAGGGGTAAAGAGGGGGAATTGAAATTGCGCATGACCACTGTCAGTACTTGTTTTGTTACATTTTGTTAAAAATCCATGTTATAGATATGTAATCCAATAGAAAAAAGTGTGTATGTAATTAAATTGCGAATAATAATATTTGTCAATATGATATAATTACTCATGGTCCATTGTTGGCTTTTTCAAATTTGGCAGTGCTTACATTATTGTCAGGTTACTGTTTATACTTAAAGAAATGTTTTCTTCAGATTTAAACATAACTATACTTAATAATGATTGATATAAAATTGATAATTATGCTGCAAAAATTTAGGGGAAAAAAAAAAAAACTTATCTTACATGTTAAAATAATTTGTATTTCTTGGAATTCATGTTGGCCGCCATATAACTTAAAATCTATGGAGAGACCATATTTGAGCATGAGAAGGACAGGAATTATTATTTCTAAGTTGTGAACTGTGTTGCAACCATTTGCCTTTGCAAGACTGCATGGAGGAAGCAAAAATGGCGGCATCAGATATGGCAGTTAAAAAAGAAGATGGAATCCGAAAAGTGTTTAAAAATGCACAATGAAAATTTTGCGAATAGAACAAAAAAATCTCTGGAATTTGTTGAAAATTTTAAATTTTGGTGTTATTTCGCATTATCATAGGATTTTGCATTATTTCGTGATTCATAAATGCTTTTTTTTTTTTTTTTTTTTTTTTTTTTTGAGGTTATGGGAAGTAGAGTTAAGAAATGGTACAAGAAAATGACAAAATTCAAGCATTTTGCATTATTGCAACTCGCAAATTTCATAGATCTCTAATTATTACACATGCGTGAATTCATTTCTCATGAAGGCATTGGTGTTTACAGGGATACGAGGACAGTGTTTGTTTGGAAAGTAGAGCATTTGAATGGAGAAGGCTCTTTGTAGCCAAACTAACTCAATCTGCTAAAGATCAACACCAATCTGGTGGTGCAGTGAAAGTTTGAATTTTAATTAATATTTAAAGGAAGTGATGCTATGATGTTCTTTTAATTAATAAATTGAGTTACTTTTACAACTCACCTCATAATTGTAGATTTCTTGAAGACTAGTTTCATGATCTACGTTAAAAACCTCCTGGCGTGACAGGCCTACAAGGCCCTTAGCCTACCAGCCGGCTGCTGGCCTCACATCCACATGTGTCAATCACAGAGGTAGATGATAATCAGCCAGTGTAGGGGTGACATGTGGTCAGCATGTCGAGTCCCCCAGCCGTTATAGCTGGTTTTCTCAACCTGGAGCCGCTACTTATTGTAGCTACCCAAATGCATCACGATGCTGGGTGGACACCGGTCCCATATTGGCCGAAATACCATGAGAAATTTTCTTCCCCCATGGAGACTCGAACCAGCGCAAGTCCCGTAGCTCTGCGCCAAGGCTTGCTGCCTTAACCACTTGGCTACGGCACGGGACAATGCTCTACGTACCATTATCAATTCCATCTAACTGTTGAATAGGTGGTTGGTGATCTTGTAGGTTGTTTTCTGCTCCCTTTGTTGGCTGACTAATGAATCTCCAAATTAAATCTTTTTCCCAAGGAATTTCAAAATCGTGAATTTCCATTTATTTTTGTAGATGTGAATTTTCTCCCAAACAGTGAGTTCTTTAGATCCATCTAACTGTTTCATTAATTTACCTGTGTTTTGATTCTGTGTTTATCGGACCATGTATGTGCTGCTATTGCAGATTTATCTATTTCCCCATTTTTAACAATTATAAGATGTTCTTTCAAACATAAATTAATGAGTCATTTTTACATCTTACCTCATAGTTTACGTTTTCTAAAACACGGGAACTGCAGTTTTCAAAAGGTCAATCCCCTTTCATTTTCAACCACCATTATGAATAATGTCTGAACCTGCGATTCCTCTCATACTGAGCAGGATTGCTGTTTGCAACGACCTTCGTCATCATTAGGGTAAAACTAACTTGTCTCATGATGGTCTAAACCCAGCTCACGTTCCCTATTGGTGGGCGAACAATCCAACGCTTGGCAAATTCTGCTTCGCAATGATAGGAAGAGCCGACATCGAAGGATCAAAAAGCGACGTCGCTATGAACACTTGGCTGCCACAAGTCAGTTATCCCTGTGGTAACTTTTTTGCAGTTCCCGTGTTTAAGAAAACATAAACTATGAGGTAAGATGTAAAATTACTCATTAATTTATGAATTAAGAACCTCATAATGTTATTTCCCATATTTAACTTTGAATGTTCTTTCAATCTTATATTTAATTTTCTTTTTGTGTTTTTTTAAATACAAGATTGAAAGAACACCTTAGAATTGTTAAAAATGGGGAAATAGATAAATCTGCAACCTGCATATACGTGGTCTGAAAACACAGAATCAAAACATAGGCCAAATTATTGAAACAATTAGATAGATCTAAAGAACTCACTGTTTGGGAGAAAATTCGCATCCACAAAAATAAAAGGAAAATCATGAATTTTGAAAATTCCTGGGAAAAAGATTTAATTTGAAAGTTCATCACTCATCCAACAGAGGGATCAGGAAGCAACCTACAAGGTCACCAACCATTGATTCGACAGTTAGATGGAATTGAGAATGATATGTAGAGTACTGAAAATAATCTTCAAGAAATCTACAGTTATGAGGTGAGTTGTAAAAGTCTAACTCAATTTAATAATTTTAATTTTAATATTTAGATGCAATGGACATGAATGAAATTTGGAAAATTTATTTTTTATTTTAATTCAAAATTATGAATATATTAATTACCCTAGCTTTGCTGGGATTGTTGAGTTTGAATCATATCACCGAATGTATCCTATTATTAGGCAACTAGCAAAGAAAGACTCATGCAATCGATGCAGTGATTCTTGTTCTTTAATATCTTCTAGTTCTGTGCAATACTTAGATTATTTTTATTCTCTGGCATACTGCTAATAAATTTCCTGAATATGGCAAGAAATAAACCTGTAGGTCACATGTTGTAGATTTATGGCACATAAAAGAACCTCAAGCAAAATATAAGAGGTTTCTGAGCAATATTTGTTGCTCCTTTGATGTTCAGATTTAAATTGTGATGCTAATGACTTGAGGTGTTTGGAAGAGCTTTGTTAAAGAAAATACTAAGACTATATATACTGTTCATGATTGCTCTAAGGGTATTTATTTGTTATATTTGAAGAGAAAAATTATACGCTCAGACTGGGGTTTGAACCTAGGACCTTTCGCACACTAGGCAAATGCTCTATCAAGTGAGCTAGCTATCTGAGCAACTCCAATCTTTATTTAACTTTCACAGGGAAAGAACACTATGAGGTTTAATATAAGAATTAAATTAATGTTTTTATTATTTAATTTTAGGAAGTGATATTTTGAGGTTATTTTAATTATATTATTTTCAGTCTGATTGTCTTATCTCAATATTATATTGAGGTAAGATGATCAGACTGAAAATAATATAATTTTTTTTACCTCGCCTCACATCCTTTTTCTTCTAGACTGCAGTTTCGGAGCTTATCTCCATCTTCAGTAGCTTCTGGTCGACCAGTGTTATGTCATTTCTTGGGGGTTAGCACTAACCGCCAAGAAATGACAGAACACCGAACGACCAGAGGCTACTGAAGATGGAGATAAGCTCCGAAACTGCAGTCTAGAAGAAAAAGGATATGAGGTGAGGTAATAAAAACATTAATTTAATTCTTAACTCCAATCTTGCTCAGATAGAGCTCACTTGGTAGAGCATTACCTAGTGTACAAAAGGTCCTGGATTCGAAGTCCAGTCTGAGCGTATAATTTTTCTCTTCAAATATAATTTATCCGTTATTGAGATGCATGAAATGTATTTATTTGTGTTGCAATGTTCTGTCTTGCTCTATTTCTCCTCTCAATAAGTTTAAATTTGTTTTAACAGAATCAGAGTTGTGTTTTTTTTAATTGATATCTGGTATTTATTGTTTTTTTTTTTTCAGAGTCTTGTTTTAAAAAAGTTAGGACAGCCTGTAATGACTAATTTGTACTATAACACAGTCAAAATGCTTCTAGAAAGAGTATCGTCAGTCATGGTAGATCACCAAGCTCTTAAGGTAAGTCTTATAAATTGGACAATGTTGCAAAAAAGTACTGACTAATATAAACAGAAAAAGTAGCTCATAATACAGTGAGTATTTATTTTATACTGTGTCTCTTTTTATTACTTTACGATTTTCCAGAAGGGCAGAAAATGGAACATCTCGTATCATGTATTGTATTATTCACAAAAAGGGACACAACTTTTACCAACATTTGAATAAACCATAGGAAACTTAATAATTTTACAAGTAAATATAAATAATTAGTACATATCATCAGTACTTATTTCATCATAAGGCTAAATAGAAAAAAATACAAAAATGCATTTTTAGTAGTGTGAATTAGTATTTAATTTTGTCATTTGACAGGACTGATAGAAATGACTTTCATTTAGTCCATTGTTAGAAGTAATAATGCAAATAGTTTACTATACGTTCATAACTGTAATTTCACATAATGATTAATTTTGGATATATTTCTTTTCCTCGTATTTTATGTTGAAATTGTCGTTTTTAGCCTCAATGTTCCATACGAGTAAATTCATGTTGAGCTTATTTAGGTGTTCTTTTTGTTCTTTTGTATCCGTTGTTGAATAGGTAATGTACAGTATATGCGAATAGGTAATGTATACCTCGCCTCGGTAGCTCAGTTGATAGAGCATTTGGCCCGGCAAGCCAAACGTCCCGGGTTCGAGTCTCGGTCTAGGCGAAAATTTTTCTCTTCAAATATAATTTATCTTTCACTGAGAAATGTTGAATTAATAGTAAAGGCATCATTAGAGGCCTTACTGGCTTTATAAAGTAATGTTAAATTCCCAATAAATGTCTTCTTAACTAAGAAGCCACCATTTGCATAGATAGAAACAATGGTTTCAAAAGCATTTGGTGAGAGGGAATTACAACGTATATAAGAGAAAAAATTGCATCTAGATCTTCACTCGCCTCGGTAGCTCAGTTGGTAGAGCATTTGGCCCGGCAAGCCAAAGGTCCCGGGTTCGAGTCTCGGTCTAGGCAAAAATTTTTCTCTTCAAATATAATGTATATCTTATCCGCTCTTAGAGTGATCCTAACATGAACTAATGCCAATTGTATCCTTCTGTCATTTGCGCCACAATTACTGTCACATTGACAGGGAGCATGTGTGAAATATATAAGATATGTGATTGTTGAATAGGGTAGATTACAAGAAAGCTGGTGAGATTTTTCACTGAACTTTTGAAATATACTTAAAATAACTTTTTTACCACTAATCGAAGGTTTGTTAGACTTGTGTTTTAAAAATTTAGATGGCAACACAGCAACAGAAGACTCGACACCTTCAGCCATTTTGTTGTATCAGAATTAACTGAATCATGACTCAAATGTATCATCCATATGTAATAAACTATTTTAAGTTTTAATTATTGATTAGATATATTTTAGAATATTTTCTATGTTTTGAATATTATTTTCATTCATGAAGAAAAAACAAGTATATTCAGAGGACATTTTTTTTTACTTTAATAAAGGGAACTATTTTATTTTTTGCATACTTATTGCTTCTATATTGTACATCGGTTGTCCATAACTGATGAAAAACGAGCAGGTCACATGGTTATGTTTTGATAAGGCTCACTTTAAGAGTGGATAGCATCTACAGTATATGTTAATATTTAAGAAAGAGAATTGGTTTTTCACACTTCACTTCATATTTTGATCTCTTACCTAGAATTAATTTTGAAGGCCATTACACCATTTTCACTCAAAACTGACTGTTGATATGACTCTTGGAAGCATTTTATATTCTTTCCTTCTGGTATTGGGCAGACAAACCTCATGATCAAATCCTTCTCCCCAGGAATTTCAAAATTCATTATCTTGTCTTCCGGAGAGATGGATTTGATCATGAGGGAATACAAGATAATATAATTTCTTTCTAAAATAAAAACCCTGACCAAGTCTGGAAAGTGTTAATTTAAATGTAACATCAAAATATGAATCTTTATCACTTAAAAGTAACATATAAATTCTCAATAAAAATACTTCTGAATGCAAGTCGTCAGATGTCATTGTTGCGATGGCTATTGGCCTTCGAATGAAAGTTAATTATATAAGAGGAAAGAATTGTTGACAATCGTATCACTTAATATAATAAATTTGGGAATTTTTACATTATGAGGATTTCTTAATAAGAATCAAATGAATCGTGAATTCTTCTTGCATCATACATCTATGTTCTTTTAACGTAGAACTGCAGTATCGGGAAATACATCATTCTCATTGTCAGCTGTTTTCACGAATAATAAAAAATTGACAGTCATGAAAACAGCTGATGATGGGAATGATGTATTTCCCGATACTGCAGTTCTGTGTTAAAAGAACATAGATGTATGAGGTAAGAGGAATTCATGATTCATTTGATTATTTGTATCAGTGCTCGAATGGTGTAACTGATATACTCATGCGTAGAGTCAGAGATCCAGGGTTCAAGTCCCAGTTTGAGAATTAATTTTTCTATTGTTTAGTTGTTTCTTCACTCACCTCATACTTCTAAACTCCCAAGCAGACTCGAGTTTCTTCACTTCATTTGTGACATTCTCAATGCGTATTACGTTCACAACTGATGTCCAAGAAGAGGCCGTTGGACATCAGTTGTGAACGTAATACAGCATTGAGAATATCACAAATGAAGTGAAGAAACTCGAGTCTGCTTGGGAGTTAAGAAGTATGAGGAGAGTGAAGAAACAAATAAACCTCATAGTGTTATTTCCTACCTACATAACTTAATTAATTTTTCTTTCTAAAATAAAATTCTGTTCAAGTTTGAAAAGTGTTATTTTAAATATAACATCAAAATATAAAGCTTTACTGCTTAAAAGTAATGTATTCTCAATAAAAATACTTCTGAACAAAAGTTGTCAAATGGCATTGTTGGTAATGATGACTATGAGCCTTTGGATGAAGATAATTATATAAGAAAGAATTGTTGATGCTCATATCAGTGCTTGAATGGTGTAACTGGTATCATACTGACACATAGAGTCAGAGATCCATGGTTCATGTCCCGGTTCGATCATTAATTTTTCTTTTTTAAATAATATTGCACATATTTAATAAATTAATAAAATTATTTGTATCTCATCTCATATTTCATATTCTTCAAGTACTTATTTGTTTGCAGTTGCTTATTGGCTATATAGAAGACTGTTTAAAAGGTGGAAATCTTATAGAAGAAGTGGGGCTTCATCCAAATACTGCAGGAGAGAGAGGTCTGAAATTATTAGTGGTGAGTCATTAGTCATACTTAATAGATTTTATTAATTAAAATTTTGCTATTTATATACCATAAACTAATTCTAAACTTTTAAATGTCTAATCATAATCCATGTTTTATCTTTCACCATTTGTTCTCACTCTAAACCATGAGTTGATTTATCACTTTAAATTGGTCTCCATCCAATTTGAGGTCTTCCTATTGTTGATTTGTTCTTGAACATGTTTCAAAACAATTCTGTTTTATCATCAGCTTTTCCAGACGATAAAACAGAATTGTTTTGAAACATGTTCAAGAACAAATCAACATTAATATTGAGGTAAGATGTCCAGACTAAAAATAATATAATTAAAATAACCTCAAAATATAACTTCCTAAAATTAAATATTAATTACAACTTCCTATTGTGCATTTGAATTTTAAATTTAATGTCTGTTTAGGACATTTTTTTCTTCTTCCTTTTAACATGGTAAACCATTTAATTCAATTCCTTTTAAAATGTAATTGAAATGTTTCCCCATTCAAAATATTTTAAATTTCCTCATATCTTATTCTGTCCAATTTATATATGTTAAAGGTTTTTTTTTTGGTCCAAATTAACTGACAAATGAACCTCAATCAGAAATATACACCCCATCTCATAAGATGAATTTTCTGTCAAGGATATGTTTGCAAGACCATTGCCCCCATTCTCAACTGATTTTGACTTACAGAAAATTTATCTTATGAGATGAGGTTTACGTTTCCGATTCAGTTTTATTAATATTATCATCTCTAATTGTTTACTGAATAAATTCGTATATAACCAAATTTACTGTTTTTGTGTATGTGTAATGTTAACCTTTATTTATTTATTTTTATTAGGAATATTCCATAATACAATGTTTCTCCTTCAACCCAAAGCGATTTGTTGCCAGAGGTTCCTATCTAAAGCATCTTCTTTCCTCAAATCTCTAGCTTCCATACTTCTCCTCACCCCATCTATCCAATGTTCTCTAGGTCTGTTTCTTCCATTAGCTTTCCAATCAAGGATCTTCTTTGGTATTCTATTTTCTTCCATTCTTATTAGGTGTCCATACCATTTCAAACTTTTTCTTCTATTTTTTCAATTTTTTTTAACTTGCACAATTTCCCTTGTGCTGTTTCTGACTTTTATTAAATATGTAAAATCTCAATTGATGATAAATTTGCATCAATCTATTTATGAATAAATATTCAAAAAAGTGTTAATAGTATACTTAAATTTGTATTAGTCAAACTATATGTCTGTATTATTAAACTTACTTTGTCAAATTATAAATATGTTTTACTTTCCAGATGTTATCGTTCGTTTTCCCTTGTCATTTCCTACATGAAGATGTTCTTCGACATCTTGCATCATTTCTTACTATGGATGATGAAACAGTCGCTCCTTTAGTTCTTTCTGTATTCACTTTTCTTGGCAAATATAAACCAGTAGGTAAGTACTGTAATGCTATTTCTGCAGGATTGGAAAATGTTCCAATTAGTAAAATACTCAAATTATTTTGTTCAAATGTTACATTGAAATTAATAAATTCAGGCAAGCAATGTTAATACATTGTTTATTTTTTATTATTTCACTCACCTCATACTTCATAATTCCTAGCAGACCCAGGGTTTCTTCACATCATTTGTGACATTCTCAATGCTGTGTCACGTTCGCAACTGACGTCCAACGGCCTTCTATCCTGCAGACTGACAGCGATAGAGAGAAGGCCGTTGGACGTCAGTTGTGAATGTGACACAGCATTGAGAATGTCACAAATGATGTGAAGAAACCCTGGGTCTGCTAGGAATTATGAAGTATGAGGTGAGTGAAATAATAAAAAATAAACAATATTAAAAAACCTCATAGTGTTATTTCCTATCTACATAACTTAATGTTAATACAATTGAAGAAAAAAACATTTCTGGGATTTGAACCCAAGTTCTCCAGCTTTATGCACTTGAGTTACTCAGGAATTACAGGAACAGACAGAAATATATATGTTTTTAAGTCTCATGTATCCATTGTAGCAAACTTGGAAAACAATATTTGAAGTCTTCTTTAAAAAAAAAGCTGCCATTGGCGTGATCTGAGCAAAGGTTCGTAGCATTTGGCATTCGGGAATTAACAATATATAAGAGAAAAAAAAATGTTGTTTAGATTGAAGTGCTCAGGTAGCTAAGTTGGTAGAGCATTGACATGGAAAACCAAATGTCCTGGGTTCAAACCCCAGTCTGAGCGTATATTTTTCTTAAATTAATGAATATTTTTTACATCTTACCTCATATTTTATGTTTCCTTAAACACGGGAACTAGTTTTCAAGAGAACCATCTCTCTCATTTTCAACCGACATTATGACTACCAGATTTTTGTTGAAAATGGGAGAGATGGTTCTCTTGAAAACTAGTTCCCCCGTTTAAGGAAACATAAAAAATGAGGTAAGATGTAAAAAATGACTAATTAATTTACGAATTAAGGACCTCATAATGTTATTTCCCATATTTAATTATGAGTATATTTTTCTGTTCAAATATAATTTGTCCTTCAGTGAGAAGTATTAAATTAATAATAAAAACATTGAAAGAAGCACTACTGGCTTTATAAAGTAATGATTAAATTCCCAATAAAAGTCTTCTTAAAAAAAGAAGCTGCCATTAGCATGATTGAGCAAAGTTTTCATAGCATTTGGTGCTTGAGAATTAACAATTTATAAGAGAAAAAATTGTGTTTAGATTGGAGTGCTCAGGTAGCTCAGTTGGTAGAGCATTGACATAGAAAGCCAAAGGTCCTCGGTTCAACCCCAGTCTGAGCATATATTTTTCTCTTCAAATATAATTTGTTCTTCAGTGAGAAGTATTAAATTAATAATAAAAACATTGGGAAAAAAGTATTTATTTTTTGAAAATTAAAATTAACGTCTGAACATACAGAGCCGGAGCTCTGGGTTTTGATTGCCACTTCAGACGTTAATTTTTCTTTTCAAAAAATAAATTTGTTCAGGACTGAAATGTTAAAATAAATATAACATCAATAACATACACAATTATTATTTAATATCTTAAGAATTAAATTAATGTTTTTATTACCTCGCCTCATATCCAAAGGACTAGTCATAATGTTGGTTGAAAATGAGAGATTCCTCTCTCAAAAACTAGTTTCCATGTTTGAAGAAACAAAATATGAGGTAAGATGTTAAAAAATACTTCTTAATTTACGAATTAAGAACCTCATAATGTTATTTCCCATATTTAACTATGAATTAAGAGGTTTGATTAATAATTAAAACATTTTGTCTGTTTATTCTTATCTCTTACATGAGAAAATTCAGTCTGTAATCGCTGACGATGGGGCTAAGAAGCCCTGAAACATATGTTTGACAAAAACAACATAAGAGGTAAGAATGAACAGACAAAATGTTTTAATTAATTGAAATCATTGTTAATTTAAGCAAAACATCTATCTATAGGAAAAGTAAAGCAGCATACAAACTGTCTCTTATATTATATTTGATTATATCTCTTATATGTATTAATCATTGGGGATTTCTCAACCATTGGTTCCCCATCTGGAAATATTTTGTTTAAACTCTTGTGCCAATCTATGTTGAATTGATCCAACAGAACTTGGACACAGTATTGTTTTAGTTGCCATTTCAAACATACTTTAAGTTAAAAATTGAATTGAAAAATTTACACTTCATTTCATAAAATGTGATTTTCTCACCTGGACATGTTTTGGAAACCATCATTCTTATTTTCAACTAAATTTCATCGGGTGAGATATAAAGTTTCCATTAAGGTAGAATATGTTTATCACTCACCTCATATTGTTTCCATTTCATATTTTTACTTTATTGATGTTTATTTCATAGTATGACGTTCCAATATGTTTTATAACTACTCTACAAAAATTCATATCAAATGACTGAAATAACATTGGAGGCAACTTTAATGTTGCAAGGAGAAGCATTCAAAAACGACCAATGGATTCTAATGAAACTGGTATCAAATAAAAAAAATAGTTCTAGCAGTTATACCACCTTTAAGCATGAGGGCACAACTCCATAACTTTTGAGTAATTAATTAGTTTTGGTTTGGGCATGATCTGACGTCTGGTCTCAGTTAAGACTAGCATACCAATCCAGATTCACTACCCCATCTGCTTTTGTAGAGCAGTCAGTAGAACATCTAGCTGAAAACACGAAGTGCTCAGGTTCTATACCTACTTCCAACTTTTTCAAAAGTAATTAATAATCTTGGTAATATTATTGTTATGCGCATTAATTCATAAAATTGCATTCATATTTTTCTTTTTGTATGTTTATATTATTTAAAATAATTTTTCAAGTTGACTGTTAGGAATATTTTCTTTCATTTGATTTTGCTACAATTATTGGTCATTTTTGAGTGCTTATCCTTAGTTTAGATTTTCATTGTAACTTTCACTGTAAAATTTTACAAATTTGCAAACTAATGTAATAATTTTTTGAAGAGAAACATTTTTGCCCGAAAAAACTCTTAAAAAAATATTTATTGACATTAAGAGGTTTGTTTAATAATTAAAACATTGTGTTCATTCTTACCTCTTATAGTTGTTTTTGTCGAACATATGTTTCAAGGTTCTGAGCCTCATCGTCAGCGATTACAGACTGAAATCGCTGACGATGCGGCTCAGAAGCCTTAAAACATATGTTCGACAAAAAACTAAAAGAGGTATAAATTAACAGACAAGATGTTAATAGTGAGTGGAGAACATATTTTTATCGACTCACCTCATATGATTTCAAATTTCTTTGATACAGACGGTTTCAGACAATATCATGTCCCACTCCGTCATGGCTTCCACTGATGAAATTCTGTAATTGTTGATTTCTCTAATGACATCACCTCTTGAGCTGCCATCTTTCGTTGGGATTATAAACTTCGTAATTACATTTTTATCCACTGGAATATCGAAATTCATAGATCGATATTTATTCTTCTGAATGAATATCATTTCCCAAATTGTCAATTCCAACGGTTTATCCAATTGTTTCAAAAGTTTTGCCTCTTTTTCAATTTTATGATGTTCTAGCAAACTATGTACAGCAATTGCTGATTTTTCAATTTCACAATTTTTAATATTTCTAAAATGTTGCCAATTAATTATTTATTGAGTAATTTGAGTGTATAAATTTACACATAACATCATAATTTCACTGTTCTTAATCTCTTATTCTATCACTAATATATATCTCTTTTATATAAATTATTTAAATTTACTGGAAGCTATAAATTGCATATGAAGAGGACCTAATTTGTGATTAGTAATCTCATCTCCATATTCCAACTGATAGTGTAGCAGTATCAAATTTGCTTTAATACTTTTCACCGAGTTTTAAAAGTCCATTTGAAGAAAGCATTTTAAATATTTATTGAAAGAAAAATTATATTCTGAAGCCTTCTTCCTTCCAAGTATTAGGCCAAGACCTGTTATGATCCTATAGAAAATCTTCCCTCCAGCGTTTCATAGGACGGCCCAGTGATCTTCGTCCTCTTGGTATATAATTATAAACAGCTTTGGGGATCCGATTTGAACTCATTCTTTCTAGATGGTGTTTCCAATTTAGTTGGTACTGTTTAATATATTACAAAATTGGCGTAGTCTTCAATTCTTATAAGATATCGGTGTTCCTTTTCTGATCCCATCTGGTGTAACCCGCTGTTCTGCACATGAATCTCATTTCACAAGCCGTTATTCTGCTTTCATGTTGTCTTTTTAGTGTCCATGCTTCACTACTGTATTTAGTCAGCGATTACAGACTGAAATCGCTGACGATGGGGCTCAGAAGCCTTGAAACATACGTTCAACGAAAGCCAAAAAATAAAATTGTTGCTTAGTTTATGTTCTTTATGAAAATTTATATTCTATATGGTAATTTTTAATAATTTTTTTGAATGGTGAGCAATAAATCAAAATGTATATTAATTAAATTATTATTGAGAATCTAAAGCTATTACTATGATTGAAATAAATAAATTAATGAATACAATTAAATTATTGTAATCAATGGTGAAGAGAATGATTTTTGTGAGAACCAGGAATCGAAACCTGAACCTTCAACTTGTAATCAATGGTAAGCTTGTAATCAATAGTAAGCAAAAATGTTTCTCTTTACCATTACAATAGTTTAGTTGTGTACTTTAATTTACTTATTTCAATCATAGTAATAGCTATAGCTTCTTATTATTAAGAGCGTATAATTTTTCTCTTCAAATATGATTTATCCATCATTGAGATGTATTAAATTAATAATAAGAACATCGAAAAAAGCCGTACTGGCATTTATAATGTAATGTATAATTCCCAAATATGTCTTCTTAATATAGGAGCCGCCATTTGCAAAGATAGAAGCAAAGGCTTCATAGCATTTGGTGGGCGGGAATTACAACGTATATAGAGAAAAATTTGCGTTTAGATCGGTACTTGCTCAGGTAGCTCAAATGGTAGAGCACTTGGACTAGAAAACCAAGGGTCCCGGGTTCAAGTCCCGGTCTGAGCGTATAATTTTTCTCTTCAAATATGATTTATCCATCATTGAGATGTATTAAATTAATAATAAGAACATCGAAAAAAGCCGTACTGGCATTTATAATGTAATGTATAATTCCCAAATATGTCTTCTTAATATAGGAGCCGCCATTTGCAAAGATAGAAGCAAAGGCTTCATAGCATTTGGTGGGCGGGAATTACAACGTATATAGAGAAAAATTTGCGTTTAGATCGGTACTTGCTCAGGTAGCTCAAATGGTAGAGCACTTGGACTAGAAAACCAAGGGTCCCGGGTTCAAGTCCCGGTCTGAGCGTATAATTTTTCGCTTCAAATATGATAGCTTCTAAATATTGATTTAATAAATAATGCTATAGCTGTGTGGAGTCCTTTCATGTTTTCTTAATGTGGAAGCCATTCATTGTGTATTTGTGAATGATCATTCATCACATTGAATGTGGGACGAAGAGAGTAAGGTAAAGGGAGGATTTTTGCTTGGATGGGAATGTAGCCTGAATTAGCTCAGTGGTCAGAGTGCTAGCACGGAAAGCTAAAGCTTCGGGGTTTGATTCCCGGTTCAGGCAAAAATTTTTCTCTTTACCATTGATTACAAAATGTATATTGTCTACTTTTGGACAAAATTGGGTACAACATGTTTTCATATAGTATTTTACATTCATACTGCATTCAGATTCTATCTGTTTGTACTTATAATGTCGCATTGAAATTAAATACTGAAAATGAGCAATTGAAAGAAATTGCATGCATGTGTATGTATATATTATATAATCAGTTTTTTGCTTTTCCTGAAAATTTTTATGTATTGGACATTATATGTTTTGATTGGTTACTCCTCAAATATTGAGATTAAAATTATTGGTTAATTTATGCTGAAATAAAAATATTTTCATTCATATATGTTTTATAATGCTCTAGATTGAAATTACCATATATAAATGTACAGCAAGCAACTACTACATAGAACATATTTGTTCAATCAAGAGGAAACAGTAAAAGTTGTTTTGTATCGCCTGGTGTATGATGTGGTTTAAGTAATTACCATTTCACTAAGTATTCAACTCACAGGGAACTAAGTTGCAAATTTTACTATTTATAAATTGAGTTAAATGTTTTTTCATCTCACCTCATAAAGTTCCAAAATTTCAAAACTGACTCAATTTATAAATTGTAAATTACCTACAATTTTAATTCCCACTGTAATTTTGATTAAATGCATATTGTATTGTTTGTTTGGCATGTTACAGGTGAATTGTTTGGGGATTTAATTCGTGAACTGGTCCCAATTTGTAAACAGTTTGCAGTTACGGGTACAACAAAACAAGCAAAGCAGGCTATTCGATGTGTGTATGTCAATCTTGCACATGGGCAGGATGCTGTATTTTCAGAAATTTTAGAAGTAAGTTTATTTCATCTAAAAACTACATTAAGAGGAAATTGACAGTAAACTGTGCAAATGATAATTTAAAAAAATATATTTTTTAAATGCAAATTCTTAAAAGAAATGAAATTACATGAACTCTCCATTTAAATCTGATTCCAATTGTAAATTTAGTATCAGTTCTGGTGATTTAATGGTTACCATGCTCAAACCTATGAGGGGTGATCCCTATGCTGTAGCCCTGACTCACTTAGGATTGTGGGGAAAAAATTATTCTTACCTCATTTTTCCACATAGTCCCCTAGGAGATTGACGCACTTCTCCCAGCAGTGCTCCAACATTTTTACAGCTTCCTGGAAGAAGGGTTGCCCAACCTCTGCAAACCACTGGTTTACAGACAGCATTACCTCATTATTGGATTAAAATTTCTTCCCACACAGGTGCTCCTTGAGTTTTGGGAATAGCTTTGTAGTCACTGGGGGCCAGATCGGTGGATGGTCCAGCAATTCAAAGCCTGCTGTGAAATCGCAGCCATTGCAACTAAGTACTTGTGATTTGGGGCATTGTCTTGATGAAGAAGGACTTTTCGACTTAATTTGCCATGGTGTTTCTCTTTGATAGCATCTCGCAATTTATGAATTAAACCTATATAATAAAGGCCTGTTATTGTGGCTGCTCTTTGCAAATAGTCTATCATAATAACACCTTGGGCATCACAAAAGACAGAGAGTAGCACCTTACCTGCTGATGGAAGCACCTTGAATTTCTTCGGGGTCGGTGAACCCTTATGTTTCCACTGCATACTTGGAATTTTGGTTTCAGGGTCATAGTTGTGGATCCATGTCTCATACATAGTCATATACCTCTCAATAAATAATTTTTTATCTGCTCTAAAATTAGTTAAATGTTGCTCACAAAGTACTGTTCTTTGGCGTTTCTGAGCCATCGTTAACATTCAAGGAACTCATCTTGCAGTCAATTTTTCAAGCCCAATTCCTTTTCCAAAATATTGTGCACACTGTGATATGAGAAGCCTGTTTCCTCTACTATGTCTCTGATTGTGATTTGTTGATCTTGCAGTACTATATCATGCACTTTGTTGATGTTTTGTGGAGTTGTGACAGTTCTTGGAGGGTCATCACCATGTTCATCTTCACAGGACGTTCTTCCACATTTGAATGCATGAAACTACCTTTTTTACAATGCTGTAAGACACAGCAGATTGCCCCAAAGTTCATGAATTTGAGAAGGAGACAACCCCTTCTTCTGAAGGTATTTAATAACAACTCTTTGCTCAACCGTCTCCATTCTGTACTAACACTGCACCTTATTGTTTATTTTTTATTATTTCACTCACCCCATACTTCATAATTCCTAGCAGACCCAGGGTTTCTTCACATCATTTGTGACATTCTCAATGCTGTGTCACGTTCACAACTGACTAATAAAGTTAACTGCACCTTGTGTCTTTCAAACACCTGTTACGATCGAACACAGGCTTGCAACTTAGCATATTGCCAAGACATGTCAAAGGCTTGTGTGCCAAGATATCAGTATTTTTTTAAGTGCAATAGGAAGTAACTTTATGAGGTTTAATCAAATTATTTTGAGTCTCTAATATCTTACCTCAATATGAATGTTGATTTGTTCTTGAACATGTTTCGATTAGTCTTCTGATCATCCTCAGTATCATGACCAGACTGGTTGGATTTATGTTGTAAATCCTGGATGTCGATGTCAGCTCCCTCCTGCGGTTGGCTGAAGAACCTCCAAACGAGGTCACGTTCAACATAAATCCAACCAGCCTGGCCATGATGCTGAGGATGATTAAAAGACTAATCGAAACATGTTCAAGAACAATTCAACATTAATATTGAGGTAAGATATTACAGACTCAAAATAATTTGATTAAAAAAACCTCAAAATATTACTTCCTAAAATAAAACATTAAGAGGTTTGTTTAATAATTAAGACATTTTGTCTGTACATTCTTATCTCTTATGGTTGTTTTTGTCGAACATATGTTTCAAGGCCTCTGAGCCCCATCGTCAGTGATTATGTCCAACTAGAAATAGGTCAGGGCTACAGCATAGGAATCAACCTTCATACTTCCAAGATTAATGGGTTCATTACCTGCCTAGGGTGAATGAATTTTTAAGGGTATAAAAATCCTGAGCCATCATCTGCATTCATGGATTAGGTCTGTTGACCCATTCCGACTTCACCCCACCTCTTTCTATGTCTGCCCACATCTCGGGTGCCTTTAGGTTTGTATTTTGTTATTTGTTTTGGAAATCCTGAGTATAGCTTCTTTTGGAAAGGATGTAAAACAGTGTGTCGCATGACCTAGATTTATGACACACAAAAGAATCCGAAGCCTAATATAAGAGAAGTGAGCAAAAATTTGAGATTTGTATTTTGATGCTAATGAATGAAGGGTTAAAAATAGAAGTTATATAAAATGCTAATTGACCAACCAAACTTGATTTATATATATATATATATATATATATATATATATATATATGACAAGATAAGTAAAATAAATGCCTGGATGGGATTTGAACCCGGACCTCTAAGTTGATATCTCAGTGCGCTACCACTTACGCTACCAGGCAAATCCAGAACAAACATTTATTTTTCTTATACATATTCTCTATTATTACAAGATGTAGCAGAACTCAGTCTCCACTGCCACCTAGTAGCTACTATAACAAGTAAGCAAATTAAAGAGAATATTTTTACTTTATAGCAGTGACGCTTTTCCGATGTTATAATTAAACCTTTTTGACATTGAGCAATGCAAGCTTAATATGACAAGATAAGAAAAATAAATGCCTGGGCGGGATTTGAACCCGAACCTCTAAGTTGATATCTCAGTGTGCTACCACTTACACTGCCATATATATATATATATATATATATATGAGAGAATTTCACTTCAATAAATCAAAGTTGGTTGGTTGGTTAGTTGCTAATGCTCTTGAAATTGGAGGATTTCCATTTTCCTTCTGGCTTCCCTATAATGTCTAATTAGTTGCGATGACAATTCACCAGTAGTCTTTGTAAGAGCATTACAGTGGAGTAGATGGTCTCTGTAAATCACTGTGTTTGGATCTTCACATAGTATGCAGGATGGGAATTCAAAAATATTAATTTTTATGCAAGTGTGCTGCTAAACAGTCATGTCCAGTAGTCATCCTAAAAATAGCAACAGCTCTGCTTTTTAGGTAGTCAGGGATTTGATTATTATTTTTAACAAACTTTTCCATTTTCTTCTTAGAACTTTTTTTTTTTCTGTGCATTCTTCTTTCCAGGATAGTTTTATTTTGTAATTTTATGTTTTTTTTTATGTGTGAACATGAAATTTTACCCGTTTGAACTACTGTGTTATTTGTTTGTTCCCATTTTTTTGCTAAATAAGTCAAAGTAGAAATAATTTATTCTCATAATTAGGTATGTTAGATATGTTGACTAAAAAATCTCATCATGTATTCCATAATCCTAATCCTTATATTTTCTTAAATTTTACATATATTTGCTTATCCTATAAATGATCTAGAAATACAATATCTGAAAAAATTTTCATGATAAATTTTTTATTTTTATTTGCAGCCCAATAAAGAAAATTAAAAACCCTTTATTCAAGATATTACAAGGACAGCAAATTGATTGCATTGGGTCATATAGCAGATAACGTTCAACGACAACTATCCAGTACATATAAAACACAATGTCTACAATCAGCACGAAGTAATATATTTGATTACTGTTTTAATTTTTTTGTCATCATCAGATGTTTCACGTTAATTGTGCATCATTTCAAAAATCAACCTCCATGTTATCCTGAATTCCAATTTTTCCCACACAAATGTGCAAACTAACTCACACTAACTCTCCTGGCACTTATCGTACGCTGGAGGTAAGCCAGAAGGTTCATTGGCATGGATATAAGCTTTTATGCATCCATATCCTTCACTAATATTTTCCATTCTTCCTTGCATAATTCACCTCTGTTGAATCATGGTTTATGTTATTCTCCCACCTCATTCTTAACCTATTTACTGTGCTTTCCCCTGTTTTCCCTTCAAGAGTTACTGTATCCTTTCACTCCTTTATTGTGCCACATATTGAGCCTATTGCTATCTATTCTATTCTATTCTATAGCAATTTTGCTTTGCAGCTTTACTAAGGAATTATAGGTGTGGTAGCTTCCCATCAATTTCCACATTGCTATTTATGAGACGTATTTGTCCTTACATTATTTTTGGTCTGGACATCTTACCTCAATATTAATGTTGATTTGTTCTTGGACATGTTTCAAAACAATTCTGTTTTATCGTCAGCTTTCCCAGACTGGGAAAGCTGACGATAAAACAGAATTGCTTTGAAACATGTCCAAGAACAAATCAACATTAATATTGAGGTAAGATGTCCAGACCAAAAATAATATAATTAAAATAACCTCAAAATATAACTTCCTAAAATTAAATATTAGTATTTGTCCTTATTACATCTGATTTCCCATAAATATCAGAGAGTTCACTGATTTGTAGATTCCTCCATTAAAATAAAATAGTATGCAGTATAATATTTAATTTTAGGAAGTAATATTTTGAGGTTATTTTAATTATATTATTTTTTGATTAATTATATTGGTAATATGCAGGGCATTTCAAAAAGCATAATGAGTTTGTATTTTTTAACATTCTTACCTCATATATTATTTATCCAGACATATGAGGTAAGAATGTTAAAAAATACAAACTCAATTATTAAATTAAACCTCATAATGTTACTTCCTAATGATTTTAAAACATTTATAATGTTTAAGGGATGATAGAGGCAATCAAAAGGAAGGTGACATGTTTACTTTCAGAAGTTGATAAAATGTTCCACTATTGATATCTACACAATAGTGAGTAGAGAGTTCCACTTAATAGAAAACTATGAATTATATGGAAAACCTCATATTAGAGGAGAAATAAAAAAATTCCAGGCTTATGTAGAGAGAAGTAATGAGAAGTTGCTGATAAAAATAAAATAAAATAAAGGAGAGACCAGGTGGTAAAATATATTTTAAAATACAATAGGAATAAATTGGTAAAATATATATTGGCAGGCTTAGAAATAAATTGCTGAAATGTGTGGAAGAAGATATTAAGAGATGGGGATAAGATGCTGTGGAGATGAATTCATAGACCCAAGAATCAATTCCAATAGTTTGGCAGATATTGGGTACAGAAGGTCTGTAATTCCAGAGAAAAAGGCTGGTGTCAGCGTGATATCACGCCAAGACGAATCCAGCAGTTGTCTGGCAACGGCATGTTTTTATGCCTTGTCACACATTCATAATGGCTTCAGACGAAAAATGTGCTGATGGAATTTTATTAGCTTGTTGTGGAATGTTTGTCATAAGTAATGCCACGAGTGGTTTCCAAATCATCAATAAATTCATGAGTCACTTCGTAACTCGTGAATTTATCTAGAGGATATTTAATTAATGTTGGGAAGTAAACATTATGAGGTATAATCATTAAAATTCATCGGAGAACATATTAAATTAATATTAAGAAGCTAAAGCTGTTACTATGATTGAAATAAGTATATTAAAGTACACTACTAAATTATTGTAATCAAATGGTAAAGAGAAAAATTTATGCCTGAACCGGGAATCGAACCCCGAACCTTCAGCTTTCCGTGCTGATGCTCTAACCATTGAGCTAATCCAGGCTTCCTTCCCATCCAAGCACAAATCCTTCCTTTACCTTACTGTCTTGGTCCCACATTCAAATGCTATGAATCATCATTCACAAATACACAAGAATGGCTTCTACCTGAAGAAGACATGAAGGGACTCCACATAGCTATAGCATTATTTATTAAATTAATATTAAGAAGCTAAAGCTGTTACTATGATTGAAATAAGTATATTAAAGTACACTACTAAATTATTGTAATCAAATGGTAAAGAGAAAAATTTATGCCTGAACCGGGAATCGAACCCCGAACCTTCATCTTCCCGTGCTGATGCTCTAACCATTGAGCTAATCCAGGCTTCCTTCCCATCCAAGCACAAATCCTTCCTTTACCTTACTGTCTTGGTCCCACATTCAAATGCTATGAATCATCATTCTTCAGGTAGAAGCCATTCATTGTGTATTTGTGAATGATGATTCATAGCATTTTAATGTGGGACCAAGACAGTAAGGTAAAGGAAGGATTTGTGCTTGGATGGGAAGGAAGCCTGGATTAGCTCAATGGTTAGAGCATCAGCACGGAAAGCTGAAGGTTCGGGGTTCGATTCCCGGTTCAGGCATAAATTTTTCTCTTTACCATTTGATTACAATAATTTAGTAGTGTATTTTAATATACTTATTTCAATCATAGTAACAGCTTTAGCTTCTTAATATTAATTTAATAAATAATGCTATAGCTATGTGGAGTCCCTTCATGTCTTCTTCAGGTAGAAGCCATTCATTGTGTATTTGTGAATGATGATTCATAGAATTTGAATGTGGGACCAAGACAGTAAGGTAAAGGAAGGATTTGTGCTTGGATGGGAAGGAAGCCTGGATTAGCTCAATGGTTAGAGCATCAGCACGGAAAGCTGAAGGTTCGGGGTTCGATTCCCGGTTCAGGCATAAATTTTTCTCTTTACCATTTGATTACAATAATTTAGGAGAACATATTGTTTAAACAACTCACCTCATAGGATTCATGCTTCCATGAAATCGCGATTTCAAACATAGTCATGTTCATCGTCAGCCATAACTATGTTTGAAATCGCGATATCATGGAAGCATGAATCCTATGAGGTGAGTTGTTTAAACAATATGTTCTCCAATGAATTTTAATTATCTAGAGGATTTTGGAAATCAAGAGTGACATTTGTTAGGACTATTTAACACATAAAATTCCAATTGAGGGTCTTTCCACTTTTCAGCGGTTGCCCTTTTACCAGCCGGCTGCTGGCCCTTCACATCCACTTGTGTCAATCACAGAGGTAGATGATCAACAGCCAGTGTAGGGGTGACATGTGGTTAGCATGTCGAGTCCCCCAGCCGTTATAGCTGGTTCCTCAACCTGGAGCCGCTACTTATTGTAGCTACCCAATTGCCTCACGATGCTGGGTGGGCACCGGTCCCATACTGGCCGAAATACCATGAGAAAATTTCTTCCCCCATGGAGACTCGAACCAGCGCAAGTCCCGTAGCTCTGCGCCAAGGCTTCCTACCTTAACCGCTCGGCTACGGCGCTGTAAAATTAAGCTGTTTATTCAAAAATAATTATTTAAATAAAGTTACTGGTATTTTAAAATATTTATATATTTAATGTAAATGACAATGTTTGAAAAAAAATCAGAAATGTGAGGATATTTTCATTCACTGCAACTTGATTATATTATTTATTGCCAAATAAGATCTCAATATTGTAAGAATGCACCCTAGTGGAGAAATAATGAAACATATCAAACTGTGTATTATAATCAACATTATAGGTTATTCATTTTTTTTTTTTTAGTAAGCTCAGTGAAATCAAGGAATCTGTTCATTATTTGCTATATTCATTGTATTTGTTGGAGAAAAATAATGCTCTGACCTGTTCAGAATATTAAAAAGGAGGAGCTTTCTTTATCACAAAAGCAGGAGCTGATAAAGAGAAATCACTAAAGAGCAAGGTGAAACACGACTGTCATTGTTTGTAAAACATAATTCATTGAAATGTGATTAGTCATTGACTACCATTTGGTGCATGAGTTAAATAGTCCTTGAAACTGAGCAGTGTGTCTATTCAGCTGTTCCACTGTTAGTGAATCACATTTTCAATTATGTTGTAAATTTTACATATCAGTTCAACATAGCTTTGTGTAAGAGAGGTTGGAATTTAGATCCTGTAAAACTTGGCATGTTCTAAATGAAATCTGCCATTAGTGAAGAATTTGAAGAAAATGTTACAGAAATTGAAAATAATGACAATGGTTTAAAAGAAATATCATGAGTACGATCTACTTCAACAAAAAAAAAATCATGTATGAAAAATAGACAAAAGATGACAGTGGACTCAAAAATTGACGTCAAAAGCGATAGTAAATAATTTTTGTTTTTTAAAATATTTCTGGACAATGATCTTATAAATTCAATTGCAGAGGAAACTAATTGTTACACATAACAATATCAGCACTATCTCCAAATTCACAAGAAAATTCAAGAAATTATTTCTTTGGAAGGACATTTTTAGTTATAGTATTTATTACTGGAATTGATAGTTTTCCAGAAATTGAGAATTACTTGTCTACAAGGCCTCTTTTTTCATACACCTTGGTATGGACAAAAAAAAACATTGAGTTGTATGAAATGCTTTACAAAAAAATACATGTTTGTGGAACATTTCGTCTAGACAAAGGGTGTCCCCAAACAAAAAGAAAAGGTGAATCTATATTTGTGCAGAAATGTCAATGCTTGAACAAGTGTGGGAAGAAAAGAGGCCAGTGAAACTTATTTCTACTATTCACAGTGTAAAAATAGTGGATTCTGATAAACATAGCTGCCAAGGGAAGAAAATAAATAAGCCAGAAATTGTAATGGGACTACAATCCCATGAAGGAAGAACAAATTAAAGAATTTTTTTTAAAAGTTGAAACATAAGATTGACATTGAAAAATGACTTTAGCCAATTAAATCCAACAGAAATGAGAAAATGGAAAAAGAAGATAAATCAGGTATGTATTAGATACAAGTGAGGATTATGATGTAATCTATCTAGGGAAAACAAAAGAAATTTGAAAACCAGAGTGAAGGAACACCTTAGGAATGTTAAAAATGGGGATGTAGAAAAATTTCAGTAGGTGCTCACACTTGGTCAGGAAAATATTGAATTATAAGAGAGGCTAAACAAATAAAACAAATGAAAAAACTAAAGAATCATGGTTAGGGAAAAAATCTACATTCCTAAAAAGAAGGAGAAATTAATGAATTTTGATATTTCTGAGGAATGTGATTTAATTTAGAGGTTCATCAGTCTACTAACAGATGAAGGAAGAAACAGCGAATCACCATGTGACAAAACAATGGTCAAGAAAATACTGGTGGAGAATTAATTACTTCAAAACCAGTTTAAAAGAAAAGAAAATATCTAATATTTAAGATATTTTGTCGAAAATATTAGTTGAGGCTATTTTAAAAATATAATAGAAAATAACATTAAGATGTTTTTCATATTTGAAGAGAAATATTATATGCTCTAATTTTTCTCTTCAAATATGATTTATTCATCATTGAGATGTATGAAATGAATAATAAAAACACATTAAGAAGTTTATTTAATAATTATTGGTTAAGGTGACTTTTTATTAATAATAAATTATTAATAACTCAAAATGTTACTTCCTACAAAGTTTGTATGTGTAACTTACATGTAAGTTATGTAATCAGTAGAGATCCGTGAAGTTCTAGAGTCACGATAATGCAAATGCTCTAATTTTATCATTTTCTTGTACCATTTCTTAACTCCACTTCCCATAACCCCAAAAAAAAAAAGCATTTATGAATCGCGAAATTCTATGATAATGTGAAGCAATACTGAAATTTAAAATTTTCAACGAATTCCAGAGATTTTTTGTTGTATTCGCAAAATTTTTCATAATGCATTTTTAAACACTGTTTTTGAATTCCATCTTCTTTTTAACTGCCATCTGATGGCACCATATCTGCTTCCTCCATGCACTCTTGCATAGGGAAATGGTTGCAACACAGTTCACAACTTAGAGGTAATATTTTCTGTCCTCATGCTCAAATATGGACTTTCCATAGATTTTAAGTTCTATAGCCATTATGAATTCCAAGAAATATGAATTATATTAACGCGTAAGATAAGTTTTTTCCTCCTAAATTTTTGCATACATAATTATCAATTTTATATTAATCATTAAGTAATAGTATGTTCAAATCTGAAGAAAACATTTCTTTAAGTATAAGCAGTAACCTGAGAATAATGCAAACACTGCCAAATTTGATTAAGCCAACAATGGACCATGAGTAATTATATCATATTGATAAATATTATTATTCCCAATTAAATTAAAACAGAATTTAATTACATAACCACATTTTTTCTATTGGATTGTTCATCTATAACATGGATTTTTATCAAAATGTAACAAAACAAACACTGACAGTTTGAACAACAATGGCCACGTGCAATTTTAATTCACCCTCTTTCCCCCTTCAAACTTTGTTTCAATCAACAGATGCATTCAGTGAATGTGAAATGTATACCTTGGTCAGTTTGTGTTTTACTTAAGTCTCAAGTAATTTTCATTATAATATATTTTTTGTTTTTTTTTTAATTTTCTACCTATTGTCATGCCAAATCCAAGTGTGTCAGCCATAAGTAGGGCACACGAATTCAGCAGTAAAAGTTCTTTTTATGCATTTTAGTGTATTAAAATTGATACCAATTGTACAAGCTAAAAGTTGAACTTAAACTGCTGAATATATCATTCTTATTGGGTTCAATATGCTAAAATGGGATTAAAAAGATTTAAATTTACATGTTTTTAGATTAACACTGCCAAATTCCCACTAACATCGAAATCTTGAAATTTTAAAATAATATTTTCCTAAAAATACAACCACTTTCACGGATCTCTAGTAATAAGTTACATTTACATTCATCTTATGCTGTGGAAGGATTCAAACTCAAGTCAACAGCAAATGAGAAATTATTACTTTTGATGTATGTATGTAGCTAATGCTCAGGAGTTAACAGAGTTATTCTCCTTCTTGCTTCCCAATACTTGGATATCACATCTGGTTTGTTTTGAAGAGTTACACAGTTTGTTAAATGTTCTTAGTTAAATATCTGTTTTTATTATTAATTTAATACATCTCAATGATGGATAAATCATATTTGAAGAGAAAAATTATACGCTCAGACTGCGACTTGAACCCATGACCCTTGGTTCTCTAGACCAAGTGCTCTACCACCTGAGCTACCTGAGCAAATACCGATCTAAACGCAAATTTTTCTCTATATACATATATAGATCGGTACTTGCTCAGGTACCTCAGGTGGTAGAGCACTTGGTCTAGAGAACCAAGGGTCCCGGGTTCAAGTCCCAGTCTGAGTGTATAATTTTTCTCTTCAAATATGATTTATCCATCATTGAGATGTATTAAATTAATAATAAAAACATTGAAAAAAGCCGTACTGGCATTTATAATGTAATGTATAGTTCCCAAATATGTCTTCTTAATAAAGGAGCTGCCATTTGCAAAGATAGAAGCAAAGGCTTCATAGCATTTGGTGGGCGGGAATTACAATGTATATAGAGAAAAATGTGTGTTTAGATCGGCACTTGCTCAGGTAGCTCAGATGGTAGAGCACTTGGTCTAGAGAACCAAGGGTCCCGGGTTCAAGTCCCGGTCTGAGCATATAATTTTTATCTTCAAATATGTTAAATATCTGTCAATTTCCACACCTTGAGAACATAATGTGCACTCAGAAGACATTAATACACCAATTCTATGAAGATGTTTTCCTAAGCAGTCATGTCCTGTAGTAAGCTTCAGTATAGATTAATTCTGTATATTATGTTGCTAAAATAATTTTTTTGCTAAATTAATTTAGAATGTGTATTTTTTTTATAGATTGTAAAAGAATTATTAGTCAAAGAGTCTACGGCAACTTCTGATATTTTTGAGGATGTGGAATGGTGTGGAGAAGATGATTTACCTGAAGAAACTAGGTGTAAAGTATGTATTAATCATTGAATATAAAATGCATTGTTTTTTATATCACTGGTATGTATACATGTCGTTCATAGGCTGCATATTGGGTGTTTAGAGACAAGACAGTATTCCAAAGTATTTGAACACAAAATTACCCAATAGCAACACACGTATATTTCTTTAACTAACTAATTCACTGGCACTATCGAACCCAGAGCTTCATGGCCACATAGACATAAGCTCTCCATACATCCCTATCCTAGCTAATGTTTTCTAATCATTCCCTGTATAATCTCCTTCCATCAAATAATGGTTAATGTAATTCTCCCACCTCATTCTTGGTCTACCAACTGGGCGTTTTCTCTTTGGTTTTCCTACAAGAAGCTTCCATGCACATCTTT
The DNA here is from genome assembly GCA_030220185.1 of Diploptera punctata. Taxonomy (NCBI): domain Eukaryota; kingdom Metazoa; phylum Arthropoda; class Insecta; order Blattodea; family Blaberidae; genus Diploptera; species Diploptera punctata. The sequence goes on from JASPKZ010000007.1 coordinate 3,794,199, forward strand.
CAATCCCCATTCGTGCCACATGTCCTGCCCATTGCAATCTATGAGACTTAACTATTCTTGTTATATCCGGCTTCCTATGAAGACCATGTAGTTCACTGTTACGTTGACTTCTCCATTCACCTGTCTTCGTCTCTCTTTGTTCCAAAAATTTTATTCTCAAATACTCATTCTTCTTTCCTCCCTTAAAGTAAGAATCTATGTTTCGCATCCATATAACTGTAGAATAACAGTTTTATATATTTTCAGTTTAACGTTTTTTTTAAAGGAGTTGGAACGACAAGAGTCCCTGTAATGCATAATAGCATGTATTTCCATAATTGAGCCTATGTTTAATTTTTTTGTGCATCTCATTCTTATTTGTGATTATTGTTCCTTGATATTTTAATTCAGCCACTTCTTGAAAATTTCCCTCGTTTGTCATTAGCTGTCCATTTGCATTATATAATGTATTTCTATGTGTGACCATATATTTAATTTTATTCATATTTCCCTAGACTTATTAACTTTATGTCAAATGTAACAAAATTAATTTTTTTGAAAAGAAAAATTATCATCTAAACTGGGAATTGAATCCCGGACCTCCCAACTCTGTACATCAGTGTGTGACTCATTACATCATTTCAGATACATTAAATTAAATATAGCATCTAAAAAATTTAACAAAATTCATTTCTTTTCTTAGCTTGAAGGCTTGAAGACAATGGCGAGGTGGCTTCTTGGTCTTAAAAGCTGATGAGCTATCAGCACAAAAGACATTTAGGATGCTGAATGCTTTTATTGTTAATCGAGGTGATCTCCTTCAACAAGGCAAATTAAGGTATTGTATATTGTAAATTTGTATATTTATATTATTGTTATGAGGACTCAATATACCGGGTGTACATAAAAGAATATAGCAATTTTAAAGGTGTTAAGTTATTCTTTAACTAACTATGACAAAAACAAAACTCATGTTAAATGAAAGAGTAACATCTCCAGTTTACATTATAAGTTCATAGATGTTCAATGTGAGCCCCGTTTTGTTACATGACACACATCCAACCTATAGTCTAATTCTTCCCATACATTAATAAGCATATATGTGGATTGATGGCAGCAACAGCTTCTTGAATCCTGTCTCTCAACTTGGGCAGGTTAGCAGACAATGGAGGCATGTAGACTCTGTCCTTTACAAAACCCCAAAGGAAAAAAATTGCATAGGGTGAGATCCGGTGATTTAGAAGACCACTGGAGATAACCCTGTCATATGGACCATGACAATTAATCCAGTAATGACAGTGTGGAAGGTCTTACGAAAATGCTTATATATGCATCCCTATCATTTACAATTATTACAGGCTCTAAAGCCTACTGATTGCGCTGAATTTGTGCTTGAAATGTTGCTGCAGCAACTTCTCCTCAGACACTCTTGGTTGGCCCACACTTTTGCCTTTACACACACAACCAATTGTTGCAAACTGATTGTGTCATTGACACATGTTGTTGACATTGGGGGATCATGATTAAACTGCCTACGAAATGCACATTGAACTGTCACAACTGATTTACAACTCTCAAACTGCAAAACACAAAACACTTTCTTTTTCAAGACATGGTTGTTTATAAATTTATTGTACATAGTTACCATCACCAAGACAATTAATTTTTTTTTAATATATGTATACAAATTTAAATGAATAAATTTAAAATTCAATTTATAATTAAATATATTTTAGCAAGGAATCACACCATTCATTTAAATCTTTTTGTTTATTTAATGATTTTGTTCTTTTTTTATATAGGTCATTTTTGCTATTAATCTTTTTTATCTTTAATTATAAATTTAATTTTAAATTTATTCATTTAAATTTGTATCCCTCAGGGGTCCTCATCTAGGGGATATGTGGATGGCGACCACAAGGTGCCCAAGCTGAGCAAAACATTTCTTCCACTTGTGTTTTGCACTCTTTTAACTTTACTATCTAACCTCTCTTCGTTAACTCTTGTTTTTTTCGACTCCGACGCTATTAGTGCATCCGAGGGCTAGGGAGTCTTTCCTTTCTTCCATTTCTTCTTTCCTGTATTTTCTTTTCTTCTCCAGAAAAGCCTGACCAGAGGCTATAAGATGGCAGCCCCTTCACTGGTCTTGCCTTCCTTTGACCAGCAACCAATCGAAGGGACTTATGCTTTCAAGTCTTATACGAGAATTTCCCGGAAGGATCAAAACGCTGGAGGGAAAATTTTCTATAGGATCGTAACAGGCCTTGGCCTAATACTTGGAAGGAAGAAGAAGAAGAAGAAGAAATTTGTATACATATATTAAAAAAAATTAATTGTCTTGGTGATGGTAACTATGTACAATAAATTTATCAACAACCATGTCTTGAAAATGATCTCACATAAGGAGATTGAAACGTCGACACAATAAATTTATGCTTTGACTGAGATAATGTTTATTTCTTTGTAATTATAATATTAATTACTCTCAGTGATAAATAATTTAAAAAAAAGTATAAAACACTTTCTGTTAGGAGTTGCCATTTTTATTATTATTGTTGCCATAGAAACCAAACAAAAGAAAGCTATTTGCTCACTCACAACTAAAACTATCTTCTTTCCTGTTTCATTTCACTCTATACACAACTTTCTATGCCTCATCTCAGTGATAATATTATTACTTGAAACTCTATATTCTTTTATGTACACACTGTATTTTTAAATGAAACGTGGGATAAAAAAAATTGAATCATAAAAAAAAGTTATAGTTGAAAAAAGTAACTATTACCATTACAATACAGGTTTCTTAAGATAAGGAATAATTTTTTAATATATGTTTCTCTCTCTACTTTGTTGCATAAATCACATGTAGTTGTTTAAGCGCATTCAGTATCAAATAGAATGAGTTATTGATAATTTTGATATCCTCGATGCTCACGAGATATTGATGTTGAACAATAGTGGTTCATATGTGCTGAGTAATGAAATCACAATATGGTTTATGGAACCTGCATTTCATTACTTCATTCTCTAAGGTCCTCTATTGGATATGGACCAGTAAATCCATTATGGGATGACAACTCTGAAGAGCAAAGGGTGACACAAGTTGTTGGCTTGTCACTGGCTAGTACATGGCAGTACAAGAATCCCAAAGGGTGGCTGAAGTTGTTTGCTGTCACTGGCTAGTACGTGGCAGTACAGGAAGCCATGACTTATCATCACATAGTATCTTGACTTTATTTTCAAGGTTCTTAATTGGATTTCATTACTTATATCAATTAAAATGAAGTGATCACATTTCAGGCCATACCCTTGGGGTAATAGGAGGTTAAGGATCCCACTTTTTCTAGGCAATCAGCACTTGATATGTCAGCTGGGTTGCCAGGTCTGTATGATGGCTGCCTTTACCCCCAGAATAATCTTTTGATACTCATTTTTGTTAGAGATTGAGTCGACCCCAGAAGGTTTAAGTCAGTTTAAAAATCTTGACCCCACCGGGACTCAAACCTTCAACCTTCTGGTTTGTAGTTTATTGCCATTACCAACTATGCTACGGCGTGCCCCTCTTATATCGTGCAGCCATTCAATTTACCTCATGATGCTGTATGGACCCCATACTATGGTATAACTGAGAATCTTACCCAGACAATCATTATTCATCTTCATTACATGTATCCAGCCTTAGCTGATGACACAAATCCATTGTATACTTATGCTATAAGTTGCAATGGGGCTGCATTTGAACATGCAGCTTATGTGGGCATTCAAGGTGAGTGCCCACAAGGTTAAAAGAAAGAGATATAGGAAAGACAGAAATGAACCCTTTGGCCTCGAATACTCTAATACCATCAGGGTTGAAGAAAACAAGAGATCAGGCAAGGGAGACTGGATAGGAAAGTAAAAAGAGGGATCTGGTACTACAAAAGGAAGAAATACCAGATCGGTTAAAGGTAAAAATAAGGAGCAAAACACAAGTAAGTGGAAGCAATGTTTTGCTCAGCTTGGGCACCTTGTGTTTGCCATCCACATATCCCCTAGATACCCCCTGAGGGTTACCGAGGCAATCATAATTCAGGTAAAATCATGTAAAATAATTGTATTAAAACTGTGTAATTCTTGGTTAAAGTTGCTGGAATTTGTAAAGGTAAGCTGAGGGAAGTGTTTTTATGAGTTTGAAGATGAGTACAATTTTTATATTTGTTACAGTAAACCGGAAATGGCATGGCTTCGATTGGGAGCTGGCTGTGCTATGCTTAAAATTTGTGAACAAAAAGGTGTAGGGGATCAGTTTAATGCAGAACAGTTTTACCACCTCTCTCTTTTAATGACAGTAAGTATATTTATACATTTCATTTGACCCCACAGTTGATAAAATAGTAATCCTCCAGACCCAAACACAGCATTGCTCACCACACAAACACACATACATATGTGCACATGCATACATGCGCACACACATATACACATACAGTAGTTGCATACACACACACACATATTCATGGCAATTAACAATGTATATAAGAGAAAAATTTGAAGAAGTAATTCTTTTCCCAAGTTGTGGCGATGTTTTGAAGCAGCTAACTCTCTTCATGCCCGATGTTGTAGTAACATTTTGAAGGATTGGTGTCCCAAAAAGAATTACTGATTCAGGTTAGGTTTAATTTTCGGTAGAGCTGGATTCTCTTCTTAGGGTCGGAAGTTGGTACACTGGATAGGAAAACACTTCACAATCATAAAAAAAATGTTTCTTGTAGAAATAATTACAAATTTATTCACTTTGTAGGTTCCCAGCAGATTAAATAAATGTAGGTGGAATTATTCTCCACCGTCAATTAAAATTAAATTATTTTCTTTTCTTAAATCAATTATTCTTGTATTAAATATTACATTTTATCTTGAGAACCCTTTTTGCTTCTATCTTTGTTGAAAGTTGTATGCAGAATGACTAGTATAATTATTTTATAATTTTAAAGAACATTATATCACATGATGTTAAGTTTAAATTCTATTGGTTAATAGTCCATTAAATATAAGTTTTAAATTTTATTTGTTAAATCAAAAAGTTAATTGTTTTAACATCCAATCAGAGTTTAGTTTACTTTCATTTAAAAATATGAAGTTAGGCAGGTGTTCTTATTACAGTTATAACAGAAAGCTTTATAATTCTGACAACAATGACTTAAAACAATTTTTAAAAGCATTCTTTAGGAAGACTGTTATGTAATACAATTTTTTTAAGTGTTACTGAGACATTTTTATTCAACAATGAATTATTTAGATGTTTTTCTTTATTTAAGTTATATTTAAATATTAAAAGAATTTTAAAGTATAAAATTATTAACTTTAACTTCCATATTTATTATGATATTAAAATCCTGCTTTAAATTTGCATTTAGATCAGAACTCGCTCAGGTCTCACTCGGTAGATTATTGGCCCAGAAAGCCAAAGGTCCTGGGTTCGAGCCCTGGTCTGAGTGTATAATTTTTCTCTTCAAACATGACATATACTCAGTTTATGAATGACAAAGTATTTTATATATGCTGTTCATGTGTCCTAAATCCTGCATAAATAGTTTTTTTTTTAAATTAAAATGTCAATTGAAGAGGAAATTCCCTAAGATAAACAGATGTAAATTTGGTTTGCAAAGGATTTTATGTATACCTTTGTTGTGCCCAAATTATGTATAAGCTTTTTTTTTATTTTTTATTAGAGTATATTTTTTCTAGAGTTAAATGTTTATTGAGTATTGAGGAAGAAATTCGTGAAGATAAATTTGGTGGAAAATGGGTAAAAACTTGTATCTTTAAAAAAAATTTGGATGATTTTTGTGTTTTAAGATACTGGTTTGTGAAGGATATATATATGCTTTTTATATGCAGAATATTATGTGTGAATAATATTGATTTGTGTTAAGATTTATTGTTTTTTAAATTAAAATCTATTTTTGGAGTTAAAAATATAACATTTGTGCCTTTTTTTAATTGTATAAAAATGAAACTACTTATTTTAGGAATTCTACCTAAATAAAAAAAATTAAACTGTTAAAGTTTTATACAATTTTTATATTTATTTCAATACAAATTCGTTACAGCTGTTTCAGTACTTTGTACATTCAAGAATTAAAGAGTCTTTTTTACATCTTACCTCATATTTTATGTTTTCTTAAACATGGGAACTGCAATTTTCAAAAAGGTACATCCCTTTCATTTTCAACCGACATTATGACTACCGGATTTTCGGTTGAAAAAAATGTCAGTTGAAAATGAAAGGGATGTGTCCTTTTGAGAACTGCAATTCCTGTGTTTAAGAAAACATAAAATATGAGGTAAGATGTAAAATATGACTCATTAATTTATGAATTAAGAACCTCATAACGTTATTTCCCAAATTAACTATGAACTTTATACCCTCTTCAGACGAATTGAAATAAATATGAAAATCGTATAAAAATGTAACAGTTTTATTTTATTTATTTTTTAATTTTTTTTATTTTTACTTATTTCACACTATGAGGTATATTCATTTAGGTAAAATTTTTATCTAAGTAATAAAAAGATGGATTTTCATCAAGTAAACACCAAATCAATTGATTACTTTTATATCTAATTAAAAAAAGTTTTTGAATTGAGTTTTGTATTTAATATCTAGAGAAAGTGACACTATGATGATTATTTTAATTAAAATTTATTAGAATATTCATGTCTCATTTTAATTGAGTTTTGTATGTTAATGTTCATATAGAAATGTTGGAAATGTTGTTAACATCGTAAAATTAAATTATTATGTAGGTTAAAAAAGAGATTTTTATATTTCAGCACATAATATAATATTTTAACTTAGCTAAAGAAATTAATTAGAAATAGCGCTAATTGCCTTTGATGTGAGGCACCCAGAAACATCACTAAACTAAAACCTCATTTTATATTTTTAAATTTAAATTAAACACATAGCAATCCTGTAAACCTTTTATTTTGAATTGCTAGGATGAAGTTCCGCAAGTGAGGGAGTTATTTGCAGCCAAACTTCATAAAGGGTTGAGTAAAGGAATTCCAAATAACCGATGTTTACCATTGGATTTCATGGGCTATTATGCTCTGGCAGGACAAGAGCCTGATAAGAAAATTAAAACACAAATCCGTCAGCATATGATATCCGACATCAACAAGAGAAGAGAATATATCAAAACCTTACCTGTTTGGTCATCCAGTGGTATGTATAATTTTGCATTTCTATTTAAATTCTGGTTGGTATAAATAGTTAATAAGACTATTTAACTCATGCCCCAAATGGGAGTCAATGACCAATCACGTTTCAATGATTTCTGTTTTACAACCAATCAGAGTCGTGTTTCACGAAATATTTATCAGTGTTATAATTACCATATTAAAGAAAGCTCCTCCTTACAATATTGCGTTCCTTTGGCAATAAATAGTAAGATCTGGTTGCAGTGATAAACAAAAGAAGCACTAGAAGCGTACCTATCGTTTCTCATTTGTTTTCAAACATCGCCGTTTACATTAAATATATAAATATTTTAAAATAACTATAGTTAAATAATGATTTGTGAGTAAACAGCTTAATTTTATTCGTTAAATAGTCCTAACAAATGCCACTCTTGATTTCCAAATTCTCTAGATAAATTCACTCGTGGCATTACTTATGATAACTTTTTTTTTCAGTAACATGTTTTTACTCTGATGAAAAACATGTCACAAATTTGATAAACTTGTATTTTCTTTGGATCGTATGCAGCAAAGAAACAAGAAATTGTAACATTCAATTCGCTCAATTTTTTTTTTTTGATAAAAAGAACCTCAAAATATTACTTCCCAAAATAAATCATTCAATTAACTCTTACTTACTTACTTCCTCACTGACACTATCGAACCAATAGGTTTATGGCCGCGCAGACATAAGCACTCCATACATCGCCTATCCTGAGATAATGTTTTCCAATCATTCCCTGTATAATCTACTTCCCTCAAATCATAGTTAATGTTATTCTCCCACCTCATTCTTGGTCTACCAACTGGGCGGTTTCCCTCTGGCTTTCCTACAAGAAACTTCCATGCACATCTTTCATTCCCCATACATGCAACATGTCCACCCCATCGCAGTCTACGAGACTTAACTGTTCTTATTACATCTGGCTTCCTATAGAGACCATGTAGTTCATTGTTATGTAGTCTTCTCCATTCACCTGTTTGTTCATCTCTCTTTGGTCCAAAAATTTTCCTAAGTACTTTATTCTCAAATACTTGTAATCTCCTTTCTTCCCTTAATGTAAGAGTCCATGTTTCGCACCCGTATAATACAGGGTGGACCGCTCGAATGGACCTAATTTCAATTGCTTGTTACTGGCAAACGGTTGAAGATAGAAACTTAAAACAACGTTCATAGTACAGAAAAACTCACCAAGTTTCGAATCCTGTCGGTAGATGGCACAAAGATACGTTTCTCGTTCTTAGATTTAATTGTTTGTGAAAATGGCGACTCCGCAGATGAAAGCGCAAGCTGTTTTGTGGTATGCGGAGTTTAAATCAATCATTAGAGTTCAAAGGGAGTTCCGGCGTGTGTTTAACCGTGATGCTCCAACTGCTAGAAGCATAAAGAAGTGGCGTGATACATTATTAGCTACAGGATCTGTGTTGAAGAAGCATGGTGGTGGTCGCAGAGCATCCGATGAAATGGTAGCAAATGTTCAAGCCGCATTTGAGCGAAGCCCCCGGAAGTCATTAAGAAGAGCTTCGCGGGAACTTCAAATACCAAAATCGACATTACAACGGATTGTCCACAAACGCCTCAAACTGCACGCATATAAAGTGCAGTTAGTGCAACGTCAGGAGCCGAATGACATGCCGAAACGAGTGGAATTCGCCAATACGATGCTGGACCGTCTCGGCGCTGATCCTGACTTCATGACCAAGATTTTCTTCTCGACGAAGCCACTTCCATTTGTCAGGCAAGGTAAACCGGCATAATGTGCGGATCTGGGGATCGGAGAATCCTCACGCTATTCAAGAGCATGTTCGTGATAGTCCGAAGATGAATGTTTGGTGCAGTTTGTCACATAATAAGGTCATTGGACCGTTTTTCTCGCCGAGAAAGAAAACTGTTCGTGGTACCACATATCTTGACATGCTGGAGCAGTTCTTCTTTCCACAAATTGAACAACTGCAGCCTAACATCGTTTTCCAGCAAGATGGTGCTCCTCCCCACTGGTCCAATGAAGTTCGTACGACTTTGGACAACATTTTCCCTGGCCGTTGGATTGGTAGGGGAGGACCAATCGCGTGGCCCCCGAGATCTCCCGATTTAACACCACTGGATTTCTTTCTCTGGGGCTATGTCAAAGATAAAGTTTACACCACCCCAGTCAAAGACCTTCGTGATCTTCGTGAGCGCATCATAGAGGCTATTGAGAACATTCCAGAAGACATACTCCAACGTACTTGGCAAGAAATTGTTCATCGCTTTGATATCGTCACAGTGACTGCTGGGGCTCATATAGAGATGTGGTGATCTGGATATCAAAACTTGGTGAGTTTTTCTGTAATATGAACGTTGTTTTAAGTTTTCTATCTTCAACCGTTTGCCAGTAACAAGCAATTGAAATTAGGTCCATTCGAGCGGTCCACCCTGTATAACTGGTAGAATAGTAGTTTTATACATTTTCAGTTTAACGTCTTTTGAAAGGAGTTGGGTCATCAAAAGTCTCTGCAATGCATACTTTCTTACTAACTGGCACTATCGAACCCGTAGGTTCATGGCCGCGCAGACATAAGCTCTCCATACACCCCTATCCTGAGCTAATGCTTTCCAATCATTCCCTGTATAATCTACTTCCCTCAAATCATAGTTAATGTTATTCTCCCACCTCATTCTTGGTCTACCAACTGGGCGTTCTCTCTCTGGCTTTCCTACAAGAAGCTTCCATGCAAGTCTTTCATTTCCCATACGTGCAACATGTCCTGCCCATCGCAGTCTACGAGACTTAACTGTTCTTACTATATCTGGCTTCCTATAGAGACCATGTAGTTCATTGTTATGTAGTCTTCTCCATTCACCTGTTTGTTCATCTCTCTTTTGGTCCAAAAATTTTCCTAAGTACTTTATTCTCAAATACTTGTAGGGTCGTATGTTAGAACATTACTCTCTACTCAAATTACTTCCAATCACTAGTGAGCTGATTCACCGTGAGCAATTGCTGAGAACGAATTAACGGCCGACTTATCGGTCATGCACGAGAGTCGACGTTTTCGTAATATTGGCAACGAATTACCCAGAATTCTCAGCGATAAAACCACTTCCGTTATTTTCGTCTGCTATAGAGGAATGCGTCCCGCGCCGTAGCCGAGCGGTTAAGGTAGGAAGCCTTGGCGCAGAGCTACGGGACTTGCGCTGGTTCGAGTCTCCATGGGGGAAGAAATTTTCTCATGGTATTTCGGCCAGTATGGGACCGGTGCCCACCCAGCATCGTGAGGCAATTGGGTAGCTACAATAAGTAGCGGCTCCAGGTTGAGGAAACCAGCTATAACGGCTGGGGGACTCGACATGCTAACCACATGTCACCCCTACACTGGCTGCTGATCATCTACCTCTGTGATTCACACATGTGGATGTGAGGCCAGCAGCCGGCTGGTAGGCTAAGGGCCTTGTAGGCCTGTCGCGCCAGGAGTAAGTAATAGAGGAATGCATTTATGCTTGCATCCCGCAAATAATACCGTATACAAACACGTCTGCGACACGCAATATTACGCCGATTCTCCTGTTCTTCCAGTTGAATTCTTTGGTAGACTCTATGAAATTCCTCTTCTCCGTGTATACCGAAAACATGATCAAAGTCTTCAAGGTCCGACACTGGCAGAGAAGGCATTTTACTGTCTAATGCGTCCAAACATGCGACCCGTAGTCTCCTTTCCTCCCTTAAAGTAAGAGTCCATGTTTCGCATCCATATAATATAACTGGTAGAATAATAGTTTTATATATTTTCAGTTTAACGTTTTTTGAAAGGAGTTGGGACATCAATAGTCTCTGCAATGCATAATAGCATACATTTCCAGAAATGAGCCTATGTTTAATTTCTTTGTTCATCTCATTCCTATTTGTGATTATTGTTCCTAGGAATTTGAATTCAGCCACTTCCTCAAAATTTCCCTCATTTGTCATTAGCTGTCCACTTCCATTATATAATGTATTTGTATGTGTTACCATATATTTGTTTTATTGATATTTACTTCCAGTCCCAATTTCTTAGTGTTACTCAATAGTGTGTCCATGTTGGCCTTTATTATCTCCTCACTATTGTCCAATAGTACTAAGTACTACATCATCAGCATAAACTAACAGCTTATTAATACAATTGAGTTGTAGGCCTTCTTCAGCCTCTAAAGATTTGATGGCATGCTCTAGTACCAAATTAAATAGTAGAGGAGATAGTGCGTCTCCTTGCTTCAACCCATTCTGGATTTCAAAAGTATCCCGAAAACTGTTTGCCTACATGCACCCTACTCTTTGTGCCATTTAGACACATTCGTGTAAGTCTAACTAACTTTATAGGAATTCTGAACTCCAGCAGGATACTATATAACTTCTCCCTCTTAATTGAATTGTATGCTTTTTTGAAGTCTACGTATAGTTGGTGTACAGTACCATTATATTCCCATTTCTTTTCTAAAATCTGTCTTAAACTAAAAATCTGATCTGTTGTAGACCTGTTTCTTCTAAATGCACATTGATGATCTCCTAGAATGTCATCAATATAGGGAGTAAGTCTGCTTACTAATATGTTTGTTAGAATTTTGTACGAAGTTGAAAGTAATGAGATGCCCCTGTAGTTGTTGCAATCAGTTTCATATCCTTTCTTATAAATTGGTATGATAATCAATTCTTTTCATTCATCTGGAAGAGCTTCTTTTTCCCAAATTATACTAAGCAACCGGCGTATCTTGTCCATCAGTTTCTCTCCCCCTGATTTTATCAGTTCTGCTGGGATCTCTTCTGAACCTCACTCTAAAGATATATTTATGTAATTAAGATATTTGGTCTGTGTATTCTTACCTGTTATGGTTGTTTTTGTTGAACATATGTTTCAAGGCTCCTTGAACCCCATCTTCAGTGATTACAGACTGATTTTTCACAAGTTGTTGGCCCTGATTCTTGACTCCTGCTCCCTTTGCCTGTGGTCCAATGAACTTGCTAATGAGGTTCCTTTCTCCGGGAATTTCAAAATTCATAATTTTTTCCTTGTTCTTTTCTGTATGTAGATTTTTTTCCCCCATATCGTGAGCCATTTTTGTTTTCTAACTGTTTTAATAATTTTGTTTACATCTATTTTGTGTTTTTCTGACCAAATGTGAGCAGCCACTGCAGATTTTTCTACTTTCCGCTGCCTTTTTTTTTTTACGTTTCTTATGTGTTCTTTAGTTCTAATGGTTACATTTTTAAAGAACACATAAGAAATATAAAAAAAGGGGGGGAAGTAGAAAATCTGCCGTGGCTGTTCACGTTCGGTCAGAAAAAACACAAAATAGATGTAAACACAAAGTTATTAAAACTGTTAGAAAACAAAAATGGCTCACCATATGGGAAAATATATACATACAGAAGAACAAGAAAAAATTTATGAATTTTGAAATTCCCAGAGAAAGGAATCTTATTAGCAAGTTAATAGGACCACAGGCAGAGGGAGCAGGAGTCAAGAATCAGGGTCGACAACTTGGGAAAAAATCAGTCTGTAATCGCTGAAGTTGGGGCTCAGAAGCCTTGAAACATATGTTCAACAAAAAAAAAAAGCCATAAGAGGTAAGAATACACAGACCAAAATCTTAATTATTAAATAAACCTCTTAATGTTACTTATTGTATTTTTAAAATATATTTGTGTAATAGAATTTATTTTTTTTGTTTCTTCATATGTGTGTGTGTGTGTATTATGGTGGTATTTATTTTTTACTTTTCGTTTTTAATTCTATGCACACACTACTTTTTTTCCTTTGGTTGTAAGAAGTAATTTGAAGCCCATTCTGTTGAAATTTAAGATGAGGAATCTGTGCCACATTGAGCTAGAACAAGCATATAAAAAACAGACATTGAAAAGAAAATATCAATAAAAATGGTAATGATTTGATTTTTTTAAATTTTGGAACTATTTTATCACTCGTCTCATACTTTTCTTCTTCTTAAACTAGTTTCTAAACTATCTTCTGTTCCATCGTCAGTATTTCACGACCATTGTTTTGTCATCTTGAAGAGCTGTCTTTTGCTTCCTCTGTTGGTAGATTGAAAATCCTCAAAATCAAATAATTTTCCACAGGATTTTCAAAGTTCATTAATTTCTCCTTTCAGTTTTTTTGAATGTAGAGTTTTCCCCAAACAGGTAGTTCTTTAGGATTCTATTTGTTTTAATAATTTAGTCCTTCTTTCAATAATATGTTTTTCTGACCATGGATTTGGCTGCCACTGCAGACTTTTCCACTTACCCCTTCTTAACATTCCTGAGATGTTCTTTCATTCTGGTTTTCAAATTTCTTAAATTATTTTCAGTCTGATCATCTTACCTCAATATTAATGTTGATTTGTTCTTGGACATGTTTCAAAACAATTCTGTTTTATCGTCAGACTGGTTAGATTTATGTTGCACACCCTGGATGTCGATGTCAGCTCCATTCTGTGGTTGGCCAAAGAATCTCCAAACAAGGTCACGCTCCGTCGGTATTCCAAAATTCATAACTCTGTTTTTGTTCTTCTGAATTTAGATTTTTTCCCAAATAGTCAATTCTCTTGTATTTTCTAACTGTTTTAATAATTTAGTGTCCGATTTTATATAATGTTTTTCAGACCAAACGTGAGCAGCAACTGCAGATTTTTCTATTTCCCCATTTTAAATATTTCTTATATGTTCTTTGGTTTTAATTTTTAGGTTTCTTTTTGTTTTTCCTATATATATAATTTCTTTTCACAATCCGTGCATTCAATTTGATATATTCCTGATTTTTATCAGTTTTTTTCATTTTTGTTTATTTTATTAGTTTATTTAAACTGTAGTTATATTTCGGTGCTAATTTAATATAAAACGTCTCAAATATCTTTTGGAATTTATTATGTACCCAAGGGTGATATGTGAATTTCCTATATTTTTTTCATAGGTGGTTTTTCTTTTTCAAGAGTACTTCTGGTTATCATTTAGGATAGTAAAGTATAAGAAACAAAAAATGATAAACAGAAGTACTCTTGAAAAAGAAAAACCACCTATGAAAAAATATAGGAAATTCACATATCGCCCTTGGGTACACAATAAATTCCAGAAGATATTTGAGAAGTTTAATATTAAATTAGCACCGAAAAATAACTACAGTTAAAATAAACTAATAAAAACCAACAAAAATGAAAAAAACTGATAAAAAAATCTGGAATATATCAAATTGAATGCATGGGTTGTGAAAAAAAAAATATATATATATATATAGGAAAAACAAAAAGAAACCTAAAAATTAGAACCAAACACATAAGAAATATTAAAAATGGGGAAATAGAAAAAATCTGCAGTTGCTGCTCACGTTTGGTCTGAAAAACATAATATAAATTTGGACACTAAATTATTAAAACAGTTAGAAAATACAAAAGAGCTGACTATTTGGGAAAAAATCTATATTCAGAAGAACAAAAACAGAGTTATGAATTTTGAAATACCGACGGAGCGTGACCTTGTTTGGAGGTTTTTTGATCAACCACAGGATGGAGCTGACATCGACATCCAGGGTGTGCAACATAAATCTAACCAGTCTGGAAAAGCTGACGATAAAACAGAAATGTTTTGAAGCATGTCCAAGAACAAATCAACATTCTTTTCATTCTTGTTGGATCTAATTAATCTAAAGTCATTTTTTGGTGTCAATCTTATGTTGAAATTAAAATTTTTTTTTGAAACTTATGATGCTTCAATGGATGATGTGTGAATTTCTTGAATTTTATTTTAGTGAATGAGTTGGAGAAAATGCTTTAACATCTCACCTCATAGCGTTGCATGTCTTCACGATACTGGTTTCAAAAGTATAGTATTATTTCCATCTTCAGTCAAATATCTACTTAGAATTTAAGTTGGAATTTGACTGAAGATGGAAGTAATACTATACTTTTGAAACCAGTATTGTGAAGACATGCAACTTTACGAGGTGAGATGTTAAAGCATTTTCTCCAACTCATTCATTAATGTAAATACCTCATACTGTTTCCTCCCACTGTAATTTTAATTAAATGCTTTAATTTTATCTATGTTTTTTTCTTTTTCCTTTTTCTTTTAGAAGTGTACTTTGATTAATAAATGTTTGTCTTTTGAATTTGTTTATT
This sequence comes from Diploptera punctata, assembly GCA_030220185.1. Lineage (NCBI taxonomy): Eukaryota > Metazoa > Arthropoda > Insecta > Blattodea > Blaberidae > Diploptera > Diploptera punctata. The sequence goes on from JASPKZ010000007.1 coordinate 3,809,524, forward strand.
TTTTTGTGTATCATTCTTTCTTCAAATCCAATATTTATAGCCACATTAATTATGTGTTCTTTTTCTTTTTCATAATTTTCTCTGTTCATGGGAACAGAGAACAATATGTATTATGAAAAATAATTGTAATGGTATCACTATACTCTTTTTTTTACTTAACCTCTTTACTACATCATAGGTGGGATCACTTTACCTATATCTCTATTCATTAGACAATGTCTGGAACACCTGTATTAACCATTATTGATTTGAATTTTTTTCTTCCTTTATAGGGCCTACTGAAAAAGGCATGGGTCAATTAGCACATATTCTCCCAGACTACATGTTGGTTTTTGCAGTACCAGTATTAGCCCATGATCCAGATTTTACAACTTACGATGATGTGGAACAGCTCACAAGGATGAGACAATGTCTCTGGTTTATTCTAGAACCTTTAATGACAAAAAATGAATTTTATTGCTTTGGGTTTTATAAAAACCTTATTGAACGAATGAAAAATCAGAAAGATGCTCTTAAAGGAGAAGATGACAGTATGAATTATGTGAGTACTATTTTATACTGTGCATATGTAGCATTTGACTAATTTTATTCGTTATAAAAATACTAAAGATAGCAACATGAAAAACCTATGTCCATAAACTTGTTTGTTATTCAGGAAAAGGGAGTTATATTACAAAATTCATTATGTATTTTAAAATACAATAGGAAGTAACATAAAGAGGTTTATATTTGAAGAGAAAATTTTTCTTCAAATATAATTTATCTTTCAGTGAGAAGTGTTAAATCAATAATAAAAACATCATTAAGAGGTTTGTTTAATAATTAAAACATTTTGTCTATTCATTCTTACCTCTTAGAGTTGTTTTTGTTGAACATATGTTTCAGATTATATTTATATATTAAATTTGGGAATTTTTAACATTATGAGGTTCAATTAATAATAATTAAATGAATCGTGATTTTTTCTTACCTCATACATCTATGTTTCTTTAAACACAGCACTGCAGTATCGGCGACCCTTTGTCGTCATCGTCAGCTGTTTTCACGACTGTCAATTTTTTTTCTCCTTTTTGCCGGTAATTATCTAGACTGCCATCTGGTGTTCTTTTGAAGGAATTCCTCTTCAAACTGCCATCTGGTGTTGTTTTGAATGAATCATTTCCTAAACTGCTATCTGTTGTATTTTTGAAGAACTTTGTAATCAAGCTTGGTTCTTCCGGAATCTCGAAGTTCATAGTTCTAGTATGGTTTTTTTGAATATATATTTTTTCCCAAACTGTTAAATCCAAAGGTTTTGATAGATGTTTTAAAAGTTTTGCTTCTTTTTCAATCCTATGATGCTCTAATAAACTATGTGCTGCTATAGCTGATTTTTCAATTTCTCCATTCTTCATGTTTCTGAAGTGCTCTTTTTTACGAGTTTCCAAGTTCCTTTTGTTTTTTCCTATTATATCTTGTTGCAATCCTTGCAATCAATTTGATAAATCCCAGATTTTTTGTCGTCTGGGGTATTACATTTATTATTAGTTAACAGCAGATTACCCAGGCTGAATTTGTTAATTGGAGCTAATGTTATATTAAAATTTCTGAAAATTTTTTGAAACTTATTATGAACTTCAGGATGGTAAGTGAATCTCTTGAATTTTACATCTTTCTTGGGACCATGATGTAAGGTGGTGTATTCTTGTAACCTTTTTTGTTGTTTGAATTTCTTTAATTTATTCTTTATAATGTCTTCATCGAAACCATTTATTTTAGCAACATGAACAATATGATTATATTCCTTGTCAAAATCTTCTACATTAAGTGGAATATTTAACAATCTGTGTAATAGACTATTGAAAATTGCATGTTTGTGTGTCAAATGATTAAAACCTGAAGATTTTATGTAGTTGTCAGTATGTGTGTCTTTTCTGTAAATGTTAAATTCAATTTTTTGCTGTTGTTCATTTCTTATTAAGTATAAGTCTAAAAAAGGAATCTTGTTATTTTGTTCCATTTCAATAGTGAATTTCACTGACTCATCCTGAAGATTAAGCAATTTCAATGCATCTTGAATGTATTTTTTATCAATCACAGCGATAATATCATCTACATATCTATACCAACACTTGAAAATCAAAGGATAAGCATTGGTGATATGTGATTCAAGATACCCCATAAATAAATTGGCTAAAAATGGAGAAAGTGGATTTCCCATTGCCAATCCTGAAATTTGTCTATAAAATTTTCCATTGAATGTGAAAAAGTTATTATCGATACAAATTTTAGTTAGTATTAAATACTCTTCTATGATTTCTGCCTTTAATTTTTGTGAATATAACCATTTTCTCAAAAAATGCGAGCAATTTGTTAACAGGAATGCTAGGAAACAAAGAGATCACATCAAAAGAAACAAGTCTATCATTCTGAGCCAAAGTGATGTTATTCAATTTTTCAACCAGTTTAATTGAATTTTCAATGGTCTTATTTTCAAATTGTGGTAGTTCATTAAACTTTTTGGCCAGCCACTTAGCTTAATTGTAACATGGGGAGCCAATACTATTGACAATAGGCCTCATCTTTTTTCCATCCTTGTGGACCTTAGGTAAACCATATAATTTTGGATTAGAAGGGTTTGAAACTTTTAATTTAAATTTTTCTTGTTCTTTCATTGTATGTTTTATATGTTTTAATGTGTTTCCCACAGTTCTGATTGTTTTTGGGAGAGGGTTAGATTTAATTTCTTCATATTCTTTGGAGTCTAACAGATGGTTCATTCTATCTACGTAATCCTCTTGATCTAAAATGACAATTTTGTTCCCTTTATCTGCTTTTGCAATTGTAACATTTCTATCTTTAATACCCTTCAAAATTTTCATATTTTTCAATGTGACTTTATTTTTTGAATTGCTTTTCATATCTACTAACACTTTTTCACATTCTTTCCTGATTATAGTTTTATCTTCATTTTTTAGTTCCGAAATCGCTATTTCCACATCCGCGACATAATCTTCAACATTATTTGAAAAGTTTATGCATGTTTTTAAACCATTGTTAAAATTGTTCAAAAGAGGTGTTAACCAAAGAAGAAACCAAATTACTTAACAATGGTTTAAAAACATGCATAAACTTTTCAAATAATGTTGAAGATTATGTCGCGGATGTGGAAATAGCGATTTTCGGAACTAAAAAATGAAGATAAAACTATAATCAGGAAAGAATGTGAAAAAGTGTTAGTAGATATGAAAAGCAATTCAAAAAATAAAGTCACATTGAAAAATATGAAAATTTTGAAGGGTATTAAAGATAGAAATGTTACAATTGCAAAAGCAGATAAAGGGAACAAAATTGTCATTTTAGATCAAGAGGATTACGTAGATAGAATGAACCATCTGTTAGACTCCAAAGAATATGAAGAAATTAAATCTAACCCTCTCCCAAAAACAATCAGAACTGTGGGAAACACATTAAAACATATAAAACATACAATGAAAGAACAAGAAAAATTTAAATTAAAAGTTTCAAACCCTTCTAATCCAAAATTATATGGTTTACCTAAGGTCCACAAGGATGGAAAAAAGATGAGGCCTATTGTCAATAGTATTGGCTCCCCATGTTACAATTTAGCTAAGTGGCTGGCCAAAAAGTTTAATGAACTACCACAATTTGAAAATAAGACCATTGAAAATTCAATTAAACTGGTTGAAAAATTGAATAATATCACTTTGGCTCAGAATGATAGACTTGTTTCTTTTGATGTGATCTCTTTGTTTCCTAGCATTCCTGTTAACAAATTGCTCGCATTTTTGAGAAAATGGTTATATTCACAAAAATTAAAGGCAGAAATCATAGAAGAGTATTTAATACTAACTAAAATTTGTATCGATAATAACTTTTTCACATTCAATGGAAAATTTTATAGACAAATTTCAGGATTGGCAATGGGAAATCCACTATCTCCATTTTTAGCCAATTTATTTATGGGGTATCTTGAATCACATATCACCAATGCTTATCCTTTGATTTTCAAGTGTTGGTATAGATATGTAGATGATATTATCGCTGTGATTGATAAAAAATACATTCAAGATGCATTGAAATTGCTTAATCTTCAGGATGAGTCAGTGAAATTCACTATTGAAATGGAACAAAATAACAAGATTCCTTTTTTAGACTTATACTTAATAAGAAATGAACAACAGCAAAAAATTGAATTTAACATTTACAGAAAAGACACACATACTGACAACTACATAAAATCTTCAGGTTTTAATCATTTGACACACAAACATGCAATTTTCAATAGTCTATTACACAGATTGTTAAATATTCCACTTAATGTAGAAGATTTTGACAAGGAATATAATCATATTGTTCATGTTGCTAAAATAAATGGTTTCGATGAAGACATTATAAAGAATAAATTAAAGAAATTCAAACAACAAAAAAGGTTACAAGAATACACCACCTTACATCATGGTCCCAAGAAAGATGTAAAATTCAAGAAATTCACTTACCATCCTGAAGTTCATAATAAGTTTCAAAAAATTTTCAGAAATTTTAATATAACATTAGCTCCAATTAACAAATTCAGCCTGGGTAATCTGCTGTTAACTAATAATAAATGTAATACCCCAGACGACAAAAAATCTGGGATTTATCAAATTGATTGCAAGGATTGCAACAAGATATATATAGGAAAAACAAAAAGGAACTTGGAAACTCGTAAAAAAGAGCACTTCAGAAACATGAAGAATGGAGAAATTGAAAAATCAGCTATAGCAGCACATAGTTTATTAGAGCATCATAGGATTGAAAAAGAAGCAAAACTTTTAAAACATCTATCAAACCTTTGGATTTAACAGTTTGGGAAAAAATATATATTCAAAAAACCATACTAGAACTATGAACTTCGAGATTCCGGAAGAACCAAGCTTGATTACAAAGTTCTTCAAAAATACAACAGATAGCAGTTTAGGAAATGATTCATTCAAAACAACACCAGATGGCAGTTTGAAGAGGAATTCCTTCAAAAGAACACCAGATGGCAGTCTAGATAATTACCGGCAAAAAGGAGAAAAAAAATTGACAGTCGTGAAAACAGCTGACGATGACGACAAAGGGTCGCCGATACTGCAGTGCTGTGTTTAAAGAAACATAGATGTATGAGGTAAGAAAAAATCACGATTCATTTAATTATTATATGTTTCAGAGCTTCTTAGCCCCATCGTCAGCGATTACAGACTGAATTTTCTCATGTTGTCGGCCCTTATTCTTGATTACTGCTCTCTTTGCCTCTGGTCCAATGAATTTACTAATGAGGTTCCTTTCTGCAGGAATTTCAAAGTTCATAATTCTTTCCTTGTTCTTCTGTATATAGAGTTTTTCCCATATGGGAACTTTGAAATTCCCGCAGAAAGGAACCTCATTAGTAAATTCATTGGACCAGAGGCAAAGAGAGCAGTAATCAAGAATCAGGGCCGACAACATGAGAAAATTCAGTCTGTAATCACTGACGATGGGGCTAAGAAGCTCTGAAACATATGTTCGACAAAAACAACTCTTAAGAGGTAAGAATGAACAGACAAACTGTTTTAATTATTCATTATGTAGCTTGGTATTAAAGACAGAACAGTAACAACAATATATAATTTCCCAGCAAGATGGTGTAGTTTGCCACTGAGCCTGCAGAGTTTATTACTGATTGTATCTACATTTCAGTGTTAGGTGGATTGGTCTTGATGAATCCATGCTCTGGCCTAATATTACACCATTAGATTTCTTCATGTGGGATTATTATTAAGATGCAGTGCACAAAGTGATGTGCCAGACATTCAAAAACTGAAATGAATATAATTAGAGTTGCAGTGCGTAGTAATTACTTTCAATGTGGTATGGAATGCATGGAGAAAACTTGACTAATATTTAGATATTCTACATGCAACTAGAGGAGCAAGGACATGGCATAGATTAATTGGTTAAGACAATATCCTATGTACGAGGGTCACTAAATAAGTTTCGAGATGTGAAACAATGGGCCATGATAGTGTTTCCATACTTATCACATCTTTTCAAAGTGCTCTCCAGTACAGTCTATACACCGTTACATCTTATGGAACCACTTCTGGAAGTAACCATGCCACTTGATCTCAAACATTGCACTAAGCTCCTCCCTGTAGGTAGCAACAGCATCTTCTGGGCTAGGAAATCGGCGTCCACACATGAAGCTCTTCACATTCAGGAACAGGAAAAAGTCACATGGGGCTAGGTCCGGACTATAGGCTGGATGAGACATTAATTTCACCAGCATCTTTTCCAGAAACCTAATTGTTGCATTGGCTGTGTGCGAATTCAAAATATACAGAAGATATGGTAAAATCAAATGTTTCTTACCTCTGCTCATACAAATCTTCTAAGTAGATCGCGATTTCGAGACCATAATGGTCTCATCTTCAGTACTATTTTGGCGACTGATGTTATGTCAATCGGAAGAAACTCTTCTTCTTCCCTCTGTTGGTGGACCAATGAACCTCTGGATCAGGTCAAAATTTGCGGGAATTTCAAAGTTTATAAGTTTTCCTTTGTTTTTCTGAATGTGGATCTTTTCCCAAACCGTGAGTTCCTTTTGTTTGTCTATTTGTTTAATTAGACTGGCTTTTGATTCAATTAAATGTTTTTCGGACCAAGCACGAGCAGCTACTGCTGATTTTTCTGCTTCTCCATTTTTGACATTTTTAAGATGTTCTTTCACCCTTGTTTTCAAATTCTTTTTGTTTTTCCAATATAAATTTTGTCACAATCTGATAAATTCCTGATTTGTTTTCTTCGTCAATTCTTAAATTTTTATTGGTTTTAATTATCCTATTAAGGCTGTATTCGTTCTTCGGTGCTAACCTTATATTAAACTTTTTGAAATTTTTTTAAAATTTATGGTGTTTCAATAGATGGTAAGTGAATTTCTTGAATTTTATTTTTTTGTTTCTTTTATAAGTGTGCTTTCATTAATTAATTTTTGTCTTTTAAATTTATTTATTTATTTTATTGTATACCATATTTTCTTCATAACCTTATCTATTGCAACATTAATTGTGTTCTTTTTCTTTTTCATAGTTTTCTTTGCTCATAGGTATATTTACCAATCTGTGTGTCAAACTATTGAATACTGCCTCTTTGTGAGCAAAATGGTTGAATCCTGAAGCTTTAATATAGTTGTCTAATACAGAAGATACATTAAAATTATTTAACCATCAGGACGAATCTGTAAAATTTAATATGGAATTAGAGAAAGATTATCAAATCCCATTAATTAGGAATGAACATCATCAAAATATTGAATTCGATATACACAGGAAAGATACCCATACAGATAATTTAAATCTTCAGGTTTTAGTCATATTGCTCATAAACATGCAATATCCAACAGTTTAATATACAGTGAAGACAATTTTTAGAATGAATTTAATGACATTTTAAACATAGCTATATCAAATGGTTTTGGAAAGGAGATAATAATAATTAAGTTAAAGAGGTTCAAACAACAAAAAAGACTTAAAGAATACACCACCTTACAATCTGATTCAAAAGGAAAAGAAACATTTCAAGAAAATTACTTACCATCCTGGAACACACAGAAAATAAAATAAAAAAATTTAACAAATTTTATATTAAATTAGTACCGATTAACAAATTTAGCCTGGATAATCTACTAGTAACTAATAAGAGAGTTAATGTCCGAGATAGTAAAAAATCTGGAATTTACGAAATCAGTTGCAACGAATGCAATAAAGTATATGTAGGAAAAACTAAAAGAATTTAGAAACTCGTACAAAAGAACACTTTAGAAATATTAAAAATGGTGAAATTGAAAAATCGGCAATTGCAGCTCATGGTTTGCTAGAGAATCTCAAAATCAGAAGAGAAACTAAACTTTTGAAACATTTGGAGAAACCTTTGGAATTGACAGTTTGGGAAAAGATATACATTCAGAAGAATAAATATAAAGCAATGAATTTTAATATCCCCGATGAGAATAACTTGATCTCCAAGTTCATAAAATCGACACCAGATGGCAGTTCAGAAGATGATGTTAACGACAAAATTTCGACAGTTGGAATTTGACTGAAGATGGAAGTAATACTATACTTTTGAAACCGGTATCATGAAGACATGCAACTTTATGAGGTGAGATGTTAAAGCATTTTCTCCAACTCATTCATTAATGTAAATACCTCATAGTGTTTCCTCCCGCTATAATTTTAATTAAATTGTAATCATATATTTTAAGATTGTCCCATATAATTTATACAGATAAATGCTAGATAATATATATTTTTATTATTTTTATTTCGAGTGTTAGTGAATTACATTTTCATACTTGCTTAAAGGTAAAACCATTATTCATCCAATGAAAATGCAGTCATGTCTGTTTTGTTTACATTACAACTAGAACTTAGCTTGAAAGAGGTATAACTTATTTGGCCTTGGTTCTTCACAGTATTCATAATAAAGCTTTGTTTTATTTTTATTACTTCAGAGAAATAAAATAATTAATATTTTAGGAAGTAATACTATGTGGTTTCTTTAATAAAATTTAAAGAATCGGAAAATTAACATCTCACCTCATAATTTATAAAATTCTTGAGAACATGTTTCAAAATTATTGCATTATAAATAATAGGAGTTAGATATACACGACTAACCTCATATTTGTACATATTTCTACAAATATGAGGTGAGTTGTGTATATCTAACTCCTAAGCATTTTGAGAAATTATGAAGTGGGGTATTAATTTTTCCGATTTTTCAGATTATTAAGCAAAAAAAAAAATTAAGATTTAAATTAAAATGTTTTATACCTCACCTCATTACTGAAGATGAAGCTGCACAAGCTTCAAAACGGTGTAATTAGAACACTGGATATGAGGTGAGGTATAAAACATTGTAATTTAAATCTTAAATTAAACAAACATGAAGGAACATTATATTATTTTTAGTCTGAACATCTTACCTCAATATTAACATTTAATTTAAAAATAATATAATTAAAATAACCTCAAAATTAACTTCCTAAAATTAAATATGAAGGAACATGTCTCAAGAATGGCTAGATCCAGGATCCCCAAGGCAATAATGAACTACTGTCCAATTGGGAAACGGTCACTTGGTCGACCTATGAAAAGATGGCACGAAAACCCCTTTCTCAGGCCGTAACAGTTCTTCTAGTACTAATACCTCGCAGGATGATGATGATGATGAATTAAACAAACCTCTGTGGGCCGTCCAAGAAAATGTTGGATACAAAATTCATCAGTGAAATCGTAACATGCCTATAGGCCTAAGATTTGATTGGATGAAGAAGAAGAATTGAACCTCGTAGTGATTTTTTCCCATTAAAGTTCAAAGTAACAAGAATATTTGTAATCTTACTTTTTCTTATTATTTTTTTTTTGTAAGCCTATGTTTTCCCTTTACAGAGATTTAGTCACTCTCCCCCTACAGGGAAGAATTTGAACCATACTAATTTAGTTACACTTGTTTTCGTATAGATGTCATTTTGAGTGGTCCGTGGTCAGCGTTCCGCCTCATACTGACATCTAGGTAACCAAGGTAGTACTAAGATGGGAAAATTCTGTAAATTTTGCTTAAGAGGCCTTTTCATTCAGGCTTAAGGATTTTTTACGAGCCTGAAAATTTTCAGACTCGGAACCCACAGCTTAAAGTCCCTCCCGGAGGACTTGCTCCTTGGATTTTTCCATCCTAAAAAATCCATCGACCCCGGCCAGGTTTGAACCCACGACCCTCGGGACCAGAGGCAAGGAGCATAACCATTAGTCCACCGTGGCCGACACTTTTTCTTATTATTGAGTGAAAATAATTTTGCAATTTTATCAAATTTTGTAAATATATTTTCATAATTTTTCATTTCAAGATAATAATTGTATGTCATTGTGAAGGTTAAATTTAAATTAATATATTGAAATACTTTTATAACTTAATATAATTTTAAATTTGTATTCACAGAAACTCTGGGCAATATGTGACTTGGCCATGGGTATAATCCTTTCCAAAACAACTAACTATGAAATGAAGGAATTTCCAGCAGACACAAGAATTCCAACAATGTACTTCCGTCGGCACGAGGAACCTCTGTGGGTTAATGCTAAGTTGTACCTTCCTCCTGAAATGCAAGTAAGTTACATTGTGATTTAAGAGCAAAGACTAATTGTCATATCAAGAAAGCTTTTGAATTTATAGTCTTTGAGCTCTACTTATTGTGTTCACACAATGATTACATTTCCACTTCTGTGGTTGCTTAATTGAAGACACCGGTGGAAAAAAGGGGGTAGCTCCATTTTCATAAACTTTTCAGGAGAAACAAAAAACTGAATGTGAAAGGTGCTGATAGTACAACCAAAATTCTAGTATTGATTTAAGGTTGTTCAGCATGAGAAACAATCTCTTCTTGATCAGTTCCAATTTTTTTTTATTTACACGATTGTGTACAATCGCAATAAACCTGTAGCTGCTGCCTCCTTTTTGCACCGGAGAGTAGGTACTTGAAGAATTTATGACTAAAGATTTCTTCTTCGTCTTCCTTCCAAGTATTAGGGGTCCTCATCTAGGGGATATGTGGATGGCGACCACAAGGTGCCCAAGCTGAGCAAAACATTTCTTCCACTTACTTGTGTTTTGCACTATTTTGACTTTACTATCTAACCTCTCTTGGTTAACTCTTGTTTTTTTTTACCCCGACGCTATTAGGGCATCTGAGGGCTAGGGAGTCTTTCCTTTCTTCCATTTCTTCTTTCCTTTTCTTCTCCAGAAAAGCCTGATCAGAGACTATAAGATGGCAGCCCCATCATTGGTCTTGCCTTCCTTTGGCCAGCAACCAATCGAAGGGACTATTATTATGCTTTTAAGTCTTGTACGAGACTAAAGACTTCTTTTCTTAATAAAGAAAATAGATTAATGAGAAATACAGCTTCACATGAAGATATTTATTACCATGTATTTATTGAAACTGGTTAATAAGAAATACAATTTCATACAAAGTCATTTATTACCACATAGTTATTTAAACTGGTTACCAATATCATCAGGCGTTGTAAGTGATGCTTTCATCAGAATCATGTCACTTAGTATTAAAGCACTACTATTAAAGACAGATATGTGATTTTCACTTGGTGAACAATCTTCAGGCTGAACAAATTTGTCATTCATTACAGAATCACCATACTCATCACTGGAAGTGATCATATTGGTGATGAACTCATTACGTTATTATCAGTAAACAGAAATACTCATAAAGAAAAATATAAGAGCACAACTTACAAACTTCACATCTACAATCACTGAATGATCAATGATGATAGTTTGCTCAACTTAGTACAAACAGCTCAGTGTTGCCAATAGAAGTGGTATAGAATTGGCTGCACAAAATGACCGTTAAATGTTCAACAGATGTAGCGAAAAATTTGTTAAATTGGCAGTACTGAAATAGCTGTTTGAGAAATGGCAAGTGCTGCTTCATCTGGTAGAACCATTACATCATTCTGTGCAAAAAGGAAGTAGCTCTGGAGTTACCTCTTTCTTGCTTCGAATGAAAGTTGGAGTTAACAATTTTCTTCATTCTCTTCATAATGGAAGGCATGGAGCTACTTCCTTTTTGTACCAGCTTAAGCAGGCTCCTTCTCTTTATCATATACGAACTTAACCTGTATTTCGGGAAAAAGTGGAGCTACCCTCTTTTTGTACTGGTGTCTTCAACTACATAATTATTCTTTTATGACTGTGCCCCAATCTCAGGCTTTACTCTGTTTCTCTTATTCTGAACAGTCCATTTTGTTTGTTCTCTCCTATTAAATTACTTTCTATAGCTATTTTGGGAATCCTGAGTTGATCCCTTCTTTTTGTGTATCCAAACCAGAAAATAGTAGTTGATTATTCTCAAATTCAGGTGTTGGTTAAATAGCAATAAATGAAAACTTATATGTTAAAAAAAATTGAAGATAATCAAAATAACTGATTGCTGTGTATATATTATTTTAATTATCTCTTCATTTTAAGATTTAATTTTAATGTTACACTGTAGAGACAAAAATAATAATAAGAATATGAGAATTATAGAGCATTTAAAATAATACATGAAAACTTACCAATTCAGTTTGGGATTCTATGGGAGATGACAGTCTACATAAATTCCAGTTAAAAAAATTGAGAAATTACTTTAGCAGTATATGAATAAATACCTTAGCAATATATATATATATATATAGCCCCCAAAAAAAATCTGTAAAAACTTGAAAATTGATTGAGAAGTTGAAAAAATAACCTAAAATATGCCATATTATCATTGGAATATATGTTGGAACAGATGGAATTTCTTTAATTTAATTTCATAGGTTTATCAAAAATTCCGTCTTTATTTCATTCATAAGAATTCACTGTGCAAATACATATGCTTATTCCACTTTGAGTCTCTCTCAAACACAGTTTATGTTATAGTTTACTTCATCACATTAGCAGAAGCACTATTTTGTAACACTATCATCCTTTTGCTATTCATATCACTTTCAGTTCTCTCACAATTGACTCTTGGCTGACTTGCATCCATTTATATGCAAGGCTGTACCATCTCGAACCCTAGTCCCAATCCTTCTCGAATAAAAACCTCAAGGCTGATCCGTGTGGAAAGCGATGGATAGATGCATCTGGAAAGCTCTCAGCAACCCCCCCCCCCCGACTCCTAGATGACAACTTACAAATCCTCATCTACCATATATGATGAATCTCTTTGCAGTCCATGAAATTTAAAATCTGACTCAACAATGCATCATATTGCTCCCTCCTCTAGGCTGATCGTCCTGAGCAGCTCCTGTCTATGCTGCCAATCATTCATATGTACCACCATCATTTTCCCTCTAGGTTGGCATTGGATCTGGTAGAACACATTGTAGATATCTTCATCACTCGATCTGGGCCGTCCCAGGAATGCTGCACCTTCAGTGATCTTTCTCCTGTCCAAGTTGGTGGGACAGCCACATCAAGTCGCCCTCATGCAGTTGCCTCCAGCAGAGTTCGCCAGTTGCTTGTAGCACTTCTTCCTCCTGTCACTGGATCTGTTCATATGTATTTCATCTTGGGGATTTCTTCCAGTATCCAGCCATATGTCTCATTGGGGTCATCCTTCTGTCTCTGGGTCTATTTGTATGCTCTCCATCTTGGGGATTTCTTCCAATTTTAAAATCATATTTCTTTGAATGTTCAGTCACACTTCTCATTGGGGTTGTCCTTTCGTCTGTGATGTCACTCACATCTGGCTGGATTCACCTCATTTTTCTCTATGGCGAGTCTGCAGACCGCTGATCTTTGATCTATGTCATTCAATAGCACTTCATCTTGCCCTAAACATGCTGATTGTTTGAACTCCACTGTAGCATCATACATCCTAGGTCATCCACACTTAAGACGACAAATGCCTTCCCTAGGATCAACTCCAGGAGAACCTCCTCAAATGGCATGATATTCCTGATGAAGTGTGATGCTCAAACTTCTGCAGTGAAATCCTCTCAGGCAGCATTTCTGCTACTTCAGGTCACACAATGGTCAGCTTCACTCCTGTCTTATCAAGCAATTGACAGGACCATCCATGGATCCATCTGTTGGGAATGAATCTTCTATCATCATTTATGGCATTTAGCAAGAAGCAGGGGAAAGTAGTGGTGATAACACTGGTGGCCTCTTTTTCATGTGTCCATTTTTGTTTTTCTTGTTCCCTTGTCTGTATAAGGTTGCAGTCCTGCTTCAGGTGCCCAATTCTCCAGCAGGCTGCTCTTCCTTATCTGCAATACCTGAATGATATTGTTGGCATCGGTGGACTCCCCTTCACTCTGGTCCATTTTAGTCTTTCTTTTGCAGGCCTAGAGTTGCAGTCCCCAATCAAATGCCCAGTTTCTCCACAGTTCCAGCAGGCGGGTCTTCCATATCTGCGATGCTTGAATAGTAAAAGTGTTGCCCCTCGATGTCAACTGTCATACTCAGGATGGAATTGTCATAGTGAGATAGTGTGTGGTTTCTTTGGCTGCCTCATGTGTACATAGAAGACTAGAGAGTATATGTTTATGTATTTGTGTAGCGTAAGGTGTGTTGTATGAGGAATGATGAAGAGAAGGGAGAAGGTGAAACCTGGTGCTGGCACATAGCCCACTCCTGTCAAAAAGCACCAATATGGCACCACTTAACATCCCCATCCGATAGATGAATCACTATCAATAGTTGATCTAGTTTTAACTTCCCTTTCTTCATTAATATCACATATGTTTGTTGTTAATTCTAGAAATTTCGTTTTTCAGATCCAGTGTTACTGATATAATTTCTTCTGTTATGTCTTCAATTTTGTTTTGTTTCATTTCTTGGTTCAATGACTCAATTTGTTATAGTAATGTCTGTCTCATGTTCTGATTTTGCTTTAATAATTTTTAGTATAGTAATACAAAAGCTAAAGTAAAAATACATAAATTAACAGAGGAATTCACAGTGAATAAAGGCCTTTAGCAGGTATGCAGTTTATCGCCAATTCTTTTTAACATTATCTTGACCAGACTCTTAATTTATGGTATTAAAATGTTTCTGAAATGGGTATTCCTATAGGAGAAAAAAATACTACATTCATTATTGTTTGCAGATATTTTTTGCAGGGGATGGAGATGATATGAGATATATGATAAATAAACTAATGGGAGAATATACAAAATGGGGACTGAATATAAATTTACAGAAAACAGAATATATGTGTTTGGGAAAGGATGTGAATGACCTCATACTCGAAACAGGGAAGATAAAAAAATGTGTAATTTTTAAATATCATGGGTCAATAATTATATGTTTAGGTACATGTGAAAGAGATGTACAAACTAAAATTGCAATGGCAAAAAATGTAACTAAGACATTACATAGAATAATTTGGAACAAAAATTTTATAAAGGAAACTAAAATAAAAATTTATAAGAGCATAATACAGAATATTATGTCATATGGAAGTGAAACTTGGTCTTTATTACAAAAGAATAAAATTAGAACCATTAAAATTGATTATCTTAGAAGAAGCCTTCAAAAAACATGACGGATTAAATAAGAAATGAATTCCTTTGGAGAGAAATGAATGTCACCATATCTGTTGTTAAGAGGATTGAAAATCTAACTCTTAAATAGTATTGCCATGTACAAGGAATGGAAAATGAAAGATGGCCAAAAAATATATACCAATGGTCACCCCCTGGAAGAAATAAACGTGACAGATCAAGATGGAAATGGAAAACCTATGTCAGAACTATAATGGATGATAGGAATTTGGAAGAAGGAGATTGGAATGATAGAAATAAATGGATACTGAAGACGGCAAACCTATAAGTGGGGGAAAGCCAAAGAAGAAGAATTTCTGTCTCATGTTCTGATTTTGCTTTAATAATTTTTGTTTTGTTTTTCCATCTGTACATTTCATTTCCTTGTTTAGATGTACTAATCTGTTTTATTTCCTGTTTCATTTTCATTAGTTACTCATGGTAATTGTTCCATTTTTACAATTTTAAGGTAATGGGTTCGTAGCATAATGTTCTACTTTGTTGCAGCTGTCACTAAATATTGGTACTGGGCACATTGTTATATCTGTCTTCTGATACCAGTTGTAGCTAGTCATGGTGGCTTTGGAACATGTGGAATTTCTTTAATTGATCTTCACACCAGTGTACACAAAAATGTCCAATCTTCTTTATTTCATTCACAATATTTCACTGTACAAGCATATGTGATTATTCCACTTTGAATCTCTTGCAAATACAATTTATCTTATAGTTTACTTCTTCATGCTTTCAAAAGCACTATCTTACAAAATTACCTTACTTTTGCTATTCAGATCACCGTCAGTTTGGCTTCATGAATCATTCACAACTGACTGTTGGATGACATGCATCCCTTTATGTATATGAGTGCAAACCATCTGAAACCTCAGTCCCGAAACTTCTTGAATGGAAATCTCAAGAGGTGATCCTTCTAGATAGCAATGCATAGACACATTTGGGCCTCTCCGACTCCTGGGTCAAACTCACAAATCCCCTTCTACCTTATAAGGCTAGTCTTGTTGCACCCATGAAATTCAAAAACTGGCCCAACAATGTGTCACACATATCATTACTAAAATAGAATAGCCAACTTACGAAAAACACACCAAAAAAAGTGAGGATCACCAAGTACCTACCTAGGCTAATCTAACATACCTATCTAGCTTACGTAATATAACCTGAGTAAACAGGTTGGCAATCATGTCATAAGTATTAATAACTATCAATATAGTTAGTGGTCTGTTATATTCATAGACTGTCATCTCGTATAGAAGCAAATAGTCTTTTTTTTTTAATTTTTCTTCTTGACTTCATTATTATGCCTTGTTTACCAGATATGAATTTTCACAAATGTAAAGGTGGGGATTTCAGTACATTGTAAACATAAAAGGAACAAATATGAGAATGAAAACATAAAGTTAAGTCATATTTTAAGAGAAAAATTATACGCTCAGACTGGGATGTTACTCTTCAAATATGATTTATCTATCATTGAGATGTATGAAATTAATAATAAAAACATCATAAAGTTAAGTTTTTACTGTATTTAAATTTATGATAATTTCCTAGGTTCATGCTGCAAAGATGAAACCAGGTATACCATTATCTGTAGATAGTACTGCAGGTGGAGTGAAGTTGATTAGCAGAGGTAAAGTGAGAGGTCGTCCTGTCAAACAGCAAGGTGTGGGTATCAATGAAACAGATGTCAAGGTAAGGTGTTAATAAATTATTTTGTCATTCATAGTGTGTTCTTTTATTAATTTTTTGTTTGAATGTGTTTAAAATAATTAGAAATAAGCTGGGACTTTCTAAATGGTGGAACACACACAAGTAATATGCTGCATGCAACTGTCCAATAATATTTATCATTTCACCTCATACTCTGTCTTCTATTTGCACTGATTTAAGAACAACATTCATTCCATGTATCTAGTAAGACCTTATTCATGTAACTGCGAGGACAAACTCACTGATATAAACTAAATAGTTACTCTGTTGGCTCATAAATTGTTTCATAATTGAAGAGCTTATTTCCAAAGTGTCTTAAATCCAAAATTCGTGATTTTCGACATTTTTATGTGACAAAAGTCTTTATTCCGTCAGGTATCGTGTTAACACATTGTTATGATCCTAATTGTCTTATATCCCCTGTTAAAACGGTTTGAAAATCGTGTTTATTTCCAAAGTGTCTTATATCCCTGCTGTTTTTATTTCCAATATGTCTTATATCTAAATGACCAATCGGCTGATTCGGTATAAAGCACGTGACTTGTCATGCTGCTATGGCACTCCTTGTTGCATGGCGATGAACAACAGTCAGCTGTGATTTTCTGTGGTGCTTTTTTTCTGTTTATTTGTCAGTGAAAAACAAATGACTAGTTGTGAAGAAGACCTAGTAAGTCATATAGGACGGACAGCGAGGAAAAGAGCACTAGTACCTTCAGAGTGGACTAAAAACATAGATAAACACCGTAAATACGCTAGTGATGGTAGTATATCGAAAGTGACATGGAATCACAATGATGGATTTTGTAAAACTTTTGAGCTTTCTACTGCAGACTAAGCATTTCCATTCATTATTTTATAACAACAAAACTAAGGTAGAACAAGATTAATTTTTAAGTAAGTTAGGTATTACCCAGCACCATCATGCAATGCCATTTTGGCAAAAAGTATTTTCAAATAGTGGAGCAGATGCAGTTTCCTTCTTGTTCTACCTTTTTTGTTAACTTTATGTTATTCTCACATATAGACACATGGAGAGGAAAAACACCCAGACCCAAGGTGGAGATTTAAAATCCCCTACCCCGCCGGGAATCAAACCCGGGTCACCGGAGTGGAAGGTAGGGACTCTACCGACTACGCCAAGGCGACGGACTATTTCGAAACTTAATAAATTTCATACTTTATTGAGTATTAGATATTACTTTCTCCTACTAAAACTTTCCTTAAATTATGTTTACTTCCAAAACGTCTTAACTCCAAGTCATGTGACACTGTTACTACCACTTGTAATGGTGGAGGATTTTTGAGAGTATGTAACAATATTGCCAATGTAATTACAAATAAACATAACTTATAATGAAAACTCCATTTAAAATTTAAATACCTTAAAATAAAAATCGCGATTTCTGGAGTTTGGTATTTCATGGATTTAAGACACTTTGGAAATAAGCTCTTCAATTATGCTACAGGTATTATGAAATCTTCCTAGAAGATTCTTTTGAAATTGAACCAATATTGTCATCTGTTTGTGGTTTGAATAAAACACTGTACTGTTCTGAAAATTGTATTAAACCCATGTTAATTTGAACTTAAATATGAGATTTAACAAGAAGTATGTCAAATTTAAAAATAATTGCATTGTGTTCCTACCAGCTTTCTATAAAGATGCCATAAATGTCTGTAATCAAGCATAGTGGTGATTAATTTTGCAATTTATGGTATGTTAATGTTCAGCTTGCTTTGGTATTGATTTTTGTATTTGAAGTTTTATAAGGATGGACATGTGCGTGGTAACTTATTCACATATCTAGCATCTACAGTCTTGTCTAGACTCTTAATGGAATATTCAATTTATGTTCAATTAAGTGAAATAATATTAGCAACGGGAAGCTACCACACCTACAATTCCCTAGTAAAGCTGCAAGCATAGCATGAAAATGCTATGATTGCAGTGAAGGACCTGCCTTTGGGCAGAATTACTATGGACTACAATCAGAATAAGTGGATTAATGTACACAGCTAAGCTATTGTAATCATTGGTAGATGTCTGCCTGAACCGGGAATGAAACTCCAAATCTTCAGCTTTACGTGCTGATGATCTATCACCTAGCTATTTGAAAATACAATAGGAAGTAACATTATGAGGTTTTACTTAATAAAAAGCGCTGTCTGTATAATTCTTACCTCATATCGTTGTTTCTGTTGGACATATATTTCAAGACTTGTTAGCCTTAGGTGAGAATTATACTGATAACATTTTTTACCATTGAGCTATTCAGGCTTCTTTCCCATCCAAATACAAATTCTCCTTGAAATTCATCAAGAAGTTATCACCTCATAGAATTCGTCTTTTTCATGATACTTCAGTTTCAAACTAAGTCTAGTTCGTCCTCAGCCCTAACTTAAATGAATATACCTAATAATATGAACAATATGAGGTGAGTGATAAAAATTCTACCTTAATACCTAATAATGTTTACTTCCCAATATTAATTTAATATAACAAATTCTAAGAATTAAATTAATGTTTTTGTTACCTCACCTCATATCCTTTTTCTTCTAGACTGCAGTTTCGGAGCTTATCTCCATCATCAGTAGCCTCTGGTCAACCGGTGTTCTGTCATTTCTTTTCGGCTTTCTTCTTCCTTCTATCAGTGGACCGATGAACCTCTCGATCAGGTAAAAATTTGTGGGAGTTTTCAAAATTCATGAGTTTATCTTTCTTGTTTTTTTTGGATGTGGGTTTTTTTCCCAGACTGTGAGTTTTTTCTGTTTATCTGTGTGTTTGATTAGGCTAGCTTCTGTATCAATTAAATGTTTTTCAGACCAAGCATGGGCTGCTACAGCTGACTTGTCCACTTCACTCTTTTTTACATTTCTGAGGTGTTCTTTCAATCTGGTTTTTAAATTTATTTTTGTTTTTCCTATATAGATATTGTCGCAATCCTTACATTTGATCTGATATATTCCTGATTTATATTCTTCTCCAATTTTTTTCATTTTTGTTGGTTTTAATTATCTTGTTTAGGCTGTATTCATTCTTCGGAGTCAATTGAATGTTAAACTTATTGAAAATTTTCTGGAACTTGTGGTGTTTTAAAGGATGGTAAGTGAATTTTTTTGAATCTTATATTCTCTTCTGTTTGTTTTTTAAGTGTGCTTTCATTAATTAGTTTTTGCCTTTTAAACTTATTTATTTTCTTGTGTACCATGTTTTCTTCATAACCATTTTTCTATTTCTACTTTAATTATGTATTATTTTTCTTCCTCATATTTTTCTCGGTTCAGGGGTACATTCACCAATCTGTGTGTTAGACTATTGAATACAGCTTCTTTGTGAGCGAAATGGTTGAATCCTGATGCCTTAATGTAGTTATCTTTATGTGTGTTCTTTCTGTATATTCCAAATTCAATCTTTTTTTTTTTTGTTTCTAGTTTGGTTTAGATCCAAAAATGAAATTTGTCTGTCAGTTTCAGTTTCCATAGTGAATTTTACAGTTTTGCTCTGAAGGTTCAGAAGTTTTAAGGCATCGTCTATTTGTTTATGATTTAATCGATACAAAAGCTAGCCTAATCAAACACACAGATAAACAAAAAGAACTCACAGTCTGGGGAAAAAATCCACATCCAAAAAAAACAAGAAAGATAAACTCATGAATTTCGAAACTTCAGCAAATTTTGACCTGATCCAGAGGTTCATTGGTCCACCGATATAAGTAAGAAGAAAACCGCCAAGAAACGACATAACACCGGTTGACCAGAGGCTACTGATGATGGAGATAACTGCAGTCTAGAAGAAAAAGGATATGAAGTGAGGTAATAAAAACATTAATTTAATTCTTAAATTAAACCTCATAGTGTTCCATCCCTGTGAAAGTTAAGTATCAAATTCTCCTCTTCAGCCTTTTCTCTTGATCCCTTTACCCAATGTAATGTACCATCATTCACAGTATATATTGGATTTGTTTATTTTTTATTTCACTCACCTCATACTTCATAACTCCTAGCATACCCAGGGTTTCATCACATCCTTTGTGACATTCTCAATGCTGTGTCACATTCACAACTGACGTCCGGCTGCCTTCTATCCTGCAGACTGACCTCTGCGCCATCTGATGGCTGACCGACGAACTTCCAAATCAGTCTTCTCTCCTTACAACCGGGTATTTCAAAATTCATAGTTGTATTTTCATTCTTGCATATGTAAATTTTTTCCCAAATTGTGAGTTCCTTCGGTTTTTCCAATTGTTTAAGTAATTTTGTTTTGGTTTCTATTCTATGTTTTTCTGACCAGGCGTGTGCAGCAATAGCTGCACATAGAATAGAAACCAAAACAAAATTACTTAAACAATTGGAAAAACCGAAGGAACTCACAATTTGGGAAAAAATTTACATATGCAAGAATGAAAATACAACTATGAATTTTGAAATACCCGGTAGTAAGGAGAGAGGACTGATTTGGATGTTCGTCGGTCATCCATCAGATGGCGCAGAGGTCAGTCTGCAGGATAGAAGGCAGCCAGATGTCAGTTGTGAACGTGACACAGCATTGAGAATGTCACAAAGGATGTGATGAAACCCTGGGTATGCTAGGAGTTATGAAGTATGAGGTGAGAGAAATAAAAAATAAACAATATTATAAAACCTCATAGTGTTATTTCCTATCTACATAACTTAATATATTGGATTACTTTAGCTGTGTGGAATCCCATCATATATATATCTTCTTAATGTGGAAGCAACCAAATTTTTATTGTGAAAGATTAATAAATTACATTCGGAAGTAACATTATGAGGTTTTCCTTCATAAATAAGGTGAATTGTTATAAGATAAGATGACTCCATATTCGCTGTATTTATTGTGAATGTTCATTATATTGTATAAAAGAAATCAAAAGAAAAAAGCTTAAGAGAAGAATTTGTTTATTTTTTATTATTTCACTCACCTCATACTTCATAATTCCTAGCAGACCCAGGGTTTCTTCACATCATTTGTGACATTCTCAATGCTGTGTCACGCTCACAACTGACGTCCAACGGACTTCTATCCTGCAGACTGACCTCCGTGACTGTGAACGTGATACAGCATTGAGAATGTCACAAATGATGTGAAGAAACCTTGGGTCTGCTAGGAATTATGAAGTATGAGGTGAGTGAAATAATAAAAAATAAATAACATTAAAAACCTCATAGTGTTATTTCCTATCTACATAACTTAAGAAGAATTTGTACTTGGAGTGGAAGAAAGCCGGGATAGCTAAGTAGTAGATCATCAGCACGTGAAGATTTGAAGTTCAATCCCTGGTTCACATAGAAATTTCTCTCTTTACTGTTGATTAATCAACTTCTGTATATTTTTAGTTATGAAAAACTAAGAATTAATTATCATAAGTTGATTTATATGATTATCACACACTAATAACATTTATATTAGAAATAAGAAATTTGAACAAAACTATTCAATAGTTGGTAACCTTAATGTAAAACAACATTTAACATATTTATTTTATTTGAGGGATAATATAAGGGATCAAGTGAACAATTTGTTCTGTCAATTACAGAAACAAAATATAAACCAAGACTATGGTTTTAGAATTTTTTTTTTCCATAACAACTTTAAAAAAAAAATTTAACTGAAATCATGAGATAGATTTTGTTTCTGTAATCGACTATTTGTGTCTAAAAAGTCTTACATGTTTGCAGCTTAACTGCTGGTACTATTTCACTTTGAAATCAAGTTCTAGTTGTAAATTTAAGTGCTACACCACCTTAAAAGATAGAAAAATTTAAAATTTCAAGAAGTTTTATATTTGAAGAGAAAAATTATACGCTCAGACCGGGACTTTTTTCTCTTCAAATATGATTTATCCATCATTGAGATGTACCAAATCAATAATAAAAAGAAGTTTTACTTTAACAGCATTTCCTGAAAGCAAAAATTTACCAAATAAATTCATTTTTATATAGAAAGTAATGTTTCCAGACAAGCTGTGTGTAGGCAATGGTTAACATAACTAAAGAGAAAAATATGGACCTGAGCTGGTATCTGAGCCCAAGATCTCCAGCTTTATTTGCTGGCGCTCTACCATGAACTACTTAGGTACATTTCCTGTGAAGCAACCACAAAATCTCCTCTCATTAATCCCCAAAGACTCCCGTAAGCAATGAAACTTGTGTTCGCAAGACTTAATGTGAGTACTTTACTACAAGAAGTCATTATGATGGGGGTTCGATGAAAAATCAGCTAATTACGAACCTTGAATGGTAATATATGTTTCCAGATAACCTATCTCTAGGCACTGGTTAACATAACTAGAGAGAAAAATATGCATCTGAGCTGTGATTTGAACCAATGATCTTCAACTTTATATTCTGGCACTCTACCTTTGTGCTACTTAGATGCATTTCCTGGAGCAAGCACAATTCTCTCCAATTATGTTAACCATTTCAATAAATAAACATATAAAATGAGTCGTTACTATCTCACCTCATACACTCCGTTTTTTTCAAAACACAGAACTGCGGTTTCTGGAACAGTTGTTCCTATCTTCAGCCATCTTTATGACGGTTGAATTTTTGTCATCGCCTTCATCTTCTAAACTGCCATCTAGTGTTGATTTGATGAAAGGTGGCTGAAGGTAGGAACAATTATTCCTGAAACCGTGGTCCTAAGATAGAAACGACTGTTCCTGTTACTGTTGTCCTGTGTTTTGAATAACACTGAGTGTACGGAGTGGGATAATAATGACTGATTTGAATGTTTTTGTTATTAATTTAATACTTCTCACTGAAGGACAAATTATATTTGAAGAGAAAAATATTTGCTCAGACTGGGTGTGAATCCAGGACCTTTAGCTATCTATGCCAATGTTATACCAACTGAGCTATCTGGGCACTCCAATCTAAGAGCAAATTTTTCTCTTGTACATTGTTAATTCCCAAGTGCCAAATGCTATGAACCATTGCTCGGTCATGCAAATGGTGGCTTCTTTGTTAAGAAGACTTTTATTGGGGATATAAACATTACATTATAAAGTCAGTAGAGCTTCTTTTGATGTTTCTATTATTAATTTAATAGTTTTCACTGAAGGGCAAATTATATTTGAAGAGAAAAATATATGCTCAGACTGTGGTTTGAACCCAGGGCCTTTGTTTTCTATGCCATTGCTATATGAACTCAGCTCAGTTTTAAAAAAAGAAGCCACCATTTGCGTGATCGAGCAATGGTTCTTAGCATTTAGCACTCGGAAATTAACAGTGTATAAGAGAAAAATTTGCATTTAGATTGGAGTGCCCAGATAGCTCTCAGTTGATAGAGCATTGGCAGAGAAATTCAAAGGTCCTAGGTTCAAACCCCAATCTGAGCGTATATATTTCTCTTCAAATATAACGACAAATTTTATTTATTTATTAACTTTTATAAGATTCTTGCTGTGTTCCGTTGAGGTATTATTCAAAATTAATATAAAATTATGGAATATTCACCTGAAAGGTCCGTCTCCTCAACTTATTTAATTATTTAACTGTAGCGCTTTTGGGACTTTCCCATCATCGGCAGGATTCAGTGAAACGCCAGTTTTGAATCCTGCCGATGATGGGACAAGTCCCAAAAGCGCTACAGTTAAATAATTAAATAAGTTGAGGAGACGGACCTTTCAGGTGAATATTCCATAATTTTATATTAATTTTATTTATTTATTACCTGGGAAGTCTCATGATGTTATTTCCCATAATACGTGTTATGAAATATGTTAACCATTGCATACAGACAGCTTGTCTGAAATATTGATTTCCATATAAGGTTCAATTTGTCAAAACCTCATCATAATGACTTTTCGTGGTAGAAACACTCCCAGTAAGTCTTGTGGACACATGTTCAACTGCTTATGGGGGACTAGGGGATTTAAAGGGAGGAAAATTTGTGCTTGCCCTAGGAAATGCACCTAAATAGTTCATAGGTAAAGTGTCAGCATGTAAAACTGGAGGTCTTGGGTTCTAATACTGGCTAAGTACATGTTTTTCCAAGTTATGTTAAACTCATTTATGTTATTGGACAACTTACATGGCTGGAAAATTTCACTTAGGAGTTGCTCAGTTTGCATGATTCTGAATTGTTTAGAATTTGATATTCTGCAACTTGTTTACTGCAGCAATTTATAATCCAGTAATTGAAACTATTAAAGTTTTATATGATTTTCATAAATATTTGTTTTATTTAACTTTGGTAGTTTCATTTGTTTAAATACATAATGGATTTTCATCTAGTAAACATCAAATAATTTTTTTAAAATACAATAGGAAGTAACATTAAGAGGTTTTATATTTGAAGAGAAAAATTTTCGCCTAGACCGAGACTCGAACCCGGGACCCTCGGCTTTCCGGGCCAAGGGTCCCGGGTTCGAGTCTCGGTCTAGGTGAAAATTTTTCTCTTCAAATATAATCTATCCTTCAGTGAGAAGTGTTAAATTAATAATAAAATCGTCATTAAGAGGTTTGTTTAATAATTAAAACATTTTGTCTGTTCATTCTTACCTCTTATAGTTGTTTTTGTCGAACATATGTTTCAGAGCTTCTTAGCCCTGAAACATGTTTGACAAAAACAACTGTAAGAATGAACAGACAAAATGTTTTAATTACCAAATCAATTGATTATTCAATTGCTAATTAAAGACAGTTCCTCCGAGCTTCTGAGAAGTTAACACAGTTTTTATTGCTGCATTGTATATTTGAAATATAACTGTGGAAAAATATTTTAATATTACATTTATTTGTAAAGAGTGAGGACTTCAGGAGGGCGAAGAAAGTGGTAATGAGGATGGGAAGTATAAGCATAGAAATCATGACAATAGTTACTTATATCTTGGCTTCGTGTGCACTCTTGTGAACAATAGAGAACCCCACAGTGTGTTGCATTTTTCAAAGTGCTTCCTATTGAATATAAGCTATCTAGAAAATTGGAGTGATGCTTGGAAAGTGTTCATAATATTTTCCTAGAAAGGTGAGTCAATTAAAAAATAAAAAAAAACTAATTTCCTAAGTAGATGACAGTCTCTAATAAACCTTTTCTAGCAGTCTGCAAAGTAGCTTACCTCATGACGAAATGTAAGGAACCTTGAGCAATCATAGAAGATAAGTGGTCTCCATGCTAGTCTCTGGTTCTCAGGTTCACAGATTGAAACTTGGCAGAGTTAATGGATTTTTCAGGGTATAAAAACCCTGAATATTGTTTCTCTCAGAAGTGAAGTAAAGCTGTGGGTCTGATATCTTTGATTGACAGTACATATATGAACCCCAAGCCTTAAATGTGAGGCCGTAGAACAAAATTTATTAGTCATTTCATGCCCACATTTGAATTGCGACATTAATGATCTGAGTTGTTAAAGAGAATTGGTAAATAAAATAATAATGAACAAATAATGTTTTATTTATTCTGGCAGAGTTACGGCCCTAATGCTTTCTCTTCCATTCAATCAGCACAAATATGCAAATACCTATTTACGTTATAAATTATATATATAATAATCTAATTATCTCCATGGTGCTTGCATGTTTAAATAATCCTAAGAGCTATGCCAGTGGTAGCATTGCTGCCGATAGGGTTACCCATGCCGGACTGGTCAAAAGTGATAAGCCAGACAAAAAAGTACCTTGGTCGAAAGAGCGACAATCTTTCACTGTAAAAATACAACCATCAAGAAATGCGGACATGGGTTCCACTGGGGTAAAATTTTCCGGAGGTCAAATAGTCCCCCATTCAGTTCTCTGGGCAGAAACTACTTCAGGGAACCCATGCCAAAGGCTCAAACACATTTACATCTTCCTAGGAACATGGAATGTTAGGACTTTATACAATAGCAGGGCGCTAGAGGTATTAACGCAGGAATTTGATAAATCACCCTTGGATATAGTCGCTTTACAGGAAGTTAGATGGCCAAGAGAAGGTAGACAGGAATCAGGAAGCTTTGCATTATACTACGGGGGTGGAGAAAGACCTGAATTTGGAACAGGTCTTTGTCCGAAGGAGGATCCTGTCCGCTATCCGAGATATTAAGTTTGTCAGTGATAGGATATCATACATAATTCTAAAGGGTAATTGATATGATTTTGTGATTGTAAATGTTCACTTAGCGACAAAAAGAATGGGCTGACTATTGATCTCGAATATTTCAAGTTCTAACGCACAATTCACATGACTAAACTAATTGCACAGTAGTGCTACAATACGTTTTCCTTCTTCCCTTGAAGAGTATTCTTTCCAAATGCAACGAGGCAGCAAAAGCGTAGCTCAGTGCTTATTGGCTTGATTCGTATACAAGAGGTCGCAGGTTCGATTCCCGGTGAGGTTAATTTTTTTAATTATTAAAGTGCTTTCTATTTTATTCTGTATATTCATTCTTAAAGAAAAAATGTACTAACTATTTGGAAGTATTAATATTTTTATTATTAATATTATTATTTACTTATTTATAAACAGGTTTACAGTGTAATAAAACATCTTCCTATGCCCAAAGCTTTTTAAATTTTTATCTTCTTTCTCCATTCTTCTCTATCTTCTCATTCCAATTCTTCCAGACCTAACTCCCTCATATCTCTTCTTACATCATCCATCCATTTAAATCTGGTCCACCTCTCTTTCCTTTTTCAGGTGGAATCCATTTCGAAGCTTGTCTGGGTAATGTTTTCTCTGGCATCCTATGTATATGACAATACCATTCTAGTTGTCTGTATATCACAAAATCTAATATTGAATTTTGGACTTTCATTTGTTGTGTGATGATTGTATTTCTGATTTTTTTCCAATTTAGAATGTCTAGTTAGCGTCTGTAAGGATCCATTTCGGTAGACATAAGCTTTAAACTCAAATTTTTATTCAGATGCCAAGTTTCTGCACCGAATGTTAGCGTGCTTCGAAATATAGATTTATAAATTTCTAATTTGGTATCTATTTATAATTGTAGGCTTTCACGGCCGGCATCTAGATCCATATTTGGTTCGTCTTCCGGGCTTATAGGCCGTGGTCTGGTTGTCTTCATACTCGACGTTTCGTCTACTGCTGCGGTAGACATCATCAGGAGATACTGCGTGCTCTCTGTGAACTCCTCAACAGTCGGCTGCAGACTGGCTGGTCTGCAACGACTAGCCAGTCTGCAGCCGACTGTTGAGGAGTTCACAGAGAGCACGCAGTATCTCCTGATGATGTCTACCGCAGCAGTAGACGAAACGTCGAGTATGAAGACAACCAGACCACGGCCTATAAGCCCGGAAGACGAACCAAATTTGGTATCTATTCTTATGTTCTTATCCCACAAAACTCCATTTAACAATGTTATTACCGATCTGCCTTTTTGAATTCTATATTTATGTCATTTTCTTGGGGACATTTTGAGTTAATTTTGATCCCCAGGTAATTACATTATTCACAAGAATTGATACATCCCATTATTATTATTATTATTTTTATAGATGACAGATAATATTAATCATAATTATTATTATTATTTTTTTTTATTATTGTCCATCATCTGTGAGCTGCTATTATGATGGACTTGACATATATAAACTAATTATCTTAATTGAAGGTTGAAACTTTTTCCTCACTAATACGTAATATATAAATAAACACATAAATATATGAAGCTATATTATATTTTGTTACGTAAATTTATAGCATTATTATTAAAACGTAGTACTGCACACACAATTAAATTTATACCGGTAGCTAAATAGTGTTACAGAGGCAGGAAATTACTTAAGATAGTGTAATGTGAACGTAGATTATGTGGCAGGAATTAAATATTATAGGATGTTTTTTACGAAAATACAAATGAATAAAAAAAATTGTCGGAGGATTTGAACCCTGGCTTTCACATACATTTCATCTTGTAAGTAGTTTAACCATCTACGCTATTCGAACGTCTTATACTAGTTGCCGTGTTTACTTTTACACTATGAACGAGAATTGAACTTTATTTAAAATGTCGCAATTTGAGTAATATTGCATCTGTCCAACACTCTTAAATATCTAGAAACATGTCTCCTTCACTGTTTTTTAACTATTTAAGATCATCAAAAACCAAATACAGCGTATTTAAAACATTTAACAGTGCGTTACCTCGTGAACCTCAGCTATGGCTTTTCGAGTATGCGCAGTGGGCCATAACAAGAACTCTGCTTTTTGAAGCGGCTCATTCTTTTTGTCACTAAGTGTACATGTTCCCACAGAAGATAAAGATGACAAGATCAAGGATGAGTTCTATGAAGAATTAGAATGCGTATTTGATAGCCTTTCATGATATCATATGAAAATTGTCTTACGAGATTTTAATGCAAAAGTGGAGCGGGAAGATTTATTCAAACCAACAATAGGCAAATTCAGTCTTCATGAAGGTAGTAACGACATTGGGATTAGATTAGTCACCTTTGCCACATTTCATGTCACAACATTTCAGCATAAGGATATTCATAAATATATTTGGACATCTCCAGATGGCGAAACTCGGCACCATATAGATCATGTATTGGTGGGCAAACACTGGCACAGTAGATCATCAATGTTAGATCAGTTAGAGGGACAGATTGCAATTCGAATCATCATCTGGTCGGGATGAAAATCAGACAACGACTATCACTTATGAGAGGAACAAATGCTAAAGATGATTCTGAAAAATTTGAATTAAAAAACTTGAAAAATGATGAAATGCGGCAAGAATACCAAATCAAAATTGCTAATAGATTTGAAGTACTGGAATCTTCAGATGACAATGTGGCAAACGAAGAAGAAACTGATATAAATAAAGAATGGGGGGCTATAAGGGATACTATTAAATTGTTAGCATCAGAAAGCATTGGTTGTTTAAAAAAGAGCAAAACAAGAAATGGTTTGATGAGGAATGTGTTAACATCATAAAGAAAAGAAAGCTAGCAAAAAAGAAATGGTCACATGAGCCAAATGAGGTAAATTTAGAGCAATTGGGTAGTGTTCGACGGGAAACCACAAGGTTATTAAAGAGTAAAAAGACGGAATATTTGAGAGAGAAGATCTTGAACTGAATGCCAAAAATATGAACATTAGAGAATTATATCAGGGAATTAGGATAGAGAAGAAAGGGTTTCAAGCTAGAACAAACATAATTCGGAATGAAAATGGGGATATGATTGCAGATTCCATGAGTATATTAAATAGATGGAAAAGTTACATTAATCAGCTATTAAATGTACATACATAACAGTATATTGAAGAGGATAATTTACTGACAGCAGACATGCTAGTCGCAGAATCAAGTGCATTAGAGGTTGAAATGGCGATAGAAAAATTGAAGCTGTATAAAACATCAGGTTCAGATGAGATCCCAGCAGAACTGATAAAATCAGGGGGAGAAAAATTAATGGACAAGATACACCGGTTGCTTAATAGGAT
The DNA here is from genome assembly GCA_030220185.1 of Diploptera punctata. NCBI lineage: Eukaryota > Metazoa > Arthropoda > Insecta > Blattodea > Blaberidae > Diploptera > Diploptera punctata. The sequence goes on from JASPKZ010000007.1 coordinate 3,839,764, forward strand.
TTGGGAAAAAGAAGCTCTGCCAGATGAATTGAAAGAATCAATTATCGTACCAATTTATATTTCAACTTCTAATGCACTTGGTTCTGCGACTAGCATTTCTGCTGTATGTAAATTATCCTCCTCAATGTCCTGTTCTGTATGTACATTTAATAGCTGATTAAAGTAACTTTTCCATCTATTTAATATACTCCTGGAATCTGCAATCATATCTCCATTTTCATTCCGAATTATGTTTGTTCTAGCCTGAAACCCTTTCTTCTCTATACTAATTCCCTGATATAATTCTCTAATGTTCCTATTTTTTGCATTCATTTCAAGATCATTAATCTTCTCTCTCAAATATTCCCTCTTTTTACTCTTTAGTAACTTGGTGATTTCCCGTCTAATACTACCCAATTGCTCTAAATTTACCTCATATGGCTCGTGTAACAATTTCATTTTTGCTAGCTTTCTTTTCTTTACAATATTGGCCCATTCCTCATCAAACCATTTCTTGTTTTTCCTCTTTTTGAAATAACCAATGCTTTCTGATGCTGACAATTTAATAGTATCTCTTATAACCTCTCATTCTTTATTTATATCAGTTTCTTCTTTGTTTACCACACTGTCATCTGAAGGTTCCAGTACTTCAAATATATTAGCAATTTTGATTTGGTATTCTTGCCGCATTTCATCATTTTTCAAGTTTTAATTCAAATTTTTCAGAATCATCTTTAGCGTTGGTTCCTCTCATAAGCGATAGTCGTTATCTGATTTTTACCCTGACCAGATGATGATCCAAATTGCAGTCTGTCCACTAATACATGATCTATCTGGTTCCGAGTTTCTCCATCTGGAGACGTTAAGGTTTATATGAATATCCTTATGCTGAAATATTGTGCTCTTAACAATGAGATTCTTCGATGTGGCAAAGGTGACTATCCTAGCCCCGTTTCCGTTACTGTCTTCATGAAGACTGAATTTGCCTATTGTTGGTTTGAATATATCTTCCCACCCCACTTTTGCATTAAAATCTCCTAAGATAATTTTCATATGATATCATGAAAGGCTATCAAATAAGCATTCTAATTCTTCATAGAACTCATCCTTGATCTTGTCATCTTTATCTTCTGTGGGAGCATGTACATTTACAATTATAAAATCATGTTGTTTACCCTTTAGAATTATGTATGATATCCTGTTACTGACAATCTTAATATCTTGGATAGCGGACAGGATCCTCCTTCTGACTAAAAAAACCCGTTCCAAATGCAGGTCTTTCTGCACCCCCGTAGTATAATGCAAAGCTTCCTAATTCCTGAATACCTTCTCCTGGCCACCTAACTTCCTGTAAAACGACTATATCCAAGGGTGATGTATCTAATTCCTGTGTTAACATCTCTAGTGCCCCGCTATTGTATAAAGTCCTAACATTCCATGTTCCTAGGAACATGTCCCTGTGTTTGAGCCTTTGGCATGGGTTCCCTGAAGTAGTCCCCGCCCGGAGAACCGAATGGGGGACAATTTAACCTCCGGAAAATTTTACCCCAGTTGAACCCATGTCCACATTTCTTGATGGTTGTATTTTTACGGTGAAAAATCGTCACTCGTTCGACCAAGGTACTTTTTTCGTCTGGTTTATCACCTTCGACCAGTTTGGCATGGATAACCCTATCGGCAGCAATGCTACCGCCGGCATAGCTCTCGGGATCATTTAAGCATGCAAACCACGACAAGGTAAAGATACCATGGAGGGATTTTATGTGTAAATATTTTTTATAGTCTTGTATATTTATTGAAAACATAAATATTAATTTTTAATAATTTATATAAAATATTTGTGTAAGATGAAAGACAAAAGAAATAAATTAGAAAATAGCTTATCAGTCTAGTTGCCATGTGTAACAGTCAACAAAAATCTTTGAATATTACCATGGGTAATATGAAAAAGAAAGATGGCAACTAATAACAGACTTTTAACAATTTAAAGTGTGTAAAATGACCTATATTTGAAATAGGTGGAGGGAAAAAATACCTATAGTAAATAATAAATTAATGAAATTAATATTATGTAAAAATATGTAATGATATTGTTGATATTTGCATGCTGCAGGACGAAGGCATGCTGGAGTGTATTGATGCAGAGGTCAGTTACATTTGAAATAATTATATAAATAGTTAGCATGGTTTTTCCCTTTTAATTTCTATATTGGCATTATAGCATGAAAAACAAATCTATTTTAATAGTAATATTTTGATTAAACTCCTGTTAGACAAATTTATGTTATCCTTAAATTATTTTACATCAAAACCTCATTAGTTGAACCTCTAATACTCAAATTTAATCTACAAAACATTATGTTGTATGTTCAAACACTTGAATGTCAATATTCTTATATTTGTATGCTGTGAAGGGTAAGTTTTATCCTTATATCATTTTATCTTATATGTATATAACATTATCATCATATGGTGTTTCAGCCTATTTTTCGGGCCATGACTTCCCATTATTTTATGGGGCTTATCAACAAGTTGATTTTTACAGTGAGGGAATATCAGCTCCATGACCAACTCCCAATCTAGAGCTCCGGGTAGTTTGTTACCAGGGTTCTCCCCTAGCCTATGGAGAATCAACACCTTATGCTATGAGGTACATCAGTCGGTATTGGTCCACCCTGGGTATTTTATTTCCCCATGTCCACCGCCGTGGTCTTGAGGTAGCATGCTGCCTTGTCATGCAGCGGGCTCAAGTTCGATATCCTGTTGGAACAGGCTCCTGGGCGAGGTTTTTTTTCTTGTTTTTCCTCACCTGTAAGACAAAAGTTAGGAAGCTTACGGCTCAACGTTCCCAAAAATCAATCCGGCCACCATCATCATCATTTCACCAGTGTAGAAAGCAATGGGAAGCTACCACACCTAGTAAAGCTGCAAAGCATAACATTAAAATGCTATGATTGAAGTGAAATATATTGCCTTTGGACAGAACACAATAGATAGATAGATATATAGATAGTAGCTACCATAACTGGTGAGCATTACTGAATATACCTCATAGTGAGAATTCCTAAAATAAGTAATTTCCCTATCTGCCTAATGGGAGATTCTAAATCTACAATCAAAATCATTTGCACTCTCCATTATCATTATACACTATCAGAGCAATGATTAAAGTTCATATTGTGCTGCAATGGATCCCTGCCCATGTTGGCATTATTGGAAATGAAATGACAGATATGCTAGCTAAAAGGAAGCAACTGTTATTTGCAAACAACAAAAAAAAATTAAAACTAATTTTCTAAAATCTAATACAAAAACTTAATTCAAATAAATAAACCATAAAAAATAGGTATACAAGTATTCATTTCCAGTCCATATTCTAATGATGTCAAGAAAATCTACTATAGCTGCATTCTGTCTCTTCACTGACCAGCTCCACAAAATTGGAATTGATGATGATCCCAAATGCACAATATACAATGAAACAGGACAAGTACTCTACCAAGAACATCTCCTGGCACGTAGATAGTTGGACAGAAACAAAACTTAGAAAGGAAATTCAATATTTCTGTTGGGAAGCAAAGGAAAAAAATGGCAACTAGCCAATTAAATGTCTCTCGCCATTGGACAAAACACACCTACGTGGGTTGGACAAAATAAAATGAACACTCACTTAATATGGTGTAGGACTGCCTTAACAGCCTTAATCCTTCTGGGAATGGATGTATACAAGTCCTGAATGTTAGTCAATGAGATTCTATATCATTCCTATAATTAAATTGCTCCAAATCCATGAGATTTCCTAGAGGAGAGTAATGGATCCATATTCTGGTTTCAATGTGAATCACAGTGTTTCGATAATAATGACATATATTGAGAAAAAAATAAAATAAAATTGAGTTCCATGTTGAATTCATCTACCATTATGTATGACTTACGTATAAACTTCCAATGAGAGCAAATATTGGTGAATCTCTAACAACAGCCATTTAGTTAGTAGATATACGAGGGTCATACTGAAAGTCGTGAGCAACCCATTGTTAAAATTCAAATTTCAACAATGTTACAAAAACAACTGCAGGATCGTAATCTACAGACTTTATACCACAACATTGCCTTTTGTGGCATCATAGCTTCTATCATGTGACCACACGCAGTGTTTCCAAAATGGCAGACATCAATGTTTCGTTTCGACAGCGCGCTGTCATTGAATTCCTTGTTAAGGAGGAACAATCTGCTGTTGATATTCACCAAAGACTTCAATGTGCTTACGGAGATGCCTGCATAGGTGCCAGCAGTGTTAGGAGATGGGTGAAACATTTTAAAGATGGGAACACGAGTATCAAAGATGAGCCTCGTAGCGGTCGCCCACGCTCTGCCTCCATGGATTGCAACAAGGAAAGAGTTAATGCGCTCATTAGAGACGACAGGCGTATCACAGTGAATGAAATCGCTACAAAACTTGCAGTAGGACACAGTGCAGTGCAAGAAATGATTCACAGCTTAGGTTACCGAAAAGTTAGTGCCCGTTGGGTTCCATGTTTATTGAGTGAAGACCACAAAGTTCAGAGAAGAACCATCACCCATAACCTTCTTCAGAGATTTCGAAATGAAGGTGATGATTTTTTGACGAGTATTGTGACAGGTGACGAAAGCTGGTTTCATCGCTACGAGCCTGAAACAAAACGCCAGAGTATGGAATGGCACCACTTGAATTCGCCATCAAAGAAAAAAGCGAAGACAGTGCAATCTATTGGGAAAGTCATGGGCAGTGTCTTCTGGGATGCGCAAGGTTGCATTCTGGTTGAATTTCTTGAACCTGGACAAACCATAAATGCTGCCCGCTATATCCAGACACTTGTGCAAACGCCCTGGAAGGAAGATCATTCTGCAACACAATAATGCGTCCTCACACTGCTCGTGCCACTGTGGAGAAGATCAGGACATTTGGGTGGGAAACTCTTCCACATCCTCCCTATAGTCCCGATTTGGCACCCTCCGACTACCATCTTTTCGGTTCTGTGAAGGAGCAGATTAGAGGCCAACGCTACGAGACGCTGGAGGATATTCGGAAAGCAGTGCATCAGTGTCTTCGAGCAGCTGGAACGGACTTCTATCATAAGGGAATTTTCAAGCTTGTAGAACGCTGGACAAAATGTGTACAAAGAAATGGAGACTATGTTGAAAAGTAGCACAAAGGTCTATAGATTAACATGGTGTACTTGGTTTGTCTAAAATAAATATTATGATTGTTTAAAAAAATGTTGCTCATGACTTTCAGTATGACCCACATATCTTTAGCTACTGTATCTATCTTGGTAGCATAAAAATTTTATGGAAAACTACATCTATTAAACATAATTAGTGTTCACCAAGTGGTCAAAATTCTACCATAAGTAACTAGAGATCCGTGAAAGTGGTTTTATTTTTAAGGAAAATTTGTTTTAAAATTTCAAGATTTCGATGTTATTGGGAATTTGGCGGTATTATTAAAAAAAATGTAAATTTGAGTCTTTTTAATCCTAGTTTAATGTCCACCGCTGTGGTCTCGAGGTAGCATGCTGCCTTGTTACGCAGCGGGCCCTGGTTCGATCCCTGGTTTTGACAGTTTTTCTGGGTGAGGTTTTTATTGGGGTTTTTCCTCACCTGTAAGACAAATGTCAGGAAAACTTTAAGGCCCAAATGGTCCCCGAAATCATATGGCCATTGCAATCATCATCATTCATATTCATCTTAGATTAAGCTTAGGATTAGGGACTCTCCTGGCGCACTACTATCATCATCATCATCATCCATCATATCATCGTGGCAATGTAACCCTGCCTTACGGGTGCCCCGACCTCAGAAGTGGGTTACAAGTACGCCATGCCAGGAGAGAACACCAGGAATGTCGAAAGACAACCTGGGGCATTTGCAAAAAAAAAATTCCTAGTTTAGTATATTAAACCCAATAAGAATGATATATGCAGTAGTTTAAAGTCAACTTTTAGCTTAGCTTGTACAATTGATATTGATTTTAATACATTAAAATGCATAACATTTTAATCCTAGTCACTAATTTGTTAGCAAAATTTACCTTTTAAGAAGAAGCAACCATGAAGAGTATCTCTGCATGACCATTGTTGTTCAAACTGTCAGTATTTGTTTTGTTACATTTTGTTAAAAATCTATGTTATAGATGAATAATCCAATAGAAAAAATGTGTTTATGTAATTAAATTCTGATTTAATTAAATTGTAAATAATAATATTTATCAATATGATATAATTACTCATGACCCATTGTTGGGCTTATTCAAATTTGGCAGTGCTTGCATTATTGTCAGGTTACTGTTTATACTTAAAAGAAATGTTTTCTTGAGATTTGAACTTACCATTACTTAATAATGATTGATATAAAATTGATAATTATGTCTGCAAAAATTTAGGGGAAAAACTTATCTTACATGTTAATATAATTAATATTTCTTGGAATTCATATTGGCCATAGAACTTAAAATCTATGGAGAGACCATATTTGAGCATGAGAAGGACAGAAAATATTACCTCTATGTTGTGAACTGTGTTGCAACAAGAGTACATGGAGCAGGCAGATATGGTGCCATCAGATATGGCAATTAAAAAGAAGATGTAATCCGAAAACAGCATTTAAAAATGCATATTGAAAATTTTGCGAATAGAACAAAAAATCTCCGGAATTCGTTGAAAATTTTAAATGTTGGTGTTATTTTGTGTCACTGTAGGATTTTGCATTGTTTTCGCGATTCAATAATGCTTTTTTTGAGGTTATGGGAAGTGGAGTTAAGAAATGGTACAAGAAAATGACAAATTTAGAGCATTTCACATTATGACGACTTGCAAATTTCACGGATAACACATCACTATATTATATATTTTTTTTTTTAGATAGACATTGTTAGTTTTAAATTGTAGTAGACCATAATCATAAAAATACGGGTATATATTTATGTTGGAGTGTAACTGATGATGGGGACGATAGTATTCTAAATTAGCACCCAGCATCGTGAGGAATTTGGGTAGGTACAAATAAATAGTGGCTCCACGTTGAGAAAACACCAGCTATAATGTTTGATTGACCTCGTTGGCCATGTGTCACACCTACACTGGCAGGTGATTAACACCTGTACGTGTATTACTTTCCTATATTTTAAATGAGAACTGGTGCTCTATTTTTAGTGCCTTGCAGTTAAAAATGGCAGATAATTTTTTGGACATGGCCTTTATACATCACATGCTTCCGTGGAAGAAATTTAACTCTTGCTCCATGGTGATTTTCCATAAACCCTGCCATGCAGTTAAAAATGGCAGAACTGTTTCAAATTTTTTTATCGATAACACTAAAGCTCATCAATACCTATTAAACAAAAAAAAAATGGTTGACAGACAGAGGAGAAAATCATACTTAACTATTTTGTCTTACCCTATTTATATATGGATACTGGTAGAAAGACAAAAATGTCACTGGTAGAGTGGTGTTACGGAAAAGGGTTACTACAGCAGCTAAAGTGACTGCTGAGCTGAATATGCATCTTGAGATTACAATGTCAGCAGTGTATAGGGAAGTGGAAAAATATGACAGAGCTAATGTTGCTAAAATTTTTAATGCTGATCAATGCAAAAGGATAGTTTATTGATGCAAGGAGCTCAAAACCCAGACTACAGACCAATGGAAATGTGTAATGTAAATTAATATTTCAATGGTCCAACAAATAAACCTGATATTGTTTAGTATGGCAAAAACCAAACCAGGGCCGTCCAAACTATGGCCTGCGGGCCGAGTAAGGCCCTCCATCACTTTCTGTCCGGCCCTTATACGCCGGGGTAATATTCTAATACATTAAAATATGCTGAAGGTACGCCTAGCTATGTTAGTCTTTCAGTAATGGAACAAGAACTTCTGAAATATAATGTAATGACATAACAAGAAAATTAATAAATCACACACGCTTATAATACTACTACTACTACTAATAATAATAATAATAAACTGTAAAATGGTATAGTCATGTAAAAAGAATAACAGAAGACAGATCCGCAAGAAGATTAGAAGAATGAGTGCCACTGGGCCGAAGAAAAAGAGGACGGCCAAAAAATAATGTGTATTGATGGTATTTTAAGCAGCATGAGAGAAAAGGGCTTGTATGATGGAGATTGGAAAGACAGAAATGTGCAAGAGAATGACAGTAGATTAAATGGGTGCAGGAAGATGTTGTGAAACCTACTAAATAATAATAATAATAACAATAATCATTTACAACAGCTATAATAGGAACTATGGCCTGCGTAACCTTCATGTTTCTTCCATTTGGCCCGCGATACAAATAAGTTTGAGTGGCTCTGATCTAGACTCATATCATTGCAGTTAGGTCCTATTGTCATACTAAAAGGAAAGGTAACTGCATTAGTCTATGATGGGATTTAGGTTTTTGTTTAATCTCTTCTTTTCTTCTTCGTAATATTCTAGTTCCTTTGAAAATTTTATTTAAGAAATGTGAATTATCATTAATTAGGATGATTCTGATTGTGGATCTGCCACTTTATTATTTAGATCTACTCATCTCTAAATTTGGGATTATAGTTGTATATTTTAAATGATTTGCGAATAAATAAGTAGTCTTTTTTCATCTTACCTCATAGTATTTGAGTTATTTTAGGACATGTTTCAAAACAAATCTTCTGTTTTATTGTCATCTTGCCTAGACTAATACTTCAATAATTATTTTTGTTGCTTGATGAAACTTAATTACTATTATGTATTTCCATTCTTCACAATATGAACGTAGTAACTAAGGCGCAGATTTGTATGTAAATATTTTTTCCCCTAATATGTATATCCTTAAAACAAAGTTTGTCCAGCGCCATAGATGAGTGGTTAAGTACCTTGACACAGAGCTATGGGACTTGCACTGGTTGGAGTCCCCATGGGGGAAGAAATTTTCTCATGGAATTTTAGCCAATATGGGATCACTGCCCACCCAGCATCGTGAGGCATTTGGGTAGCTACAATAAGTAGCAACTCCAGGTTGAAAAAATCAGTTATAACAGCTGGTGGGACCCAACATGCTGACCACATGTCACCCTTACACTGACTGGATGATCATCTACCTCTGTGATTAACATATGTTGATTTGAGGCCACCAGCTGGCTGGTAGGCCAAGGGTCTTCAAGGCCTGTTGTGCCATGTAGTTAGTTAAAAATAGTTTAATGACCTGATCGAGGTCCAACAAGTGTATGTTCAAAATTATTTCACATAAATAATACACATTTTTAAAAATGAATAAATATTTCCCCTGTAGATATACATATTAGCACCTTTCAGATGTTATGTAGATACAGGTGCCCCCATATAATTGAAAGTTGACATCAGAGCCAAGTATGTGTGCTCTCTGTCTCTCTCTTTTTCATGAGTACTAATAACAAACTAAAAGTATTGGTCACTTACCTACAAACAGCTTGTCACGAAAGACGTTTTGTAGGTTAGAATAATACGAGTGACGCAGGCATGCATAAGAAGAATTTTTGTAGTCTCTGTGCATACTTTCAATACTTTCTCTATATGTACATTTATTACTATTTTAATCATATTATATTACAAAACTTTATCTCAGTAGACTATTTGATTTCTAATATTTAATCATTAAAACTTCATAATGTTAGTTCATACTAAGTTAAACAAAACACTTGATTTTTACTGATTTAGTTGAACATGTCAGGGAAGAACAGAGATTACATCATACATAGACCTCTTTCTTAATGTGGATGTAATATAGTGACTGTAAATTGAGATTTTTTATATTTTTTTATTTTGTATTTTCTGTCAGTATAAAATCACAATAGCAATCTATATTTGACTAAAATTGGAGAGTTCCAATATTCATTTTTCAAGTTATGTCCTTTTCACGTTTTTGTTTTTGAAAATATTTATCTTTAGTTATTTTGCGCATAAAAATGGGGTCCTAGTAATATTTTACAAAAAAATATTAAGCCTATTAACAAAATGTTAAAGAATAGCAGGTATTAAAAAATTACATCTCACTGAAAAAGAAAAGCAGATTACAATTTTATTTTAATTATTTCATTACTTTTCAGGTATTTGATTATATGAGTATTCTCAATTTTATAAATAACAGCTTACTCATATTAAAATTTAAGGACAATAAAGAAATGTTGGGTTAGATAATGGAAACAGTGATTATTTTTACATGCTTTATATTAACTTGACCTGTATCTATCTATGTAACAGAATCTTTCAACGCGATTTTCACCCACTTAAAATCATTGGATTGACTTGAAACTTTGTATACTTGTAAAGGACCCGTGACAATACAACAATTTCATATTTTTTTTCTAAAATCCTGGCCAGAATCATCAGAAAATCAAAAAAAGTGTCTTTGTATCTATGTAACGGAATCTTTGAACACGATTTTCACCCACTTAGAAACATTGGATCGACTTGAAACTTGTAAAGTACCCGTGACAATACAATAATTTCATATTTGTTTCTAAAATCCTGTCCAGAATCATCATAAAATAAAAAAAAAGTGCCTTTGTATCTACGTAACGGAATCTTTGAACACGTTTTTCACCCACTTAGAAACATTGGATCGACTTGAAACTTTTTATACTTGTAAAGGACCCATGACAATACAATAATTTCATATTTTGTTTCTAAAATCCTGGCAGAATCATCATAAAATCAAAAAAAGTGTCTTTGTATCTACGTAATGGAATCTTTGAACACGATTTTCACCCACTTAGAAACATTGGATCGACTTGAAACTTTTTATACTTGTAAAGGACCCGTGACAATACAATAATTTCATATTTTGTTTCTAAAATCCTGGCAGAATCATCACATGACTTTTTTGTCATTCGTTGTAAGAGCTCAGTTGTTAAAGTGGTGAACTCTAGTGGTATTTAATTTCAGTAATCCATAGGTCACTGGTTCAAATCCGGCTGGGAGGATTTTTTTTAGAAGAGTATTACTTTTAGCTCATACTACAATAGCATCGAATCTAAAGATATTTACATTTTTGTCTTATTCTGTAAAATATTAAAACTAAAAAATAAATAATAGTTTTAAAAAACTAAAACAACACGCTTTATTAGAAAACCGAACTAAAAATGAAAAATAATTTTAATTTCCAACATGCTTGGGATAAAATTGAAGTGGTCAACGAAAAATCATCTCCAACACATATAGAATAAAACTAGAGTTATCAACGAAAAGAAAATAATTTTACCATCAAAAGCATGGGGTGCTTTTTATGATTTTTACATTTTCTTCGTAGAGACTTTACTTTTACCAATATCTGTTTATTATCAAATATATTAATTGATAAAGAGCACCCCACGCTTTTGATGGTAAAATTATTTTCTTTTTGTTGATAACTCTAGTTTTATTCTATATGTGTTGGAGATGATTTTTTCGTTGGCCACTTCAATTTTATCCCAAGCGTGTTGCAAATTAAAATTATTTTTCATTTTTAGTTTGGTTTTCTAATAAAGCATGTTGTTTTAGTTTTTTAAAACTATTATTTATTTTAATTTTTAGTTAATGTCAATCAGTATTGATAATAAATAATACATGTTCCAAAAACTAATGTTACAAATATAAGAATCATTAATAAATTGCAATAGGAAGGAACATTATGAGGTTATTCTTAATAAATAAGATGAGTTTGTTCATCTTATCTCATAAATTTGTGTGTTCTTTTTAGACATGTTTCAATGTGCATTGCATATTATCTTCAGCTTGATCAGAGTGTTGAATTATTGGTTATCGGCTGTAAGATGAACTGACTCATTATATGTATTATAAAAATGCATTATAAAATATTTTCTTAAAAACGTTAGGAAAATGGTATTGAATAGCAAATCATTAGAAATTTTTGAATTTTTAAATGGCTGTTTTTTTTTAAATTTTGATTTAATAAATTGAGGTTCAACTACAATACATAAATTTGAGGTTTATTCTTTATTTTATATTGTTTTTCAGCATGTCTTCTGTAAATCTTGTGGTAATGTTCAGTTAATAAGGATAAAGTGAAATCTATCCATAATAGAATTGTATGATTTTACAATTTCTGTTATGTGCAGGTTTCTACTAATCATATAAATGTTTTGCACCTTCTACCTAAATCTATTAGAATTAGTGATAAATCTTAAGTGTAATTAAGTCTGATAATGTGATTGGTGTATGTTAATTTAAGATGAGTTTTATTAAGTAAAGAGGTAGAAGTGTGTGTATATATATATATTTTTTTTTTGATTGCGGATGAGCCCATGTAGGACTACGCAAATTACCTAGAGGTGTTTCCTTTGAGCCCAAATTTCTTTCATTCTATTGCTATGAGCTTGTTTTCTATCATCTGTCCAAGTTGTTCCAGTTTTTTTCTTCGGTTTGTTCTCTTGGTCAACTTGCCACTTATTCACCTTAATTCTAAATATATATATATATATATTATTATTATTAATTATTATTATTAAGTAAGGAGGTAGAAGTACAGTATATGTCATTTACTGTGGAACCTTTCTCAATTCATAATTTTTTTCTTATACTAATGTATAAGTATAAGAGCGTATGATCAAAATTTAAGGAACATTTATATTTTCAATTATCTGGAATTGATTAGTTTTGTCCATTCTGTATTTAAATTAGAGACTTTAATAACTTTTAATGCAATTACTTTATCTTATTCTTGGACAGCCTCCATGTCTGCGTTGTATCTGTATTTTACTTTTGGCAAATCTGCTATTCCCCCTTGTTCCAGATTTTTCTGTGATAATTTTTTTAACCCTATTCTCCTATCATATCAGCACTCTTTTTATTAAGTAAGTCTATAAAACATTATTACTTTTAATTTTTTCTTCAATTATTAAATAAGTTTGAATTGAAATGGCAGTAATTTTATAAAATATCAAAAAAGAGCTGTTACAAAATACTAGTATTTTCAGTGTGTCACATTCAATACCAGGCACTGAGCAGGGCATTTAAATCCACAGGCCAGCCATTTAAATACCCCAGCTACCCTTTTCTTGGCACTTCAGAAAATGGACCATTATTCACAAACTATTAGTCCCAGAAAATTCAAATTTTGTACATACCTAAAGGAGATATCCTAGTAGGATTTGATGGTGAAATAACTTGGGTGATTGACATCACATGGTATTGGCGTATCAATTTCAGGAAGTGGAAGTTCATCTTCACTTTCACTTTGTGAATCTTCTAATTCAGGTATCAGTTCATCACCTGAATCATCATTATACAAAATATTCACTAATTCTTCTTCAGTGAGATATTTTTCTTTTGCCATGGTTTCACTCATGCACAAACAACAGTGCGATAACGAGAAACATATACAACTGCATTGGAGCGTGGAGTCAAGATTTGGTGAACGAATTCCATGTGTTGTTTGCTTTAAAAATAAAAGGGGGTTCACCAAGGTTAAACGTGTCAAACGGGAATAGAAAATGTACATTTACATGCCATCTATGATCTCCAAGACATACTAAGCCAACACAATATTTAGGTGCCGAATATAAACGCGGTTTGTTTGCACCCACTCTAAAATGAGTTAACTGACCGTTGGCCACATTCACGATAGTCTCTTTAAACGCCTTAACTAGTTTACGGTACTGAATGTGTTAAGGGAAGAAGGTTACAAGATGTAAGAAGTAACTCATGATCCTAGTTACCTGCTATTCAATTTTTTTGCAGGATACATTCAGCTTTAAAAACAATTCCATAAATTGATTATTGGCGAACATTTTGGAAATTATTGAGATTCTGCTGGTGAATCATATATTTCTTTTACAGTCTGAATTATTATTTAAATACTAGCTGTAGTATTATCTGTAATATTTTGAATACATGGTGTAATTAAATTTTAATTTTGAAAAATTGTATTTATATAAACTTATTGATGAAAGTATGTTTTTTGAATAACTATTTTACTGAATCTGCTATAGGAACTTCATCGTATAGTGAGTAAATTGTCCTAAAAATTTCATACCACTACCTCAAGTAGTTCTGGGAAATGTATACCAGTAATTACTTATTTTAGGAATTCACACTATGAGGTATATTCATTTAGGTAGAATTTTTTATCACTCATCTCATATGTTCTTCTTTTTGTCTATAAACTAGTTTCGGAACATAGTTTCTGTTCCATCCTCAGTATCATCACGGCCATTGTTCTGTCGTCTTGAAGAGCTGTCCTTCGCTCCTTCCATTGGCTGACTGAAGAACCTTGAAACCAGGTCATTCTCACCGGGAATTTCAAAATTCATCAATTTCTTCTTTTTGCTCTTTTGAATGTAGATCTTTTCCCAAACAGTAAGTTCTTTTGATTTTACTATTTGTTTTAATAATTTAGCTTCTTTCTCGATAAGATGTTTTTCAGACCATGCATGGGCAGCCACTGCAGATTTTTCTACTTCCCCTTTCTTGACATTCCTGAGATGTTCTTTCACTCTAGTTCTCAAATTTTTCTTAGTTTTTCCTATATAGAATTTCTCACATTCTTCACATTTAATCTGATAAATCCCTGATTTGTTTTCTTCTTTTATTTTTCATTTTTATTAGATCTAATCAATCTACTGATGCTGTAGTCATTTTTTGGTGCTAACCTTATGTTGAAATCTTTATAAAAAATTGAAACTTGTGGTGTTTAATGGATGATATGTGAATTTTCTGAATTTTACATTTTCTTCTTTTACTTTTAGAAGAGTGCTTAGATTAATACATTTTTGTCTTTTGAACTTGTTTATTTTGAGTATCATTCTTTCTGCAAAACCATTTTTCGTGGTGACGTTGATTATGTGTTCTTTTTCTTTTTCATAATTTTCTTTGTTCATGGGTATGTTCACTAAATCTATGTGTCGAACTATTGAAAACTGCTTCTTTGTGAGCTATGTGATTGAAACCTGAAGCTTTTATATAGTAATCTATATGTGTCTTCTTTCTGTAAATTCCAAATTCTATCTTATTTTCTTCATTCCTTTTTTAAGTTGAGATCTAAAAATCGTATTTCTCTATTAATTTCCTTTTCCATAGTGAACTTTATAGTTTGATTTTAAATGTTCATTAATTTCAATGCATCATCTATCTGTTTATGATTAACTATTGCAATTATGTCATCCACATATCTGCACCAGTGTCCATTAATTATCTTGTGTTCAAAATTTCCCCATGAATAGATCAACTAAGAATGGAGATACAGGGTTTCCCATCGAAAGTCCTGAATTTTGCTTATAGAATCTTTCATTGTAGGTGAAAAACATATTATCAATACATAATTTACTTAAAGTTTTGTATTTTTCTTTTTCAATTTTATTATTTTTCAGCCAAATCTCTAAAATTTCCATGGTTTGACTGAACAATAATAAAATTGAAAAAGAAAAGATAGTCGAATACAAAACTATAACTAAATTATGCATTGATAATATGTTTTTCATCTACAATGGAAGATTCTATAAACAAAATTCAGGACTTTCGATAGGAAACCCTTTATCTCCATTCTTAGCTAATCTATTCATGGGGAATTTTGAATACAAGATAATTAATGGACACTGGATATGTGGATGACATAATTGCAATAGTTAATCATAAACAGATAGATGATGCATTGAAATTAATGAACATTTAAAATCAAACTATAAAGTTCACTATGGAAAAGGAAATTAATAGAGAAATACCATTTTTAAATCTCAACTTAAAAAGGAATGAAGAAAATAAGATACAATTTGAAATTTACAGAAAGAAGACACATATAGATTACTATATAAAAGCTTCAGGTTTCAATCACATAGCTCACAAAGAAGCAGTTTTCAATAATTCGACACATAGATTAGTGAACATACCCATGAACAAAGAAAATTATGAAAAAGAAAAAGAACACATAATCAACGTCACCACGAAAAATGGTTTTGCAGAAAGAATGATACTCAAAATAAACAAGTTCAAAAGACAAAAATGCATTAATCTAAGCACTCTTCTAAAAGTAAAAGAAGAAAATGTAAAATTCAGAAAATTCACATATCATCCATTAAAACACCAAGTTTCAATTTTTTTTTATAAAGATTTCAACATAAGGCTAGCACCAAAAAATGACTACAGTATCAGTAGATTGATTAGACCTAATAAAAATGAAAAAAATAAAAGAAGAAAACAAATCAGGGATTTATCAGATTAAATGTGAAGAATGTGAGAAATTTTACATAGGAAAAACTAAGAAAAATTTGAAAACTAGAGTGAAAGAACATCTCAGGAATGTCAAGAAAGGGGAAGTAGAAAAATCTGCAGTGGCTGCCCATGCATGGTCTGAAAAACATCTTGTCAAGAAAGAAGCTAAATTATTTAAAAAAAAAAAGTAAAACCAAAAGAACTTACTGTTTGGGAAAAGATTTACATTCAAAAGAGCGAAAAGAAGAAATTGATGAACTTTGAAATTCTCGGTGAGAATGGCCTGGTTTCGAGGTTTTTCAGTCAGCCAATGGAAGGAGCAAAGGATGGCTCTTCAAGACGACAGAACAACGGTTGTGACGATACTGAGGATGGAACAGAAACTATGTTCCGAAACTAGTTCATAGTCAAAAAGAACAACAATATGAGGTGAGTGATAAAAAATTCTACCTAAGTGTACCAGTAAATTCAAAAATGTGATTCTACCAGAATTATTTGTAAATTAATTCAGACTGAATAAATTAAGTTATATACGAATTATGTATTTTTTGAAACTATAAATGCACCCTTATTTAATGCAATATATATATATATATATATATATATATATATATATAAATAATGGGTAATTAAGACCGGAGATACAATCTTTTTTATTAAGAGCTACTTTTTATCCCTCCTCACTACCATTTACCATCATTTATGAGGTAAAAACTATCAACACTGAATTAAGAAAAGTAAAACCATTACCACAGTTTTTATTAAAGTTGTATTCAAATTAATTTAAAAAAGACCTAATGACTGCTAGCTATGTTTTTTAAATGTTTAAATACACATTTCAAATATCTTTAGTCTATCTTCAGTTCTTCATTGACTGATACGTTTCATGTGATTGATATTTTTCTCTTTGTTGGTTTGTTATGACTTATGAGGTTTCCTTATTTCATATTTCCAAATTCATTAAAAAATGGTTTTTAAATTTTAAATTATCTCATTGGAATTTAATTGTTCTGAAGGGAATTACAATGAATCATGTAGTAGTTAATTTATTAATAACTATCAGTAAAAAAAATATTATTTTCATTGCAATATAACAACTTAGTCCGTGGACAATTGTGCAGTAAATTTTTCTTTAATTATTGGTGGATGAAATTTAACATGGAATTAATTTTTCTAGCATATTGTATTTTGCGATTATTGTGAAGATATCAATAAGGCAAGTAGATAACATTGGCAAGATTCGTGTGCAGTTTCAGTCTGAAAATATATGACCTTCTTTTTCTTAATGCAAACATTAGAAATAAAAGGAAAAAGAATGTCTTATTTTGTTAAATGTAACTCAAAATCTTCTGTTGAAGATTGAAAACTGTCTCCATAAGGCTATAGGTTTAAAAGATTTTAACCTAGTTAACCTCTCAGGTATTACTTTTATTATTTTATCTAGGAACTTGTGAGCTCTGCCAGTTGTATAAGTCTCCTGATGTGGTTATATCAATTAAAGTAGGGCACATACAAAGAATGACTGAACATCGGATACTCAAGAAAATTATGGAAAGTAAATTTGAAGGAAACAGGAATATGGGACGGCCGAGACTACATTGAATGGTTGGAATTTTGGAAGATCTTAGAGGAAGCTGAGAATCGAGAGATGGTGGAAAGTTGCCAGAGACAGAGAAGCCTGGAAGATGGTTCTGAGAGAAGCTGAGGCTTGAATCGGGCTGTAGTGCTGCTGCTGACCTAAGACTTAGTGGAATAATAACCCAATCCATAAAAATATACAGTATAAATAATACTCAACAAAAATAATGACCTTACGGGGGAAATATGCAGTTTGATCGAAAGTAGTTTTGAACGATGAAATTATCGAACAAGTACAGAGTTTTAAATATTTAGGATGTCATATATCTTACAATTGGGAAAATGATATACATGAAAAAAATATAGATTTCAAAGTATGTGTGAGACTATTTAAAGAACACTGCAAATAAAAACAACAAAAGAAACAATGCTAAGTTTTATAAGGTAATGGCAGTTCCCATTGTGACATATGGTTCAGAGAATTGTATGATTTACTGATTGAGACTTTAATGACTATCGTTATGTATTTTACCATACCTTTCAGGATTCTTGGCCGTGTCTTGCAGGGTTGTCTTCTCGACGTTTCATCACCTATTGTGGGTGACATCTTTAGTAGATATTGCTTGTTTAAATTCTCGTAGTAAACTGCTAACTAGTTATTGACTTGTGTGATTTTACCGTAACTATCTATCTGAGTAAATAATTTCTAATTGGTTAATGGGCGAGCTGTTCTACATTTAACATTAACCAATTAGAAATTATTTACTCAGATACATAGTTGCGGTAAAAATACACAAGTTAACAACTAGTTAGCATTTTTTTTTTGGTCTAGGCAAAAATTTTTCTCTTCAAATATAATTTATCCTTCAGTGAGAAGTGTTAAATTAATAATAAAATCGTCAATAGAAGCCCTACTGGCTTTATAAAGTAGTGTTAAATTCCCAATAAATGTCTTCTTAACTAAGAAGCCGCCATTTGCAAAGATAGAAGCTAAGGTTTCAAGCATTTGGCACGAGGGAATTACAATGTATATAAGAGAAAAATTTGTGTCTAGATCGCAACTCGCCTCAGTAGCTCAGTTGGTAGAGCACTTGGCCTGCAAAGCCAAGGGTTCGAGTCTCGGTCTAGGCGAAAATTTTTCTCTTCAAATATAATTTATCCTTCAGTGAGAGGTGTTAAATTAATAATAAAATCGTCAACTAGTTAGCAGTTTACTAGAAGAATTTAAACAAGATGTCATCCACAATAAGTGATGAAACGTTGACTATTTAACTCATGCCCCAAATGGGAGTCAATGACCAATCACGTTTCAATGATTTCTGTTTTACAACCAATCAGAGTCGTATTTCACCAAATATTTATCAGTGTTATAATTACCATATTAAAGAAAGCTCCTCCTTACAATATTGCGTTCCTTTGGCAATAAATAGTATGATCTGGTTGCAGTGATAAACAAAAGAAGCAGTAGAAGCGTACCTATCGTTTCTCATTTGTTTTCAAACATCGCCGTTTACATTAAATATATAAATATTTTAAAATAACTATAGTTAAATAATGATTTGTGAGTAAACAGCTTAATTTTATTCGTTAAATAGTCCTAACAAATGCCACTCTTGATTTCCAAATTCTCTAGATAAATTCACTCCTCACTTCGTGAGTCGTGAATTTATCGATAATTTGGAAATCACTCGTGGCGTTACTTATGAAAAGACAACACTGCAAAACATGGCCAAGAATCCCGAAAAGGTATTTTAAAATATGACTGATTGTTCTGTTATGTCTTCTCTCAATGAATCATTGTGCTTAGTTATGGACAAAACATTTTATTTTAGAAGGGGTTTTTTTTTTAATATACAAAATCAGTCTTAAATGAATTCTGAAGAAAGAGGAAGCTGAAATAATATTTTACATACTGAGAATGATAAACTCTGCTTTCCATGTGATGAATGTAATTTAACAAAAAGGAGTAAATCGCCGTTATTTTCCAGTTAGGAAGAAAATGTCATTAATAAAACGAATATGTAATAATAATTAATAAATATTAATTGAAAAGGAATTACAAGAATAAGAATTATTCTTATTTATAGATCCTTTAACATCTTTGTTATATTGGATCTAGGATCTTTAGGGTGTAGTCAGTAAATCAGTTGTTTATATTATTCAACCATTTATATAAATGAAATATAAAATCTGAGGAAATAGAGATTTATGTTGTTTTTAAACAAAGGTGACAGTATGTATTTTTCTCTTCAAATATAATTTATCCTTCAGTGAGAAGTGTTAAATCAATAAAAAATCAATGTATTTTGGTGTTTATGCGGAAGAAACATTTGGAAGGAATGGACAATAGGAGAATATAATTCTGTCATATAAACCAAGAAGACGATGAGATCCTGAGACAAACAAGATAGAGATGGAATGAGGCCAGAACAGGCCATTTGGCCTAAACCATAAAAGAAAGAAGGAAAACTGTTTGTATGAAGAACACTTAAGTTTTTTAATGGTCTCGTGAGCTTAAAAAAATAAGTTTTGTTTCATTCCTTTAATACCTTATCGGAATTCAATACGATAACCATGATGAGCAAATGTTAATTAAAATAGCAATTCTAATGGTGTTAGATATTCTAGGAACTAAAATTTTTTAGTACCAGCACTAAAAAATAAGGTTAAATCAGTCAGTTATTTCTGTGGGTTTGGAATTAATTTTGTCATATATTTTCACTGAAGGAACAAAAGGCCTTATGGTGTTACTCTGCAAGTTTAAGTTCTTCAAAGGCTACTACCATGCCTAGGCCCACTTACTGTGCAGAGTAAATATATGTTAAAATTATTTTTTTTTATTATTATTAATGATCATCATTGATTCTTGTTCCTTGATGTGCTTTTGCCTTCATATTACAGGATGTGTAATTTATTGTATAGGATTTTTTTTTTGTTTGCAACAGAAAGCAGCAGCAGCTCTATCGCTGCATTCATGCCTCAACTCCCAGCGAAATAGGATGCATGTCTGACTCCATTTGCGGCCACACATTTCACATCTTATAAAATCTTTACTAATATGTGCGCAAGTTCTTCAGCACTGATTGATCAAATTTCAGTTTGTAGGCCTATATATTTTAAGTTCATGCAGTGTGTGTGGTTTATTTCTGTACACTCTATCTTCTAGCACCGAAGGTCATTGCTTTCAGTATTTGTTACACTTATCTGTTGAGTTCTTGGTTTTGAAGCGAGAAGACAGTTTGTTTGTGTGTTGTGTGAACTCAAGTGCAGAATTAATTGTGTCCATTATTGCTTTTGTGTTATCAAAACACTGTGTATGTGATTATGCCCACAGTTAATGTTTTTATGAGAATGTGTATATTTGTACAATACATACATAAAAACACATTGTCGAAGATTATCGAAAATTCCAAGGAAAGTTTGCATATAGACTGCATTAATTGCAGTACAATATGGTACCTTTCAAAAATATTCAAAGGAACAGGGCCAGTGAACGATAGAAAGAGATGTGTAATTTGCCATATCCTTAAAGAAGAAAAGCTTGATGAGATAAATGCTAGACTTGAGCAGCATCCTTCTTTCTTCCTTCCTATTGTTCTTACAGTCCAAGTTGAGCCGTGACCTCCCCTTTCGGGATTTCTTGACAAATCTGATTTAGTTACAGATGTAGTAACATGTTGTCAGCATGCCACCTTAAGGGACTTCAAGTAGACAACTAAGGCATTACTTAGATGGAAGAAAGTTAGTTAAATTTTGCCTAGTGACCTTTTTTATCAGGCTTGGTTCTTTTATGAGCTTGAAAATCTTCAGACTTGGGACTCATGGCTTAAAGTCCTCCTTGGATGACTTGTCCCTTAGATTTTTTCATCTTAAAACCCATTGAACCTGCCACCCTTGGGATTAGAGGCAAGGAACATAACTACTAGACAATCGTGACAGACACCCTCCAAAAATCTCTTAGGCGCTTAGAACAGGAAACCGGAATATTTGTGTCCTCTGCTGGAAAAGTGACAGAATTATTGGGATTAAAAGCCTAAAAAATTTTAGTGCTCAGTTGGTGCTGAAGAACTCATGTATATTGGTAAAAATTTCAGAAAAAGATATGAAACATATGGGTGTAAATGGAGTACATTTTCAACATCTGTTATAAGGAAGTAAGTAAAAACGCTAAGAACATGAATGAGAGCAGTTTACATGACTGCAGACTCGTCGTGACTTGCTTCGTCGGAAGTTGAGACATAAATGCAGCAGTAAATCTGGTGTCGTTTTCAGTTCCAGCTTTAATTTAGAAACTATATATTTTATGAGAATTTAAATGAAATTTTTTAATTTTAAAAAATGCTGTGAATATGCTATTTACTGGTTATAAAGCAACTACGTATTTATTGCACTGTTAAAGCTACATTCATTTTTTATATATATTTGGAACAAATTTTTGTTTATGCTTTATTGAATTTGTTTTTTAAATACCTACAGCTGTGATCCCAATGGCTTTTTGAATTTAATATTCTAATATAGCTCTAGTTTCGTTTAAAAAAATTACTTCCATATGCTGTATTTGCAATGTATATTATAATTTCTTTTGGAACATAATATTTATTATAATAATTATTACAATAAATATTAGGTTGTCTCATAAGTAATGGTTTATGTAACGTGTGTATCTGGTGGAATTTTAAGCTGTGATTCAAAATGGGCATTCAGTTGATGCAGATCTTTATTCTCAACAACTGGAACAAGTTCATGAAATTTTGAGGATCGCGTGTTCAAACTTGATCGGACAACAACCATGATAAAAATTTGAGAATTGGGAGGAATCGAACTGCTACCATACCCAGCATATAGCTCTGATATTGCATCCTCAGATTGCCACCTATATCAATCCATGGCTCATTTCTTGTGTTACATTTCAATAAAAATTGAAAACATTAAAGTTGTGCATCAAAAAACCCAGAGACCGACACTGTCATGGAACGATAAATGTGTCTGAAAGATGGCTCAAGAATCTGATGGTCTTTACTATGAAGAACAGTTATTTTTTTGTCAGAAAACATTCCAATAATTTTTTGGTAAAAAACAACATATTAGTGTCTAATAGATGATCATCGATGTGGATTTAGAGGAAATAGATCTACAATAGATTAAATTTTTAGTGTAATACAGATTCTGTAAAAAATGATAATAGGCACTTTATATCAACTATATGTAGACTTCAAAAAGACATAGAATTCGGGCAGTAAAGAAGCATGGTTTTTGGAATTCTATGAGATGGCATTCTTTGAAGATGGACTTTCCAGTTGTTCTGGTAGTTTTTGTATATGGTGGAGAATGGGTTCTATATCCAACTCTTCCATAATTTCCTCATTTCTTTTTATGATCTTATTTTATAGCCTGCTGTACGGCACATAAATCGCTGTTATTCAGCTTTCATCTCTTCTTCGTATTTTTTCCATGCTTCACTACCGTATCTTAAAACTGATCATGAGAGAACCGTATAAAGCCATATTCTTGTGTTCTTTTGTACTAAAGATGCTTTCATTATATTGTTCTCTTCTCAAAAACTATTAAACTGAAATATATAAAAGTTTTTTTTTCTCTCTCTTCTTTTCAGTTATACTATATAGATACAAATATTTCCTTGGTATAGTGTACTAGTTTGTAAAATTTATAGTGGATTCATGGCTTTGAATTCCATTCATAAAGTTTTATTTAAAAATTGGTTTCTTATTTTAAGAGAGGAGAGAAGATTATGAGTATTTGAAAATCAAGTGCTTAAGAAAATGTTTGGGCCAAAGAGAGACAAATAGAGTGGAGAAAATTATATATAAAAATTAAAATATAAAATTATGAAATATTTACCTAAAAGGTCCCGAAAGCACTACAGATAAATCTTATATATAAAAATTAATGTTTGTTTGTTTGTTCGTACTTTATGCGCAGCCATACCGTTGGTCCGATTGTGATGGGTTTTTTTTGCAAAATGTTCAGGAGATTCCTGGGATGAACATAGGCTATAAGAGAATTGTGATACTCAACTCCTACACCCTTAAAAATAGCCCTTTATAGTGGAAAACGTGAAAAAAGTAGCTCTTTGGACTCTTAAATGGCTTATGTTGCCTAAACCATAAGAAATACATAAAATTAATGTACACTGAATTCAATATCTCAAACAGCTCTACAAAAAAGTCTGCGACAGCATATGTTTATATCATACAGATAACTCACAATAACCATTTTTGTCTTTCATTGATACCAAGAGAATAATACCCATTCGGGTGAACCTTTCATCTTTATTATTGATACCAAGAGTCCCACGTCGTAGCCGAGTGGTTAAGGCAAGAAGTCTTGGCACAGAACTATGGGACTTACGCTGGTTCGAGTCTCCAATGGGGGAAATTTTTTTCTCATGGAATTTTGGCCAGTATGGTCCCGGTACACAGTGGGCCAGAAATGAAATCTAGCTGGAAAAATACTATATTCACTCACCCTCATCAATTTATCTTTTTTTTTTTCACTCTAATATAATTGTTATATGACGGTTCCTAACTTATCTGCAAAGGAAGGTACAATTGTAATGTGAAAAAGGTAGCTCTTTGGACGCTTAAATGGCTTACGCTGCCTAAACCATAAGAAATACACAAAACTAATGTACACAGAATTGAATATCTCAAAAAGCTCTACAAAAAAGTCTGCGACGGTATATGTTTATCTCTTACAGATAACTCACAATAACCATTTTTATCTTTCATTAATACCAAGAGTCCCGTGCCGTAGCCGAGTGGTTAAGGCAAGAAGTCTTGGTGCAGAACTGCGGGACTTACGCTGGTTCGAGTCTCCATGGGGGAAGAAAATTTTCTCATGGAATTTCTGCCAGTATGGGACAGGTGCATAGTGGGCCAGAAATCAAATTAGCTGGAAAAAACTATTTTCACTCACCCTCATCAATTTATCTTTTTTTTTCTATAATTGTTATATGACGGTTCTTAACTTATCTGCAAAGGAGGGTAGAGTTCTAATGTTTATGAAGACAATATAAACATCGGAAGTTGCCGATGGTTAAGAACTCATCTGGTCTATATACCAGTTGTGTTATTAGTGTTGTGTGTTCAAGTTCAGTGAGCTATTCTTCATATTCTATATGTATACTTCAACTCAAGGTTAGTAATTTTATTGATATATTTAATG
Source organism: Diploptera punctata (assembly GCA_030220185.1). Lineage (NCBI taxonomy): Eukaryota > Metazoa > Arthropoda > Insecta > Blattodea > Blaberidae > Diploptera > Diploptera punctata. Next base: position 3,864,709 of record JASPKZ010000007.1, read on the forward strand.
TTTTTCTATATAACCAGATATTATGTTAAATACATGTGGAATCATACCTTCCGTGCACTAAAAAATTATTCACCATAAATGATAAATTGATGAATAGGTTAAGATTTTATGAATTGAAATTCGGTTATTTACACAATCATCTTATTTTAATTTGAGCTACATATAAAACAGTTCTGAATAGTATTACAAATTTTAGTTATAATATAGAGTGATTTATGGACTTTAATTCCCGCACAATAACATGTGTGCAAATTATTGAATTTTTTTAATTAGCTTTCTCATTACAGGAGGTAACCAGCAACTGAGGCCTACCGTTGCGCGCAGAGAATAATTGTTTGATTTAATATGAAGAAAAATGTTAGATAGAGGCAATAAGTTATCATTTAGTAAACAAATTAGGGGAAGGGGGATGTTAGCAGAATGTTTTAAATGATATTAAAAATCAATATTTTTTTGAAAAGCGATTTTCTCAAATGTACGAAGTTGTGCGCGAGAAAAAAAAATTGAATGAAATATTCTGATTGGCTAGGAGTGGATGTTAACTTTCCAGTTATTAAGAATTAATTTAGAACAATGACAGTCGTTGGAAAATTCTGTTCCATCTGCTTATGGAATTGGAAGACCCAAAATAACTTCGAAGAGGCTGGAATAAAAGAAATGTTCACTTAAGCAGGAATTCTCTCACAATGAACTTGCTCTTGCAACAGAAAATATCACTTTGGTCATATGGTAAACCGGGATACTGCTGATGTTTTAAAGACATTACTCAAAAAACCACAAAAAATAGCTTCAAAATAATAATAATAAACATTACAAATCACCCCGCTCAACTCCCCTATCTTCTATGTCGGACGAAGCATTATCTTTTTTGACAATAAAATATCAATATGTCGATATATTAACATGAGACTAGGTGTCAAAAAGAGAGGTTGTGATATTTTATCCACCCTATAATGCTTCTAGGGAAGCAAATTTGTTATGCTACCTTTCCCAAGACAGACATTTCAGCAGAAATAAGACTTTTTTTTTGTTTTATTCCAGCCTCTTCGAAAGATATTTTGGGTCTTACAATTCCATAAGCAGATGGAACAGGATTTTCCAACGACTATCAGTGTTCTAAATTCTTAATAACGGGAAAGTTTACATTTACTTTTAGCGAATCAGGATATTTCAGTAGAAATCTAAATTTTTTTTCTCTTGCACAACTTCCTATGTTTTAGAAAATCGCTTTTAAAAAAATGTTTTTAAAAAATTTTTTAAAACATTCTCCGAACATCCCCTAACTCTAATTTATTAATGGAGGATCACTTATTGCCTCTATCGATCACTTTTCTTCATATATTAAATCAAACAATTCTCTGCGCGCGAAGATAGGCCTCAGCTGCCGGCCGCCTCCTCTAATAAAAAAGCTAATTACAAAAAAACGCAATAATTTGCACACATGTTATTGTGCGGGAATTGAAGTCCATAAATCACTCTATATTCTAACTAAAATTTGTACTACTGTTCAGAACTGTTTTTTTTCGTAGCTCAATTTAAAGTAAAACGATTGTGTAAATTTTTTAGTGTTTCGAAGGTATGATTCCATGTGTATTTAACACAATATCTGGTTGTATAGAAACATGTTAAATATATCAATGAAAAGTACAAACCTTGAGGTAAAGTGTCCATATAGAATAAGAAGAATAACTCACTGAACTTTAATGCAAAACGTATTTATTTCTACAGCTCGGTACACAACTGGGATGCGGACCAGATGAGTTCTTAACTATCGGCAACTTCCGATGTTTATATTGTCTACATAAATTTTAGAATTCTACCCTCCTTTGCAGATAAGTGAAGAACAGTCATCTGGCAATAATTTTAGAGTAAAGAAAGATGAATTGGTGAGAGTTAGTAAAATACTTTTTTCCAGCTAGATTTCGTATCTGGCCCACTGTGCGGTGCCCACCCGGCATCGTGAGTCATTTGGGTAGCTACAATAAGTAGCGACTCCAGGTTGAGAATACCAGCTATAATGGCTGGAGGATCCGACATGCTGACCACATGTCACCCTACACTGGCTAGATGATCATCTACCTCTGTGATTAACACATGTGGATGTGAGGCCAACAGCCGGCTGGTCAGCCAAAAGCCTTCTAGGCCTCTCGCGCTTTGAGTTTTTTTTTATACCAAGAACATCGGGATAAGTAAATTCCTGGGCAAGCGTGCTCTGCTATACCATTCATCCGATTGAGATGGAGCTTTTTGAAAAATGTTCTGGAGATTCCAGGATTGATCATACGCTATAAGAGAATTGTAATACTCAACCTCTTCATCCCTAAAAATCACCCTTTGTAGTGAAAAATGTGAAATAAAGTCCCTATTTTGACACATAAATGGCTTACGCTGCCTAAACCATAACAAATACACAAATTGATGTACAGAGAATTGAACATCTAAAAAAACTCTACAAAAAAGTAGAGTATAACATCGCACGGCTGGTGGTAAAAACACATTAACATTTATTTAGGAGTAGCAGCGCACGCCAGGTATTAGCTAGTAACTAATAAAGTTGAGGAGACGGACCTTTTAGGTAAATATTTTAGAATTTTATATTTTAATTTTGAATAATATCTCAACAGAACTTTATCATGAATCTTATTAATGTTAATTATATACCAGTTAACTATATGATCTTTATAGGAAATAATAACACCACTTAGGTATGACATGTGGCATGAAACTTCTTGTAGAAAAGCGTGTAGTATGTAAGCCAAGAACGAGATGGGATAATAATACTAACTATAATTTGAGAGAGTTAATTATACAAGGAATGATTGGTAAACATGACCCTAGAAGTAGGGAAGTATGGAGAGCATGTGTCCGGATTCAATAGTTTTAATGAGTTAGTTATAGATGTTTCTTTTCACAGAATAAAATTAGATGTGCCTATGCCTTGTTTTATTCCATGATGATAATAACAATGTCTACAATGATATATTAAAATCTTAATTTATATTTTGTCAAATCTGTGACATTATTACAAGATTATTATCCATCAACTTATTTCCATTGTTTCAAAGTATCTGTATGTTTAGATCTAATTTATGCAGAATAATGATATAGTCTATGAAAGAGATTGAAGTAATTTTGCATGCATATTGAACACTTAGCAGTACTGACATTGTAGTTATATTTTTCTTTCTAAAAATGTAATTTGATAATTTAATTTTAACACAATTTTCATTCCTCAACAGATCACCATTTCCTCCACCCTTAGTCGCTATCTCTTCTGGTCTTCTTTTTTTTTTTTTCCTACTATTTCTGCAGTAATTGATAAGCATAATTACTTCTATTTTAGTTTCTTATAATGCATCACTCCTTTTTTGCCTATTTAAAATGTGTCCTAATTACTAACATAGGACAACAAAAATTTTTGTTACTTTTCAGTTTGACTTTATCAAAATTAATATTCTCAGTTAATTCAAATAAATGGAGGTTTATGTGTGTATTAGATCAGAAACTTCATAAAGGAGTGACACATTGTAGTAAACTAGCAAAATAATGCAATGTGGAATTTGTTTCTGTGAATTGTATTTAGAAAGTAGATATAATTTGTTTTGGAAGAAAAAGTCGGAATTTTCTAATCTTTCTAATAGTTCAATAACTCATTTAACTTTGAGTGCTTTATTTGTGTATGAAAACTGTTTCCACAAATATTTGTTTTTTATGTATTCGAACATAACCTTTAAATATTAATGTACTGTTTATACATGTATAATTCCTTTATATAAGCACTTAATAAATTTGTTTCAAGAAATGCGATACAATGTTGTGCATTCGGGTTTTGTGGAAAATACATAGAATATAATATTCCCATCACAAAGAAGGCTTTATTTTTCATTTTACTAATTCAATTTTATTTTTATGTTACATGTACACTGAGCAGCCATCAGAAGCTTCTGAGACAAAAATACAGTTACCGGGCATGGAGGAAGAGGTGAGTACTTTAATATTATTTTTAATTCATAAAAGGATAGGATTGAATTAGATTGTGGAAAAAATATTTCTTATAATTCTCATAAAAATTGAATAAAAAATGCTGTGATATAAATACAATATTTGAGAATTCAACCTCTGGAATTGGAAGGTTTACAAAAGGGGAAGTATTTGGTGTAGGGCAAATTAAAATTTGCAAGTTATGATGGGAATATTTTAAAGATTGTACACCAATGGCTGAACCTGTACTTGATGTACTGTTGCATTTATAACTTCATTGCAATATAGTTCTTGTGTGTCTGTTACCTATCAAATATGTCAGCCATCTGTTAAGTACTCTTTTTGTACATCACAGATGTAAATACAATCCAAAAGGCCTCCCGTTTTTTTTTAATATAAAAAATAAATGTTCAGAGTGTTTGAGTTATTCTGATACATTATTATTCTAACGTCCTTCGCTGTGGTCTCGAGATAATGTGCTGCCTTGTCACGCAGCATGCCCAGGTTCGATTCCTGGTTGGGACAAGCTTCTGGGTGAGGTTTTTTTGGGGTTTTTTCTCACCTGTAAAACAAATTTCAGGAAGCTTAGGGCCCAACGGTCCCCAAAAATCATCCGGCCATCATCATCATCATCAAACTTCACCGGTGTGGAAAGCAATGGGAAGCTACCACACCTATAATTCCCTATTAAAGCTACAAAACATTGCTTGAAAATGCTATGATTGCAATGCAAGACCTGCCCTCGGGCAGAATTACTAGATAAATCATTCTAACATAGATATTCACTGTTGAGAGACGACAAAAGTGAAGAGACAGACTCCTGCCAACGTTGTTAAAATGCACTGCTTCTTACATGGACCTGTTAGCAATAATATAATTTACCAATAATAATTTTTTATATGATTCTTTGTCCAACTTCGAATATGTACCACTACTATACACGTTTTACTCATTCCCAAAGAGATTGACCTGCAGATAAAGACTATTAGCTTGGACATAAAATATTTTACTGCCTGTTAGCCTTAAAAATACATTTTAGTTTTTGCATTCTCTTTATAACTTTTTTCACATTCTACATATTTGATTTTGATATATGCCCCATGTGTGTGTGTGTGTGTATATATATATATATATATATACAGGGCATATATTTAGAAATATATGGCAGATTAAACACACATTAATAGGAAGTAACACAAATTTTTATCAAAGAAATTTAATTGGTTTTTATACACCTCATCTCATAAAATCAAATTAAAATATGTACCTTTTTAGGTCAGTGCTGTCGTCCTCAATTTGTAAATAAATATGTATGCTTTCTTTTCTTGAAGGCCTTTCAGAATATCTATTCCATCATCAGCAGATATATTTTTCTCAACAAATGTAGCGAAGAAATATACCTGCTGATGATGGAATAAATATTCTGAAAGGCCTTCAGAAAATTAAAGCATACATATCTTTTTACAAGTTGAGGACGACGGCACTGACCTATAAAGGTACTAATTTTAATTTAATTTTATGACTATCAACCTCAAGGGTTTTAAACAATGAATTTTATTAGTATTGACCTCATCTCATAATTTGTTCTATCACCTGGCAAAGATCATAACCCCTGTTTTCAGCCAAAATCAATATTTTACTCTTTCACACAGGACTAGTTTTGGATGTCATTACCCTCTTGATTTTGGCTGAAAATAGGGGTTATGATTAAAATTAGTAGTGAGAGAGCAAAATATGAGGTGAGTTGCAAAAGAACCAATTCAATTTCTTTGATATGGTATATTTTGATTTATCTCATTAAGTGGTGTATACTCACACATACATGGGATGATGAAAAATTTGCATCCCAGGTATCCATAACATCATGTATCTATCTGAATTTGAAATAAAAAAGTGAAAAATTATTATGTTCTCAGAAGAAAAAAAAGCTTTTGCTGTGTTAATATAAAACAAAACGAAAGTTGCTCCATATATGAAGTTAAGATACTTTTCATTCATGTTGGTTCACTAGCAGTTACTATGTAAGCTTCTAGCTATGAGTTTTCCAGGTTCAAACTCAACCAGGATCGATAGATTTTTAAGGGTGTAAAAATCCTGAGTGTGTCTTCCTTTGGAAGGGAAATAAAGACGTAGGCCTGTGTTGTAGATTTATGATAAAAGAAACTTCAAACATGAGCAAAATTTGTCAGTGCAATAAATAGGTTGGTCTATGTTCTTCTTCATATAGTTGTTTCTTTTAGACATTTTCAAAGCATGTTTGCTCCATCATCAGTTGGTACACTGCCCCAAGCTGTTAAAGAGTATTATTAAATAAAAAATACTACCAACTTTAATATGATTATGGGGGAATAAATTTTCTTGTGGAATTTTGACAAGTATGGGACCCGATGTCTACCCAACATTTTGAGCAATTTGGGTAGTTTCAATAAGCAACCACTCCAGGTTCATAAAACCAGTTATAATGGTTGGGCACATCTATACTGATTGAATGATTGTCCACCTTTGTGATTAACACATGTGGATGTAAAGCCAGCAGGTGGCTAGTAAGCCAAGGGTCTTCTAGACTTATCACACCATGAAGTAGAATAGTAGGATTAAACATTAATTTTTATTTAATATTTTAGATATGTACTACTGACACCTCATATTTGTAACTTTTTTCAAGATCCTGGATTTCGATGCCTTAGGCATCATTGTCATTTCTTTCTAACTGTCAAAGCGATGGTTGGTGATCCTGTAGGTTGATTTCTGCTCCCTCTGTTGGCTGACCGAAGAAATCAACCTATAGGATCACCAACCACCATTTTCGACAGTTAGAAAGAATTGGCATCAAAACCCAGGGTCTATGAATATGAGGTGAGTAGTACATATCTATTTTGAACTTTTATAGGAATAAATCACTATGAGGTTTAATTTATCTTAGTACATATCTAACTTATATTATCTAAAATAAACCTCATAGTGTTACTTCCTTGAAATATTTATTTTATTTTCTGTCTCACATATTTTTGTTTGTTTTATTTAGTGTGTTTCAGAATGTGATGAACCTCCAGCAAAGAGAGCATCAGTAGAACATAAACTGGAGCCTATGTGAGCGTGTGAAGAATTTAAATAGCATGATGCAAAATTATGGACCAATTCTCCAGTTGGAAAGTCCTATACACATTCACTCTTGCAGGCAATGTACATTAGCATTAATTGAAGGAATTGCATTCCTTATGCTGTTTGTATCTCTGTTGTTCCTTTGTTTTTTTCTTCCAAACTTGATCAGTAATGTCCTAGTTTGTGATGGTAATTGTGCATAAAGCTATGGCAGTTGTGCTGATAATGTCACAGATAAAGGAATATTTATCCTATCACAGAATTCATTGAACTTCAAATCTAGAGTTTTTTTTTTGTACAACATGAAAAGACAAACTTTTAAATAATATAATTTTTTACCACTGAATGATGATATATGTGGTCTTCATTAAAAAAAATTCCATATTTGGAGTGGATGGTTTTTGCAGTCTTTACGTTTTGTTGTTTTGTGACGGTTTATGTCTTCTTTCTTCTGCCGCCATAATCACCATTCCAAGATGCTAGAACAGTTAATGTTTTGGTGATATGGACATATATACTGTAATCATATAGGTGTATTTGTAAAGTATGTGAAGTTGCCTATATATGAATTTCTGTTTCATAACATCACACTGTTATGTTCGTTTATGAAATGGCCCAAATAATTATCTTTTTAGTAAGGAACATATAAAGTTATTGGGAATGGAGGCTTATAAAAGATGAACAAATGAATTAAACAGGAAGTAATTTTTAAAAAAATGTGATTATAATTGTTTCTATATTTTCTTAATTCTCACTACTCATGCATGTCCTCACACCAAAGTAGCAAATCTCTTAGAAATAATATATTTTTTGGCTTGCTCTTAATTCAGATATTTTATTTTATTTGCATTATACATGAATTGTATTTAATCTGTTGAAAACAGGAATGAAAATGTTATTCTATCAAGGGGAAGTTCTTAGATGAAATTGTCATGTAATTTTGTTTCATTTTGTGTTTGGAGGGGGGGGGGTGCTAGCATATTTTTTGTAATTAAACAATTAAGCTAAAGAAAATGATTTGATTAACTTCTAAGTTAGTCAGTGATATTTATGATAATTTATTATTTTTTATTGCTGATATATTTGCAGCATGTTATGTAAAAATGAAGTCAGTTTGTACTGAAGTTCTGCTTCCTCATTTTCTTTACCTTTAATTGGGGATTTGTTGACTTCTATAGCTTGTTTATGTAACCATTATTGAAATATTAGTTTTATGTATGTACATTGAGCACAAATATAAAAAATTGAATGCAGCCAAATTAACAATTTCCTATTTTAAAATTTGAATGCATTTATATGATCCATGATCAAACTATATATTTGCTTGACGTTAATGAGACTATTAAGAATGAGTTACTGATCTCATTTTGTATAATTTGTGAAAAAAGTCACTTCCTTGAGATAAAAAGGCTGTGTGATTCATGAAGATTTTTACAACTGACTGCATTACACCGTGTTATTAATGTTTATCTATTGAAAAAATGGAAAGCCTCATGATAGACCTCTTTTGACTATCTGTAATTTGTATATTATCATCTCATATTGAAAACATTTACTTAGTTTGATTAGTGTAGATTATCTTTTTATTGTGGGTTCTAGGAAATTTTGACATGTGAACCACAAAATATATCATTTTCATTTGTAATTTATTGTAATGAAGTTTTATTATTTATTTGGCAAGTATTTTTCTTTCCTCTTCCCAGGAACATGTCTAACGATGTTCTTATTAACAATTTGAATATGGAGTAGGAGAATGGAGTTATTTTATGCGTGCCTCACTCATCCCAAATTCTGAAAGCAATTATTTTATAATACTTCTTTCTGAGGTATTTTCTCAAGTGCCTCAATTTGTACACAGTTTTTGAAAATATTACTTTATGTTTCTTTTTGGACACAGAAAATTGAGTTACAATTGACAGTAAATTAGGCAACATTATTTCAATGCTAAATAATATAATGTGAAAGGTAATTTATACTAAATAATACATCAGATAATATCAGAAAAGAAAATTCATTGCAATATCTGGTCTTAATCTTACCTTTTGAGAATATATGTATATATATTCTGTGTATTGGGTAGACACATGAAATGATTGTAGTATTATGTTTTCAATTGCACTAGACTTTACAAAATTACTTTAATACAAAATTGAAGTGAATATTTATATCATTCAGTTTTTGCATTAACAAACTTTCTCCTTCCTTGTATCCATAATTCCACTATTAATTCTGTAACATTCCTGATATTAAAATACAACTTTTCTAGAACACAAAATAACAAGGTGGTGAGAATACTGGTGAAGCTTATTTCCCAAGAGAGGTGTGTATAGAGTTAATTTTTCAGGAAAAAAATGGTACTCAGAACACTTTAAAATAGGCTACCAGAATTCTAAAAACAAAGAAAAGATGTTTTGAATATATTAACACTTCGAACATGATATGAGGAATTATTATTTTGATAGAATTTGCTTTCCAGAAAAGGTGTGATAATTATTGCTTCTGTAGAACTTATTTTCCAAGAAAGGTGTGGTATTCAGAATACTTTATATTGAAGTGATCAGATTTCCAAAAACAAAAAAGGATATTTTGAAATTATAGGGGAACTGTCAACCATTGAATGCCGAAACCTACCTTGAAGTTTCCCTCAGTGAAGCATTGTGATGTACCAAGGCCATGTACAAAACATTATCTGCTGTTTTTAACAGGAGGGTATAGAAATCAAAGCTTGAATCAAGAAATGGCAAACCCATTGTATGGAGCAGATGGACTCCCTGCATGAGTAAGAACAGAGTGAACTGAGGCAGGATGTGGTTCAGGCAGCAGATAGTGCTATTCTACCAATTCATGAGTTGTATTCCTTCCCCATAGTTTAAATGAGAGATTTGGTGCTGGATTTTAATGCCTTGCATTTAAAAATGGCAGATGATTTTTTGGACACACTCTTGGTACATCACAATGCTTCTCTGGAAGAAATTTCAAGATAGGTTTCTGCATGCAATGGTTGACAGTTCCCTTGTTAGCATTTGGTATGAGAAATTACTGCTTTGGAAGAGTTTACTTTCCAGGTAAGGTGTGGTATTGTTTCAATAGAGCTTATTTTTCAAGAATGGCATGGTACTCTGAACATTTTGAAGTAGGGTGATCAGTTTTCCAGAAAAAAAGCGTTTAAATATTTCAGCTCATAATAATAAAAAGAGACACTTTAAGAATGATCTACATAAACATTGTATTTACGAGGGCGGATCGGAAAGTAACGCACAATAATTTTTTTCTGCCTTGGTATTGCAGCTAGAATGTTGAAATTTCACAGAGATATAGTTTGAAGTTTTCACTACAGATGGTATTTTTTTTCTCAGGTGCACCTCTTGCGAGAGAAGCTTGAACTATGCAACAAAGATGGTGCGCATGCTACAGTCGTCCACCTGTGAGGGACGGATCGGATCGGAAAGTAACACACAATAATTTTTTTTAAAAGTTTAATAGTAAAAAAAAGGAAAAAAATCACAAATGAACTTACATCTTTTACCTACTTTTCGACATAGTCACCAACTTTCTCAACACATTTTTCCCATCGTGTTACCAGTTTCAATATGCCCTGTTCGTAGAAGTCCGTTTGGTTGGAGTGTAGCCATCTGCGCACTGCTGATGCCTGTTTTGTTTCGGGCGTGTAATGGTACGCCCACGACTCATCACCTGTGACGATTCCTTCCAGAAAGTCATGTCCTTGTGCGGTGTACCGCGTTAAGTGGTCCAAGCTTGCCATCATTCGCTGGCCCTTATGGTCGTCTGTCAGGTTCTTAGGCACCCAGCGAGCACTAACTTTACGGAAGACATTGCTACGGTCCATACAATCATCCCCATACACACCATGCATGTCCCTGTGAATTTCACTGGGTTTATGCCCTTTGGCCCACAAAAATCGAACAACACTTCTCTGTTCCTCACAGGTGGACGACTGTAGCATGCGCGCCATCTTTGTTGCATAGTTCAAGCTTCTCTCGCAAGAGGTGCACCTGAGAAAAAAATACCATCTGTAGTGAAAACTTCAAACTATATCTCTGTGAAATTTCAACATTCTAGCTGCAATACCAAGGCAGAAAAAAATTATTGTGCGTTACTTTCCCTCGTACTTAGGCTTTCACAGCCAGAGTTAGCAATATGACCTTTTATAATAATACATAAACATTGTTTTCCAATGGTTGGAAGTAGATTTAAGTCATTATAATCCTCAGACTCCCATTAAAGGTCTGCTAGATCTTGGCGTTCTTGTTTCTGTGTGCCGAATCATATGCACTAGAGGAGATAATCTCTGCCAAACTGCAGTTTATTTTGTCTATATCCCCGAATTCTAGTTTTGAGAAATATTATTGGGTTGTATACCTGAACAGTTTCTGCTTTATCTTCCTCAGATTTAGTTCCATCTAATTATTATTAGTAAGAAAAGGATTTTTATGCACCAAAAGTAAAAATTACAATACTGATTATTGGTATATGTCCATGTAAATGTTCACCGCTGTGATCTCGAGGTAGCATGGTGCCTTGTCATGCAGCGGTCCCAGTTTGATCCCCGATTGGGACAGTGCCTGGGTGAGGTTTTTGTCGGGGTTTTTCCTCACCTGTAAGACAGACATCAGGAAACTTTAAGGCCCAAACGGTTCCCGAACAACATATGGCCATCACAATCATCGCCATTCATATTCATCTTATATTTAAGCTTAGGATTGAGGATTCTCCTGGTGCACAACTATCATCATCATGACCCATCATATCATCGGGGCAACGTAACCCCACCTTCCAGGAGCCCCAACCTCAGAAGTGGGATACAATTGTGCCAATGCCAGGAGAGAACACCAGAAATGTTCAAAAAAGGACAACCTGGGGCATTAAAAAAATGTCCATGTAAATGGGTCATAATTTTGTTTCTTGATGTAAAAGTGACATGTGTAATATTTAAATAATATTGTTAGAACCTACAGAAAAAAGTTGTATTTATAAAATTTTAAACAAGTTATTTTCAATATTTTTATTTAAATTTATCACTCACACTGAAGAACAAATTAATTTTTGAAGAGAAAAATTAAGATATTTTCATCTGATTTAAGAAATAAGTCTTACTACTTACTTATCTATATAAATTATTTGATATTTTTACATCTCACCTCATAAAACATCTATGATTTTCACCAGACCAGTTTCAGAAGGCATCCCTTCTATCGTCAGTAAACTCCGACTTTTGAAATTGTGCCATCAACGCCAACATTCCAACTGCCAACTGGTATGGGTCAGTTGAACTTCGAGATCAAACCTTGGTCTTCAGGAACTTCAAAATTCATGGACCTATATTTGTTGTACTGAAAAAAATTAGTACATCAGATTTGAAAAGATCTGGAATTTATCAAATTAGTTGCAATGACTGCAATAAAATATACATAGGAAAAAGTAAAAGGAATTTATATACTCGTACAAAAGAACACATTAGAAATATGAAGAATGGTGAAATTGAAAAATCAGGAATTACAGCTCATAGTTTGCTAGATAATCACAAAATTGGAAAAGAAACTAAACTTTTGAAACATTTATAGAAACCTTAGAATTAACAATTTGGGAGCAATATTTGGTCACAATGTTCATCAAACTGACACCAGATGGCAGTTGAAAGTTGGTGACGGCGGAAGTTCAACACAGTCAGAGTTTCGGCTTGGGATAAAAAGGATGCCTTCAGAAACAAGTCCTATGAAAATCACAAAATTTCATGAGGTGAAATATAAAAATAAATTCCAATTCATTTATATAAATTACTTACACTATTTTCTAGTTTTGATTTTTAGTGCATAAATATATGCTCCCTAATATTGTTAGATAATTATTTTAATATAAGTTAAAAGCAGATTGTTAATATCAATAACATTGAAAGAAGCCCAAATTCCCAATAAAAGTTTTCATAAAAGAGAAGCTGTCATTTGCGTCATCGAGCAATGGTTCATAGCATTTGGCGCTTGGGAATTTACAATGTATAAGAGAAAAATTTGCATTTAGATTGGAATGTCAGGTAGCTCAGTTGGTAGAGCATTGGCATAGAAAGCCAAAGGTCCTGGATTCAAACCTCAGTCTAAGCATATATTTTTCTGTTCAAATATAATTTGTCCTTCAGTGAGAAGTATTAACTTAATAATAAAAACATTGAAAGAAGTCCTACTGGCTTTATAAAGTAATATTTAAATTCCCAATAAATGTCTTCTTAAAAAAGAAGCCGTCATTTGCATGGTCGAGCAATGATTAGTAGCATTTTGATGCTTGGGAATTAACAATATATAAGAGAAAAATTTGCATTTACATTGGAGTACTCGGGTATCTCAGTTGGTAGAGTATTGGCATAGAAAACTAAAGGTCCTGTGTTCAAACCTCAGTCTGAGCATATATTTTTCTCTTCAAATATAATTTGTCCTTCAGTGAGAAGTATTAAATTAATAATAAAAACATCAAAAGAAGCCCTACTAGTTTTATAAAATATTTAAATTCCCAATAAAAGTCTTCTTAAAAAAGAAGCCATCATTTGCGTGATCAAGCAATAGTTTGTAGAATTTGGCGCTCGGAAATTAGTAATGTATAAAAGAAAAATTTGCATTTAGATTGGAATGCTCAGGTAGCTCAGTATGTAGAGCATTGGCATAGAAAGCCAAAGGTCCTGGGTTCAAACCCTCGTCTGAGAATATATTTTTCTCTTCAAATATAATTTGTCCTTCAGTGAAAAGTATTAAATTAATTATAAAAACATTGAAAGAAGCCCTACTGGCTTTATAAAATAATGTTTAAATTCCCAATGAAAATCTTCTTAAAAAAGAAGCCACCATTTTCGTAATCGAGCAACGGTTCGTAGCATTTGGCGCTTGGGAATTAACAATGTATAAGAGAAAAATTTGCATTTAGATTGGAGTGCTCAGGTAGCTCAGTTGGTAGAGCATTGGCACAGAAAGCCAAAGATCCTGAGTTCAAACCCCAATCTGAGCGAGAATTTTTTTCTTCAAATATAATCAGAATAGTCATATTTGTATGAAGATGATATGTCGTTCAGAAGGTTTTGTTCTTTCAGTATTCTCTTATGAAAATCAATTGGCACAAAATGTAATTATTATCTTGATCACAATTACTCTTTAAGTCTTGATTTTAAAAACATTATTTTCATGTGTCCATAAAGAACTCCCGAGAGGGAGAAAGAAAAAACCTCTCCACACCTCCATTTATTCTAGGACTGCTATAACAAATTCATAGTATGTTATAACAAATCACCACATCCGGACATACTATAATGAAGTCTTGCTCTAATTGTGTTTTTTTAAAAGGACATTTGGTCATCCTACCTTTTAACAAACTGTATTTACTACAGACCCTGCAGTTGTTGTCTTGCCCGAACACTCAATTCTCGTGTCATGGCCGGATGGTAAAAATATGTTACTTTTTACCATGAAATTCATTAAATAATAAACTCCTCACTGCCATCTGTTGTGGCTCAAGAAGCATGCGTTATGATGTCACCCGGAATATGTCCGTAAAGCAGATGACTACACAACTGACATAAAAAATTCCTATCACAGTGCCACCTGCCACGTCCAATTGTGAATATAAACCATCCAGGAACCCACTCAAACACACACAAAAAATGTAATCAAAATTGGTCAAGTCGTATAGGTATTTTTTTAAATTTTGGATTTCAAGTAAACCTCCACTTCAAATTGTCGGGTTTTGCTCATTTTATGACAATACCTACCTCGGTTTATTATAATACAACATACTGAGTTTCGTTGTAAAACATAAAAAATTGTGACTGCTAGAGCGATTTTTAAATGTTCACTTCAAATGAAATTCTACATCTAATGGTTTTAGAGGGTCCAATTGTGAATCCAAGTCACCCAGGGACCCACTCAAATACATACAAAAAATTCCTTCAAAATCGATCCAGTTGTATAGGCATTTTTTTAAATTTTGGATTTCAAATAAACCCCCACTTCTAACGGTTGGATTTTGCTGATTTTTGGATGATCCATACCTCGATTTATTTTAATAGAATATTCTGAGTTTTGTTGTGAAACATCGAAAATTGCAATCGCAAGAGCAATTTTTGTTTCCAATGAAGTCCTACACCTAATGATTTTAGAACATAATAGATAATGGCTAAACACCACATCTGAAACCCTGTTTGTACAAATTTTGATGAAGATTGGTTGAACGGTTTAGAAGTCTATAAAGGACAGACAGACACACACATTCATTCATTTATATATATATATATGGTATGATAAGGAAAATAAATGCCTGGACGGGATTCGAACCCAGAACTCTGAGTCTGTACCTCAGCGTGTTACCCATTACACCACCAGGCAAATCCAATTCAAACACTTATTTTTCTTATATATGTATTATCGCCTCACTATGATGCTTAACAATTGGCTCGCTTTGTTTCCCCGCAGCTGTTGTATGTTATTAAAATACAAAGATCCCGAGTACGGCTACTACGACGATGTTGCCACATTGCTTTTCTTCCCTCTGTTTAAATTAAAACATGAAACGTGCTGCAGTTGATCCAGTTATACAATTGTATACTGTAATTAAATGTTATAATTATCGGTGATTTATTGTGATATGTAGCTCGAATAATACAACATATCTACATATTATATTTGTTTAATAAGTGATTTCAACATGTGGCGGCCATGGGAAAATATTTTAGACCGAATGGATAATGTGACACAAGAGGAAGAACCTCTTAATAGTTCTAGGAACAATAAATTACATTGACAGACTCTTAGTAAGCAGTGTCAACAGTTGGTTTGTAATTAATGTTTATGATTATATTAAAGAAAACAATCTCGGAAGAGGGTCTCTTAGATAAACTTGGCTATTCTTCCCTCAGTTTCAATTAAAACTCGGAAGGATGTGGGGCATTCCATCCAATTATAAAATTGTATACCATAATTAATAGTTATAATTATCAGTGATTTATTGTGATATGTAGCTTGAATAATAATACAATATTGACATATTATATTAGTTTAATATGTAAGTGATTTCAACATGTGGCGGCCATGCGAAAATATTTCAGACGGAACAGTTAACAATAATAATAAATTAAAATCCAAACTATGGCCAACTCACTGGCTCTGTCGAGCCTATAGGTTCATGTCCGCGCGGACATTAGCTCTCCATACATCCCTATCCTGAGCTAATGTTTTCCAATCATCTGCTGTATAATCTACTTCTCTCAAATCATGGATAATGTTATTCTCCCACCTCATTTTTGGTCTACAACTGGGCGTTTTCCCTCTGATTTTCCTACCAGAAGTTTCCATGCACCTCTTTCATCCCCATATGTGCAACATGTCCTGTCCATCGCAGCCTACGAGACTTTATTGTTCTTTTTATATCTGGCTTCTTATACATATCATGTAGCTCACTAGTATGTAGTTTTCTCCATTCATCTGTCTGTTCATCTCTTTTTTATCAAAAAAATTTCCTAAGAACTTTATTCTCAAATATTCGTAATCTTCTTTACCCCTTTAAATTAAGAGTCCATGTTTCGCAAAAGTAAGAGTCCATGTTTCGCATCCGTATAATATAAAAGGTAAAGATATTCCATTACAGGGCTAGGAAGCCCTTGGGGTAGTAGGAGGTTAAGGCTCCCACTTTTCTGGACAATCGGCACATGTCAGCCATGTTGTCAGACCTGCGTGACGGCCGTCTTTACCCCAGAACAAATGTCTGGTACTCATTTCAGTTAGAGGCTGAGTCGACCCCTGGGCCATAGTGCCGCCAGAGGATTTGGGTCAGTTTAAAATTCCTGGCCCCACCGGAACTCGAACTCTCGACCTTGTAGTGTAGTGCCTTAACAAAAAACTCCTAAGAACTTTATTCTCAAATACTCGTAATCTTCTTTCCCCCCCTTAAAGTAAGAGTCCATGTTTCGCATCCATATAATATAATTGGGAGAATAACTGTTTCATATATATTTTCAGTTTAACATTTTTTGAAAGGAGCTGGGAACATATGAGTCCCCGTATAATAGCATGCATTTCCAGAATTGAGCCTATGTTTAATTACTTTGTGCGTCTCATTCCTATTTGTGATTATTTTTCCTAGATAGTTGAAATCAGCCACTTCAAAATTTCGTTCATGTGTCATTAGATGTCCATTTTCATTAGGCTTATATAATGCATTTCTATGTGTGAATATATATTTAGTTTTATTGATGTTTACTTCCAGTCCCAATTTCTTAGTGTTCAATAGAGTGCGTGTGTTGGCCCTTAGTATCTCCTCGTTATCGCTCAATAATAATAGGCCTACTATACCATTAGTATAAAAATAAATACATATATAATTTTAATTTTAAAAGTTAAACAATACCAAATCCATCCATCCATAGTAATTCTGCCCGAAGGCAGGTCCTTCTCTGCAATCATAGCATTTTCATGCTATGCTTGCAGCTTTACTAGGGAATTGTAGGTGTGGTAGCTTCCCGTTGCTTTCCACATAGGTGAAGGATGATGGCGATGATGATAATGGCCATATGATTTCGGAAACCGTTTGGGCCTTAAAGTTTTCCTGACATTTGTCTTACATGTGAGAAAAACCCCGATAAAAACCTCACCCAGAAAAACTGCCCCGACCGGGGATCGAACCCGGGCCCGCTGCGTGACAAAGCAGCACGCTACCTCGAGGCCCCAGCGGTGGACTAATTCCAAATAATAACATAAATAATCAATGTCTTCTGCCCTTGTGTAATAAATTCCAAATAATAACATAAATTAAATAATAACATAAATAATCAATGTCTTCTGCCCTTGTGTAATAAACGCTCATAGCGCTATGATAAACGTGACAACATCGCATGTCAAGTATTGCCGCGCGGCACCCGCTTTTATATAAACTGTTAACCATCCGAGTGAGGCTATAATATTATATTCTCCATTATTACTAGATGTCGCGAGAACTCGGTCTTCACTGCCATCTAGTAGCTGACTATAACAAGTAAGCAAATTACAGAGAATATTTTTTTTTACTTATAGCAGTGACGCTTTATCGATGTTATAATTAAATGTTTAAATCTGCATTGCTCAATGTTAAACATTTAATTATAACATATATATAGATTGGATATAATTTAATCCAGTCATCTAGTGATTATATTGTGCATCATTACACTTCCCTCCTAGCCATAAGATTGAACATTTCTAACTATGTATCAAACTGGACCTGTTAGTCAGAAGACAGATCTGCTACCATCTGACCTCATTAAAAAAAATCTAAAGGAACCTTTTAACAAATTGGCAGAATTGGTGAGCAAGAAAGTCCCGCGCCATAGCCGAGTGGTTAAGACAAGCTTTGGCGCAGAGCTATGGGACTTGAGCTGGTTCTAGTCCCCATGGGGAAGACATTTTCTCATGGAATTTCAGCCAGTATGGAACCGGTGCCCCCCCAGCATCGTGAGGCATTTGGGTAGCTATAATAAGACTCCAGGTTGAGAAGACCAGCTACACACGTTGACGTGAGGCCGGCTGGTAGGCCAAGGGTCTTCTAGGGCTGTCGCGCTTGGAGGTGGAGTGGTTGTGAGCATGAATGAAAGAAAAACTGGAGATACGGCGTCAGGAAAGGAGGAAAATTGACTGCCAATTCAACAAAGGGGCATATAGTAAGTAAAACACAAACACCAACAAACAAAATTCATACCTAGACATCTCAAATCTAAACATCGATGGACCAAAGAGAGAAAAAATAAAAGAAAATGTTAACTAAGGGAATGTATAAGAAGCAAACAAAATCCTGGGAACAAACCTGATAGATGTCCAAATACTGGACACATACAAGGAAAGAAAAGCAAAACTATGACTCAGAATGCTACAAGGAAAGGCAAATATCCTGAAGCACGTACACAAATCGAGACATACAAAAGCACTCATAGATATTCAGTCAGATATACACAGAATCCAGAAGGAAATACAAACAGCTAATAAAGATGAAACGGGAAAAATTCATAGAAGAAGAAGGACAAAAAATAGCCGAAGAAGCGAAGATCAACCCTTTCCCTGCCCTACGATCGAGAAAACAAAACACATACAATGGATAGAAATGAAAGAGCTGGAAAATCACTTCCAAAACATACTGACTACACAAAACTCCAATACCGCATGCGAACTGAATAAGACAACAAGCACGGACTTAAGTCCTATCAGAGAGGAAGAAACAGCTGTAACAATCACTAAACTAAAGTCAAGAAAGCAGCGGGGCCAAACATCTAAAAGTCTCTGCACAAGTCCTCACAAAAATATGGACAAAACTGTTCAATAAATGCATAGAAAACAACGTCATCCCAGAGACTTGGAGAATATTCTTTATCAAGACCCTACATAAAGGAAAAAGAGACATAACCTCCCCAGATTCGTATAGAGGCAGAATCCTAGGGATTGCTATATTCAAACTATTCACAAGAATCATAACAAAAAGCCTCACTAAGAAAATAGACCACCATATTCCTGGTGAGCAGTTCGGCTTCCCAGAAGGTTGATCTACAATACAAGCTAAAGCGAATCTATATGCAGACATCACAGACACACTATAACATCAGAAAGCATTTATTGATTATAGCAATGCCCTTGATTCACTAATAAGAAATAACATTTAAAATTGGGGATAATCGAACGAAGGAACTACCTTACAACAATCATCATAAGCATACTTCAATTTAACAGTATTATCACGTTTAATGATCTTTAGAGGTCCGAATCAAACTTACAGAGTCCTCCAGGGAGATCCTCTAAGCCCAGTACTATTCAACATAGCAACGTCATAGAAGAAACTACCAAAGAAGATAGTACCACAAAACTATACATTCACACAGACGACTAGTGTCAAACAGACTGGAGGACTTACCGTAACTTGGACCGGAAAAGTTAAAAACGGTAAACCAATACAAATATCTTGGAATCATACTACGGGGTGAATCATAAATACGTTTGATCGCGTTGTATGATGAAAATATTACCATTACAGGAAATATGAAATTACCGTTGGAAAGGCAATTATTCAAATTACAACAATGGAATAAAACAAAACAGTGTAGAACTTACGTCATTAATCAAAACGGCGTTGAATATGCAACAGCAAATTACAATTACTGTATGGGCAATATCGTATGCTAATCGTAAGGCTGCAAGACGTGAGTTTAACGTAGCATTGCAGCCATCAACTGTGGGGAAGTGGAGAAAACGGGAAGGATGCAGAAAATCAAACCTCCTGGAAGGCCTCGCATTAGCACGGATGCAGAAACAACAAGGAGAATTGTGGAGGCGTTCGACGCTAGCCCACAAAAATCAAGCTGCACGTGAGTTTCATATCAGTCAATCGAGTGTGTGTCGTGTTTTGAAGCGTGAGAAGTACCACCCCTTCAAACCGATTCGTGCCGACAAACTTAATGAAGACGACCCTGACAGGCGGATGGAATTTTGTGAATTTGCTGTAAGGGAATCAGCAAACGACGAACATTGGTACACAAAATTTCACTTTTCTGATGAAGCTGTTTTCCATGCGACCGGACGTGTTAATCGACACAATTGTCACTATTATGGTAAAGAGAATCCTAATGTTATTGAAGAGACGCTTTTAAGATGCGGCGAAGTCGCTGTTTGGGATATGATCGGATGGGATGGACTGTTAGGAATGCGAATTTTGGATGAGACTGTTAATGATCTGCCAAAATAGTTAATAATATTCAATAATTAAAAATTATTTTTTATACCGATATTCAGACTATCCAGATGCCTATACAGCATGAAATGTTGTATCATCTATTGGATCAATAATTTCATTTGTAGGGGTAGTAATATTTATTTTTGATCGGTATAGTGATATCCGTAGACAAATTATCCTACCGGTAATGCAAAGTGATGAACATGAACGATGTTTATTCCAGCAGGATGGTGCGCCTCCTCACTATGCAATTGCGGCCAGGGAAATTTTGGATGATCATTTGCAAAACAAGTGGGTGGGAAGAAGAGGTTCCATTGAATGGCCAGCCCGTTCCCCTGACCTCGCAGCATGTGACTATTGGTTGTGGCGTTATTTGAAGGAGAAGGTTTATGCCCGGAAACCTCAAGACGTCGACATGCTGAAATTAGTGATTGAGGAATAAATTAGAGCTATTCCTCTAAACTTGTATCATAGCGCAATGAATGACTTCCAAAAGCGTTGCCAATTTTTCTGCTTTGATGTAAACTGCGAACAGTTTGAAGCGATAAAGTGACTTGCTTAGTGTTGTAAGTGATTTGTTTTGTTCTATTGTTGTAATTTGAAGGATTCCCTTTCCAATGATAACATCATATTTCCTTTACTAATAATAATATTTTCATCACAAAATGCGATCATACATATAGCCATATTTCTGAATCGCCATGTACAAACATCAGGTATCACATTTAATATACGTATTAAACAGCAATAATAACTATTATAGCAATGAATGAAATAAAACAGCTCCAATCACACTCCCTGAAGACAGCAATGAGAATATTCAGAGCGAAAATACAAATAATAGGAGAGCATCTTAAGAAGAGAGACCTGCAAACCCTAGAAAATGTCAAAACAACACCACCCTCGTGGACTAGTGGTTAGCGTTTCTGACTACTGTTCATGAGGTCCCGGATTCGATTCCCGGTCAAACCATAGGGTTTTTTCTTAAAGGGAATTATTCCTGTGGTTGCCCATGGTCTGAAATTTAGGTTAAGAACTCTCCTGGCGCTTCATTATTATTTATCACCCATCGTATCATAGGGGTAAAGTAACTCCGCCTTCTAGGCGCCCCAACTTCAAATGTGGGTTACAATTACGCCAATGCCAGAAGAGAACACCAGAAATGTCGAAATGACAACCTCAGGCATTGGAGAAAAAAAATTCTAAAGAAAGTCCTAGGTGTCTTAAAAATACACACCCACAAAGACTCACATACTTACTAACGAAGGAACCATTCCTAATAGAAGAAATACGCTTCACAGAACTATTGTCATCCACCCAGGCATACGAGAATCTCTTGACGGAATATCTACAAATAATGAACGATATAACTAACTTACTGGCACTATCGAAACCGTAGGTTCATGGCCGCGTTGACATAAGCTCTCTATACATCCCTATCCTGAGCTAATATTTTCCAATCATTCCCTGTATAATCTACTTCCCTCAAATCATAGTTAAAATTATTCTTCCACCTCATTCTTGGCCTACCAACTGGGCGTTTTCTCTCCGGTTTTCTTACAAGAAGCTTCCATGCATGTCTTTCACTCCCCATTCGTGCCTCATGTCCTGCTCATCGCAGTGTATTGTAGCCTCGCTATGATGGTTGTCCAGCGGCTCGCTTTGTTTCCCCGCAGCTGTCATATATAATTAAATACGAATATGCCGACTATTGCTACTATAATAATTTCGCATGTTAATCATTGTCGCGCGGTACCCACTTTTATATAAACGGACAACTATCATAGTGACGCGATAATACGAGACTTATCTGTTCTTATTATATCTGGCTTCCTATGAAGACCATGTAGTTCGCTGTTATTAGTATTCTCCATTCACCTCTCTTTGGTCCAAAAATTTTACTAAGAACTTTATTCTCAAATCCTGGTAATCTCAAAGGATCGATATAGAAGGTGAATTCTACATTGTCAGCGCGATGACTGATAGAAATTGGACGAGGCAACCAACAGATGGGTGTAGCTAACAGATTTGTAGTACACGGCTTTCATCACAAACTATACAGCATAAACACCTTTCACACCGTTTCCGAGAAATGTGTATGAAAATTTTGCAGACTAACGTGTGACAAATACCATGTTTGGAAATGTAAGAACACAAAAACTGTGATGTAAATCAGCACAGAACACTGATTCCTGTGCCTACTCTACTTTTATGCACACATGTGCGCATTTCCTTCTATTATTATAACAATCCTTACTCAGCGAGAACATGAGCGATAAACCTACCACCACGAAATCTCCCTCACCCGAAAAATTCTATCTTGCCCAATTCATATTAACGCTAACAGAAATTAATCTACAACTATCGCATCTCCCTGGGGTGTTCTATTTATTATTTTTAGTATTGAATGAGAGAGATTTCTAATTTACGGAAACGCGATTTTAAATACAACGGTTATAAAGTAATTTTCATGTCAAATGATCAGATATTGTCGGATTTTGAGACATTCCTGTTTCAAAATGTATATTTATACCTGGTCAGGAAATTGTAAATTGCATTACTTTGTTAGCTTAACAGCTTTTGGCTTATAATTGATTACAAAAACAATAAATACAATTTTTATATTTATTAAATACAAAATTGAATCTGGTGACGAAAGCACAAGCTTGGCAGCACTGAGAGCAGCCATTATTAATGCATATTGACGTAAAGAAATTTACTTTGAAATAAATTATTGATAACAGTTCTGTTTTGGTGAAAATTATGTCTTTTATTTGCTATTTACGTTTTTTGTATCCTTTAAATAAATTATGTCATAAAATTACGTTTAATTTCACTCAAATTATTTCTTGAAAATTACTCAATTTATTTTTTATGGTTTACCATCCTGAAATTGTTTATCCATGTACCGCCAGAGGACTTAGAATGCGTCGTTATCACACGTGTATGGTATTTGTTGTTGAAAATGTTGAATTAGGTTATATAAATATCATAAATATAATGGATGGCATGCTCACTTTATTCGAAACTATTTGTCATTCCGATTATCAAGACTCAGTGTTACGTGCATTTTTAAAAGCATGCAATGATCAGCAAGTGTTCGTTAACAAGGTACCAGACATGTAGAAAAAGCCGCTGTTTTAACTTATTGCTGTTATTTTGAGTATATTAATAATGTAATTGTAATTAATTTATTCCAGGCTTCGAATGCTATCCAGCCAATTGTGTCTAATATCAACAGTAAACTCAATTCGGCAACATCAAGGTATACATTTATAAGTTCATTGAATTTCCTCATAACTTTCAATACCTTACTAATTAACCAGCCAGACTTAAATTAGATACTTTTGCACATTATATGCATAATTGGTGAAACATTTGTTACTCATGCTTGTTTCAAAACTAGATGGCTCTTCTTTATATTATGTCATAGAATTTTTTTTTCATAAACTTACATAAGGAAGGCAGGGATACCAACTTATCAGTCGAAATAATTCTTTAATTAAAACATGGGATGTGGTAGGTTTTATGTCTCTCACAATTTTAAACTTACACTCGTATGCCACTGATGCACTAAACACCTGTAAACACGTTTCGTACTGTTTTAAACATTTTCCAATGATCTTCAAGCTTTCTTTACAATATTTTATATTAATATATTTACGTAAAACATGATCGTGGATAAATTACTTTCCCATGTTGTTCCAACATTGCCACCATTTGAAAATAATTTCAAACAATATTTAGTGTTAGTGTACGTAAAATTAGTTTATAGTTCATTAAATAGTATGCATGTAAATTGCTTTGTTACGTTAGGAAATGGGAAGTGGTTTACGTCCATTTTTTTAAGCATTTGGGAATAAATAATATGTATGTAAATTGTTTTCTTTAGTTAGAAAATGGCAAGTTAGTTAACGTCCATTTTTTTTTTTGCATTTGGAAATTTATTCCCAAAGTTGGTAATGCCGACTGCAGATCCATCTATATTAACCATTACGGCAATTCCTGCAACTCGCGCATGTGCACTGCGATTCTGTGGAACTTAGAAAAATTCGTCTGAGACATATAACCGACTTTTTCCAAAACATGCATATAAAATGTGGGCAACTTTATTATGCTTTTAATTTAATTTTGGTTAGTAAATGTCTACTGAATGTGTAAAAAGATAGATCGGCTAAACTTTCCAACCTGACATAACTTTTTTAATTACTTCATAAATAATATTTAATTTTAGGAAGTTATATTTTGAGGTTATTTTAATTATATTATTTTTGGTCTGGACATCTTACCTCAATATTAATGTTGATTTGTTCTTGGACATGTTTCAAAACAATTCTCTGTTTTATCTTCAGAGTCTGGGAAAGCTGAAGATAAAACAGAGAATTGTTTTGAAACATGTCCAAGAACAAATCAACATTAATATTGAGGTAAGATGTCCAGACCAAAAATAATACTTCATAAATTCCTGTCAAATTTTATTCTTAGTGTTTTAGTTTTCAAATTATTTCCTACTATTTACGTTTTCTAATGATTATTTGAATATTGAACAACATGAAGATGCAGCCATATTGATTTTAATGAATATTGCATGTTCCAGTACAGCCAACATAGGGTCTGTACTAATTACACTAAATAAAATTAGCATGCAGTTTTTCACAGGTCAAGAGTACTAAAATTGGGTTAGGTTAGGTTTTAGATTGATCTTTCACAGGTTATAGTCCATAGAAATGTTTTCCGGTTATAAATAGTTATAACGTCACTGTCAGTTGTTGGATTTACTTGAAACTGGTGTCATTAGAAAGAGAAACTCAAACAATTTCATGAGTTGTGCAATTGATTTTGTTAACCCGCAAAAGATGACAGCACAAGAAGGAAAAAAAAAAGTTGTAAACAGACACTGTTTGGATTTCGTTTCCAATTGTTGTTGGTGTTAAATGGCCTGAATGTTACAATTGTCAAGTCTTTGTGAATTAACGGTGTTATGGCAAACCCACAGGAATGTAGAGATCGTAGTTGGTGCTAATTGGAATACCATAGCACATGAAGTGTAGTAAGTGTTCAGCGTGCTTTCAGATGGAATTTGCAACATGAGGCACCTTGTAACAAAACGATTCTGAATGGCATAGCCAGTTTGTTGAGGATGGATGTGTATGTGATAAGAGAAAATTCCATTTGTGGAAACAGCCTGTCAATGTGAAAATTGTGGAAAATGTGCTGGAGGCATTTGCATGTAGTCCTGGAAAATCTGTGCGAAAAGCTAGCCAAGAATTAAAAATTCTTAAATCCACTGTTTCGAATCGAAGATCCGGGTGTACTATACAAACCGTCGCACAAAATTTTCAATCTTATTTCTTATGCCACTGATGCACTAAACACTTTTAAAACATTTTGCAACACTTTTAAACACGTTTTAAACATCTTCCAATGTTGCAACAATCTTTTTTTTTATGTTTATATATTTACGTAAAACATGGTCGTGCTACATTGCTTACTTGCTACTTTCTGCTATTTTCCCTCATCTTCCTATGTTGTTCCAACGTTGCCACCATCAACAACCCAAAATACTCCGGATGTTGCCAACATCACTTCCACATTCCCTGGATTTCACCTATGTTAGAGTAATTGATTTGTGTTACAGTAATTGATTTAGGTTTGGTTAGCTTTTAGGTTCCTTGCTTTTTAAATGTGATTCCACGTTCCCTGGATTTCACCTACGTTAGAGTAATTGATTTGTGTTACAGTAGTTGATTTAGGTTCGGTTAGCTTTTAGGTTCCTTGCTTTGTAAATGTGATTTGATACGTAAAATAAATTACGTCTTCATATCTGTTATTCTATGAAAAATTCAAAATGTCGGACAGTTACCACGTAAAATCATATTTCCACTAATTCATTTTGTGTTAATTATACATTTTTAGACAAGTTCTGGGAATTTTGTGTCAATGTTGGTCATACTGATTTTACATACATATACCGCCAACTGCTGGAGGTTGCATTTATCCTTCTGGGATTACATGAAGCACTAGCGCATGCGCACTGGGATTCTATAGAACTTAGAAGAATTTATGTGTGACGGTAAGTATAGCTTATCCGAAGGTCCTACGTTCTACACATTGAGTGTCTTTGAGGTAGATACTAAACTGTTTGAGTTTCTCTTTCTAATGACACCAGATTCATGTAAGTCTAACAACTGACGACAACGCTGTTGATAACCGGGAAGTGCTTCTGTGGACACGGTGTACTTAAATTGCATTAGGTTAGCTTTCAGGTTGGTTGGCAACGCAAGTTCAAATATCGTGTATATGTTGGCTGCATTCCACGATTTCATAGTGTAAACCACTTTGTGTCTGTTGGTGCATGGTGTATGATTGGAACTTAGAAAAAATTTCTTGTCACATGTTGGAAATGTAGCGCAAAAGATTTGTTATGCAGGTTACAATGCAAATTATTATTTTGATTATTTATCTTCCAATACATTTATGATCCCATCTCGTGCTGCTAATATATTTGCTTGAACTTTCAAATTGGCAGTCTATGCTATGACTTAGAAATTATACAACTCACCTCACATTTGTAGTTTATTGAAAATCCTGGGTTTCGGCACTCTATGTGTCATTGTCAGTTCTTTCTAACTGTTAGAAAGAATCGACAATGACACATAGAGTGCTGAAACCCTGGTTCTTCAATAAACTGCAAATATGAGGTGAGTTGTGTATTTTCTAACTCATATTATAAAATAAATCTCATAGTGTCATTTCCTTTAAATATTAAACTCTATGCTATACTACACAACATTTTTATGCCATTGATTCACTATTTACTTTCTACCATTCCACTCTCTACTAATTTTGACACAATGTAATACATCTTCTTGTATCTTGTAAGCCCTTGTTTCCCTCAACGAGATTTAGGCTCTCTCCCCCTACAGGGAAGACACTGAATCATACTACTTTAGTTACACTTGTTTTCGTATAGATGACATTGGAGTGGCCCGTGGTCAGCGTTCTGCCTCATACTAACATCTAGGAAACCAAGGTAGTACTAGGATGGGAAATTCGGTAAATTTTGCTTAGAGGCCTTTCTATTCAGGCTTAAGGATCTTTTACGAGCCTGAAAATCTTCAGACTTGGGACCCACGGCTTAAAGTCCCTCCCGGAGGACTTGCTCCTTGGATTTTCCATCCTAAAAAATCCATCGACCCCAGCTGGGTTTGAACCCACGATGCTCGGGACCAGAGGCAGGGAGCATAACAACTAGTCCACCGCGGCCGACTAATGTAATGCATCAGAAACAAAATTGGGAGAAAGTTTCCATTGAGTCACTCAAGATTTTTTTTCCAGTCCTGCAGTTCAGTAGTATGCATGCATAAAGCTTACGAAACTTCCAATAGGTGGCATTATAGTCATTTGTGATGTGAAGAAAATTGATTTGTAGTAATGATTTGATATATATTTTAGAATTATTTATGATTCATTTTTTTAACTATTCCTTTAGTTCTTGTATGAGTTACTTCTTGTTAAGTCGAAACTAATTGAACTCCTGTTGATTTTGCTGCTTACCTTTGCAGAAAAATCCCATATATCACAATTTTGTATTTTTAATGAACAAACTTATTGATAATTAAATTAATATTTTTAATACCTCACCTCATATCCTTTATTCTTCTAGACTGCAGTTTTGGAGCTATATTTCCATCATCAGTAGCCTCTCGCCGATTGGTGTTATGTTGTTTCTTGGCAGTTTTCTTCTTCCTTCTATTGGGTGTTATGTCGTTTCTTGGCGGTTTTCTTCTTCCTTCTATTCAATAGGCTACTGATGATGGAGATATAGCTCTGAAACTGCAGTCTAGAAGAATAAAGGATATGAGGTGAGGTATTAAAAATATTAATTTAATTCTTAAATTAAACCTCATAGTGATTTTTTCCTGTGAACGTTAAACTTCTTGTTATTGAACCATAGGTTCATGGCAATGTGGACATAAGCTCTCCAAACATCCCTATCCTGAACTACTATTTTCCAATCATTCCTTATATAATGTTATTCTCCCACCTCATTTTTGGCCTACGTACTGGATACTTTTCCTCTGGTTTTCCTTTCATTCCTCATTCGTGCCATATGTCCAGACAATTGCAATCTACAAGACTTACTTGGACTGAACTTTAGATTAGGACATTCTATGATTATGCATGCAACATTCTTATGCCACTGTTGCACTACATACTTCTATCATTTATAGTAACATTTCGTACTATTTTAAACATTTTGCAATAATTTGTAATACATCCATCCATAGTAATTCTGCCCGAAGGCAGGTCCTTCACTGCAGTCATAGCATTATCATGCTATGCTTGCAGTTTACTAGGGAAATGTAGGTGTGGTAGCTTCCCGTTGCTTTCCACACCGGTGAAGGATGATAATGATAATGATGATGATGATGGCCATATGATTTCGGGGACCGTTTGGGCCTTAAAGTTTTCCTGACATTTGTCTTACAGGTGAGGAAAAACCCCGATAAAAACCTCACCCAGAAAAACTGCCCCGACCGGGGATCAAACCGGGCCCGCTGTGTGACAAGGCAGCACGCTACCACGAAACCACATTGGTGGACTTCTTAATACATATTCTACAATTATTAAATATTTAAAATGTATATGTAATGAAATGAGATACCTTCGGCGGACTGCAGGATACACACTACTAGATCACAAAAAAAATGAAGACATCTTAGAAGAATTACACATGGAACCTTTAGAAAACAAAATTTCTGATTATAAGTCAAGATGGATGCAACATGTTCATCGAATGGAAGATCACAGAATACCCAAACAAATGTTAAGGTATCAACCTCCAGGAAGAAGAAGACCAGGACGTCCACTCAAAAGACTTTTGGATGGTGTTTCTCTTGAGACCGAAACAGGTCAACAAATGGCCTAAATTCGTGAATGTACTATGATGATGATGATGATGATGCAATTTGTGCTATTTTTCTTCAAATGAAGTTCTTCAGAATTGCAGTGTGCATGTGTGAATGCTTAAGATATCTTCTGCTATATGGCAGGACATATCTGTGAAAACGGTGTGACCAACATTCACAATTAATTCCATACTATATTTTAAAAAATTAACTTCATTTTATTAGGTTCCGATGGTACAAGATGGTGTATATCAGATTAGTTTATAATTTATACTTACTTTCTATCAAAAATATGTCCTCTATAAAAATAAGCATGAAATAATAATAGTATGATTATAATAACAGTAATAATATTTTAGAGAAATTACAATGGAAATTGAAAATACAAAAAAAAAATTCAATAATTTAATGAATAATGAAAAAATTATTTTAAAAAATGGGTTTCAATCAAATATCTAGTTAGTTGCTATAGGCTTAACAGTCCTGTAAATGAGTTAAATATGTAATTTTAATATAACAGATTTCTGTGTAGTCCCACACCAATGCCTTTGCAAAGAGCTACATGACTTGTGCTGGTTCGAGTCCCCACGGGGGAAGAAATTTTCTAATGGAATTTTGTTCAGTATGGGACCAGTGCCCACCCAACATCATGAGGAATTTGGGTAGCTACATTAATTAGCGGCTCCAGATTGAGAAAACCAGCTATAATGGCTGGGGGACCCATCATGCTGACCATGTGTCATCCCTACACTGATTAGATGGTAATCTACCTCTGTGATTAGCACATGTGGATGTGATGCCAACAGCAGGATGTAGGTAAAGGACCTTCTAGGTCTGTTGTGTCGTGGAGTTGGGAGAGATTTCATAATGTAACTAATATGAAAGCTTATGATTATTCTTAAGAATTTTTTTCTTACTGTCTACATTCACATGGTTTAATATGAGTCATATCATAAGAAAAATGGTTAAAAAAATTGTAAATGCAGAAGCTGCTGTACCATTATTATCCTTTTATATTATTAAGACAAGAAACTATTTTGAAGTTTTACAAAGTATTGGCAGCTCCATCTCTTATCTATGGATGTGAAACCTGGACATTAACAAAGGCTGATAGTAAACAAATAGAGGCTGCTGAAATGAAGATGTTGAGAGCAATAGCAGGATACCAAAGGACTGATAAAAAGAAAAACGAAGATATAAGAACAGAACTTAATATATTTAATCTCTGTGAAAGAATAAAATATTATCAAAATGCTTATCTTCAGCACGTATTACGAATGAATGAACAGCGCATACCAAGAAGAATGTATAATTACAAACCAAAAGGGAGAAGAATGTTGGGAAGACCATTGAAGAGATGGAAGGACCAAATTCGACCTATAATGAGATCGGAATAGGCCATTGGGGCTTAGTCCTTGTTGATGATGATGATGATATTATTAAGACTCGTATATTCAGGTGGTTCAGTTGATATTAAAATATAACAATAGAGTGTTATGTAGCTATTATGGTTGTACAAAGTGGACCATTAAAAAAATGAGGAAATTATAGAAGAGTTGGATATAGAACCCATTTTCCATCATATACAAAACTACCAGAACAACTGGAATGCTCATCTTCAACGAATGCCATCTCACAGAATTCCAAAAGCTATGCTTCGTTACTACCCCCAAGGCAAAAGATCGCTGGGACGTTCAAAAAAAGCACTGGATGGAAAATTTCTCTCTGAGATGTAACAGGCCACATGGCCTAATAATTACATGGATGATGGTGGTATAACTATTATGTAAACACTTTTCCCAAAATATAAAACATTTCTTCAAGGACAGTCATGAGAGAGAGAGAAAAATTACTTATTCAAACAATTTCAACATCACAATGGCTTTTGAGGCTTTGTATTAGTTTTCCAAAAGTGGGAAAAGTAATAAAAGGGAAAGAAGGAAGCTTATGTCATATCTGTGGTAACCCAGGAACTACTTCTTAAAACATTTAATTCTGTGACAACAAATTCAAAATTTTATCATGGAATTAGGGAATCCATGAAAATAGGCATCTGTATCCTACGTGTATGGGACTGATGCCCACCCAACATCGTGAGGCATTTGGGTAGCTACAATAAGTACCAACTCCAGGTTGAGAAGACCTGCTATAACAGCTGGGGGACCCAACATGTTGACCACATGTCACCCCTACACTGACTAGATGATCGTCTACTTATGTGATTAACATATGTGGATGTGAGGCCAGCCGCTGACTGGTAGGCCAAGGGCCTTCTAGGCCTGTCACATTTCGAGTTTTTTTTATCCTATATGTTACAGGCAAAATAATGAATTAACTATTATTGATAATATCTAGCCTTTATGTATAATACCTACCATATTGTAATACCATTTAGTGTTGAAAGTTAAGATTGCAATTTAGTACCGGTCTTTATTTTATTTTTTTTTCCCCAGTCAATTGAAAATAACTTGCTTACAGTTTTATAAAATATAACTTTAAAAAGTTGTTCAGTCATTTTTTGTGGAATCTAGCAATATTACCTTGATATTACACACATTAATTTTGCATTAAAAAATAATGTTCCATATACAATAACATTTATAGGCCTATTAATGTATGTTGCAATCTTAACTTTTAGTACATAAAATTCCTTTCCATAGTAATTGTACACGCTGTAGTGACTAGTGATTATATATAATTGCTGATTAATCACTCTAACCAAAACATTATATATACAGTGCGTCCCACATAAGACAGGGCCTGGCAGACAACATGCATGCTCCTGCGTATATATAATTGATTACAGACCTCTCTACAGGACTCTGTTTTGACCTATGTGTCGTACAAAAACATGTTTTTGGCATTTTTAAACGGTACAAGACACACAATCAAATATGTCTTCACTCGACTAGCAAACTCCTCTAACTGACTACGCGTGGCTATGCAGTGAGTGAGTCATAAATACAACAGCACACTGTTGTCTACCAAGTCCAGTCTTATGTGGGATGCACGGTATATACATATATATACACACAAACATATCCCTTATGGAACCAAATATTAGGATCCTTTTTTTACCTTTAAATAAGGGATTTATGTTTTATGTCCATAGAGTACATAAGGAAACATTAGTTTTATAAATTTTAATCTTTTAATTTGTAGACAATGTTGAGAAGACAAGAGACATGCAGTATAACTGATTAGTAATATGAACATTTAGACTAACTTAAAATAGAGATTTTTATTGGGGATTGTTGGAGAAATGATGCACTACCATAATTAAGTTGGACAAATTATTGTTGTAGAATGTAATTGCTGACCTGAGATATGTATATAGTTCTTCATGAGAAAAGAGTATGAGAAATAGGGAAAAAAATTAATTACAATTTGACATAAAAATGTTGTAAAATTGTGATATAAACAATGTGGATCCTGCAGAGATAACTATAAAATATGGAAAAACAGAATTGTCAGCATATCAGAATATTTCTTATTTTTAAAAAATAATTCTGTATCGTCCACTGCTATGGTCTCGAGGTAGCGTGCTGCCTTGTCATGCAGTGGGCCTGGGTTCGATTCCCATTCGGGACAAGCTTCTTGGGTGAGGTTTTTTCCTGGGGTTTTTTCTAACCTGTAAGACAAATGTCAGGTAGCTTTGAGGTCTCTGAACATCATCTGGCCATCATCACCATCATCCTTATCATCATCATCCCCAGTGTGGAAAGTAACGGGAAGCTATCACACCAATAATTCCCTAGTAAAACTGCAAAGCATAGCATATAAATGCTATGATAGCAGTGAAGGATCTGTCCTAGGGCAGAACACTATAGAATAGAAATAAATCAATAATAATCACTTCTTAGGTAAATCCATATGTTAAATTGTGCCAACTATTTCTTAAATATTCTTTGAAAATTTTGAGGCAAATTCATTCACTAGAACATAAGAAATGATGTATTGAGCTTATTTATGTGTGATCATGAACCTCAGGATTCGTTAGTGCCAGTGAATTAATTAATTGATTGTGAGAAACAAGCATTTTATTTAATATTAGCAAAATAGGGCATAACCGTTCAGTCTGGTTTCGTGCAAAAATAAGTTTTCTATATAGTTCACGATAAACTTGAGAGTATTATAAAATAAATTTGTGCAGACTATTTAACTCATGCCCCAAATGGGAGTCAATGACCAATCACGTTTCAATGATTTCTGTTTTACAACCAATCAGTCGTATTTCACGAAATATTTATGTGTTATAATTACCATATTAAAGAAAGCTCCTCCTTTTTAATATTCTGAACAGGTCTGACCATTATTTTGGGCAGCTGACAGAGCATGTGTGAAATACGTCTACCCTGCTTGTATATATAGTGCAATTGAATGTCCACACTGGCCACGCATGCGGGAGTTAATATAAGAACTTTTGTAGCAATTGATTATAACCTATCACCAAAAAACAGAAACCACTGTTTTGCACTTTCTTTAAATGTATTTTTTTTTTTTTTTCCAGGAAATCATCCAGAAAAATATAATTGTCCATATTTTACATCATACGACATCAGAAATGAATTAATATACAGTTTGATGTGTTTCATATTTTTTCTCCACTAGAGAGCATTCCTTACAAATATTGCGTTCCTTTTGGCAATAAATAAGTATGATCTTTGGATTTTGCAGTGATAAACAAAAGAAGTCAGATGAACGCGATCCCTATCGTTTCTTATTCTGTTTTCAAACATCGCCATTTAACATTACATATCTAATTATTTTAAAAATCTCTCCAGGTTAAATAATGATTTGTGAGTAAACAGCTTAATTTTATTCGTTAAATAGTCCTAACAAATGCCACTCTTGATTTCCAAATCTTCTAGATAAATTGGAAATCACTCGTGGCATTACTTATTGAATATTTTAAGTGATGATGAAAGAATGATTCCAGAACTTGATGAATTTGAAAAAATCTTTCTCTGTTTCCATGCAGTATAAATGAAAACTGATTTTTTTTTTCTAGAGGAGTCTTAGCTATGTTTATTACATTCAGGCATGTCTTAACCATTATTTGTTGAAATTTTCGACTTGTAACTAACAATTGCATGGTTACAGGATTTTTTTGTTTTGATTAATGTACTGGTATGCGTAAGTGTTAAATTGCCTGTCAGGCTACTGAAGGATTTAAATGCACCTCACTGCCAAGGAAATAGTTAAGCATATTTTTTAATTTCCATTTAGGTAATTATTCAAGTTTAAATTGTACAAACATACCTGAGTCACTCAGTTGCCCTCAACTATTGTTTTAAATTGCATAGGCCTTTCAGACTGATGTACTAAAAAACACTGCTTACTGACAGCAGTCTGTAAGGCTTTCACAATTTAAAACAGTAGTTTAGGATGACTAAGTAACTCAATTATGTTTGTACAATTTTAATTCCAATATATCTTCCTTCTCATTTGAATCTTCTAGTCTCTCTTGTGGAGAGAAGAATAATAATAATGTACAAGTAATATACCAGTAAAGTTAAAAAGTGATCCGCTGTATATCTTAGGAGGTCCTTGGAATAGTAGGGGGTTAAGTCTCCACCCTTTCAGACATTCAGTAAGACATGTTAGCCCATGTAAGATGATTATCTTTACCTACAAAGCATTCATTTGGTACTCATTTACATTAGATGTTGTATCAACCTCAGGGTTACGGTGCTGCCAGAAGGTTTAGAACTGTTAAAAAATTCTTACCTTGTTGGGAATTGAACCCATGAGCTTCTGGCTTATAGCATATTGCCATTACCAATATTGGAGTACAATAAACTAGTTGTAACCATTTAGTAGTAGGCACCACATGTGGCAGTTACGTCACCCGTAGAGAGAAAGTAGGTATAGGAAGGAAGGAGAAATGAACCCCTAGGCCTCGAATACTCTAATGCTATCAGGGTCGAAAGAAACAAGAGGTCAGTCAAGGGAGACTGGATAGAAAAGTTGAAAGAGGGAATTGGTATGGGAAGAAGGAATACCAATTCGGTCAAAAAAAGAAAAACTCACCAAGCTGACCAGTGCTTATTGGTGAGTAGCCCTTCCCTTTCGTTCATCATGCATAAGCATGATTACTAACAGCTGCACCACGAGAAAGTGAGGGATTGGACACTAGGTTACTGACCAGGTCGGTTCCTTTAAGCCTTCGATTGAAGGAATTAAAGGGTCTCCTCCCTGTTAAAGACAGTAGCCTTTGAGAGCGAATGATTTCATTATCAAGTGCTTGACATTAGATACCAACCAACCGACTAGCCATTACCAATATGATTTGCATGTTCCCAATTTACTGATACTATATTTTATTATTACTATGAGCACTACTATTGAAATATAAAGGTGGGTTGTCGGATGTGATGTCCCACGTTGTAGAGACATTTGAAGATATATGATGGTAATAATTTAGATCACTGATATTTGCCACGGCACTGATGATTCCTTTCAGGGGAATGGGGAAAGTTTCTTACATAAACAAATAACGACACTTTTTTAACAGTTAAATTAAATGTTATTTTATTAAAGTTTTCACTTCTATTTAGATGAATCTTGTCAATGATCAATAATTTAAAAGATTACGGCTTAAATTAATAAATTTCACTTATAGAAGATTATTACTTCATGCATGTAATAGATGACTATTTCCAACAGTCAATTTTTCACTAACACTTTGTTTCCACTTTATGGATTATTTATTTTCAAGAAGATTGGAATTTATATTTCAATATTATTTTCCATAACTTTGACACCATTTTGTCAACTAATATCAAGAAATGAACTATAATTCTCTTATATTTCGATGTCTCATTATTTTATACATCCAACTTCTTTCAAGTATTGTAGCCATCTTGTTGTTCTGGGAAAAATCCCATTTCATATCTGTTATAACCTGGAAGTTCTGATTGGTCCAACTGAAAAGAAGGAGTACTACTGGCTGACTCCCATCCAATTCGTCCAATCCCATTTATTTGCTTATAAAAAATACCAATTCAAATATTTAAAGTATTTTTATATATATATTAATTCAGTTAGAAAAACATCTAACTGTATTAACAGTTTATATAATCATATTTAAATATTAAATAAACAAAACAAAAACCCTTATTATTATTATATGGGGATAAATATCTGGTTTTAAATAGAACACTCTTGGCTATATTGAGTTTTAATAAATAGTGATAAAATATTTTACTTTTTTTTTTTTAGTAAATTTATATCTTGTTGCAGGTTGGAAGGCCTACTTTTACTGAAGACATTCTTACCACAATGCTCAATAGACATATTTGGAGATAATGTTATGTTCTGGATGCAACTATGTTTAAAAATTG
Source organism: Diploptera punctata (assembly GCA_030220185.1). Taxonomy (NCBI): domain Eukaryota; kingdom Metazoa; phylum Arthropoda; class Insecta; order Blattodea; family Blaberidae; genus Diploptera; species Diploptera punctata. Next base: position 3,901,784 of record JASPKZ010000007.1, read on the forward strand.
GTGAAGTTGGACTAAACAAATATGAAGCTTCTAATACTGCATACCAAGTTCTTAGTAAGATACATTTATGTTTTTAGAATAAAAAAATTTGATATCCAAACTATTTGCAGGCTTATTAAGTGTGTAGTTACCAGATTGGTATGATGAAATACTAATTATCTTTCCAGCCTAAGAAACATACTTTGAGATTTAACTTCTGAATATATTACTCTGCGCAGCACGTGTAAAAGTACTTGTGACCTCCATAGCTGTTTGTTACAAGTTAACATTAATAAGATTCATGATGAAGTTCCATTGAGGTATTATTCAAAATTAAAACATAAAGTTATGAAACATTTACCTAAAAGGTTCATCTTCTCAGCTTTATTAGTTATTTAACTGTAGTGCTTTCGGAACTAGTCCCATCATCAGCAGGATTCAAAACTGATGTTTCACTGAAGATCTGGTAGAGGGGGTTACACGTGTAACTCCCTCTACCAAATCTTCAGTGAAACACCAGTTTTGAATCCTGAAAGTGCTACAGTTAAATAACTAATAAAGTTGAGGAGACGGACCTTTTAGGTATATAATGTTAAAAGATTCTGGGCTATGTGGCCGTGGTCTATAAATGGTATTTCATCCAGACATTTCTCCCTCGACTGCAGAGGGCATCTTCAGTGGCGAGTGCTTCTAGGTGATGTTACCTTGTTGTAGACTTGACACCGAAGATGCCCTCCACAGTCGAGGGAGAAACGTCTGGAAGAAATACCAGTTATAGACCATGGCCACATAGCCCAGAATCTTTTAACATTATGATTACTGGCCGTGAAAGCCTGCATTCCACTTTTAGGTAAATATTTTGTAACTTTGTTTTAATTTTGTTTGTTACAAACCGATAAATGAATGCACAATTGTTTTAATTTTTAATGTTGTACCCTTATCTTGTATTAACATATACAATTATTTTGCAGCACTTAACAATCTTAAAATCACTAATTCCTTTTTCCGACATAAAGACATTCACAAATATACATGGTCAGCAAGAGGGACTAAATCAATAATTGATTACGTGATCACTAATAATAAAACCTCGCCATATGTTAAAGACACTAGAGTCTTTCGAGGTTACGATATTAACTCTGACCACTATCTATTGGCGTCCACAATCAATATCCCACTAAGATGGCATAAAACTCAAAGAAAGAGAAATTCTCCTGAGAAATACTTTAAAATACATATATTACATGAGCTCAGTATTAGAAACTTGTATCAAATTCGAATGAATACATACCTCCCACAATATGCGGTAAGCACCAACATTAATCAGGAATGGGAAACATCGAAAGAAATTTTACTAAAGACAGCAACAGAGGCTCTTGGTACAAGAACAAAGAGACAAAATAGAAGAGGTTTAGTTATTTGGAATGATGATATTGCAGATAAAATTAAATGTAAGAAGGAAGCTTACATGAAATACTTAAATGATAGGTCACACGAAAACTTAATGAATTATAAAAGACTATCAGCAATTGCCAAACGAGAAGTTTGCAAGATCCAACGCCAAACATGGGAAACATTTTTTAGCAATAATATAGAATATGATGTTAACGGACAACAAGTCAAAGCGTATAAAATATTAAAAGAATTAATAAATCTGTTAAAGATAACTTAAACATAAATCCCATCCCAATGACTAAATGGTTAAATTACTATGAGCAGCTTTGGACTGCCACAACTATATATAACACAACATACTTCCAGTGATTATGATGTAGATCCTATCACCTTGGATGAGTTGAACTTCGCGTTATACAAATGCAAACTACAGAAGACACCAGGATCAGATCATATCAACACAGAATTATTAAAATATGCTTTGATCCGATTCTTAAACAAATTTTTAGATCTTATTAATATATGTTGGAAGACTGGCTGTGTACCAGATGAATGGAATAACTCGTTAGTTGTATCTATTCATAAAAAAGGAAACAAAAATGATATTAATAATTATAGAGGAATTTGTCTGCTAAATGCTGCCTATAAAATTTATGCAAATAATTACCAACAGATTAAACACAATTTCTGACGCATTTATCCTAGAAGAACAAAATGGTTTCAGACCCAACAGATCCTGTATAGATAGTGTCTTTACGTTAGCACAAATCATAGAAAAAACATAGAGAATTTAATATACCAACTTTTATGATATTCATTGATTATCATAAAGCCTTCGACACAGTAAACAGAATAAAATTATGGGATATCTTACATAATGCAGGAGTACCCAAGCATTTAATTCAAGCGATTCAAAGCATGTATCATAACACACGAATTCGAATAAAATTAAATAATCAAATCAGCAAATCAGATAGACTAATATCCCAAGGTGTAAAACAAGGCTGTCCACTTTCCCCTCTTCTATTTAATTTATATATGAATGAAATCATAAAATTATGGCAAAACCAATCACAATCACACTTTATGATTGATGGTCGACCCCTCAACACATTAATGTATGCAGATGATCAAGTAATATTGGCTACTTCTGAAGATCACCTACAAAGAGCAGTACATAGATTGTCAAATATAACCCAAGATTACAATTTATAAATTTCGGTGAGTAAGACAAAAACTATGGCGTTTCAAGGGAAAATACTGATACAAACTAAAATTGTTATTAACAAACAATATAATAGAACAAGTTAATAACTTTACTTATCTTGGCTGCAATCTTTCCTACGACACATGTAAAGACATAGACATAAAATTGGTCAAATTTCAAAAACTTATAGGAACAATAAAAAGCATTCTTTTCCGAAAAGTACGTCCAGATACAATTCTAAAATTTTATAAAACAATGGCTCTTCCAACTCTACTTTATGGTTCTGAAACCTGGACTCTTACTACAGGTAAATTAAATAGGATAGTAGCTGCAGAAATGAAGTTATTAAGACCTTTAGCGGGTTATACGCTTTATGATCACATGCGTAATGAAGATATCCTAAAGCTCTCAACACACCAGCAATAACTGAAATCATTAAAAAATATCAAAATTGGCATGAACACCTTCTGAGAATGCCAAACAATAGACTATCTCTGCAGCTATTGAACTACAGACCCACAGGGGCAAAGAGACCCAGGAAGACCTAAGAAGAGATGGAGGGATCAATTTCTTTCCTGAAGCAGAACAGGCAAATGGCCTAATCCATGCCTGCCATTGATGATGATGACAATGGTATGTTAAAAACAAATAGAATTATAACTGTTAATATTAAACAAATTAATTAAAATCAAACATTCAAATTAAAATAACTGTTGTATTCACGTAGACTTTCACGGCTGGAGTTGCTATGATGATCTTGATGAAGATTTTCGGGCTGTAGGCCATGGTCGTGAGGCTTGTAGTTCCCTGACGTTTTGCCAAAGACTGCGTCTGGCATCTCAAGACAACCCTTGAGGATGCCAGATGCAGTCTCTGGCGAAACGTCGGGGAACTACAAGCCTCACGACCACGGCCTACAGCCCGAAAATCTTCATCAAGATCATCATAAAATAACTGCACTTATAGTAAAACCTATGCACCTTATAATGAATTGCACACTTTACAAAATCGTCTTATCACTCCTAAAACAGGTTTAGGCCTTTTCATCTTCTTGTTGAGCTTTTGATATTATCAACTTCTTTTAATTTCCTGTGAATATGTACAGCACTCCTCTCCGACACACCAGTATATTCTGCAGTTAATTTAACTGTATCGTTCACTACTGTGTCAGGATTATGTTCCATAAACGTACTAAATACATTTAACACCATCTGCTTTACGCCACTCTTTAACAATTTCCCTTTAGGGTGCTTTTTATAATTTTGATCACATAATTATTTTTTCACTGAGTTAAGTAACCATAAACTATATGACAGCCACCATATTTATAGCTGGCCATTCAACTTCCTCTCAAGAATCAGTCAATTTCAAACTTGAATTTTTAGTTACTTTCCAACCTTCGAAGAAACTTGTAGATGTGTACTGTATTCTGAGCAATTGTAGTTAACATAAATAGCCTCAGATGTGTAACTATATTAATCAAATACGTTATCTATTTTTTGCTTCCGCTGAACTTAGCTTTGGCTATGAACGAATCACAGTAACAGCAGCAGTCATATGCTTTGGGGATTTCCCATTCTTTTTGTTTTCCTCAAGTGTGTTCCTTAGGCTGGACAGACTATAATGCTTTTTCAAAAAAAAGTCAAAGAATTTTGCATTTTTCACAGAATTATATTTAGTCTGTATTATACAGGAGATTTACAGTAGACTTCTGACAGTTGACAACTTGAGAATTGTGGATCTGTGTTGTCATGGCAACACATTTAATCTTGACAACAGCTAATCACTAAATGACCATCCCTTATTTTCCTACCCACAGACTCAAACACTCCTGCAAAATATTTTGAAACACAAGTTCTCCAAAATATATGCACATGACTTAGTTCAATTTTTTTTATTGTATTTGTTTTCATATTTATTGCAAATATTAGTATTCATTAATTAGTGAGTGTTTTTATTTTAATTGTAACAATTATGCTTATTTTTACTATTTGTGACAAGATGTTACCATGTCTGAATTATAAATTCTTGCAAGCTCCCCACATCATCATTGCCATCACTCCATGTATGACCAGCGACAATGTACCCATCCTCTAGACTCTGATGTAACTGCTAGAATCCAAAAATCTGATTGTGAAGCCAGCAGGTGGCTGGTAGGCTAAGGGATTTCAAGGCCTGTTGTGCCATGATGCTTGGTATATAATTATATAATTTGAATATTGATGTGAACTGGTACTTTATGGATCAAATAACATTTTGAAGAACTAATAAATTATTTTTATTTTCCAGAAATATTGTTGCAGATGTCTGATCATTTACCAGAAATAAAAAGGAAAATCAGTAGTGGGATAGTGCCGAAGATAATAGAAAACTTTCAGCATATTAAACCAGAAGAGGTATACATTAATTTTATTTTCATTATTGTTACGTTTTGTACGTACTTTGTAATTTTTAGGAATATTTACATATTAAAATTGTTTGCTTGTAGCAGAAGAGGATTGTATACAAGATGCCTTTTTTACATAAAAAAAACAAATTTCTGTAGCAATTGAATATGATCCCTATTAGGTTCGTCTTCCGGGCATATAGGCCGTGGTCTAGTCGTTCTTCTACTCGACGTTTCGTCTACTGCTGCGGTAGACATCTTCAGGAGATACCTGCGTCTCTCTGTGAACTCCTCCACAGTCGTGCTGCAAGATGGGGTCGTTGGAAACTCCCTCCCTATTTATAGGCACGCCCCTGGTGGAGAGGCGGTTTTCTGCGCGGTTCCGTGTTGCGTGCTGTTTTGTCCAGGCTGTCGCTAGCAGAAGTCATAGGCCTTCGTTGTCGTATTGTGGCAGTGCCGGGATCCAGATTTTGTTTATCTTCATGGTTTCTTCTTTTTTGTTAAAGAATTTTGTGTTTTATATATTTCTATGGCTTCTCTGTACAGTCTGGTGTAATAATGTGATGTTTGGGACAATACCTGTGTTTTCTTCGAATCTTATTAATATGTTCTTGTTGTTCATCCAGTGTTCCGCTACGGCTGATTTTTCTTTTTGTTTTAGTCCTGCAATGCCTCTTGTGTTCTTGGCAATCTTGTGGTAACCATTCTTTTTGTTGTTGCCGATATAACCTGTCCACAACTGCAAGGATGCGGTTATATACCGGCAGTACTTAAACGGATCTCTTGTATCTTTGGCTGGGCGCAGTATATTGCTGATTTTTTGTGTTGGGCTTGTAGGTTGAATTGTAGATATGTTATGTTTATTTAATATTCGACCAATTCTCTCCGTTATTGTCTTGATATATGGTAGGTACAAACCTTACCCTTGCCTCCTCCTTGTTCCCGTTTTCGGATTTGTATTTATTGGGATTTATGGCTCGGCGAAAATCTGTTTTGCTGTATCCATTGGATTGACTTACAAGAAGAAATTAATCATCTCCAAGCAGCGTTTCAATCCAATGGATACAGCAAAACAGATTTCCGCCGAGCCATAATTCCCAATAAATACAAATCCGAAACGGGAACAAGGAGGAGGCAAAGGGTAAGGTGTACCTACCATATATCAAGACAATAACGGAGAGAATTGGTCGAATATTAATAAACATAACATATCTACAACCTACAAGCCAACACAAAAAATCAGCAATATACTGCGCCCAGCCAAAGATACAAGAGATCCGTTAAGTACTGCCGGTATATACCGCATCCCTTGCCGTTGTGGACAGGTTTATATCGGCACAACAAAAAGAATGGTTACCACAAGATTGGCAAGAACACAAGAGGCATTGGCAGACTAAAACACAAAAGAAAAATCAGCCGTAGCGGAACACTGGATGAACACCAAGAACATATAATAAGATTCGAAGAAACACAGGTATTGTCCCAAACATCACATTATTACACCAGACTGTACAGAGAAGGCCATAGAAATATATAAACACAAAAATTCCTTTAACAAAAAGAAGAAACCATGAAGATAAACAAAATCTGGATCCCGGCACTGCACAATACGACAACGAAGCCTATGACTTCTGCTAGCGACAGCCTGGACAAAACAGCACGCAAACACGGACCGCGCAGAAAACCCGCCTCTCCACCAGGGGCGTGCCTATAAATAGGGAGGGAGTTTCCAAGACCAGCCAGTCTGCAGTCCGACTGTTGAGGAGTTCCACAGAGAGCACGCAGTATCTCCTGAAGATGTCTACCGCAGCAGTAGACGAACCGTCGAGTAGAAGAACGACTATACCACGGCCCTATTGCCCGGAAGACGAACCTAATAGGGACAAGAACGCCGGCCGTGAAAGCCTACAGTTTAAATATGTGAATAATTACATAGCAAACCATATATGCAATTTTTCCTTTTCCCCGAAAAGAATCCAGAAATGCTTGATATGTAACAAAATGTTGACGTAAAACATTTTTTGAGAGAGTTGGGACGACAAGAGTCCCTGTAAGGCATATTATATCATTTTCCAGATGACCTATTTGTTAATTTCTTTTCTTTCTGCACTCCCTTCATTCCGTATTTGTAATTTATTTATGCCTAAGTATATTTGAAATTCAGCCCAATTCGTCAAACTTTCCCTCATATGTCATTAACTGTCCATTTCCATTATTTAATGAATTTCTGTGTATGACCATATATTTAGTTTTATTGATGTTTACTTCCATTATTGGTAAATTGCAATTTAAATTTCACTTAAAAATTTATATTCTAAGCCTATATACAGGAGCAACATATAATGTAATTTTCAGGGTTATTAATGGGCTTTTACAATTACATTGTGGTAACAAGAACTAAGCTTGCACTGTACATCACCCCAATAAAAGTTCCCTATTTTGATGTTTACTCCTATAACAACTTGGGATGTTAGAACAGACTTTGTATGGTCGATTTAACCAAAACATTTTAAAGAAGAAAAAATATAACACAATTTATGTAAGACAAATCTGAAAGTAAAAGACATCTGAACTTTGTGGAGCTGAAAACTGATGTTATTTTTAATAAAAAATAACAATGGGAAGTAACACGATGGGTATTTTCAATTTATAAATGAGCTGGAGAAAATATTTTTGTATCTCACCTCATAAAGTTCCATGTTTTCATGACACTGGTTTTAAAGGCCCTTTTTGCCTTCATCTTCAGTCAACTACTCTTTTTATGTTAATATTATTCATTTTTAAACATCTTAATGATGGACATATTATATTTGAAAAGAAAAATATACGCCTAGACTAGGGTTTGAACCCAGGACCTTTGACTCTCTATGTCAATGCTCTTCCAAGTGAGTTACCTAGGCCTCCAATCTAAATGCATATTTTTCTCTTCTACATTGTTAATTCCATAACCCCAAATGCTACTAGCCGTTGCTACGATTGTTAAGTTATGTAGATAGGAAATAACACTACGAGGTTTATTTTAATTTTGTTTAGTTGTACTTCTTAACTCTTTTGCAAATCCAGATTTCGTCACTATTTGTGACATTCTCAGTGCTGTTCACGTTCACACTGAGTTGTGAACGTGAACAGCATTGAGAATGTCACAAATACAGTGACGAAATCTGGATTTGCAAGAGAGTTAAGAGTATGAGGTGAGTCAAGAAACAACTAAACAAAATTACTCTTTTTGTCTTCATCTTTAGTCAAACTCAGTTGACTGGAGACGAAGGCAAAAATGGCCTTTTGAAACTGGTATAGTGAAAACACCGAAATTGATGAAGTGAGGTATAAAAACATTTTCTTCAACTCATTTATAAAAAGGATATAATTTTATTTGATAAATTATTATTAATGTCTCATGTTTTCCAGGTTTCTCTCTCAGTTCTTGATTGTCTAGAGCAACTCATGTACAAGTATGGATCAGCATGTGGACAACAAAGGGTAGGTTTTTTTTTGTCAATTAGTTTCCAAGATAATATATAATTCAACATACATATTACATGTACATATATACATGCTTACATGCATATAGGATGAGATTCTGTGAGGTAATAATCAACAACATTGAAGATAAAATGAGTTGATTCAAGCAGTTGGTTTTGAGATTTGTATTCGGAAGATCCAGGGTTCAAACCCCAATGTTAACCTATCTGAGATTTTGTCAGTTGTTAAGGCAAAATCTGAGTTGGAATTACCAAAACTTATTTAATTATATTCATCATTTCATAGTATGATTAAAAATTGATAGAAAAATTATTTTTTTTTACCTTTGATCTAAAAGTAATTTATAAAATAGATATAACAAAATTGAACCTGAAATGTGTGTTTATAAAATAAGTCAACTTCCTGGACACAATACATAAAACATAAAGTGAATCTGTAATTAATGGTAAAGAGAAAATGTTTTACCTGAACGGGAATCGAACCCTAAACCTTAAGCTTTCCATACTGACACTCTGACCACTGAGCTAATTTAGGCTAGATTCCCATCCAAGCATATATCCTCCTTTTACCTTACTTTCTTGGTCCTACATTCAATGCAATGAATCATCATTCACAAATACGCATTAAATGGCTTCTATATGAAGAAGACACGAATGGACTCCACACAGCTATAATATTATTTATTAAATTAATGTTAAGAATAACACATATTAAGAAGCTGAAGTTATTACTATGATGAAATAAGTAAATTAATGTACACAACTAAACTATTATAATCAATGGTAAGAGAAAAAGTTTGCCTGAACTGGGAATCGAACCCCGAACCTTCAGTTCTCCGTGCTGACGCTCTGACCACCGAGCTAATTCAGGCTACATAATTTTTCTCTTTACCATTAATTACAATGTTTAGTTGTGCACATTAATTTACTTATTTCAATCATAGTAATATCTTTAGCTTTTTAATATTAATTTAATAAATAATGCTATAGCTGTGTGGAGTTCCTTCATATCTTCTTAATGTAGAAGCCATTCATTGTGTATTTGTGAATGAAGATTTATCGCATTGAATATGGGACCAAGAGTGTAAGATTAAGGGAGGATTTGTACTTGAATGGGAATGTAGCCTGAATTAGCACAGTGGTCAGGGCATCAGCACGTAAAGCTGAATGTTCAGTGTTTGATTCCCGGTTCAGGCAAACATTTTTCTTTTTAATTTTGTTTAGTGTTAATTGACTCACCTCATACTTCTTAACTCCCTTGCATATCTAGATTTCATCACAGTATTTGTGACATTCTCAATGCTGTTCATGTTCACAACTGACGTCCAATGGTCTCCTCTCCTGCAGACTGACCTCCGCGCCATCTGATGGCTGACCGACGAACTTCCAAATCAATCCCCTCTCCTTATCACTGGGTATTTCAAAATTCATAGTTGTGTTTTTATTCTTGCATATGTAAATTTTTTCCCAAATTGTGAGTTCCTTCGGTTTTTCCAATTGTTTAAGTAAGCTGCACATGCCAGGTCAGAAAAACAAATAGGAACCAAAACAAAATTACTTAAAGAATTGGAAAAACCGAAGGAACTCACAATTTGGGAAAAAATTTACATATGCAAGAATAAAAACACAACTATGAATTTTGAAATACCCGGTGATAAGGAGAGGGGTTTGATTTGGAGGTTGGTCGGTCAGCCATCAGATGTCTGGTTTACGGAGGTCAAGTGTGCAGGAGAGGAGACCATTGAACGTCAGTTGTGGTTGTGAACAACATTGAGCATGTCACAACTACAATGACGAAAATCTAAGATATGCAGGGAGTTAGAGAGTAAGAAGTATGAGGTTGAGTCACACAACTACAAAAAAAATTAAAAATAAACCTCATTATTTCCTACCTTCATAACGTAAACATTTTTCTTGTACAATTGATGGACAATATTTAAGTGGTTGTATAGTAATTTACTTATTTCATTCATAGTAATAGCTTTTGCTTCTTAATATTAATAATTACCTGGACATATTTCTGAGACTACTTTCCCATTCTCAATTAGATCCCAAATTAGAATTAATTTGAGAATGGACACATACAGATTTTTGCAAACAAAAATTAAGTTAACTAGAATTTTTAGTAAAAAATGATATAAATTTGTTGAATATACATCATTATGAAATAAGATATATTTTATAGTATGTAGAAATATTTTTTTATGTATTCATTTTGTGACATCTGGCTTGATATGACAGAAGGAATGTAGTGAGTAAAAAAAATGAAACTACGCGAATTACTAATTGAAGAGAAAAATTTTCGCCTAGACCGAGACTCGAACCCAGGACCCTTGGCTTTCCAGGCCAAGTGCTCTACCAACTGAGCTACCGAGGCGAGTTACGATCTAGGCGCAAATTTTTCTCTTATATACATTGCTTAGCGTGAGGGAATTACAATGTATATAAGAGAAAAATTTGCGTCTAGATCGTAACTCGCCTTGGTAGCTCAGTTGGTAGAGCACTTGGCCCAGAAAGCCAAGGGTCCCAGGTTCGAGTCTCGGTCTAGGCAAAAATTTTTCTCTTCAAATATAATTTATCCTTCAGTGAGAAGTGTTAAATCAATAATAAAATCATACTAATTGAACCTTTGTTTTAATTGAATCAATTATCATTTTCATATTTTTGTAGGATGTGCTGGAGAAATGCATCATTCAGTATCTTGACTGCAAAGAGAGTGATGTGGTGAAGAGAGTTGCTCATTGTCTGGCATATTTACCTCTTCTTGGTGGGGGTGGTGCAGTGGGATCAAGTCACATAGCAAGCTGGAAACAGCATCAACAGACATTATGTGCAACACTTCATGGGATCCTGGATGAACTCTTTGATGACATCAGAGAAATACCAGTATGATACACAGATAATTTATAATTTCATAAAATATATTATGGGAAATGACATTATGAGGATTTCGAGTTAATAAATAAAGTCGTCATTATTTCACCTCATACAAAGTATAGTACCGGTTTCAGGAAACACTTTTCCTATCTTCAGCTATTTTTACAACTGTTGAATTTTTGTTTTCACCTTCATCTTCTAAACTGCCATCTAGTGTTGATTTGATGAATTTTGAGATCAAATCTTGCTTGCCAGGAATTAAAAAATTCATGGTTCTTCTCAGACTGTCAAATCCAAAGGTTTTACCAAATGTTTCAAATGTTTAGCTTCTTTTTCAAATCATAAAATTAGAATTTGAACCCAATATCTCTGGTTATGTGTACCAACATTCTAACAATTTAAGCATTTAACCTTCTGATATACTCATAGATTTTTTTCTCTATACTAATATGATTCCTGCATGCCAAATAGCAGTGAATTTTGTTCTACTAACACCATCAAGCGGCTTCTTAAACAAGAATACTTTAAATGGGAATTAACACTACATTTATAGCCAGTAATTAAAATTAAACATTGATTGTACCCTTCATCCTGACTTCAATTTTATAGCTGTCAGAAGTCCACAAAGATCTATTAATTACACTGTAGAAAGACCAACAAAATGATGACACAATTCAAAAAAGCAATTTTGTAGTTGGAAAAAAATAATGTTTGCCCAAAAAAAATTGTCTAAAGTGAGATGCCCAGATAACATAATAGTATGTAGAACTAGAAATCTTGGGTTCAAATCCCAATTTGGTAATACATTTTTCTTCATAGTTCTTCTTCCTTTCATGTGATAGACCTAGTGGTCTATTATGGTCTCAAGCCAATATTTGAAGGGTCTGTCCAAAGATCTCTTGCCTGATGGCTGGTAATTTAAGATTTGACATATTCTTGTTCTGCTCATTCATCTTACATGAGATTTCCAATAGTTTCTGTATTTTTGTACATATTCCATGATTGATTCTGTTTGTAATTCTTTGAGAATCTCATAATTCCTTTTATGGTCTGTTCTTTAGTAACCTGCAGTACGTCTCATAAATTTAATTTCTGCCGCAGTTAGTCTTTGTTCATCTACACTGCGAATTGTCCAGGCCTCACTGCCATAATATAATATGGGTCTGGCCAGTGTTTTATAAATTCTAGTTCGTGTGTGTTGCTGTACTGTGTTTGACTTGAAAATATTATTTATAATTCCTGTTACTCTGTTAATATGTATAATTTTTCCAATCATATAGTTCATGTTGCTAAAATAAATGGTTTCGTTGAAGACATTATAAAGAATAAATTAAAGAAATTCAAACAACAAAAAAGGTTACAGGAATACACCACCTTACATCATGGTCCCAAGAAAGATGTAAAATTCAAGAAATTCACTTACCATCCTGAAGTTCATAATAAGTTTCAAAAAATTTTCAGGAAATTTAATATAACATTAGCCCCAATTAACAAATTCAGCCTGGGTAATCTTCTGTTAACTAATAATAAATGTAATACCCCAGACAACAAAAAATCTGGAATTTATCAAATTGATTGCAAAGATTGCAACAGGATATATATAGGGAAAACAAAAAGGAACTTGGAAACTCGTAAAAAAGAGCACTTCAGAAACATAAAGAATGGAGAAATTGAAAAATCAGCTATAGCAGCACATAGTTTATTAGAGCATCATAGGATTGAAAAAGAAGCAAAACTTTTAAAACATCTATCTAAACCTTTGGATTTAACAGTTTGGGAAAAAATATATATTCAAAAACCCCATAATAGAACTATGAACTTTGAGATTCCGGACGAACCGAGCTTGATTACAAAGTTCTTCAAAAATACAACAGTTAGCAGTTTAGAAAATGATTCATTCAAAATAACACCAGATGGCAGTTTGAAGAGTAATTCCTTCAAAAGAACACCAGATGGCAGTCTAGAGAATTACCGGCAAAAAGGAAAAAATTGACAGTCATGAAAACAACTGATGATGATGACGTGTCGCCGATACTGCAGTGCTGTGTTTAAAAAAACAGAAGTATGAGGTAAGAAGAAATCACGATTCATTTAATTATTATTAATTGAACCTCATAATGTTAAAAATTCCCAAATTTAATATATAAAAATTTTTTCAATGTTCATATTATTCATTTTTAAACATCTTAATGATGGGCAAATTATATTTGAAAAGAAAAATATATGCGTAGTTCAAACCCCAGTCTAGGCGTATATTTTTCTTTTCAAATATAATTTTTTTACTAAAATCTTTTTCCTCTTTGTATGTAACTTGGTATCTGAGGTAGTTAAATGTGTTAGTTCTAATAGTTCTAATATTTTATTATTAATAACAATTTTACTGTGAAGTGGGTCTTTTCCTAGAAAAGCCATGACTTTAGATTTTTCTGTTGAAATTTCCATGTTGTAGTTTATTGCAATTTGGTGAAAAGAGTGGACTGAACATTGTAGGTCATCTTCTGAATTCACTATAAACACAATGTCATCTGCAAATAATAGGGTGTCTAAATTATATAATCTATTAAGTGGTATACTGCCATGTGGTTGTAGTCTCCATTCTTCAATAATTGAGTTCATGTATATTATGAAGAGCATTGGTGAAAGACCAAATACTTAAATATGGGAAATAGCATTATGAGGTTCTTAACCTTTTCACTGCTGAGATATTTCCAGCCTTTAAAACCCTCCTTGCTCAATGCAGGGAGAAATATGGAAAAAGTTTATTTAGGTTCCTAGGAGATGGCAGTATATGCCTGCTTAGTTTGAAAGCAGTGCAATACGTATTATATAACTAGCAGGCGTTTGGATTTGAGAATGGATGTACACACCCATAGCACAGCAAGCATTTTCTTTGCCAACGGATATACTTGTTTGTAGCAGTGTAAAGGTTAATTAATGAGTCATTTTTTTACATCTTACCTCATAGTTTGTTTTCTTAAACATGGGAATTACAGTTTTCAAGAGAACCATCTCTCTCATTTTCAACTGACATTATGACTACCGGATTTTCGTTGGAATCTCCATCAATAATGTTGCCATCTGGTGTTGATTTGATGAACTTCGAGATCAGGTCCTGTTCATAAGGAATTTTGAAATTCATAGATCTAAATTTGTTCTTCTGAATATATATCTTCTCCCAAACTGTCAATTCTAAAGATTTTTCCAAATAAGAATCAAATGAATCGTGAATTCTTCTTACCTCATACTTATATGTTTTTTTAAACGCAGTATCGGAGAACAATCTTCCCCATCATCAGCTGTTTTCACGACGGTCAATTTTTTCTTTTGCCAGTAATTATCCAAACTGCCATCTGGTGTACATTTGAAGGAGTAATTTTCTAAACTGCCATCTGGTGTATTTTTGAAGAACTTTGTAATCAAGCTCAGTTTGTCCGGAATCTCAAAGTTCATTGTTCTAGTATGGTTTTTTTGAATATATATCTTTTCCCAAACTGTTAAATCCAAAGATTTAGATAGATGTTTCAAAAGTTTTGCTTCTTTTTCAATTCTATGATTCTCTAATAAACTATGTGCTGCTATAGCTGATTTTTCAATTTCACCATTTTTTATGTTTCTACAGTGTTCTTTTTTATGAGTTTCCAAGTTCCTTTTTGTTTTTCCTATATATATTCTATTGCAATCTTTGCAATCAATTTGATAAATTCCAGATTTTTTTGTTGTCATAATATTAAAATTCCCAAATTTATTATATTAAATTTTTCCAAATGTTTAAAAAGTTGGGCCTCTTTTTCAATTTTAAGCCTCTCAAACAAACTATGTGCTGTAATAGCTGATTTTTCAATTTCACCATTTTTCAATGGTCTTATTATTAATTTCATACATCTCAATGATGGATAAATCATATTTGAAGAGAAAAATTATACGCTCAGACCGGGACTTGAACCCGGGAATTACAACGTATATAGAGAAAAATTTGCGTTTAGATCGGTACTTGCTCAGGTAGCTCAAACGGTAGAGCACTTGGACTAGAAAACCAAGGGTCCCGGGTTCAAGTCCCGGTCTGAGCGTATAATTTTTCTCTTCAAATATGATTTATTCACCATTTTTAATATTTCCAAAGTGTTCCTTTGTGCAAGTGTCCAAATTCCTTTTTGTTTTTTCTAAGTATTGCAGTCTCTACAACTAATTTGATAAATTCTAGATTTTTACTATCTGGGGTGTTCAGTTTCTTATTGGTTATAAATAGATTACCAAGGCTAAATCTATTTATTGGTTCAAAGTTAAAATTGGGAAACACATTATGAGGTTCTTAATTAATAAATTAATGAGTCATTTTAACATCTTACCTCATATTTCATGTTTTTCAAACACAGCACTTGGCCCGGAAAGCCAAGGGTCCCGGGTTCGAGTCCCGGTCTAGGCGAAAATTTTTCTCTTCAAATATACGGTAACTATAGTTTTCAAATGATCTTGTCATTCATTTTCAACCGCCATTATGACTACCGGATATTCGTTGGAATCTCCCTCTATAACGTTGCCATCTGGTGTTGATTTGACGAACTTCGAGATATCGTTGCCATCTGGTGTTGATTCGATGAACTTCGAGATGAGGTCACGTTCATCCGGAATGTCGAAATTCATAGATTTAAATTTGTTCTTCTGTATAAATATTTTCTCCCAAACTGTCAAATCCAAAGGTTTTTCCAAATGTTTTAGAAGTTTAGCTTCTTTTTCAATTCTATGACCTTCCAACAAACTATGTGCTGCAATAGCTGATTTTTCAATTTCACCATTTTTAATATTTCTAAAGTGTTCATTACAAGATCATTTGAAAACTATAGTTACCGTGTTTGAAAAACATGAAATATGAGGTAAGATGTTAAAATGACTCATTAATTTATTAACTATTTATTGGTGCCAATGTAATATTGAATTTCTTGAAAATTTTTTGAAATTTGTTGTGTGTTACAGGATAAGTAATTTTCTTAAATTGTTTTCCTTTCTTTGAATCAGATTGCAGGATGGTGTATTCTTTAATCTTTTTTGTTGTCTGAATTTCTTTAATTTATTTATAATTATTTACTTTCCAAAACCATTTGAAATAGCCAAGTTCAAAATGTGATTGTATTCTTTCTTAAAATCTTCTTCATTTAGTGGAACATTTAATAATCTATATATCAAACTGTTGAAAATTGCATGTTTATGCGCAATATGATTGAAACCTTAAATTCAATATTACATTGGCCCCGATAAATAGATTTAGCCTTGGTAATCTATTAATAACCAATAAGAAATTGAACACCCCAGATAGTAAAAAATCTGGAAATTATCAAATTATAAACATAAAGTATACATAGAAAAAAAAAAGGAATTTGGACACTCGCACAAATGAACACTTTAGAAATATTAAAAATTATGAAATTGAAAAATCAGCTATTACAGCACATAGTTTGTTGGAGAGGCATAAAATTGAAAAAGAGCCCCAACTTTTAAAACATTGGAAAAACCTTTAGAATTGACAGTTTGGGAGAAGATTTACATTCAGAAGAACAAATTTAGATCCATGAATTTCGAAATTCTTGATGATCGGGACCTGATCTTGAAGTTCATCAAATCAACACCAGATGGCAATGTTATTGATGGAGATTCCAACAAAAATCTTGTAGTCATAATATTGGTTGAAAATGAGAGAGATGGTTCTCTTGAAAACTGCAGTTCCCGTGTTTAAGAAAACATAAACTATGATGTAAGATGTAAAAAACGATTCATTAATTCATACATTTTTCTCTTCAAAAATTAATTTATCATCTAGTATGAGTGTATAAATTTACTTAAAATACTGCAATGTCCTACATTGTAAAATGCTCTCTGGATATCTAGGAAAACAATATAGGCATCTGTTTTGTTTTTCTTGGCTGATTGTAAGATAGCATTTAATATAAATGTATATAAAATGAGTATAGAGACTGAACCAATTGAAAAGTCAGATTCCTAGAAGCAGAGCGTTGTCATAAAATACATGCAATGCATTGTTTCTGGGATTTATATGTTTCCAGTAACCCATGCTTATTTTTTTGTATAACTATTTATGCTAAACTTAGAATAATCAGTATTCTGATTTTAAGTATTACAGTATTTCACTTCTTGGTATAAATAAATTATTTTTAAATTTGAAGAGAAAAATTTTCGCCTAGACCGGGACTCGAACCCGGGACCCTTGGCTTTCCGGGCCAAGTGCTCTACCAACTGAGCTACCGAGGCGAGTTACGATCTAGACGCAAATTTTTCTCTTATATACGTTGTAATTCCCTATCGCCAAATGCTTTTGAAACCATTGTTTCTATCTTTGCAAATGGCGGCTTCTTAGTTAAGAAGACATTTATTGGAAATTTAACATTACTTTAAAGCCAGTAAGGCCTCTAATGATGTTTTTATTATTAATTTAACATTTCTCAATGAAAGATAAATTAAATTTGAAGAGAAAATTTTCGCCTAGACCGGGACTCGAACCCGGGACCCTTGGCTTTCCGGGCCAAGTGCTCTACCAACTGAGCTACCGAGGCGAGTTACGATCTAGACGCAAATTTTTCTCTTATATACGTTGTAATTCCCTATCGCCAAATGCTTTTGAAACCATTGTTTCTATCTTTGCAAATGGCGGCTTCTTAGTTAAGAAGACATTTATTGGAAATTTAACATTACTTTAAAAAGCCAGTAAGGCCTCTAATGATGTTTTTTATTATTAATTTAACATTTCTCAATGAAAGATAAATTAAATTTGAAGAGAAAAATTTTCGCCTAGACCGGGACTCGAACCCGGGACCCTTGGCTTTCCGGGCCAAGTGCTCTACCAACTGAGCTACCGAGGCAAGTTACGATCTAGACGCAAATTTTTCTCTTATATACGTTGTAATTCCCTATCGCCAAATGCTTTTGAAACCATTGTTTCTATCTTTGCAAATGGCGGCTTCTTAGTTAAGAAGACATTTATTGGAAATTTAACATTACTTTAAAAGCCAGTAAGGCCTCTAATGATGTTTTTTATTATATTTAACATTTCTCAATGAAAGATAAATTAAATTTGAAGAGAAAATTTTCGCCTAGACCGGGACTCGAACCCGGGACCCTTGGCTTCCGGGCCAAGTGCTCTACCAACTGAGCTACCGAGGCGAGTTACGATCTAGACGCAAATTTTTCTCTTATATACGTTGTAATTCCCTATCGCCAAATGCTTTTGAAACCATTGTTTCTATCTTTGCAAATGGCGGCTTCTTAGTTAAGAAGACATTTATTGGAAATTTAACATTACTTTAAAAGCCAGTAAGGCCTCTAATGATGTTTTATTATTAATTTAACATTTCTCAATGAAAGATAAATTAAATTTGAAGAGAAAAATTTTCGCCTAGACCGGGACTCGAACCCGGGACCCTTGGCTTTCCGGGCCAAGTGCTCTACCAACTGAGCTACCAAGGCGAGTTACGATCTAGACGCAAATTTTTCTCTTATATACGTTGTAATTCCCTATCGCCAAATGCTTTTGAAACCATTGTTTCTATCTTTGCAAATGGCGGCTTCTTAGTTAAGAAGACATTTATTGGAAATTTAACATTACTTTAAAAGCCAGTAAGGCTTTAATTTATCTTTCATTGAGAAATGTTAAATTAATAATAAAAACATCAAATTATTTTTACTTCTTTTTTGTGTAATAATATTATGAATTATGTTTACAGAATTCTTACAGCTGTGCAACGTCTAAAAAATTAGACCTTCCAGAAATTAAAGAGACATCATCGCTTGTGAGAGTGCACATATTGGTCACAAGATTCATTAATATTTCAAAATGTCTGCAGGCAATGCTTGTGTAAGTAAATATTACAAGAAATTGTAAATAAAAGTTATTGCATTTTCATACATTTATAGTAAATGCACTAATGAAGGCAACTCGTGTTTATAATGCTTTCAGAGAGCCAATTGCCTGCAATTTTTGTACATAAAATGAGGTGTAATTTTTACTTCTGCCATCCACAGCTGTGGTCTTGACGTAGCGTGCTGCCTTGTCACGCAGCAGGCCCGGGTTCGATCCCCAGTTGGGACAGTTTTTCTGGGTGAGGTTTTTATTGGGGTTTTTCCTCACCTGTAAGACAAATGTCAGGGAAACTTTAAGGTCCAAACGGTCCCCGAAATCATATGGCCATCGCAATCATCATCATTCATATTCATCTTAGATTAAGCTTAGAATTAGGGACTCTCCTGGTGCACCACTATCATCATCATTACCTATCATATCATCGGGGCAACGTAACCCAACCTCAGAAGTGGGTTACAAGTACGCCATGCTAGGAGAGAACACCAGGAATGTTGAAAGACAACCTGGGGCATTTGGAAAAAAAAAAAAATCTGCCTTTGTTCATGCTCAGAGCTATAGAATATTAATTAGTCAGGGTTGGCAATTTTTGTCCAATGGATGGTTTTAACCATTTTTTCCTCGGTTTTAACATTCCTGATTAAAATTAATTTTTACCTCTAAAAGTAGTCAGAATACAAAACTCTTATTTATTGTCATGATTACTTAAAAAGCTAATGATTCATAACAGCATAGTTTAACATTGCCTTGGATGACAAAGGGTTTTCCCTGGCTCTCATAATTTCCAAAAACAATTTCCTACCTACTTCTAAGTATGTGAGGTTTTGAAAAGAACCTAGCTTAAATATTTACTCCAAAAGATTAGGCCAACTATTCACTTAAGTTTTATGGGGGTGAAATAAAAATGTAAGCTCTCACTGTGAGGTCTGTCCACTGTGAAATTCATATGTGAGAATTCCTTTACTGAGAAATTTTATAATGATGCTCTTTTCAATTTACATATTTTTTATTAATTAGTATATATGTATATATATATATATATATATATATATTTTGTCACTAGTACAACACTATGCCTCTCCGCTAAATTAATAAAAAAAGTAAAGTGATCCCACAACAGGCCCGGAGGCCCTTGGGGTAGTAGGAGGTTAAGGCTCGCACATTTTCTAGACAATCGGCACTTTATGTCAGCCGGGTTGTCAGCCCTGCGTGACGGCCGCCTTTACCTCCAGAACAGGCATCTGGTACTCATTTCCATTAGAGGCTGAGTCGACCCCAGGGCCATAGTGCCGCCAGAGGGTTTGGGTCAGTTTAAAAATCCTGACCCCAACGGGACTTGAACCCTTGACCCTCCGGCTTGTAGCTCAGTGCCTTAACCACTATGCTACGGCAGGCTAAATAATTTTGCTGCAAAAGGTTAATGAATCATTTTAACAGTCATTATATTTTGAAAAGGAAAATCAACACTTGAACCCTGGACCTCTTGTTCTCCATACGAGTATGCTATCCATTACACTATTGAAACTATGATACAAATGTTAACATTTCTTTATTCATATACAATTCTCAAATCATCCAAAGACAGATAGATGTCACTATCCATGGATGACGGCCGGCTTCTGGCTTCTGTTGAAGTAATTGGTCCAGGGTTCAAGCATTAATTTTTCTGACGATTTTATTATTAATTTAACACTTCTCATAGAAGGATAAATTATATTTTATAATCTATAATTAATTTTTCTATTCAAAACAATAATGTCCAGCAATGGAAAATGTTAAATTTAAAATCTCACATCAAAATACAGTCATTATATGTTACATTATATGATTTACAGTTCGAAATTTCCTGTGGAAAAAACAGTACTACCTGATGCAATATTAGGAGTAGTATGTCGAGGACTTGCTGTTAACAATAGGTCTTTAGGAAAGAAAATTTCACCTGATGTGTTGATGATCAGTGCCATGTTACCTCAGCTTCATATTACAATGCTAAGACTTCTGGATTCTTTAGTTATCTGGTAAGTTCTGTGCCATATTAAATTCTACAAGATTTGAAAATTGTGTTGTTTAATGTGTTATGATCCCAAAATAAAATTTCTTAGAATTAACATGAATTGTATGTTGAAATATGAAGCAATATTATGAATTGGTATTACTTTATTATTTTGTTCTTTTTTTAGTTGCAGGCGGAACTTGCTTCCTTATGCTCCCCTTATCTGTAGAATGATACTTCAAACTCTGAAATGGACTTCAGAGGAGAAATGGCTGTATGGCATGGAGAAACCTTATTGGTAAGGATAAACTTAAAAATCTACTGTATTTTAATTTATATCATATGGATAAAAAAAAGTGTAAGAAATTGCATATTGGCACTTTATATGAAACAGCAATTGGCGTACAGTGAACAACTTTTATATTACAAACAGGGGTTGCAAAGGATAGTGAAGTACATTCCATAACCTCTCCTATCCAAATCTCAACCTCAACCTGCTCGTGGTGCAACCTGCTTTTACAAATGAGGCTATGAGGACCGAGTAATGGCAGTATAACCACACCATCAGAAATAGAGGAAATGCTATTTCAAAACTTCCGCTGGCATGCCACGGCTTAGAAATGGTCCACAAATGGTGCTTGTGTGAATGGTCGGTGGATACAAAAAATATATATCCTCCCGGCAACTTACCAATTAGTTGAAAAATTAGAAAATGTAGAAATAGAACCTTCAGAAAGATTGGTCTTATTTGACGTTACTTCATTGTTCACAAACATCCCGACTGACACAACTTTGAAAATTTTAGATAAATGGTTGAAAGAAAACAAATTAGATGATGATAGCATTAAAGAATACATAAAATTAACAAAATTATGCTTTAAATCAAATGTTCTTCACCTTTAGAGGAAAATACTTTAGACAAAAATCAGGACTCGCAATGGGAAATCCATTATCACCATTCTTAGCAGACATGTTTATGGGGAATTTTGAATGTCATGTAACTAAAGCACATCCTTTGATGTTTAAATTTTGGAGAAGATACGTAGATGATATCATAGCAATAGTAAAAGAAGAAACAATTAGAAGATGCCATTAAACTGTTAAATATTCAAAATAAAGCAATCAAATTTACAATGGAAATAGAAAATAATCATGAAATACCATTTTTAGACCTTAAATTGATTAGGAAAGAAGAGAAAAAGAAAATAGAATTTGGAATCTACAGAAAAGAAACTCACATCGACAATTATATAAAAGCTACTGGATTTAACCATTTTTTCACACAAACAGGCAGTATTTAATAGTTTAAACACACAGACTTGTGAATGTCCCCATGAGCAAAGAAAATTACAATAAAGAGAAAGAACACATCATACAAATTGCTAAGGATAATGGTTTTCACAAGAAAATGATACACAAGAAAATAAATAAATTCAAAGAACAAAAAGTCATCAATGAAAGTACTCTTCAGACAGATAAAAATATAGGCAAAAAATTCAAGAAGTTCACATACCATCCTTTCGTATTTGACAAGTTTCAAAAAAATTTTCAACAAATTCAACATTAAATTAGCACCGAAAAATGATTACAGCTTAGGTAATTTAATAAAAACCAACAAAAATGAAAAGATTGAAGACTGCAAAAAAATCGGGAATTTATCAAATTAATTGTAAAGATTGTGAAAAGATATACATAGGAAAAACAAAAAGGAATCTAAATACAAGATTAAAAGAACACCTCAGAAATGTTAAAAATGGAGAAACCGAAAAATCTGCAATAGCTGCACATGCCTGGTCAGAAAAACATAGAATAGAAACCAAAACAAAATTACTTAAACAATTGGAAAAACCGAAGGAACTCACAATTTGGGAAAAAATTTACATATGCAAGAATGAAAATACAACTATGAATTTTGAAATACCCGGTTATAAAGAAAGAGGACTGATTTGGAAATTCTTCGGTCGGCCACCAGATGGCGCGGAGGTCAGTCTGCAGGATAGAAGGCCGTTGGACGTCAGTTGTGAACGTGACACAGCATTGAGAATGTCACAAATGATGTGAAGAAACCCTGGGTCTGCTATGAATTATGAAGTATGAGGTGAGTGAAATAATAAAAAATAAACAATATTAAAAAATATTTAAAGAGAAAAATTATACGCTCAGACCGGGACTTGAACCCGGGACCCTTGGTTTTCTAGTCCAAGTGCTCTACCATTTGAGCTACCTGAGCAAGTACCGATCTAAATGCAAATCTTTCTCTATATACGTTGTAATTCCCGCCCACCAAATGCTTTGAAGCCTTTGCTTCTATCTTTGCAAATGGCAGCTCCTATATTAAGAAGACATATTTGGGAATTATACATTACATTATAAATGCCAGTACGGCTATTTTCGATGTTTTTATTATTAATTTCATACATCTCAATGATGGATAAATCATATTTAAAGAGAAAAATTATACGCTCAGACTGGGACTTGAACCCGGGACCCTTGGTTTTCTAGTCCAAGTGCTCTACCATTTGAGCTACCTGAGCAAGTACCGATCTAAATGCAAATCTTTCTCTATATACGTTGAAATTCCCGCCCACCAAATGCTTTGAAGCCTTTGCTTCTATCTTTGCAAATGGCAGCTCCTATATTAAGAAGACATATTTGGGAATTATACATTACATTATAAATGCCAGTACGGCTATTTTCGATGTTTTTATTATTAATTTCATACATCTCAATGATGGATAAATCATATTTAAAGAGAAAAATTATACGCTCATAGTGTTATTTCCTATCTACAACTTAAATTGTATATGTTCGATCTTTAACGTTGAAGATTGATGTGATGTGACATAAATTGTGGGAAAACAAAATTTCGTAAATGTAAAAGAGAGGTTTTTAATACATTGTGAATATAGGGAAACTGAATGGCCCTTTAAAGAATGTTGTATAAGTCGTGAAAACGTAAAATACAGGAATGTTAAATGTGGAGTAATATTGTATTTACATGCTTTTCGCACCATGACCTTTGGGTGGATGACTCTTTACATGATCTAATGGCAATGGCTCTAATATAATAAGGGCCCAGACTTGCTATTGTACATGCTGGTGGTGAGCAGAGTTTTGTACATAATGCACATCTCTGTTTTAAATAAAAAAAAACTAAAAAACTGGAGATTATCACAGATATATGAATCATAATAATTTTATAAAATGGCTCCGAGAAAAATTTCTTCTTAACCTTACTCCATGCTCCATTTTAATCCTACGTAATCCCCTAAACCATAATGCTCAAATAAATATGCCTTCATGTTTTAATACACAAAAAAAGGATTAATGATAGAATAGCTCCAACAGAAGAAAATTTATTTTTAAGAGGACATGTTAATGCCTGATTTATATGAGTTGATAAAAAGAAACAAATCTACTTGAATATTCAATAGAAGATAAATGGAATTATAGCGGAACACAGATATTCAATTTTAAGGCTATCAGTTCACCATCCAGAACTGAACTATATTGAATTGATATTATAATAATAATGATGACTATTTAACTCATGCCCCAAATGGGAGTCAATGACCAATCACGTTTCAATGATTTCTGTATTACAACCAATCAGAGACGTGTTTCACGAAATAATTATCAACGTTAGGATTATCATATATTAAGCAAAGCTCCTCCTTTTTAATATTCTGAACAGGTCTGACCGTTATTTTGCAGTGACTGAGCCTATAACAAATACGGCTACCAGATTGTATATAATAGTGCTTACATGTCAACATTTGTAGCAATTGATTATACCACCAAAAAAAGAAACCACTGTTTGCACTTTCTTAAATGTATACGACATCAAAAATGAATTAATATACAGATTGATGTGTTTCATTTTTTCTCCACTAGAGAGCATTCTTACAATATTGCGTTCCTTTGGCAATAAATAGTATGATCTGGTTGCAGTGATAAACAAAAGAAGCAGTAGAAGCGTAGGCTACCTATCGTTTCTCATTATTTTTCAAACATCACCGTTTACTTTAAATATAAAAATATTTTTAAATAACTGTAGTTAAATAATGATTTGTGAGTAAACAGCTTTATTTTATTCGTTAAATAGTCCTAACAAATGCCACTCTTGATTTCCAAATTCTCTAGATAAATTCACTCCTCACTTCGTGAGTCGTGAATTTATCGATAATTTGGAAATCACTCGTGGCATTACTTATGATAATACATTTTTTAGTTAAACTGGCAGAGTTATCTTCCACTCAATCAGTAAAGTAAGATATACAAAATGCATCTATACACTATAATTGAACAGTAAAACTCTATGGTGAAACAGGCCTAGAAGGCTCTTGGCCTACCAGCCAGCTGTTGGCCTCACATTCACATGTGTTAATCACAGAGGTAGATGTTCTTCCAACCAGAGTAGGGGTGATATGGCTGTCAGAATGTCAGGTCCCCCAGCTATTATAGCTGGTTTTTTCAACCTAGAGCTGCTACTTATTGTAGTTACCTAAATGCCTCACGATGCTGTATGGGCACCTGTCCCATATTGACCGAAATTCCATTAGAAAATTTCTTTCCCCATGGAAACTCGAACCAGCGTAAGTCCCATAACTCTGTGCCAAGGCATCTTGCATTAACCACTTGGTTATGGCATGGGACATAATTAAGGCTCAAATAAATAAATAAATAAATACTATTTCATCATCATCATTGTCCTTTCAAGTATTAGGCCCAGTGGCCTGTTACGGTCTCCCTGCATATCTGAAAAGGTCGACCCACAGATCTTCTGCCTCGAGGAATGTAGTGAAGAATTTGTTTTGGTATTCTGTGACGATCCATGCGCTGAATATGGGCTAGCCAATTGTTTCTATGTCCCGCGCCTTAGCCGAGTGGTTAAGGCAGGAAGCCTTGGCGCAGAGCTACGGGACTTGCGCTGGTTCGAGTCTCCATGGGGGAAGAGATTTTCTCATGGTATTTCGGCCAGTATGGGACCGGTGCCCACCCAGCATCGTGATGCACATGGGTAGCTACAATATGTAGCGGCTCCAGGTTGAGAAAACCAGCTATAAGGGCTGGGGGACTCGATATGCTGACCACATGTCACCCCTACACTGGCTGATTATCATCTACCTCTGTGATTGACACATGGGATGTGAGGCCAGCAGCCGGCTGGTAGGCTAAGGGCCTTGTAGGCCTGTCGCGCCAGGAGTTAATTGTTTCTATATTCTTGGAGGTATTCAGATATAGGTACGATGTTTAACTCTCTGGCTATTGTTGAATTTCTTTGGTGGTCTAGAAGGCTATAACCTGCAGTTCGTCGCAGAAATTTCATCTCCGTGACTAATATGATGATCATCCTGAGTTCTGATGGTCCAAGCTATTTAACACAAATAAATAAAATTATTTTAAATACTACAGTGATTATACGTACGTGTCATTATAAATAATTTGTGATTTATCAAGGAATTTTGATATTACAATAAAAAGTGACACTACTGTTGATATTACAATAAAAAGTGACACTACAGTAGAGCTTTCAGAAATTATGTCAATTTTTGTTTAAAAATGGCTACTGTTTGGCAGCTCTTGATTTTTTTCTGATAGCAAATTCCAATAAAGGTTGCAATGAAAAATTAGTGGGTGAACAAAATAGAAACTTCAAATTAGAAAATGTTAAGAAATTAGGAAATGAACATTTCATCAAAATTACTCCACTTGACTGGAAAAAACATATGTGACGTTTAAGAGTACTGGTAATGATGACAATTCATATGCAGATGAAAGTACAGCATTGGGTTCATTTTAGGATATCAGACTCTGACATAGGTGAAAGTATGGACACTGCAGATGAAAGGTGAGTTGATGCAGTATCAAATCTCTTTATGATAACTGGAGTTGCTCCTCTGGGTGATGATAATGTTAGTAATTACGTGGAAATTTCAATATAAATATATGTGTCATATTGGAGTGTGTGTGATGAAGAACCAAACAATTGTCGGAGATGTTCTTATTATTAATTTCATACATCTCAATGATGGATAAATCATATTTGAATTGTCGGAGAACCTGATTTCTACTGTGCTGGGAGCATTGAATAAAAAAATGAATAGGTTGTTATGAACTGCCTGCAAGTAATTGTATATATATATGAAGTGAATTTATCCAACTTTTTAGAACGTAGTGTTTTGAAGTGACTTGATGAAATTATACACGAGAAGTAAGTGACGAGGAGAAGCCTCTCTCGCCTATAGGTAAATTAGTTACTCCCACTCACCTCGATCACGTGGACCTAAGGTCTGTGCTTAGGCACATATAACGAAACATATAATTGGTTAATGCGCCCTCCTATTTTGATCCCGGGGGTGTTACAAATTTATTATTGGCGATTTACGCCTTCAGAGGTTGGACCTTTTTTCCCCGTGCTGGCTTCACGTACAGTCTAGTCACAAACATTAGCTAGGCTTGGGTTTTTCTTAGGCTTGGGTTTTTTCCTAGGCTTCCGACGCTAGAAACTTGCCAAGTTCCCACACTTTTTGCTAACGATGTTTGTGTCAGGGTAAAACCCCCTGAAGTATTATTCGACATATGGTTTGAAGTAGACAAAACTGGTTCATCGCAAATGAATTCCCAAGCTGTAGACGCACATTATAATGTAGGTAGATATTAAGGTGTAAATTAAATTGAAAATAAACAGTTACACATGAAGAAGCAATTTATGCTATACTGGTATTCAACTAAATAGTTTTGAATGGTAATTGTATAAGCATGAATGGTTTGAGTAGGCCACCAAATTTATATTAAGGGTGTATCTTTTTTTTCTTTATGAATATTTATGTATGTCTATATTGCAGAAAGTGAGTCTATTTAACCTCAAAGAACGATCCCAGGTAAAAGGGGTACATATCAGTGTTTACAATCTGAACATAATTGACGTGCTGGCAACACTCTCAGGGTTAACGTGCTCTAACCAAAATATTATAGCCATTTCAGGGTTGCCAAATGGAGTGGTCCTTAAGGGCGCGGCTATCTACTGTCGGCATCTACCTTACGCCGCAAAGAAGTCACCCGCTGTTAACGACATGTACTGGTTGAAATTAGTTTGGGGATAACTCTTTCCACAGTTACCTAGGAAAATCCAATTGCTAGTTTGTGACTTCCCAGCCTTTTGTAAGAAGTAGAAAAAACCCAAGCCTAGCTAATGTTTGTGACTAGACTGTACGTGAAGCCAGCACGGGGAAAAAAGGTCCAACCTCTGAAGGCGTAAATCGCCAATAATAAATTTGTAACACCCCCGGAATCAAAATAGGAGGGCGCATTAACCAGTTATATGTTTCGTTATATGTGCCTAAGCACAGACCTTAGGTCCACGACGGCTAATCACAAAACATATGCACGTATAGAGATACTAGGGAACCCAGAGATCGCTAGTAATTCTGTGGCGCATATTAACATAGATGATAGAAGCAAGAATCATTTGAAAAATTTTGACAAAAGTCTAGTCATCATATGTGAATCTAAGGATAAGATTGAGGCTGTAAAGACCCGATAAATTACCATGCGTGTGTTCAGACCCAAGCCTAGCTAATGTTTGTGACTAGACTGTACGTGAAGCCAGCACGGGGAAAAAAGGTCCAACCTCTGAAGGCGTAAATCGCCAATAATAAATTTGTAACACCCCCGGAATCAAAATAGGAGGGCGCATTAACCAGTTATATGTTTCGTTATATGTGCCTAAGCACAGACTGGAGAGGGGTTATTGTTGGGCCAAGAGGTAAAGATTGGATTTAGTGACACTAGGAATACTGAAGGAGTTCTCCATGTGTGAGAACTTAGGTTGCTCGGTTGGTATTCGGTAGAGTTGAGGTTCTTATCTCGGGATTCCACGAGGACTTCGTCGGGCAGAATTAATGTACAAAGAATATCTGGTAAAAGTAGTTTATTCTTGACTTTTATAAACTGCAAGTAATTGTATATATATGAAGTGAATTTATCCAACTTTTTAGAACGTAGTGTTTTGAAGTGACTTGATGAAATTATACACGAGAAGTAAGTGACGAGGAGAAGCCTCTCTCGCCTATAGGTAAATTAGTTACTCCCACTACCTCGATCACGTGGACCTAAGGTCTGTGCTTAGGCACATATAACGAAACATATAACTGGTTAATGCGCCCTCCTATTTTGATTCCGGGGGTGTTACAAATTTATTATTGGCGATTTACGCCTTCAGAGGTTGGACCTTTTTTCCCCGTGCTGGCTTCACGTACAGTCTAGTCACAAACATTAGCTAGGCTTGGGTTTTTTCTTAGGCTTGAGTTTTTTCCTAGGCTTCCGACGCTAGAAACTTGCCAAGTTCCCACACTTTTTGCTAACGATGTTTGTGTCAGGGTAAAACCCCCGCCTTGTACATTAGCTAATGGGTTATGGTTATCACGCTAAATCAGTTAACTGGAGGCTTAGAAGATATCTCTACTCAATCTGTCGAGCAAAGGATTATTGTCATTAGTAAGTTATTATCATGTGTCAGCCACTTCCGTCTTCACAAAAGAAAGGGTTACATTACCTGAGTTGTCAGTCTTCTTTAATAACTAATAATTTGATTACATTGATGCTGACTTCTTTGGATCATTTTATACGGCCTTTGCTCCTACATAATCAGGTTCCACTCTCTTCCCTGATCGATTTGAATATAAATATGACCTAAGTCCAGTAACTGCTTCATTTAATGATGTTATAATATCATCTGATTATTATTGCCGATAGGGATTTATTTAGATTTACACAGGAGGCTGTATGAATGGATTGCCACAAATGCCCTATAAACAAATGGAAAAATCAAGGGATTTTTTTTTATTTGTTTATAATCCTCTCGCGTAATATAATGCTAGTATCATAGCTATAGTGGCCTTTAAAGAAAAAATGGCTATAATATTTTGGTTAGAGCACGTTAACCCTGAGAGTGTTGCCAGCACGTCAATTATGTTCAGATTGTAAACACTGATATGTACCCCTTTTACCTGGGATCGTTCTTTGAGGTTAAATAGACTCACTTTCTGCAATATAGACATACATAAATATTCATTAAGAAAAAAAAAGATACACCCTTAATATATTTGGTGGTCTATTCAAACCATTCATGCTTATACAATTACCATTCAAAACTATTTAGTTGGAATACCAAGTATACATAAACATAAAATTGCTTCTTCATGTGTAAACTGTTTATTTTCAATTTAATTTACACCTTAATATCTACATACATTATAAGGCGTTGTCTACAGCTTGGGAATTCATTTGCGATGAACAAATTTGGTCTACTTCAAACCATATGTCGAATAAACACTTCAGTCTTGCTAAATTTAATTTAAATTGAGTCAATAAGACATTATTTACATGGCATCTATATCGTTGCGACCATCCAAAATACTAAATATCGCGTTTTAAGCAGCTGTGCTATCGTTATAAACAATTATTCTTGATAATATTACACCCTTATCATATTTTCCCCATAGGTATCGCATACGTACGAATTCATCATGATTATTAATCCATGAAATATTCATGATTCTTAATATTTTATTCTCAACATATTTCGGCCCATTTACTTTGCCAAAGCATAGCTGGTTATATCATTGCTCAGCCAAACGACGTTATTTTCTTAAGCGTGCAAAATCATTTCCTTCGAATGCAGAATCGTATAGTATGTCACATTCGCTTCCACCAGCGACCATGACTTCATCTCATCTCATTATTAACATCGAATACAAATTCGCACAAATTGTCACATTCGCTTCCATCAGCGATCATGACCTCATCTCATCTCATTATTAACATCGAATACAAATTCGCACAAATTGTCACATTCGCTTCCATCAGCGATCATGACTTCATCTCATCTCATTATTAGATAATACGGGATCCCTTGCCCTCAAATATTTTCAACAAAAATAGCACGTGTTATACAAACACAGTGACGTGCCGCTTCGGCCCACGTCTACAAATTAAATTCTGTAAATATAATCAACAAATAAATTCCTCACGCTTTATAGGTTCACACCGCCACTCGGCCTTTCAATTAAGGTGCATTGAGCTTCACCCTGTCTCATTAGCTCCTATATTTACGCTGTCTGATTGTTATTTTAGACAAAAGAATCATAATCATCATGATATTATTCGTATTCAGATTGTTGTACAAGTTTCTTCAATTACCTATATGTATTAAACAATGACAATGGCCTATCTGGGCTCATTTTAACATTTACTGGATTAAGTAGATACTGCAGCTTTCTGCTCGAGCGATTGGGTTAAAACATTTAAAAATATAGATCCATTCTCTATCGATAAGTTCAAATCAACAATTTATTAATCGCCCTCAATCTTAGTTGAAAGTGGACATGCATGTGTTATGTATTCACCCTATAATTCAATTAATTATATCATATTCATCAATATGGGGGTATTATCATGATTAATATCTAAATTGACATTTCACTTTATTTTTTTTCGCAGTCATTGTGCCCTTTCCTCTCGCGATTAGCGTTTTCATCTAGCCTATTTAATCACTTTATTAGTGTTATTTATTTTAATTACTGATTATATTTGGTACTTTACCATACAACACTTATTTTTTTTTTTTTTCACTAATACTTTTCATTTATGTCCTAATCTCAGCTAGTATTGAGTTCGAATCCCGTGAAAACTGGTTCATGCATTTAAGTATAATTTATCAGGTCTTGTTTTTTTTTTTTTTTCGTTTGGGGATTATGTAGAGCTTATATGTTTGTACCTTTTGTATGTTATATCAAAATTTTGTCGGTATATAACCACTTCCTTACCTGGGTACTGCATAATTTCAGCGTTTACATTGACCTTTATCTCATACCTAAAATCACAGTAGTGTCTACCTGTGCACACAATACAATATAGTACAATGCAAGACATACACACATACGTAATATATCCATTCCGTTGTCATTCTTACGTGTAAAAATCTCTCCCTCCTATTTTTCGAGTGTCATTTTCACTGTCCGTCTATCTACCCTTAATACTATTAGTGTCTAATTTCACAGTCTGTTAACTCGCAAAGGCCTCCTGTACTATTATTATATACATGTTTTGCGATACTACGCCCACACGCAAACAAACTCTGAACACTCGCATGGTAATTTATCGGGTCTTTACAGCCTCAATCTTATCCTTAGATTCACATATGATGACTAGACTTTTGTCAAAATTTTTCAAATGATTCTTACTTCTATCATCTATGTTAATATGCGCCACAGAATTACTAGCGATCTCTGGGTTCCCTAGTATCTCTGTACGTGCATATGTTTTGTGATTAGCCGTCGTCCAAGAAACACTCTCCGACGCGTATGATTTATTTTCTGGGGTCCTATCATTTTGACATACACTATTATCTTTCTCTGTAGGAACACTTATTTCATCATTTAGTTTGGCAGTTTGGTTATTCATTTTCTGCACTATATCAATGCCTAACTCATTAAATCTAGGCTCTACTATCATTTCGATCAATTCAGAGCGTTTATCCTGCTCTGCAATTTTCTGAGCTACTTGGGGCTTTAGTGTTTCTTGTTCGTGGGCTGGCTTTTGTACAAATAGACACATATAATTTACCCTTTTGTCCGAGTTCTCTACACTACAGAGCACATTCTTGTCGACTCGTTTTATTTCCCCTTGTAATTCCTCCTGTTTCTCCCCTAAGTTAGTTTGTAACGTTATTCTACTATTGTTCATCTCTGTTCTCATTTGACTTATTACCCTGTTTTCTGTTTTCTCTGAGTCTTTAATAAGTTTTTGTTCCATTTTATTTATCTTTAGTTCTACACACGCTGACGATTCAATTATTTTCGCTTCTAGCATCTCTCTATCTTTTCTCATCTCATCCCTTAATGTTTCTTTCAACGTAAATACATCCTTTTCCCTGCTTATCTCCATCTGTCCTCTCCAAGTTTCAAATTCCTGTTTCATATTCCTCTGCATTGCCTCTAAATCCATTTTCCTATTTCTATCTATCGTCTCTAAATCCATTTTCCTACTTCTATCTATCGTCTCTAAATCCATTTTCCTACTTCTATCCATCTCCTCTATTCTCGACATTAGCATTTCCATGTATTTCATGGTGTCGGTGCTTGGATTTCCCTTGTCCTTTACTTCCCCTCTAGCTTCTGCTCTTGCGTTGTTTTCATTACTTTCCCCTGTGCTCTGCTCTAAGTTCTCTCTGCCATCTTCGTTGTCCTCTCCCATCCTTACGATTTCGTTCTCTCCTTCAATCAGTTGCCCACAAGCCTTCTCCCTAATCTCTTCGTGTTTCCTATCCATTTTTTTATCTTTATTTGCCTGCCTCTTTCTATTCCTACTTCTTAACAACATAAATACACACAGATATATTCTCCGTTAAATCACTGTAATATTTTGATTTCTTATATAGGTAAAAAGTAAAAAAAATGCTTATTCTGTTGTTGTGTCACTTACTGCTTCCTTCCTTCAGTTGCTGTCTGTCTGCTTGTTGCCATCATCTTCTCTGTCCTGGTTGCCTCGTGGTCGTGGGACTTAGTCGTTCTGCCGTTGATTTCTATTCGTGTGTTACTTTACGACCTATTCTGCCCGCACGTTAGGGAGCCAATATGGAGAGGGTTATTGTTGGGCCAAGAGGTAAAGATTGGATTTAGTGACACTAGGAATACTGAAGGAGTTCTCCATGTGTGAGAACTTAGGTTGCTCGGTTGGTATTCGGTAGAGTTGAGGTTCTTATCTCGGGATTCCACGAGGACTTCGTCGGGCAGAATTAATGTACAAAGAATATCTGGTAAAAGTAGTTTATTCTTGACTTTTATAAACTGCAAGTAATTGTATATATATGAAGTGAATTTATCCAACTTTTTAGAACGTAGTGTTTTGAAGTGACTTGATGAAATTATACACGAGAAGTAAGTGACGAGGAGAAGCCTCTCTCGCCTATAGGTAAATTAGTTACTCCCACTACCTCGATCACGTGGACCTAAGGTCTGTGCTTAGGCACATATAACGAAACATATAACTGGTTAATGCGCCCTCCTATTTTGATTCCGGGGGTGTTACAAATTTATTATTGGCGATTTACGCCTTCAGAGGTTGGACCTTTTTTCCCCGTGCTGGCTTCACGTACAGTCTAGTCACAAACATTAGCTAGGCTTGGGTTTTTTCTTAGGCTTGGGTTTTTTCCTAGGCTTCCGACGCTAGAAACTTGCCAAGTTCCCACACTTTTTGCTAACGATGTTTGTGTCAGGGTAAAACCCCCGCTTGTACATTAGCTAATGGGTTATGGTTATCACGCTAAATCAGTTAACTGGAGGCTTAGAAGATATCTCTACTCAATCTGTCGAGCAAAGGATTATTGTCATTAGTAAGTTATTATCATGTTGTCAGCCACTTCCGTCTTCACAAAAGAAAGGGTTACATTACCTGAGTTGTCAGTCTTCTTTAATAACTAATAATTTGATTACATTGATGCTGACTTCTTTGGATCATTTTATACGGCCTTTGCTCCTACATAATCAGGTTCCACTCTCTTCCCTGATCGATTTGAATATAAATATGACCTAAGTCCAGTAACTGCTTCATTTAATGATGTTATAATATCATCTGATTATTATTGCCGATAGGGATTTATTTAGATTTACACAGGAGGCTGTATGAATGGATTGCCACAAGAGTAAACATTTGTATAAGGAAATCACAAATAGCATATACTGAGTTTTGTTGTGAAACATTGAAACTTGTGACTGCTAGAGCGACTTCTTAATTTTCATTTCAGGTGAACTACTACACCTAATGGTTTTAGAGTATAATAGATAGCAGCTAAACACTCAATGCACTTGAAACATGTACGAAGGTAATTCAGAAAGTTTCCAGATTCTGGCGCAATTTGAGAGATAGTCTAAAACTTACCATTACATCTTCTCAAAGTACTCTCCCTTAGCACCTATGCATCATTGCATCCTCCTGAACAACAACTGGAAGCAATGGCGCCAGTCACTTTTATCCAGTGCACAGAGCTCCCCTTGGTATGCTGCAACTGCATCTTCAGGTGTTGAAAACCTCTTCACACGCAATTGAGCCTTCATCGTAGGGAACAAAAAGAAGTCTCATGGTGCCAATTCCGGACTGTAAGGAGCTGCACAGGAGTCCCCCCTCATTTGTCAGATGGGCGGTGTGGGCAGAGACATTGTTGTGATACAACAGGATGCCCCTCAGTTCAGCTCTTGGGCTCTTTTCTTGCAATTTTTGGAATACCTGTGGGAGGGCAACTGTGGTGTACAACTGTGCAGTCACTGTCTTTTGATGTTCAAGTGGTATTGTTGCTACATGACTACCTGTAGCAAAGAAAGTGAGCACCATTTTCTTCCCAACATTTTTTGCTCTCTTCACTTTGACTGGTTGATCATCATCAGGAAAGACCCATACCGACGACTGATGCTTTTTATCTGGATCTTATTGGTAAATCCAGGTCTCATCACCTGTAATGATCTCAGAAATGCGGCGAGAGTTCCCATTGTTGAATCTCCAAAACATTCATGGCACCATTCCACTTGAGTGATCTTTTGACCTTCAGTGGGTCTGTGTGGCACCCAACAAATGACACCTTGCTGCCCCTAAGATGTGCAGAATTTTTGCAACACTCCCCGATCCAATCCTCAGGAATGCCTCAATGTCTTTATAAGTCATAAGGGCGTCTTCACGCATGATCTTCTCCAGAGCATTGATATTTTTCACAGTCACTGCCATCGACGGACCTCCCACTCCCATCTTCATCTTCAAGAGCCACTTTTTAAATCATAGAAAATCATTGCTCGAAAATGTTCTCACTGCAGTTCCAAGTTGCAATCTGATAGTACCTGTCACCCCCTACCATTTGACCCACAGCTGCTAAGGGATGAAGGGTGCAGGTGGGCAGAAACTATGCTAGCTGACAAACAAAGGACCTCCCAATATGCTGCTGGCACTGTAATGTTTCTATCATAAATGGTACAGTCAGTTCCAGAAACTTTCAGAGTTATCCTCGTATGTACAAATTTTCATGAGGATCGGTTGTGGGGTTTAGAAGTCTATAAGTATGCAGACTGAATTTTTATACATAAAGATTATTTGCTTTCTCTTTTTGTATATTATGCTGAATTTAACCAATAAAACATTACATCATGAATCTCTATTATTGTAATGAGAGAATTTTTATTGTAGTTATAGCTTTCATGAATATTAGATCAAATAAAATTGCAAATAAGAACTAAATGAATCGTGATTTCTTCTTACCTCATACTTCTATGTTTTTTAAACACAGCACTGCAGTATCGGCGTTCCATTGTCACCATCGTCAGCTGTTTTCACGATGGTGACAATGGGTCGCTGATACTGCAGTGCTGTGTTTAAAAAAAAACATAGAAGTATGAGTTAAGAAGAAATCACGATTCATTTAACTCTTATTAATTGAACCTCATAATGTTAAAATTTCCAAATTTGATATATAAAAATAGCAAATGTTTAGGTTTTTGTAGATGTGTGATATGTAATTTTTTTTTTGTTAACAGCCAGTTACGTGAAGCAGCATGTAACTCATTAAAACTGTGGCTGCAGGTATCAAACTCTGGTAGTTGTGTAGAGTTAATAGCAGATCAAATTTTACCACTTCTAATTCAAGATATCTGGTATGAAAAGGAATCTGTCACACTCATTGTAAGTACCATACTTGCTTTTTATATTAAAAGTTCTTGACAACTCTTGGTCTTATGACAAAACTTTGAATGTCTAACTTTAATTTTAAGATAAAAATACTTTCAATGTCTTTATTATTCATTTCATACATCTCAATGATGGATAAATCATACTTGAAGAGAAAAATTATACGCTCAGACTGGGGCTTGAACCCAGGATCTTTGGCTTTCTAGGCCAATACTCTACCGACTGTGCTACCTGAGCAAGTTCCAATCTAAACGCAAATTTTTCTCTTATATCATCATCATCAACAATCACGGATTAAGCCCATGTGGCTTGTTCCGGTCTCATAGATTCTCATTCAAAAGTTGGATCCATCTCTTCTTCGGTCTACCAACATTCCTGCGTCCTTGTGGTTTGTATTTAAGTATAGTTTTGGGAATGCGATCATCTTCCATTCTTTGAACATGTTCTTTCCATTTTTTCTAGATTCTGTTATTCTACCTAAGAGTTTAAAGATATTTATCTCATTTCTAATATCTTCACTTCTTCTCTTATCTAGAAGTTTGCAACCAGCCACACTTCTCTTATATACGCTGTTAATTCTCTTGCACCAAATGCTATGAAACCATGCTTCTATCTTGCAAGTGGCAGCTTCATTATGAAGATATTTATTTGGGAATTTTACATTACAATATAAAGCCAGTATAGCTTCTTTTGATGTTTCTATTATTCATTTCATACATCTCAATGATGGATAAATCTTATTTGAAGAGAAAGATTATATGCTCAGATCGGGGCTTGAACCCAGGATTTTGGCTTTCTTAGCCAATACTCTACCAACTGAGCAACCTGATCAAATTCCAATCTAAACACACATTTTTTATCTTATATACACTGGTAAAAATACTTTGTTCATTAGTCAGATGTCTTACCACCGGAGCTATCTAATAAGACCAATCCAATATATATTGGCCCTGAATAATTAAATATTTTTAATCTAAACTTGATTTATACCTACTTTATTCATAATAACAATAATATATTTTTTCCCCATTAAGAAAGTAGGGCATTTATAAAACATTTTATCTAACAATATTAGATACTAAATTTATCATATCTCACCAAAGACAAATTTTATTTGAAGAGAACATTTTTTATCTAACTCTATTTGTTGACGTCATCATCACTTCCTTCCATGTTTTACCATCTCTCTTAGTTTCGTCTATAACTGTTCATTTCTATGTGTGTTTAGGTCTTCCCATTCTTTTTTCACGTTACAGATTCCAACTAATGATATCTTCAATGTTTTTATTATTATTTCATACATCTCAATGATGGATAAATCATATTTGAAGAGAAAATTATACGCTCAGACTGGGACTTGAACCCGGGACCCTTGGTTTTCTAGTTCAAGTGCGCTACCATCTGAGCTACCTGACAAGTACCGATCTAAACGCAAATTTTTCTCTATATGTGTTGTAATTCCTGCCCACTAAATGCTTTGAAGCCTTTGCTTCTAACTTTGCAAATGGCAGCTCCTATATTAAGAAGACATATTTGGGAATTATACATTACATTATAAATGCCAGTACGGCTTTTTTTGATGTTTTTATTATTAATTTCATACATCTCAATGATGGATAAATCATATTTGAAGAGAAAAATTATACGCTCAGACCGGGACCGCCCGGGACCCTTGGTTTTCTAGTTCAAGTGCTCTACCATCTGAGCTACCTGAGCAAGTACCAATCTAAACGCAAATTCTTCTCTATATACGTTGTAATTCCCGCCCACCAATGCTTTGAAGCCTTTGCTTCTAACTTTGCAAATGGCGGCTCCTATATTAAGAAGACATATTTGGGAATTATACATTACATTATAAATGCCAGTACGGCTTTTTTTGATGTTTTTATTATTAATTTCATACATCTCAATGATGGATAAATCATATTTGAAGAGAAAATTATACGCTCAGACTGGGACTTGAACCTGGGACCCTTGGTTTTCTAGTCCAAGTGCTCTACCATCTGAGCTAATTGAGCAAGTAACCGATCTAAACGCAAATTCTTCTCTATATACGTTGTAATTCCCGCCCACCAAATGCTTGAAGCCTTTGCTTCTATCTTTGCAAATGGCGGCTCCTATATTAAGAAGACATATTTAGGAATTATACATTACATTATAAATGCCAGTACGGCTTTTTTTGATGTTTTTATTATTAATTTCATACATCTCAATGATGGATAAATCATATTTGAAGAGAAAAATTATACACTCAGACCGGGACTAGAAAACCAAGGGTCCTGGGTTGCAGATTGAAAATTCATTGGAATTAGTTAAGAAATTAGAAAAAGTGGAAATCGTACCTACAGATAGGTTGGTTTGCTTTGATGTCGTTTATTGTTCACAAATGTACCGAAACAAAAAACTTTGGAGATATTGAGCAACTGGTTAAGTAAAAACAACATAGACAGAGAGATCAAAGAAGATTATTTGAAATTAACTGTGTTATGCATTGACCAAATGTTTTTTACATTCAATGGGTGTTTCTATAGACAAAAATCAGGGCTCTCAATGGGAAACCCATTATCACCTTTCCTGGCAAATTTATTTATGAACGATTTTGAATGTAAAATCACTAAAGCACATCCCACAATTTATATTTGAAAAGAAAAATATACGCCTAGACTGGGGTTTGAACCCAGGACCTTTGACTTTCTATGTCAATGCTCTTCCATCTGAGCCACCTAGGCCTCCAATCTAAACGCGTATTTTTCTCTTACACATAGTTAATTCCCTAATTAACCCCAGTCTAGGCGTATATTTTTCTTTTCAAATATAATTTGTCCATCATTAAGGTGTTTAAAAACGAATAATATTAACACATCCCACAATGTTTAAATTTTGGAGCAGATATGTAAATGATATATTTTGTATTGCTAAAGAAAAACATGTAGAAGATTCCCTAAAACTGTTAAATTTACAGAGTACAAACATCAAATTTACCAAAGAAATAGAAGAAAATAAACAAATACCTTTTTTGGATCTTAAAAAGGTCAGAAACGAAGAAAAAAGAAAAAATTGAATTCGTGATTCATAGGAAAGAAACTCATATGGAAAATTTTATAAAATCAACAGGGTTCAATCCAATTGGACATAAATTAGCAGCCTTTAATAGTTTAACTCATAGATTGGTAAACTTACCCTTAAACGAAGAAGATTTCAAACATGAGAAAAAAAACACATAATCAAAGTAGCAGAGAGAAAACGGGTTTGATGAAAAAATGGTACACAAAAGTATAAAAAAGTATAAAAAACAAAAAATGATAAACAGAAGTACTCTTAAAAAGAAAAACTACCTATGAAAAAATATAGGAAATTCACATATCACCCCTGGGTACTGAATAAATTCCAAAAGATATTTGAGAAGTTTAATATTAAATTAGCACCAAAAAATAACTTCAGTTTAAATAAACTAATAAAAACCAACAAAAATGAAAAAAAAACTGATAAAAATAAAAAGTCAGGAATATATCAAATTGAATGCATGGGTTGTGAAAAGCTATATATAGGGAAAACAAAATGAAACCTAAAAATTAAAACTAAAGAACACACAAGAAATATTAAAAATGGGGAGGAAATTGAAAAATCTGCAGTTGCTGCTCATGTTTGGTCTGAAAAACATGATATAAATTCAGACACTAAATTATTAAAACAGTTAGAAAGTACAAAAGAGCTGACTATTTTGGGAAAAAATCTATATTCAGAAGAACAGAAACAGAGTTATGAATTTTGAAATTCCAATGCAGCGTGACCTTGTTTCGAGGTTCTTTGGCCAACCACAGGATGGAGCTGACATTGACATCCAGGGTGTGCAACATAATGCAACATAAATCAAACCAGTCTGGGCAAGCTGACGATAAAACAGAATTGTTTTGAAACATGTCCAAGAACAAATCAACATTAATATTGAGGTAAGATGATCAGACAAAAAAAATAATATAATTATATTTGACATATTTGAAGAGAAAAATTTTTGCCTAGACCGAGACTCAAACCCGGGACATGATAATATTTGACATATTATCCATCCATAGTAATTCTGCCTGAAGGCAGGTCCTTCACTGCAATCATAACATTTTCATGCTATGCTTGCAGCTTTACTAGGGAATTGTAGATGTGGTAGCTTCACGATGCTTTTCGCACCGGTGAAGGATGATGATGATAAGGATGATTATCGCCATATGATTTCGGGGACTGTTTGGGCCTTAAAGTTTTCCTGACATTTGTCTTACAGTTGAGGAAAAACCCCGTTAAAAACCTCACCCAGAAAAACTGCC
This sequence comes from Diploptera punctata, assembly GCA_030220185.1. NCBI lineage: Eukaryota > Metazoa > Arthropoda > Insecta > Blattodea > Blaberidae > Diploptera > Diploptera punctata. The sequence goes on from JASPKZ010000007.1 coordinate 3,943,012, forward strand.
CCGACCGGGGATCGAACCCGGGCCCGCTGCGTGACAAGGCAGCATGCTACTTTGAGACCATAGCGGTGTTATATTTCCCAATAAAATGTCTTCTAAATAAAGAAGCCGCCATTTACAAAAATCGTAGCAATGACTCGTAGCATTTGGGGTTAGGGAATAAATTATGAGAAGAGAAAAATACGCGTTTAGATTGGAGGCCTAGGTAGCTCACTTGGAAGAGCATTGACATAGAGAGTCAAAGGTCCAGGGTTCAAACCCCAGTATAGGCGTATATTTTTCTTTTCAGATATAATTTGTCCATCATTAAGATGTTTAAAACTAATAATTAAACCATTAAAAGAAGCACACTACTGGCTTAATAAGTAATGTTTATATTCCCAATAAAAGTCTCTTAATAAGAAGCCGCCATTTGCAAAAATTGTAGCAATGGCTTGTAGCATTTGGGGTTAGGGAATTAACTATGTAGAGAGAAAAATACGTGTTTATTGGAGGCATAGGTAGCTCACTTGGAAGAACATTGACATAGAGAGTCAAAGATCCTGGGTTCAAACCCCAGTCTAGGCGTATATTTTTCTTTTCAAATATAAACCTCTTAATGTTACTTCCTATTGTATTTTAAAATAAAAAAAACCTCATACTGATATTTCCTGTAATTGTTCAATATGGCCTGCTGTTTAAACTTTATCTCACTGGATGTAATTCTACTCCTGCTCTCTTTATCTTTTTTATTCCCACTCAATTATGGCCTGCTGTTTGGTGCATAAACTTCATATCACTGGCTGTAATTCTACTCCTGTCTCCTTGTCTTATAGTCCATGCTTTATTTCCATAGCTTAAGACGTTTTGAAAGGCATTTATGTAGATGGATTCTTCTGTCTTTATACGAGGGAAAGTTTCATTACTCTATGTAACATACCCAGAAATTTATTAAACCTGAAAAAATTTCTTGTGTGTTCTACAACTTTTATAAGAATTATATGATGGGTGTATTTTAAAATTTAATTATATTATTAATATGATATATTTTTGTAGTCAGCATAAATTATTTCTCTGTCTATAGCTGTCTGAATTATCTGATAAGTGCTTTGATTACTTAATGAAACTTCTAATTATTTTAGGCTCAGAAAAAAAATAAAGGTAACAAATCCCAGCGGAAGACTTCAGGACAAGAACAAGTGTCAGGAGTGAATGTGAGGAATTCCAAAAGACATGTACCTAATGAAACAGCTAATAACACTGTCTGCAGAGCAGCTTTACAACTGCTGCAGTGGATACTTCATTCTGCTGCACCTTTCCTTAAGTCAACTGTACACAGAGTAAGTTAAATGGAATTCAGTTTTAGTAAAGTTTTTATCTATAGTTCAGACATTTGTGTAGTGTGTTGTTTGCATGTCTGGGTTTGATTCTTGTTATACAATGTATCTGAAACTGAATATAAAATAGTCGATATCCACAAGAAACTAGTGCGCCACTTTGTTGCGAATTGCAACCAACTTGGGCTGCCGTATTTCGATCTAATATCTTGTGTATATATATTAGCATAGAGTTCATAACTATCAGTACTATTCATAATCCTTTGCCCAGACTCATGAGAGGCAAAGATTGATTCATCCTTCCTATCCAAATTCATAAACATTAATCAATAATAATTCTTAAAACTCACTGTAGTAATTTATGATGCTTAGTTAACTTAAATGTACTATTATCAACCATGAAAGCTAGACGGGAAAAAGGAGCTCATATAACTTTTGAGCAAGCTTATGTACAGGAATTATGCAAGACAGCTGTAGCGTAACTAATATACAATAATCAAACACATATATTTACTTATTAAAATGATGTTTAATGTTAAATTGCACATCTGAAGTTTGAAAAGTGAAATTAAAGAAATACATGACTTGATCATTCAAAAATTAAAGGACAAACAATAATTAATACCAAAAATAACATAATTTACACAATCAACCTCTCATACATACTTTTAGTCCTGCCAAGGGTGTTTCACCCTGGCTTGCCGGACCAAAACCCAAAATATGCAGCTCGCATCCTCCAGACGACAAAACCAGTATTCCAACGAAAATCTATGATCGAATGATAGTGTTCACTATGTGTGCAGCCTATTTGAGAGTTCCGAGGTAGAAGGGGAAGTTGCACACTACAAACAGAGCAAAGGGGAGGGGTAGAAAGGAGAGTGAGAGTAGATACAACGAGAAAGGAAATTGGCATAGTTTACGAATCTCACTATGGAGGGAGGATAACAGCACTGATGTAATGAACCGAAATAGCACTTTCGGTTCACTAGAAAAGTCAGTGTGGTAAAAAAACCTTGACGATGGCATCACGGATTATAATGGTACATAAAGTTATAAGGAGAACTTTACATATGTTAACATGAGAGTTAATAAAAATCAGATTTCATGGAAAAATGTAATAGGGATTCACAGGTTCCTAAAAGTTTGTGGAGATGTTAAGATATGATTTAATATTTAAAGGTAGTAACATAACACCATCTGGGATTACACCAGTTGGGATCGGAAAAGGAACACCGATATCTTAAAAGAATTGAAGACTACGCCAATTTGGAATATATTAAACAGTACTAACTAAATTGGAAACACCATCTCGAAAGAATGAGTTCAAATCGGATCCCCAAAGCTGTTTATAATTATATACAAAAGGACGAAGATCACTGGGCCGTCCTATGAAACGCTGGAGGGAAATTTTCTATAGGATCATAACAGGCCTTGGCCTAATACTTGGAAGGAAGAAGAAGAAGACATAACACCATGAGATTTCTTTTAATTATTATGAGTTAGGATTCATATGATATTTGTGAGTTAGGATATTTAGATTATATTAAATTAATGTTGGGAAGTAACATTATGAGGTATAATCATTAAAATTCATCGGAGAACATATTGTTTAAACAACTCACCTCATAGGATTCATGCTTCCATGATATCGCGATTTCAAACATAGTCATGTTCATCTTCAGCCATAACTCCGACTGACGAAATTCTTCGGCCGTCAACTATTCTATTGTCACCATCTTCAGTGCTGCCATCTATGGTTGAATTTATGAACTTCGAAATCAATGTAATTTCGTTAGGGATATCAAAATTCATTGATCTATTTTTGTTTTTCTGAATGTACATTTTTTCCCAAACTTTTAAAACAAGTAGAGTAACCTTTGGAATTGACAGTTTGGGAAAAATATACATTCAGAAAAACAAAAATAGATCAATGAATTTTGATATCCCTAACGAAATTACATTGATTTCGAAGTTCATAAATTCAACCATAGTTGGCAGCACTGAAGATGGCAGCAATAGAATAGTTGACGGCCGAAGAATTTCGTCAGTCAGAGTTATGGCTGAAGATGAACATGACTATGTTTGAAATCGCGATATCATGGAAGCATGAATCCTATGAGGTGAGTTGTTTAAACAATATGTTCTCCGATGAATTTTAATATTTAGATTAACCTCAATTTTCTTGTAGACTGCAGTTTCTCCACAACTATGTGTCCTAGTTAATGCTGCTTAACTGTTGAATTTGCAGTTTAGATTGGAGTTTCTCAGGTAACTCAGTTGGTAGAGTATTCGCATAGAAAGTGAAAGGTCCTGGGTTCAAACCCCGGTCTGAGCATATGTTTTTCTCTTTAAATATAATGATGACTAAATGGTTTAAGACTCCTTCTCTTTGACTAACATATGGCTGCTAATCAAGGGCGTTCTCCATCCAAGTAGTAAGGAGTATAAGTTGTACATATTTTCTATGTAGTTTTTCTATTTTTGTATTTTTTTTTTCAGGTCTTACAAGAGAAGACAATAGGAACTTTATTTGAAATCCAGAGGAGTAGCAATCCTGAAGATTTGCCTGTACCTTTTTCTGAACCTTCATGTCGTTTGGAACTTTACCAGTTGCTGTATACCCTTAATATAGAACCACATACAATTTGGCCTCCACCTACACAGTTCACCCTCCACATGCTCGCCATGGGTCGGGATGATACTGATTTGAAGGTGAGTGGATAAAGTTTAGATTTAGAATTATTATTTGAATTTCTCTTTGTATTTATATAATTTACTATTTAAAAACAAATAACGATGATTTTATTTAAATGCAGAGTTAAGGCCATAAGGGTTTCTCTTGTACTCAATCAGTGAAAAAAATATTAGATGCAGAAAAATTACGTAAGACCATAACATACAATTGTAATTTGAAAAGAAAAATTAATGCCTGAACTGGGATTTGAACCCAAGACCTCAAGCTTAATATGCTAATGCACTACCATTATGCCATTCAGGCATCCCAATGCAAACATTAATTTTTCTATGTTTTTATTATTAATTTCATACATCTCAATGATGGATAAATCATATTTAAAGAGAAAAATTATACGCTCAGACCGGGACTTGAACCCGGGACCCTTGGTTTTCTAGTCCAAGTGCTCTACCATTTGAGCTACCTGAGCAAGTACCGATCTAAATGCAAATCTTTCTCTATATACGTTGTAATTCCCGCCCACCAAATGCTTTGAAGCCTTTGCTTCTATCTTTGCAAATGGCGGCTCCTATATTAAGAAGACATATTTGGGAATTATACATTACATTATAAATGCCAGTACGGCTATTTTCGATGTTTTTATTATTAATTTCATACATCTCAATGATGGATAAATCATATTTAAAGAGAAAATCAAATGGTAGAGCACTTGGACTAGAAAACCAAGGGTCCCGGGTTCAAGTCCCGGTCTGAGCGTATAATTTTTCTCTTTAAATATGATTTATCCATCATTGAGATGTATGAAATTAATAATAAAAACATCGAAAATAGCCGTACTGGCATTTATAATGTAATGTATAATTCCCAAATATGTCTTCTTAATATAGGAGCCGCCATTTGCAAAGATAGAAGCAAAGGCTTCAAAGCATTTGGTGGGCGGGAATTACAATGTATATAGAGAAAGATTTGCGTTTAGATCGGTACTTGCTCAGGTAGCTCAAATGGTAGAGCACTTGGACTAGAAAACCAAGGGTCCCGGGTTCAAGTCCTGGTCTGAGCGTATAATTTTTCTCTTTAAATATGATTTATCCATCATTGAGATGTATGAAATAATAATAAAACATCGAAAATAGCCGTACTGGCATTTATAATGTAATAATGTATAATTCCCAAATATGTCTTCTTAATATAGGAGCCGCCATTTGCAAAGATAGAAGCAAAGGCTTCAAAGCATTTGGTGGGCGGGAATTACAACGTATATAGAGAAAGATTTGCGTTTAGATCGGTACTTGCTCAGGTAGCTCAAATGGTAGAGTACTTGGACTAGAAAACCAAGGGTCCCGGGTTCAAGTCCCGGTCTGAGCGTATAATTTTTCTCTTTAAATATGATTAATTTTTCTGTCTCTTATACAATTCTGAGGCCATTCAACATTGCGAATGTTAAAATTTAAATTATAGCATAGTACGAGGGAGAATCAAATATAAACAGGCCTTTTGTTCCAAAACTTTTATTCATGAAGATTAATTGAAATTAACATTTTTCTTATTTTTCTATATATTCACCCATCTTTGCTATGCATTAGTTCCAACGGACAGGCAGTTTTTTAATGCCAGTTTCAAAGAAAGTACGAGTACGGGTGGCGCAGCCAGTTGCGCACGAAGTCTTTCACCTCCTCGTTGGTTGTGAAACGATGCCCTCCAAGAGCTTATTTGAGTGGACCAAACATGAAGAAGTCACATGGTGAGAGATCCGGGCTGTAGGTTGGATGTGGAAGGGCAGTCCAGTGAATTTCGGCCAATTTTCGCTGTGTTGCTGCTGCGGGTGTGTGGTCTGGCATTGTCCTGCAGAATCAACACATTTCTGATTGGACTGCTGCGCAGTTTTGACCGGAAGGCAACTCGAACTTGACTGAGAAGGTCACAGTAGTAGGCAGCATTAATGGTCCATCGTCGTTGTCCTTGTTGTTCAAGGAAATCAATCAGAAGGACACCTTTTGAGTCCCAGAACACTGTGGCCAAAACTTTCCCTCCAGACAGTCGTGACTTGGCTTTCGCCGGCAGTTGCTCTCCACTCTTCCTCCACTCCAGACTGGCCCTCTTTGATTTGGGTGTGTAATGATACACCCATGTATCATCACAAGTGATGATTCTGTCCAGAAAAACATCACCTTCCTCTTCGTAGCGCATGAGGAGCGTGCGAGACATTTGAACTCGCATTGCTTTCTGTTCTGCAATGAGCAACCGCGGAACCCAACGAGCTGACACTTTTCTCATTTTCAGCTCCTCTCGAATGATTGATTGCACACTCCCATAGCTAATGAGAAGTTCTCGACAAATGTCAAGCACTGTGGTGTGGCGAACCCCTTCAATGATGTCTTGAACAGCTTGGATGTTTTCTGGATTGATGCTGGTGCATGGGCGGCGAGGGTGGGACAAGTTTTCAACACGTTCACGTCCTTCATTAAACTCGCGGCACCAATATTTTACTCTGGACCATGAAAGGGTTCTTTTTCCCAAACTGTGGGAGTAACCGACGGCAAATTTCAGCTGCACTGACATTTCATTGACGAGAAACTTGATGATTACTCGTTGCGCAACAGCTGGATGCACCTCCCTCTCAGACATCTCCACAACAACTGAGGAACAAAACAAAACGAGTTCCCAAGGGCCGGGGTCCCCTTCCAGAGACCCCACTGCACCTGCTGTAAAAGCCTCTAATTCATATCGCACTCTACGCGTGCGCAGTAAACAAAGGCCTGTTTATATTTGATTCTCCCTCGTAATATGATTATAAGTAGATATTTGTACAAATTAACCTGAAATTAAAACACATCAAATTAATTAAGTTATGTAGATAGGAAATAACACTATGAGGTTCTTTAATATTGTTTATTTTTTATCATTTCACTCACCTCATACTTCATAATTTATAGCAGACCCAGGGTTTCTTCACGTAATTCGTGACATTGTCAATGCTGCGTCATGTTCACAACTGACGTCCAACGGCCTTTCTATCCTGCAGACTGACCTCCGCGCCATCTGGTGGCCGACCGAAGAATTTCCAAATCAGGCCACTTTCTTTATAACCGGGTATTTCAAAATTCATAGTTGTATTTTCATTCTTGCATATGTAAATTTTTTCCCAAATTGTGAGTTCCTTCGGTTTTTCCAATTGTTTAAGTAATTTTGTTTTGGTTTCTATTCTATGTTTTTCTGACCAGGCATGTGCAGCTATTGCAGATTTTTCGGTTTCTCCATTTTTAACATTTCTGAGGTGTTCTTTTAATCTTGTATTTAGATTCCTTTTTGTTTTTCCTATGTATATCTTTTCACAATCTTTACAATTAATTTGATAAATTCCCGATTTTTTGCAGTCTTCAATGTAAAAAATGTCTTCAATGAAAAAATTGAAGACTGCAAAAAATCGGGAATTTATCAAATTAATTGTAAAGATTGTGAAAAGATATACATAGGAAAAACAAAAAGGAATCTAAATACAAGATTAAAAGAACACCTCAGAAATGTTAAAAATGGAGAAACCGAAAAATCTGCAATAGCTGCACATGCCTGGTCAGAAAAACATAGAATAGAAACCAAAACAAAATTACTTAAACAATTGGAAAAACCGAAGGAACTCACAATTTGGGAAAAATTTACATATGCAAGAATGAAAATACAACTATGAATTTTGAAATACCCGTTATAAAGAAAGTGGCCTGATTTGGAATTCTTCGGTCGGCCACCAGATGGCGCGGAGGTCAGTCTGCAGGATAGAAGGCCGTTGGACGTCAGTTGTGAACATGACGCAGCATTGACAATGTCACGAATTACGTGAAGAAACCCTGGGTCTGCTATAAATTATGAAGTATGAGGTGAGTGAAATGATAAAAAATAAACAACATCAAATATATTATTAGATAATCAATTGAGTTGATGTTTACTTTTTGAAAATCCATATTTATTAATTAAATAAAAATAAAACGTAGTTTTATTTGATTTTCATATTATATAATTCAGTGACAGCTGTTTCGGTACACTGTACCTTCTTCAGACATGTTAACAAATTAAGTTGGTACACAATTCATAATTTGTTAACATGTCTGAAGAAGGTACAGTGTACCGAAACAGCTGTCACTGAATTATATAATAAATATGAAAATCAAATAAAACTACGTTTTATTTTTATTTAATTAATTAATATTATTAGAGTAATGAAAGATCACAGCTCCGAGTTGGACACGAGTTGAGGATAATAATAATTTTATTATTATTATTATTATTATTATTATTATTATTATTATTATTATTATAGTATTGCCCCTCTTTTATACTTTTCAAGGGACCATGGGGAAAATGGTGTAAAATAGGGAAAAGTGTTAATGAGGGAAATGAAGATGAGCTCAAAATGTGACCCAATACTATGCATCCATTCCAGAACATGAAAAAAAAAAGCAGACGGGGATATTATACTACAGTATTTGCCCTCTTTTACACTTTTCAAGGGACCAACGGGAAAGTGGTATAAATTGGGGAAAGTATAAATTATGGGAAACAAAGAGGAGCTAAAAAATGTTGACCCTCATATTCAGCAACCATTCTAGAACATGCAAAATAAGCACTGACTGGGATAATATACAATATTGGCCAAATAATGTAATGTTTAAATTATTGTAAATCAATGGTAAAGAGAAAAATTTTTGCCTGAACCGGGAATCGAACCCCGAACCTTTAGCTTTCCATGCTAATGCTCAGACCACTGAGCTAATCCAGGCTTCATTCCCATCCAAGCAAGAATCCTTCCTTTACCTTTACTCTACTGGCCCCACATTCAATTGCAATGAATCATCATTCATAAATACACAATGAATGGCTTCTACCTGAAGAAGACATGAAGGGACTCCACACATCATGTCTTCTTCAGGTAGAAGCCATTCATTGTGTATTTGTGAATGATGATTCATTGCAATTGAATATGGGGCCAGTAGAGTAAAGGTAAAGGAAGGATTCTTGCTTGGATTGGAATGAAGCCTGGATTAGCTCAATGGTCTGAGCATTAGCACGGAAAGCTAAAGGTTTGGGTTCGATTCCCGGTTCAGGCAAACATTTTTCTCTTTACCATTGATTTACAATAATTTAATTGTGTTTATTAATTTACTTATTTCTATCATAGTAATAGCTTTAGCTTCCCAATATTTATTTAATGTAATGTTTCTTTTAATTTAAAATAAAATTATTTACGTCCTGTCTTTTATTTATTTAGAAGACAGGTTATCAGGCGACGTGTAAATAATTTTATTTTAAATTATACCTTTTATATTCCTATAATAGTTCAATGTAATGTGTGTTTTGAACTGCTGTAAACATAAAATTACTTTATTTATTTTACTTTCACCATTTAAAAAAATAAATAACAAGGAGAGCAGCAAGCAGCGCTATGAATCTTTATTGAGATTAAAAAAAATTGTTGCCATAGAATTTCAGAAATGTTTGAAAGTTCTGAGCCAACTTTGTTGGCTCGATAAACATGTTCTGCTCTTTATCGATTGTACAAACGCCAGCTTCGTTGGCTCATTAAACTTGCTTGGCTCCTTATCAGTGTATAGCAGCCAGCCTCGTTGGCTCAATGAACTTGGTCTGCTATATATTGATTGTACAGAAGCAAGATAATCAGTAAATAAATTGAATATCTTCAATCTTTAACATGAAGATCGTAAATTGTGGGAAAACAAATTTCAGAAATGTAAAAATGAGGTTTTTAATACATTGTGAATATAGGGATACTGAAGGGACCTTTAAAAAATGTTGTAAAAGGCGGGGGAAACGTAAAATGCAGGAACATAAAAGTGGGGTAATACTGTGTATATAATGAAAGATCAGAACCATCAATTAATTTGCTGAGAAACTACTTAAAAATATATATATATATAATAAATGAAATGAATTGGCTCATTGCATCTAACCTCATATTAGCTCTCTTTCTTGAACCAGTTTACTAGGAATCACCTTCAACTTAAACCAACATTATTGGTTGATGATGAGGTGATTAATTTGAAACTGGTCCAAGAAAGAAGCTAATATGATGAGTCGATTGTTGGCTGAGGATGAAGCAAGTCCAAGGAACAGATCTAATATGAAGTGAAGTGTAGGAATAGGAACCAATTTCCTGTGATAAAATACCTCATAATATGGATTTCTATCAATTTTTTATATAAAGTTCATTTAAATTTCTTTTAAAAGAAACTAATGTCTGGGAGGGGCACGCCGTAGCGTAGTGGTTAAGGCACTGAGCTACAAGCCGGAAGGTCGAGGGTTCAAGTCCCGGTGGGGTCAGGATTTTAAAACTGACCCAAACCTTCTGGCGGCACTATGGCCCTGGGGTCGACTCAGCCTCTAACGGAAATGAGTACCAGACGCTTGTTCTGGGGTAAAGGCGGCCGTCATGCAGGGCTGACAACCCGGCTGACATCAAGTGCCGATTGTCTAGAAATAGTGGGAGCCTTAACCTCCCACTACCCCAAGGGCCTCCTGAGGCCTGTTGTGGGAATACTTTACTTTAATGTCTGGGAGTCCCTAATCTTTTGTGGTAGAGAGTTCCAGAGTCTAGCAATGGATACAATATAGGAATTAGAATAATGAGAGGTTCAGTTTTGTGGGATGTCAAGTAGCAGTTTCTGGTGTGATCATGTACTTAAATTATGATTGGCAGGTAGGAGATGAAAGCGAGAGGATAAGTAGCTTGGCGTAGAGGTATGTGTAGTTTTGAATAACAGATTAAGGTAATTATTTTTCTATGATTATGGAGATTAAACCAGCATAGTTTACAGAAGTATGAAGAAATATGGTCATATTTATGAACATTGAATATATTCATAATGATATGCATATTATGAATGTGCAGTTTATGTGCTAGTCCATTGTTAATGTCTGTTAATAACATGTCACAATAGTTGAATGCAGGCTTTCACGGCCGGTAATCATAATGTTGAGTGATTCCGGGTTATGTGGCCGTGGTCCATAGTTGGTGTTGATACCAGACGTTTCGCCCTCAACTGCGGAGGACATCTTCAGTGGCGAGTGCTTCTAGGCGTGTTTCCTGGTCGGAAGATCTACTTTGAGTGAGCGCTGTGGACGTTGTGTTAGTGGTGGGTGCAGGGTGAGTGGGCGTGGCTCTTGCTGATTGGCTAATAGTTGTCTCCTTGTTGTCCCTAGTGTTAATGCATTTATTTTCTAGTGTATGATACCAGGCCTTAGCCAGTTTGATGCCTTCCTCTTTTCTGTTGATATTTCCCTTATGCTTGTATATTTCTATAGCCTCTCGGTATAAATCTAGGGAAATAGTAGGAAGTTGTGGCTAAAACTTGTGTATCGTCGAATAGAATCTGGTGTCCATTCATAATGGCATGTTCTGCTACAGCTGATTTATCTTTCTCCTTGTCTGCAGTTTCTTTTATGTTCTGATAAACGGGTGGCTATACTTCTTTTCGTGGTCCCTATATATGATTTACCACACGAACAAGGAAGTCGATATATGCCGCAAGTGGAGAGAGGTGGCCGAGGATCCTTAGCTGAGCGAAGGCAGTCTTCTATTTTTCTTGTAGGTCTGTAAACTGTTTTTATGTTGTATTTTCGTAGGAGTTTTCCGATACGATCTGTGACTCTTTGTACATATGGTAAGTAGGCTATGCTGGTTGAGGGTGTGTTATCCATTCTGACGTGCTGTCTTCGTGGATGTATGGTTTGTCTTATTTCCTTGGATGTGTAGCCATTTTTCTGGAAACAATTGAACAGATGGTGTTGTTCTTGTTTAAGGTGTTGTGGTTGGCATAACTTAGTCGCTCTGTCGAACAGTGTCTTAATGACACCTCGCTTTTGTCTTGGATGGTGGTTAGAGTCTTTGTGCAGATATCGGTCTGTGTGTGTAGGTTTTCTGTAAACTGTATGTTGAATTTCCCCATTGCCAGTCCTTATTATTTGAACATCCAGGAAAGGAAGTCTTCCATTATCTTCTTTTTCCATTGTGAACTGTATTTTGTTGTGTCAGCTGTTAAGATGTTGAAAGAAACGTTCCAATTCTTCACTGCCATGTCTCCATACTACGAATGTGTCATCAACATAGCGAAACCAATGTTCTGGAGACTTGGGAGCTGTTTTAGTGCTTCTTCTTCGAATTTCTCCATGAAGAAATTCGCTACTACTGGGCTTAGAGGACTGCCCATGGCTACTCCGTCGGTCTGTTCATAGTAGCTGTTGTTCCATTGGAAGTAAGTAGTAGTTAGTACATGCCTGAATAAATTGGATATTTCTTCTGTGAAAATCTGTCTAATGTAGTTCATGGTCTCATTTACCGGCACCATGGTGAAAAGGGAAACCACATCGAAGCTAACCAGTATATCTTAAGATGTTACGTTTATATTCCGTAGTCTCTCAATGAAATGTGTCGAGTCTCTGATGTAGCTGTCCGTTTTTCCAAGGAGTGGTTTCAGAAGTCCTGTGAGATGCTTTGCCAGTAAGTAGGTCGGGGAACCGATGGCACTGACAATTGGCCGGAGTGGAATGTTGTACTTGTGTATTTTTGGAAGACCATAGAGTCTTGGAGGTTGAGCTTGGATACGCGTAATTTCTTCTTAATTTCTTCTGGCAAGGACGATTGCTTGATAAGATTGTTGGTTTTTCGAAGAATACCGGATGTAGGGTCTACGCCACGCCCACTCACCCTGCACCCACCACTAACACAACGTCCACAGTGCTCACTCCAAGTAGATCTTCCGACCAGGAAACACGCCTAGAAGCACTCGCCACTGAAGATGCCCTCCGCAGTTGAGGGCGAAACGTCTGGTATCAACACCAACTATGGACCACGGCCACATAACCCGGAATCACTCAACATTATGTCACAATAATCAAAATGTAGCATCATGAGATTTTGCACTAGAATTCTTTTGAGATAGACAGAAGAAACATTTTAAAATCTATTTAAGGAATGCATTATTTAGAGGTAAAATAAATAAAAAATATATACAAAGCAAAAAACTCATGACAGACTTTCTCTCTTTAATTTTACTGAATTCAATTTCATTGAAGTGGTTTGCTATGTTAGCCTGAGTTCAATTCCTGACAAGATTTAGAATTGTAATTGTAAAATTTTCAATCCTAGGGCTAGGAGAGGTTTTTTCATGCTTTTCTTCTTTATAAGTTTTCTCATTTGCATTTGTCTTTGACCTTTAGACACCATTCATAGTGGTAATTTTCCAATTTCTGTTCATTTGAGGTGTCTGAACCATTTTAATCTATTTTATTCTAGATTTAATGACGTGTGTGTATATATATATATATATATATATATATATATATATGGTATGATAAGAAAAAAATGCCTGGACAGGATTCGAACCCGGAACTCTGAGTCTGTACCTCAGTGTGTTATCCATTACACCACCAGGCGAATTCAATTCAAACACTTATTTTTCTTATATATGTATTATATTCTCCATTATTACTTGATGTCGTGAGAACTCAGTCTTCACTGCCATCTGGTAGCTGACTATAACAAGTAAGCAAATTAAAGAGAATATATATATATATATATATATATATATATATATATATATATATACTGCTTCCAAGAAGGCATTTATTTTTTCTTTTCCTTTTTTCACATTGTATAGTTTCTCTTGCAAGTTATTTAATGAATCTGTAATTATTAGGAACAGTATTTCCTTGGATCAAAGAAATTGAATTGATTTTTTATACTTCATTTCATATTAACTCTCATTCTTGGACCAGTTTCAAAGGAATCATCTAAACCTTCAGCCAAAGCCGTCTTGTTGGCTGAGGATAAATGTGATTCCTCTGAAACCAGACTAAGGAAGAGAGCTAATATGAAGTGAGGTGTGAGGAAACAATTATTTTTCTTTGATAAAATTCACCTCATAGTGTGAATTGCTATCAATTTTATGTTAAATTTCCTTGGATGTTTACAAATTCTTCACCTTCTTATAAAAAAAATATTTTCCTCTCATTCTTTTTTAATTCTCTTTTCCTCTCCTTTTGACTATGATGGTATTCATTACAATCTCTTTTGATAAATCAGCTACATCATGCTACTTCTCCACATCACACAACACTTCTATTAGATCACAAGTACATATATTATCAGAATGTTGGTGAAATTCACAAATGTATGTTATTTCAAGTCCTTCTGAAGAGATTGGTGTTGTAGTTGCATCTCTTTTTTCAATACTAGGTACCAGACAAATAAGGTAGACAGGACAGTATTGGAGGGGCAAAATTCTTTAGTAATAGTTGTATGCAGAAGTGAGTTAGACCATTATATTAATTATTTTTTATATTGTTTTTTGGTATATTCATGTTTGGTTCATGTATGCTGTGCTTGTGTTTTATTCAAATTTTTCTGTTGCTCTAGGTGTCTGCATTTTGTACATCATCTCTGGTGGCATTGGAAAAAATAATTCATCCATCTAGAGGAACCTTGCAATTTCCAGTTGATCTAGATGAAATCTTGGATTCAACAAAAAATTATAATCAAGAATTTGTCATTCCGTTGATTGAACACACTTTTTCCATTGGTGAATCTCCTGAGAAGAACATCAATATTCAAAATGATGAAGTACAAGTTGATCAAAAATCAACAAATGATGTAGAGATGAAAGAAAGTCTGAAGAAAGAAAAGGAAAATATTAATTCATTTGAAGATGTGGAAATTGTATGTGAGGAGCAGGAAGATGATAAAGACAGAAAAGAAGGAGGTGAAGGACAGGTAGAGGAAGAACTAGAAGAACAGGAGGAGGAAGAGGATGAAGGAGATGATGATGATGATGATGAAATGGAAGAGGATGGAGTTGAATATGTTGAAAACGAGGAATGTTCTGAATTTGAGGATGAGATGACTGATGATTCAATAGAATCAATCTGTTCTCTTCCTAAAGCTCGCCAAGGAAAGTCTGTAGCGAAAAAATTTCAAGAAGAGCGAGAAAATGATAATGGTAGTCCTTTAATTGACATAGCTGAATCAGATGATGAAAACAATGTACCCACTATTGATCATAAACAAAATGTTAACTTAAGAAATGGTTCAAAATGAATGATTATAGTAGCCAAGAAAACAGGAAGCAGTCTGTACCCCTTGTAAGATGCAGGAATGATCTTCAAGCAGCTCATGCTTATGTTAAAAATGCACAAATGACTAATTCACACAAAAGGGACAAGTTACCAGATTTGAACCAAATTCCTAAGGGGTATGAAAATCATCACTCTCTTAATAAGTTCATGAAAAAGCATTTGATGAGAAACATGCAAAGCATTTTCAACATCAGGATTTTGACAGTGAGGAAGGCATTGATGAAGAAGAAATAGAAGAGGAAGAAGAAGAAGATGAAGAGGGGATGATATGATGGAACATGTAGATGATATAGAAGATGATATGGATGATAATTTAGAAGATGGTAGTGAACCAATTCCAAAAAAGATTAAGCTAGACTCACCATCATCGGTGAAGAGCGCTAAATCAATAAGAGCAACTCCTGAATGTGTAGAAAACAATGTAGAAGATATTGAATTAGAAACGTTGAGGAAGAAAATGCAGAAGATCCACTTCAAATAAATGGAATAGCAATAGAATCAGAAGAAGTTACAGAAGAAGAGATGATCAAGTCATTTGTTGATGCTGTTGCTGAATAATTGGTGTACTAACTGAATACACAAGTGTAATATTTTTTTTTTTTAATTCAAGAATGTAATAAGAAAAGATACTGAACTTTTATAGGAAAAAATCACTATGAGATTTGATTTAAGATTGAATTAAAATGATAAAATCAAATGTTTCCTACCTCTCCTCTTATAAATCTTCTAAGTAGATTGTGATTTCGAGACCATAATGGTCTCATCTTTAGTATAATCTTGACGACTGATGTTATGTCGATTGGAAGAAACACTTCTTCTTCCCTCTGTTGGTGGACCGATGAACCTCTGGATCAGGTCAGGATTCGCAGGAATTTCGATGTTCATAAGTTTTCCTTTGTTTTTCTGAATGTGGATTTTTTCCCAAACCGTGAGTTCCTTTTGTTTATCTATTTGTTTAATTAGACTGACTTTTGATTCAATTAAATGTATTTCTTTTTGTTTTTCCAATATAAATGTTGTCACAATCCCTGCATTTGATCTGATAAATTCCTGATTTGTTTTCTTCTTCAACTTTTATTGGTTTTCATTATCCTGTTAAGGCTGTATTTGTTCTTTGGTGCTAAT
This sequence comes from Diploptera punctata, assembly GCA_030220185.1. NCBI lineage: Eukaryota > Metazoa > Arthropoda > Insecta > Blattodea > Blaberidae > Diploptera > Diploptera punctata. The sequence continues at coordinate 3,959,284 of JASPKZ010000007.1, forward strand.
CCATATTCAAGAAATTCACTTACCATCCATTGAAACACCACAAGTTTTAAAAAAATTTCAAAAAGTTTAATATAAGATATATAACAACTCAAAATAAATTAAAATAAACCTCACAGTGTAATTTCCTACCTACATAACTTAAGAAAACTTATGAACTTCGAAATTCCCACGAATCCTGACCTGATCCAGAGGTTCATCGGTCCACCAACAGAGGGAAGAAGTGTTTCTTCCAATCGACATAACATCATCGTCAAGATTGTACTGAAGATGAGACCGTTATGGTCTCGAAATCGCGATCTACTTGGAAGATTTATATGAGGAGAGGTACGAAACATTTGATTTTATCATAAATTAAACCTCATAGTGATTAATTTCCTATAAAAGTTCAATAAATTAAAATACTTCATACCTCACCTCATATCCAGTCTTCTAATTATACTGCAGTTTCAAAGCCTTGGCAGCTTCATCTTCAGTAACATCTCGTCGACTGATGTTATGTCGATCAAAAGGACTACTTAGAAGGTTTTGAAACTGCAGTATAATTAGAAGACTGGATATGAGGTAAGGTATGAAGTATTTTACTTTAATCTTAAGAGAAAATACATTTACATCCCCATTTCTTCAACATTTTGTGGAAAAATTATTGTTCACCATCCTTGTTTAACTATAAAAATATTGCCATATAATACAGTTTCAACTTTCTGTTATTTTGTGAGAAGAGTGTGATCAGTTATAGTTCTACTCAAAGTACGAAATGCTGAACCTCCCTAACATGGTCAAGTTTCATAACATGAAAAATTGACATTAAAAGTGCATTGACCTTTGAAAGAATAACAGGATATAGTTAATAAGAGTGTTACTTCCTACTAAGTTTAAAGGATATAGTTAATTTATTTGAGAAATAATAACAAGTTGAAACTTTAGGCAAGATAAATAACATTGTGATAAATCCATACATATACAAAATTTGTATAATTCAGCCACTCTCTTTTCACACTCTTTGAGAGACTCATGCTTGTAAGAGAATTTTTTAAAAGTAATAACTTACAATTTATGGTGAAATTAAATGTTTCTTACTTCTCCTCATATAAATCTTCTAAGTAGATCGCGATTTCAAGACCATAACGGTCTCATATTTAGTACAATCTTGGCGACAGATGTTATGTCGATTGGAAGAAACTCTTTTGACCTGATCCAGAGGTTCATAAGTCCACCAACAGAGGGAAGAAGAAGAGTTTCTTCTGATCGACATAACATCAGTCACCAAGATTGTACTGAAGATGAGACCGTTATGGTCTCAAAATCGCGATCTACTTAGAAGATTTATATGAGGAGACGTAAGAAACATTTAATTAATAAATATGGATTTTCATCAAGTAAACACCAACTCAATTGATTAGAAACATTTAATTTCACCATAAATTAAACCTCATAGTGATTAATTCCTATAAAAGTTAAACTTACAGTTTGTTTCTGCACTAGACATTACTTGGACTTGAATTGTGTATTTTGAAGCAAGATTGTATGTTCTTGTATTTTGAATGTTTAAAAAAGCAACAGATGATCTCTCTATCTCATAATTTTAAGGACTTGTGTAGACACAAAGTTTTGAGAAATATTCATGCTTCTGTCAAAATAAAACTTTATGAAGACTGGGATGATGTTAGAGTTTGTGTGTGTAGTATTAAACTCTCATGTTGATTTGTTTTCAGTGCATTTTGAAAATGTGCAGCAGTTATGTGAAGATTTCTTAAATGTCCATATGAATGAGATATTTTAATTTTAGATTTGCAACAATATTGGGAATGAATGATCAGTATGTCTTCCATATTAAGTTCTGTGGGGGAAGAGCCAGATCATGGTAAAAAGTATACATTTTCGTGAAAATAAACCTAATTTCAGGAGAAAGAGATTAAAGAATTAAATATTAAATTAAAAGATTCTTACCTCTCCTCACATTATTCTGTTAAGTAGATCGCGATTTCAGGCCTATAGCAGGCCCATCTTCAGTACACTGTTGTTGACCGGTGTTATGTCGCTCGGAAGAACCACTTCTTCTTCCCTCTGTTGGTGGACCGATGAACCTCTTGATAAGGTCAAAATTTGCGGGAACTTCGAAGTTCATAAGTTTTCCTTTGTTTTTCTGAATGTGGATCTTTTCCCAAACTGTAAGTTCCTTAGGTGTCTCTATTTGTTTAATTAGACTAGCTTTTGATTCAATTCGATGTTTTTCGTACCAAGCATGAGCAGCTACTGCTGACTTTTCCAATTCTCCATTTTTGACATTTCTAAGATGTTCCTTCACCCTTGTTTTCAAATTTCTTTTCGTTTTTCCTATATAAATTTTGTCACAATCTTTACATTTGATCTGATAAATTCCTGATTTATTTTCTTCTTCAATTTTTTCATTTTTGTTGGTTTTAATTATCCTATTAAGGCTGTATTCATTCTTAGGTGCTAATCTTATATTAAACTTTTTGAAAATTTTTTGAAATTTGTAGTGTTTCAATGGATGGTAAGTGAATTTCTTGAATTTTATTTTTTCTGTTTGTTTTATCAGTGTGCTTTCATTAATTAATTTTTGTCTTTTGAATTTATTTATTTTCCTGTGTACCATGCTTTCATCATAACCATTATCTGTTTGGCAACAGATAATGGTTATGATGAAAGCATGGTACACAGGAAAATAAATAAATTCAAAAGACAAAAATTAATTAATGAAAGCACACTGATAAAACAAACAGAAAAAATAAAATTCAAGAAATTCACTTACCATCCATTGAAACACTACAAATTTCAAAAAATTTTCAAAAAGTTTAATATAAGATTAGCACCTAAGAATGAATACAGCCTTAATAGGATAATTAAAACCAACAAAAATGAAAAAATTGAAGAAGAAAATAAATCAGGAATTTATCAGATCAAATGTAAAGATTGTGACAAAATTTATATAGGAAAAACGAAAAAAGAAATTTGAAAACAAGGGTGAAGGAACATCTTAGAAATGTCAAAAATGGAGAATTGGAAAAGTCAGCAGTAGCTGCTCATGCTTGGTACGAAAACATCGAATTGAATCAAAAGCTAGTCTAATTAAACAAATAGAGACACCTAAGGAACTTACAGTTTGGGAAAAGATCCACATTCAGAAAAACAAAGGAAAACTTATGAACTTCGAAGTTCCCGCAAATTTTGACCTTATCAAGAGGTTCATCGGTCCACCAACAGAGGGAAGAAGAAGTGGTTCTTCCGAGCGACATAACACCGGTCAACAACAGTGTACTGAAGATGGGCCTGCTATAGGCCTGAAATCGCGATCTACTTAACAGAATAATGTGAGGAGAGGTAAGAATCTTTTAATTTAATATTGAATTGAACCTCACAGTGATAATTCCTATATAAAAAAAGGTTAATTAAAGAATTAGCCTGTATGGGGATCGTTAGGGAAATAATGCACTACCATGACTTTTTTAAATACCAAAAAATGGACAATTACTGTTGTAGAATGTAATTAGTTATTTGAGGCATACGTATAGTTATATTTAATTAATGTTGGGAAGTAAACATTATGAGGTATAATCATTAAAAATCATCGGAGAACATATTGTTTAAATAACTCACCTCATAGGAAGTTATTTAAACAATATGTTCTCCGATGATTTTTAATACGTATAGTTCTTGATAAAGTAAGAAAAAGTAGGGAAAAATTAATTTAAATTTTACATAAAAATTACTTAAAAATCGTGATATAAATAATATGGATCCTCAATTAATATTTAAGCGAGGTGACACTATGAGGTTTATTTTAATTAATAAATAGAGTTAGTAATTAAGATATTTGGTCTGTTTATTCTTATCTCTTATGGTTGTTTTTGATGAACATGTGTTTTAAGGCTTCTGAGCCCCATCTTCAGCGATTACGACTGATTTTTCTCAAGTCGGCCCTCAGTCTGTAATCGCTGAACATGGGGCTCAGAAGCCTTGAAACATATGTTCAACAAAAACAACCATAAGAGGTAAGAATAAACAGACAAAATATCTTAATTATTAAATAAACCTCTTAAATTGAACTTTTATAGGAATAAATCACTATGAGGTTTAATTTAAGATAAATTAAAATGTTTCATACATCTCCTCATAATTAATCTTTCTAAGTAGATTGCGATTTCAGGGTCTTGGCAACCCCATCCTCAGTACACTTATGCCGACTGATGTTATGTTAATCAGAAGAACTACTTCTCCTTCCCTCTGTTGGTGGACCGATGAACCTCCAAATCAGGTCAAAATCCGTGGGAATTTCGAAGTTCATAAGTTTTTCTTTCTTATTTTTCTAAATGTGGATTTTTTCCCAAAAATATCAGAAAAGCAAGAAAGAAAAACTTATAAACTTCAAAATTCCCGTGGATTTTGACCTGATTCGGAGGTTCATCAGTCCACCAACAGAGGGAAGGAGAAGTGGTTCTTCCAATCGACATAACATCAGTCGGCATAAGTGTACTGAGAATGGGGTTGTCAAGACCCTCAAATTGCAATCTACTTAGATGATTAATTATGAGGAGAGGTATGAAACATTTTAATTTATTTTAAACCTCTTAATGTTACTTCCTATTGTATTTTTAAAATAGAGTTAGATTTAATACCTTGCCTCATAATTGTAGATTGAAGATTAGTTTCGATACATCTTCATATACTGTATTGACCAGAATATAAGCCACATCCTTAATTTTAGGGGGGGAAGGAGAAAAAAAATTAGTGCAGAGAAATTTACCTGTCACATTATCTAGTTACAAAACTGTTTACACTATTTAAACACATTTTTCTTCAGTTATAATGTGGTATTTTGTGTTATGAAAGGATCCTACGTTCTAGTTCAGGGTATTTCTAGCTTTTGGTCCTCTGAAAGATTTTCTGTTTATCCTTCTAGGCAATGCAGCGCTGCACATTAGACTCGTCCAAACTATACTTTTTGCTGGCTTCTCTATTAGACATACTCCTAAGCATAATGAATAACTGCAAGTTTGAAACCAGCGTCATAAGTGCACCGAATTCCCATGTTTGTTGAAGCTTTTCTTTTGACGTTTTTCACTTCTTGCTGAATTTACCATCATAGGTACACATATCATAACTGTTTTAATCTGTCCTATCATACAAAAGAGGATGATTACTGTAATACGAAGACTGGTACACTGTTGTGTCATATACCATACGACTGCTGGCAATTCCAAACACGAGCCTGTGGCATTGTTGCTCCATTTCAAAATTAGAAAATTAGCAACAAGCGCTACATTTTAAGTTTCTATTACATGTGAAAATTTATCGGCTGCACAAATAAGCCTTTAATTTTCATATACAAAATTTGAAAAATAACTCTATTTTTCAGTTCTGTTGTTTTTTTTATCTTTCTATAACTTGAGTAGTCAAGTCTACTTTTGACAAAGGAAGATAATATAGTTCTTGATGAGATAAAGTAAGAAAAAATAGGGAAAAAATTTATTTAAATTTTACATAAAAATATCTTAAAAATGTCATATAAACAATATGGATCCTCATTAATATTTAAAGGAAGTGAAACTATGAGGTTTATTTTAATTAATAAATAGAGTTAGATTTTAAAAATACAATAGGAAGTAACATTAAGAGGTTTATTTAATTATTAAGATATTTAGTCTGTATATTCTTACCTCTTATGGTTTTTTTTTTTGTTGAACATATGTTTCAAGGCTCCTGAGCCACATCTTCAGTGATTACAGACTGATTTTTCTCAAGTTCTCGGCCATGATTCTTTACTCCTGCTCCCTCTGCCTGTGATCCAATGAACTTGCTAATGAAGTTCCTTTCTCCGGGAATTTCAAAATTCATAATTTTTCCCTTATTCTTCTGTATGTAGATTTTTTCCCATATGGTGAGTTCATTTTTGTTTTCTAATTGTTTCAATAATTTTGTTTTTACATCTATTTTGTGTTTTTTCTGACAAAACGTGAGCAGCCACTGCAGATTTTTCTTTTTGTTTTCCCTATGCATATCTTATCATAGTCTGCACATTTTATTTGATATATTTTTGATTTTTTATCATCAACAATCTTTACATTTTTATTGGTTTTTATTAGTTTATTTAAACTATAATCATTCTTTGGTACCATACTAATATTACATTTTTCAAAAAACTATTTGAAATTTATTGTGTGCCCAAGGATGATATGTGATTGTGAATTTCCTGTATTTCTTATCTTTTGGTTTTTCTATCTGAAGAGTGCTTTCGTTCCTCAATTTTTTTGTGTATCATTTTTTCACCGAAACCATTTTCGTTTGCAACCTCAATTATATGTTTTTTTTTCTCTAACTCGTAAATTTTCTTGTTCGTAGATATATTTACCAATGTATATATTACGCTGTTGAAGACTGCCATTTTGTGTGAAATATGGTTGAAACCTTGATGATTTAATGTAGTTATCTGTATGTGTTTTTTCTTTCTGTGAATGCTGAATTCTATTTTCTTCTTTCCTGATTTCTATGTAATTTCAGATCTAAAAATGGTAATTGTTTGTTCATTTCTTTTCTAGTGTGAATTTGATTGATTTCTTCTGTATATTTAAAAGTTTTAAGGTATCTTCTATGTGTTTTTCTTTGACTAGGGCAAGAACATCGTCCACATATCTACACCAAAATTTTGAACATAAGGGGATGTGCTTTGATTATTTTGTTTTCAAAATCACTCATGAATAAATTAGCCAAAAAGGGGGATAATGGGTTCCCAATTGATAATCCAGATTTTTGTATATAGAAACTCCCATTATTATAGAGTTAGATTTAATATCTTACCTCATAATTGTAGATTGAAGATTAGTTTTGATGCATCTTCATATAATTTTCAGTTCTGTTGTTTTCTATCTTCGTATGACTTGCTTTTGACTACTCAAGTCAAAGGAAGGTAATATAGTTCTTGATGAGATAAAGTAAGAAGAAATAGGGAAAAATTAATTTAAAATTTACATAAAAATAACTTAAAAATTGTGATATAAACAATATGGATACTCATTAATATTTAAAGGAAGTAACACTATGGGATTTATTTTAGTTAATAAATGGAGTTACATTTAATACCTCACCTCATAATTTTAGATTGAAGATTAGTTCTGATACATCTTCATATCCTTTTCAGTTCTGTTGTTTTGTTATATTCCTATGACTTGAGAAGTCAAGTCTATTTTTGGTTACTCAAGTCGAAGGAAGATAAAAAAGAACAGAACTGAAAATAATAAGCGGCTGTATCAAAGCTAATCTTCATTCTACAATTATGAGATGAATAAAAATAAGACATAGTTTTATTTGATCTTCATATTTATTATATAATTCAGTGACAGCTGTTTCGGTACACTGTACCTTCTTCAGACATGTTAACAAATTATGATTATAACATGTCTGAAGAAGGTACAGTGTACCGAAACAGCTGTCACTGAATTATATAATAAATATGAAAATCAAATAAAACTAAGTTTTATTTTTATTCAATTAATAAATATGGATTTTCATCAAGTAAACACCAACTCAATTGATTAATTATGAGATGAGGTGTTAAATCGAACTCTATTTAATTATCATCATCATCTGCGTTCATGGATTAGGTCTGTTGACCTGTTCCGACTTCAGCCCATCTCTTTGTAGGTCTGCCCACATGTCGGGTGCCTTTAGGTTTGTATTTTGTTATTTGTTTTGGATATCTATCTTCATTCATTACTATTTATTTAATTATTATCTTACAAATATTAAATAAACTAACTATGTATAAGAGAAAAATATGCATTTAGATTTGGGGCCTAGGTAGTTCACTTGGAAGAGCATTGACGTAGAGAGTCAAAAGGTCCTGGGTTCAAACCCCAGTCTAGGCATATATTTTTCTTTCAAATATACTCTATTTATTAATTAATATGGATCCTTCAAAGATAGCTATGAATTATTGGAGAAACAGAATTGCCAGTCTCGTATTAAGAGACTGGTCACACCTCATTTGATATCATCATCATCATAGATGGCACTACAGCTCATTTTGAGCTCTGGATGCCGACAAGATCTTCCTCCATTTATCCCTGTCCAACATCTTCCTTCTCCTTCCTCTAACATCAAGCATCTTAAGATCTGCTATTCTTTTACTTTCTTCAGGTAGATTTGGTCTGCTATTCTACTTCCTTCAGGTTTATGTAGTGTGAATTTTTTAATAGGATTAACCTCTACCATTCTGATTATATGGCTAATCCAATGGAACCTTGCTATCTTTATAAACTTAATATTAGGGTCTGCAATAAGGAATACAATTCATAATTTTATCTTATTTGCCATCTATTTTCATTCACAGGTCCAGATATCTTGTTGAGGACTTTCCTCTCAAAACTATGAGTTGTTGTTTAATACTTTATGAGTGTGTCCAATACTCATTACCACATGTAAAGATGGACCTTAAATAGAGATTCATCCAAATAAATTGTTTTAAATTCGTCAAATATAATTTTAACGAGTTTTTGAGAGCATAATAGCTTCTGTTAGCCAAGAAAATTCTATTTTTTATTTATGGTACTTTTCTACATTATTATTGTTAGTTGTAGGCGACTCCGTTGCACAAGCAGTTAGATGCTTGGGTCCCAAGTTTGAGTCTCGGGCACTTTATATGGGTTTCATGGTGGACAAAATAGAGCTTGGGCAGGTTTTTCTTGGGTTTTCTCCCGTTATCCTCTGTCGCAATTTCATTCCACCATTTCTCCATATTCTTCCCATCCATTTCGTTCATCTACCCCATGATGGTGTGTCAAGTGTGGTTGGCTAGCACCCTTGTCATTCACAGACCTCTGTATAGGGGCTTCATCTCATCTCATCCCTCGACCCGACCCTGAGTTGGACACAAGTTGAGGATATTTATTTGTATTTTATTATTGTTGGTTGTAATTGTATCCAAATATTTTCTATATGCTTCATTCTATCTGTAATTTGCTTGCACCCTTTAACAACTCAATCTCTTTTGCTAATTCTTTTGTTTTTTCCAATTGTTTCAACTGTATGAATTACAGATTTACTCTGTTCCCATTCACCAGTTTTATCCTTCATTAATTTTATATATATATTTTTCTTTATATTACTGTCTAATTTTGTGTATTGCCAATTTTTGTGAATCAAATGTACCAAAAACCATTGTTTTACAAATCCTTGTTTAAGATTCTGCATCTAAGTTTAGTTAAAACAAGGAAATGATCAGTATCAGCATTTGCCCTTCTGTAGCTACATGCATCTAACATGTTTCAGGCACTATCAAACCCATAGCTTGATAGCCATGTGGACATAAGCTCTCCATACATCACTATCTGGAGCTAATGTTTTCCAATCATCCCTGTATAATTCTCTTTCATCAAATTATTTAATTAATAAGTGTAAAGCACAAAATATGCATTATTAGTATATAGTTTATCTTGCTCATTTGTCACTCAGTTGGGTCAGGGATGATTGTCTGTTCTCGCACCATATGGTGTGGTATCTGTCACACTTTTTCCTGCACCACTCGCACTTACACTCGTTCGTCGGTTGGTGATATGTCTTGGTCTTACACACTTTGAAGTGGAAACCGTGCGTCGCTAGTCTTGGCACTGCGTGTCGAAGGTCATACAGGGGTTCCAACCAGTCTTTGTGTACCATCGCATCCGTGCAAAAGAAGTCATCCCATATCTCTCTGCGCTTCCTTTGCATGTCTTTCAGTAGTTTCTCATAGTTGGGGGTGGATTGCAGTAGGAGCTCTTTCATCAAATTATGGTTAATGTTATTCTCTCACCTCATTCTTGGCCTACCAACTGAGTGCTTTCCCTCTAGTTAAACCTACAAGGAGCTTCCAAGTCCCTCTTTCATTCCCCAATTGTGCCACATGTCCTATCCATCACAGTCTATGAGACTTAATTGTTCTATTGCATCTGGTATCGCATGAAGATATGTGAACTCACTCTTATGTATTATACCACCAAGTCAGCTCTGCACAGGCAGAGGGGAAGAGTTTTAGCGCTAGTGTCGCCGAACTACTGAATATATGGAAGGAATGTAGGAGAAGACTGTACATCCGATCACATACTGAAATGGTTCAATTTTAAGTGTGGGCGGAGAATCCCTAAACACATGTGAAAGATGTTAACATGGTTGTCAAATTAGTCATTTAAGCACGGAACACTCAAGTGGTTGGATCATTTTAAATCACAGTATTTGTCATCTCTCTGTTACCAGCCTCACAATAAATCACAAGTGGCAACATGTAATGAGAAGGGACAGCCCATTCCTACACATAACCCCAAAAGTAACAGAGTTGTCAAATTAGTCATTTTGCCAATAACCGTGTAGTGAAGGACAGACCATTAAAAGCCATAGTATTTGTCAGCTCCCTACCTGCCAGACAAAGAACATATACAGAGGACAGGAAGTGGCAACATAGTAAGGAAGAGAAAGACAGCATGTTAGTTAACATTTTCTGCCTGCGCAGATTACTTTTTGGAGTAATAGTCTTTTCCATTTTGCCTGTCTATTCAACTCTCTCTGGTCCAAAAATTTTCCCAAGAACTTTATTCTCGAACACTTGTAATCTTTTCTCCTCTCTTAAAGTAATAGTCCATGTTTTGCATCCATATGATATTCCACCAGTTTCGATGTAATTAATTCTCCATCTTAGTATTTTCTTGGTTGTTTCTTCCTCTATCTAATGTGCTACTACTATGTCTGGAATCTATAAGTATATATTTATATACCTAAATAAATAATACCTCCTAGTGTGAATCCTAAAAAAAAATGTGCTATAAGTACATGATCAGTTTAGTTTGAGGATCTTCATGTATCTGTTTATGTGGCAAAAGGTTCTTGCAATGTTCATTTTATGTGCTAATGCAAAATTAATCAATAGTTGGCTACTGTTATTTCATACATTATGTAAACTTTGTTTACCAGTATTAAGTCTAGCTTCTTTTTTCCTTCCTTTAGCATTAAAATCTCCCAAACAAATTTTAACCCTTTAGGTGCCATGAGCTGATTAGATCGGCTCTGGTGCTCCTGTCCATTGCCTGCCAGACAATATACTTAAACTACTTGCAAAGCCGATCACATCGACGGGCGTGATTTGAATCTCTGACACAAGAGGTTTTACCAGTGGCATGCAGAGGGTTAATATCAAATTTAGGAGAAACCTCTTAAACTCTTTCAAGGTCATCATAGAACTGGTCTTTAATGCATCATTCTTATCTTCAGTAGATGCATAGATATTTATTACTGAATATTTATGGAATCTCCTAATTCATAAAACACTTTAGCTATTGAATATAGGAACGACTGGAAAGAACATATTGATAGAATGTCAGAAGGAAGATTTCCAAAATTATTGCTAAATTATAAACTGCACGGAAGGAGAAATGTTGGTCGCCCACACAGAAGATGGTCTGAACAATTTTAACAATTCTAGCTTTCATGAAACCGGAACGAGCCAACAGACTTAATCCCTGGATGATGATGATGACTTTACATATTGTCACAATAAATCTTGTTCCATATTCGTGTTTGGTTTTATGACAGCTATTATACATTATCTCCTGTTTTCTTTCCAGGATTCCATGACCCGATAATTGCATTTCCTGAATTGACATTATATCAAGTCAAATTAATTGTCAGGTTATTAAATGCCTTTCCTTTTTTATAATGATAATATGCTTTTCAAGTTACAATCCTCAAATCATGATCCTTTTTTCTTGCAGTCGATTGTCCTGTGAGACTCCAAGCTTCAGTCTTGGACAGTTTCTCAGCAATGGATGTTTTACAGGGAAGGATTGTCACACCCTCAACTTGAAGAAGCAGGACTCTTAATTTATATCCATGGAGTCAGGATGGTCTGGTTATAACCCCAAATACTGGGTTTTCATTTCACTCGCCTTGCATGACATGCATGAAACTATATTAGGGTAATTCTTCTATCCAGTCACTACATAGGATTACTTAATAGCACTGTCTCTAATTCCATTAGGGTAGAGTCTGTTGGCGTAATATCTATACAAACTATCTGAAGAAGAAGAAAAAAAATCCATAAAACTTAAAGATAAATTTTGTAACATGAACTTAAAATAGGTAAAATTAAAATGAGTTATATATCATCTCTCTTCATATATTCCGTGTTTTTCACAGCACAGGACTATGGTTTCAGGAACAGTCATTCCTATCTTCTCTTTTTAACTCTATAATTTGAAAGCCTCATAATGTTAATTCCGATCATAAGTTTTATGAAATAAATATTGGTAACTTATGTAGATAGGAAATAACACTGAGGTTTTTTAATATTGTTTATTTTTTCTTTCACTCACCTCATACTTCATAACTCCTTGCAAACAATTTGGGAAAAAATTTACATATGCAAGAATGAAAATACAACTATGAATTTTGAAATACCCGGTTATAAGGAGGGGGGATTGATTTGGAAGTTCGTCGGTCAGCCATCAGATGGCGCGGAGGTCAGTCTGCAGGATAGAAGGCCGTTGGACGTCAGTTGTGAACGTGACACAGCATTGAGAATGTCACAAATGATGTGACGAAACCCTGGGTTTGCGAGGAGTTATGAAGTATGAGGTGAGTGAAAGAAAAAAATAAACAATAAATATAGGTAACTTATCAAATCCTAATCTAATCTACCCAATATAGGACATAGTAACAAAAGTGTCATTAGATGTTGCAATACAAGGAAAACATGTTAGAACCACAAATGTATATTGATATAATTTGCAATCTGTGGCCATACATGGTCCATTCTAACATGCATAGTGCATAATTTCCCTAACAATAGTCAATTATGGTTGAATGGAAGTTTTTCTTAAACAGTGATGTTGATTGAAGGTATAAATTTCAAACACTACATCACTTGCTTTCTATAATTATGATATTTCAGAGGTGGTCTCTTCCATTTTCTCAACTGCTTTTATTATGACTCTAGCATTATTCTTTTATTGTGTCCCCCTTATACAAGGTCAATTCCAAGTCTGCCTCCAGCCTCATTGACTTCCCTTTAATTCTTCTTAATCATATTCCCTGACTTGTAAATTTGTCTAGAATAATGTTTGTAAATAATGGAAAAGAGAAAAATGTTTGTCTAAACCGGGACTTGAATCCCAGACCTTCAACGTGTGTTGATACTCTACTATTGAGCTATCAGACCACTACTGCTAGGGCAAGAGAGATTAAAGAGAGAAATTTGTGCTTGGCAGTGAAGTGGTCTGGATAGCTCGATGATAGAGCATCAATGTGTTAAGGCAAAGATCCAGGCTTCAAGTCCCATTTTGCAGAAATTTTTCTCTTTATATGTTAATTTACGTATTAGACCTCAAAAAACCAATTTTTAGGCAGCATTTGCCTAGAGTGCAAAAGATCCTGGGTTCAAACCCCAGTCTGAGAGCATAATTTTTCTCTTCAAATATACTAAAATTGTCTTTAAAAATATCAAAATAGGCATTTAAAAGCATTTTAGGCACCTAAAAGTATAATTTCAGGCAACTCAAATTAAATTTTTATGCACTTAAAATCTGTCTGTACCTATAAGCAGTCAATCAGTAGCTCTTTGGCCCATTTTTGGCATGGCCTCCTCAACTACTTTTATCCATTTTTCTCTGTTTCTTGCTGCTGTTTTTCAATTCTGGATATGGAGTAGGTGGCATCTTCCTTTCCAATCATCTTTTGGGAGATACATATCTTCCCCATTCAGAATGTCATAGATTTGTCCATTTATTCCTAATCTTATTCCCAACCTTTCCTGTTGTACTCTGAATTTTTGCTTCTGCTTCTTTAGCTACTGTATGTTACTCATTGAGAGACTTCTCCTTTGCTTCTAATTTTGTTATACTGTGTGATAAAAATGTTACTGTTCCTCTCTACACTACTATCTTACAACAATGTTTTTACAGCTGCCACACACATTCCACTGTCTTCTGATATGGCATTTGAAATATAAGTTACTTCTTCTAAATGTTCTGCATAATATATAATCCAGGCGCCCCATCTTGTAATTACTGGTTCTGATGGAAGGGGGTAGTAGGAAGTGTTTATCAGAGTACTGCAAATCATCTTCGTTGTTTTTTTATTATTATTCATTTCATACATCTCAATGATGGATAAATTATATTTGAACAGAAAAATTATACACTCAGACTGGGGCTCGAACCAGAACTTTTTGCACTCTAGGCGAATGTTCTATTGAGTGAGCTATCTTAGCGAGCTCCAATCTAAATGAAAATTTTTCTCTTATATACACTGTTAATTACCGTGCACCAAATGCTATGAAACATTTGCTTCTATCTTGCAAATGGTAGCTTCTTTATTAAGAAGACATTTAATTGGGAATTTTACATTACATTATAAAGCCAGTAGGACTTCTTTCGATGTTTTATTATTATTATTATTCATTTCATACATCTCAATGGTGGATAAATTATATTTGAAGAGAAAAATTATATGTACAGCCTGGGGCTCGAACCTTTCACATTCTATGGGAATGTTCTATCGAGTGAGCTATCTGAGCAAACTCCAATCTAAACGTAAATTTTTCTCTTATATACGCTGTTCTTCTCATTTGGAATAAGACTAATAACTTTAGGAAACTCATTCCTCATTGTCCCAGGAATTCTGTGCAGAGCATGAGCTATACAGGAAATGTGAATTACGTTTGGGTAGAATGTTTGCAATAGAGGAGAAGCTGGAACCATGTACTGCTAATGCTCTTGGAAATGGAGGATCTCCATTTTCCTTTTGGCTTCCCAGTAACGTCTAACTAGTTGCGATGACAGTTTTCCAGTTGTCTTTGTAAGTGCATTACAGTGGAGTAGATGGTCTCCATTCATCACTGAATTTGGATCTTCACATAGTATGCAGGATGGGAATTCAAATATATTAAATTCATACAAGTGTGCTGCTAAACAGTCATGTCCAGTAGTCATCCTAAAAATAGCAACAGCCCTGCTTTTTAGGTAGTCAGGGATTTGATTATTATTTTTTAATAAACTTTTCCATTTTTTGCCAGAACCTTTTTTTCTGTGCATTCATCTTTCCAGGATAGTTTTATTTTGTAATTTATGTCTGTTTTGATGTGTGAAATGAAATTTTGTTTTAACTGCTTTGTTTTATATTAGTTCCCTTTTTTGCTAGGTAATTGCTATTTGATTTCCTGCAATATCGCAGTAAGATGGAATCCATTGGAAACATATTGTCCTCTCTCTCTCTCTCTCTTTTTTTTTTTTGCTGTTAAGATTCTTAATTAACTGTGAATTTTGTATACTCTGCTGCAATTGGGATATGGTGATGATAATGCTTGGAGTCACTCAATATTACAGCTTTAGAGAATGAGTGTATATGATTCAAGAGTTATTTCAATGAAGTGTTGAATTGCTCGGAACCATGTAATGTAAGACACAGCATTGCTCCACAGTAGGACCATTTTTGAATCTTCAACTTCATTAGGATATAGCAATTGTAGACCTTTATTAATGAAATATGCATTCTTTTTATGGTTTAATTTTTCTATTGATTTAGAGCACAAAAAAATGAGATGCAGTTCACCTGGATCCAATTTACTGGCTATCAAATTTGCCATATATCTACACGTCCCATCAGGGATTTCATCAATGCACAGCTATATGCATGTCAAAGTGCAGACAGAGTGAAGTCATTTCTAAGGGAATGGACTTGTTACAATATTTTTGTAAGAAGGTTTTGAACACACTATTCTGAACAGTATTCATGAATGTTTGCAGTTATGAGAACTTGGCACATGTTCATATTAAAAATCACTCCTATTGAATAAAGACATGGGCTATGTCAATAAGATCTATTGTAAGGTATTATTCTGGGCAGCCTTCACTTTATGACTGCCACCATTGACATGCTGATCATTGTGACTTTTTATCTCAGGCGATATCTGAATACAAGAAACGAGTAATTGATTATTTTTGTGTTATGTTTGTCATATCTACTGTATTTACTATTGTGTCTTATTTAATATTTACTTACCTCTTTTTTCAGCAACATCAGCAAATACAATCTTTTGTCTTACCTCACCCGAAAATATTTTGAATCCATTGCCTTCTTGTTTCCCTTTTCTTTGAGGCATTTCACACTATCACAAATTATGTATTTCCACTAAAAACATAATTAACAACTCTAGTGAAAAATACTACTTTCCTGATGTATCACACTCTTCAGCTTGTACACAAAGTTTCACAAGGACACTGTATTTTTATTCCTTAAAATACGATGGCTGGAATAACTTTCGTATGCTATATATATATATATATATATACAGGGTGTAACAGGACCTCACCGACAAAATGATAGGCCATGCAGAGAGGATAATTTTTTGTGAAGGAACATATAGTTGCAAATACGTCGTTTATGAGTTATGTGCAGTTGAAGGTGTTCACTCGTAAGGGTCGTAATTGAATACAAAACAATTGTACACGTATCATTTTATTGAAACAGACATGTTTTTACAATAAGTGTTTTGATGATGTCAAAATGAATCCTGCCATGATCGGCTGTGCTGGCCGATCATTGCTGCGATGATATCAAACATGCAATGAGGCACAGGGTTGACTGTTTGAGCACTTATTGTAAAATATGTCTTTTTCAATAAAATGATACGTGTACAATTGTTTGTATGTGAACACCATCTGCGCAAAACTCATAAACAATATGTTTGCAACTGTATGTTCCTTTACAAAAAATGATCCTCTCTGCATGGCCTATCATCCCTATTATTTTGTCAGTGAGGTCCTATTACACCCTATGTATATATACATATACACAGAATGGTGGGGCTTGAAAAATGTATTCACTTTGGCGTTGCATATAATAAAATTGGAACAATACAGAGATGATTAGCATGATCTCTACGCAAGGATGTCATGTCAAGTTATGAAACATTCCGCACATTTTCTTCCATTGTATTATTTTGTACAGAATGATAATAATAAGTTTGGTCTGTTTAATTCTTACCTCATATCATTGTTTCTGTTAGACATGTTCAAGGCATGTTTTACTCATCTTCAGTAGTTACAGACTGGTTTTTCCCAAGTTGTCAGCTCTTGGATCTCGACTTCTGCTCCCTCTTTCTGTGGTCCAAAGAACTTGCTAATTAGATTCCTCTCTCCGGGAATTTAAAAATTCATAATTCTCTCCTCGTTCTGTATGTAGATTTTTTTCCCATATGGTGAGTTTGTTTGTGTTTTCTAACTGTTTTAATAATTTTGTGTTTAAATCCATTTTGTGTTTTTCTGACCAAAGGTGACGCAGCTTACTGCAGACTTTTATACTTCCCCCCATTTTTTTTTTTTACATTTCTTGTGTGTTCTTTGGTTCTAATGCTTAAATTTCTCTTTGTTTTCCCTATATATATCTTATCATAATCTGCACTTTTTGATACATTCCTGATTTTTTACTGCCATCAATCTTTTCATTTTTATTAGTTTGTTTAGGTTACAATAATTCTTTGGTGCTAATCTGATGTAAAAATTTTTAAAAATCTTTTCACAGAAAGATAATATTTAATTAAAATGTTTCTGTAATTAAGAGTAAGTGAGAATATTTTTATGGGATTTTTACAACCAAGCTTAGTCTATGCAAGTTTTTAGTTTCCAGTTTTTTTTTTTTAATTTTAAGATGAAAAAGTTGGTTTCTCTGCTGTTATGGCTCCATTCTTGGGAACCAATTTCAATTACACCAAGAAACTGATTATCTGTAGACATTATTGTCATAGCAGTCTGATCCCAAAGTGAGAAGGATCTGTTAACCATGCAGGCAAAATAAAACCTGTCTCTTTTTTATGTAACAAGCCATTCTACACCTGCTCAAGTGCCCATTTTCTTGGAATTTCTTCATTCCTACACTGAAACTAATATAAAGATTATATTTGATGAGAAAAATTATATGCTCAGAGTGGGGTTTGAACCCAGGATCTTTGGCTTTCTAGGCCAATGCTCTTCTGCTGAGCTACCTGAGCACTCCAATCTAAATCCAATTCTTTCTCTTATATACACTGTTAATTCCCAAGTGCCAAATGCTATGAAACCGTTGCTTTAATTTTGCAAATGACTATTTATTAAGAAGACCTTTTTATTGAGAATTTTAATTAATTATAAAGCCAATATGGCCTCTTTAGATGTTTTTATTATTCATTCCATACATCTCAATGATGGATAAATTATATTGAAGAGAAAAATGATATGCTCAGACTGGGGTTTGAACCCAGGACCTTTGGCTTTCTGTATACAGAAGAAGGAGAGAATTAGGAATTTTGAAATTCCCGGGGAGAGGAACCTAATTAGCAAGTTCTTTGGACCACAGAAAACCAAAGGTCCTAGGTTCAAACCCCTCTCTGAATGTATAATTTTTGTCTTCAATATAATTTATCCGGGGGCACGCCATAGCATAGTGGTTAAGGGACTGTGCTACAAGCCGGAAGGTCGAGGGTTCGAGTCCTGGTGGGGTCAGGATTTTAAACTGACCCAAAGCTGGCGGCACTATGGCCCTGGGGTTGACTCAGCCTCAACATGAATGAGTACCAGACACTTGCTCTGGGGATAAAGGCGGCCGTCACGCAGGGCTGACATCAAGTGCTAATTGTCCAGAAAAAGTGGGAGTCTTAACCTCCTACTACCCCAAGGGCCTTCTGAAGCCTGTAGTGGGATCACTTTTTTTAATTTATCCATCATTGAGATGTGTGAAATGAATATTAAACACATTAATACAAAGGTCCTGAACCAAACACACTTCGTGAATATAATAATATAGTACTTAAAAAATTTTATTTCATTGTTTAACAAAACTAAATGAAAAATAAACACATAAATAGGTTTAATCTACTTGGAAGATTTTTGTGAGGAGAGGTAGGAAACATTTGATTTTATCATACATGAATAAGTATTTTTTTCTGGTTCTAAACATTAAAATAGGTAACAATGGATAAATTAACCATTTGAGGCAGCATACAGACCCTGCCAAAATGTTCCAACTTTATATTAGTTTCAATTTATTAAATACAAATGTAGGCATTTAGCTTAAAATCTGAGATATACATATTAGGGTAATGCTTTTTTAGAGTGAAGAATATTGGGGATTTTTGTCCCTGGTACCTTAAAGTAGATGTGAAGGCTTACATAAGATCTAACAACTGAACTAAGAGGCTCCAATGAAGCCAATGTCAGTGGTGGATTATGGAAGTGCTTTAAAGAAAGGCCTTGGGAGGGGGGGGGGAGAGAAGTAACAACTCTTGCTTGTAGAGGGTATAATAGGCAAAAATACTGGCAGTTGAGGAAGAGATTGAAATTAAAAGGATCTCTGATATGTATCACAATTAAAGGAGGATTAGTGTTGTATTTGGCAATTTGTAAGGAAAGAGTTTCTTATTGTATTTAGAAATGAATAGTAGATATGTGTCTATTTTCTTTTTGATATGCAAGTTTTAATGGTAGGTTATTATTATTTGCACTATTGAAACTTATTCATAATGCATGGTGAACATCTATGTCATATTAATTTAAAATTTGTTAAAAGTCAAAGAATAACAAAAATGAGTCGTGCTTGTGACAACATGAAGCAAAAGAAAATGTTCTGAGGGTTTTTAATAACTCAAAAAAATAAATAATTAAAAATAAAGTTAATTTGATGTATAATTGTATTCCATTCAAGTTGAAAAATTCTGATCTTAAGTAATGTGTTAAGATTGCATAGGAGAGAAAGATATCAAAGGAAAGTATATTTGGTGTGAAAGATTTAATACCTGATTTTGACAATTGATTAAAATAAGTATTAACGTAAAAATTAAAAATTGCATAATTTAATTAATGCATAAAAATCCAATTAATTTATCTCTTCTTCTTCTTCTTAGCTTTCCCCCACTTATAGGTTTGCCATCTTCAGTTTTCATTTATTTCTATCATTCCAATCTCCTTCTTCCAAATTCCTATCCATTATAGTTCTGATACAGGTTTTTCATTTCCATTTTTGTCTGCCATGTTTATTTCTTCCAGCATATTTTAATGAAGCACGTACAGTATATATATATATATATTTTTTTTTTTTTTTTTTAGGGTTTGCTCCCTTAGCCGAGACAGGTCTCAGTTTTAAGGCGCTGAGAACTTGCCTTTCATCCCATCCTGTTAGCTATAGTCTGTTATGACTGCAGTCAGGGAGCATGACGAGAACATAGGATTAGGACTTGTTGGTAGAGCTGCTAAAAGAGTCGCAGTGGCATTACTTGAGATTTCAATTAATCTATGTAATAAAAGTTAATGGAAAGTGACACATGATGTAAATTATCAGTATACTATAAATATGTATCAGAAACTTCACATGTCACTTCATAAAAGTTGCTTTTCTCATCTGACGTGTTTCAAAAACTTTTTGTTATTATCATCAGCTACACCCAATTCAAACAGTTGGAGTGTAGATGATGATGATGAAAGCAAAGACTTTTGAAACAAGTCACATGACCAAAGCATATTTTTATGATAAAATGTGAAGTTTTAGATTCTTATTTATATTCTATCCCATTAATTTCTTATTTAATACCGTATGTTGAGAATACCAGCTATAACGGCTGGGGGACTCGACATGCTGACCACATGTCACCCCTACACATGCTAGATGATGTGATTAACACAAGTGGATGCGAGGCCAGCAACCGGCTGGTCAACCAAGGGCCTTCTAGGCATGTCGTGCTTGGAGTTTTTATTATAATATGATGTAACTTTTTGACTTCATGTTAGGACTTGTTTCTTTACAGCCTCAACACCAATGAAAACTATGAAAATATATTAGGAAGTAACATTATGAGGTTCTCTTAATAAATAAGTTTGGTCTGTATTGATCTTACCTCATAAATTGTTGTTTTTTGTAAGATGTGTTTCAAATTTTTATGAGTTAGGGTTTTAGATTTACCTCATATGTTTTGTAAGTAGAAAACCCTAACTCATAATAACATACAACAACAAATTTGAACTTTTTGTTGCTCGCAGAAATGAAAATAGGTGATTTTAGTTAATTGGCATGCGCTGATTTCGAATTTGAAGTCCGTTTTTCTCTATCACCTAGCAGTTTTTGCGAGGATGTGTTGAACGTTTTTAGTTATATTTTGCATATTATTGCTTTCTGCACTTAGTTTCAATTTTTTTTGCAATAATATTGCTAGAAGCAACTGATCTATGTAAAACCAAATCATATAAGATCCAAAAAGTTAAATTATTTTTTTTCTAAGAAGGATAAATAAGTAATTACGTTACAACACTTGCTTAAATCGTAGCAAAAATCTCACCTTTCAAAACTTCTTCCTGGATGACTTACGCCAACTATTTAACTCATGCCCCAAATGGGAGTCAATGACCAATCACGTTTCAATGATTTCTGTTTTACAACCAATCAGAGTCGTGTTTCACGAAATATTTATCAGTGTTATAATTACCATATTAAAGAAAGCTCCTCCTTTTTAATATTCTGAACAGGTCTGACCATTATTTTGCAGTGACTGAGCCTGTGAGAAATAAGGCTACCAGACTATATATAGTGCATGAATGTCAACACATGCCGCATGCGGGAGTTAATGTAAAAACATTTGTAGCAATTGATTATACCACCAAAAAAAGAAACCACTGTTTGCACTTTCTTAAATGTATTTTTTCCCAGGTAACAATCTAGAAAAATATAATTGTCATATTTACATCATGCGACATCAGAAATGAATTAATATACAGTTTGATGTGTTTCATTTTTTCTCCATTAGAGAGCATTCTTACAATATTGCGTTCCTTTGGCAATAAATAGTATGATCTGGTTGCAGTGATAAACAAAAGAAGCAGATGAAGCGTACCTATAGTTTCTCATTTGTTTCCAAACATCGCCGTTTACATTAAATATATAAATATTTTAAAATAACTATAGTTAAATAATGATTTGTGAGTAAACAGCTTAATTTTATTCGTTAAATAGTCCTAACAAATGCCACTCTTGATTTCCAAATTCTCTAGATAAATTGGAAATCACTCGTGGCATTACTTATGATAAGATGGCTCCGAAACGTCTGTGATAAGTTGCCAGCAGTAATTAGCAAGCATGTTGGTCACTGATCTCCCTTTATAACGCCTTTCCACTTCTAAAATGTCTTTGTGGAACCTTTCGCCATGTTCATCACTGACATCACCCAAGTTCGGTGAAGAATCACTATGTTTAACAGGTCGCATGGCTGACTGTAAATTTGCATACTGAAGAGAATGCTTATTTTTTAAAGTGAAACCAGATATATTGACCATACAGAAATATGTCAGTGATGTGGTCCGTAGGTTCCCTCCACAACATTGGAATGGCAAATGGCATGCACGAATGCGAACTTTTTAACCACCCTATTAAAATCCTTTGGCAGTTTGTACAGCAAAAATTGGGGGTCCAATATTTATCAGTATCTCCAAATTTACTATAGTTCCCAAAATATAAATTGTACGCCTTTATAACTAGTTGTGTGCTGAGATTTTGTACAATACTCTCCACATGCGTAACAGAATAAATTAGGAGAATTCTTACAGCGGCGAGACATTGCAAAATTATAAAAACAGTTATGTATTAAAATATATTATAGTATATTGTTCTAATTCAATTTCTTTATAATGATACACAATAATGCATATATCGACACTTCACAATCACAATGATGTAATGTAAGACGAACTGCACAGAACAAGGTATTACAAGTCATTACTTCAGGAAATTTGACTGTGGCATTTAGGAAATTTTGTATACCTGTGTATTCCTGAGGGTTTCACAATCCCTAAGAGTAATAAAACCGCACAAAAGAAAAAGAAGGGTTACCAGTTTGAGAGACAATAGCGCCTGTGACTCTCACAGAAACGATCACTTCTGCTAAAGGTTGTCGTCGAAATATCTGACTCCGGTTAGGTGATTGGAAAAAACTAATATCATTTTTGTCTTCTGCGAGTCCGTAAACCTAGTTATTGATACATTTCGAGCCTGCGAGTAATTCTTTGTTGTTGTGTGTAATTAAAAGAAACCTCACAATGTTACTTCCTTCAAATATTAAATGTATTTCAAAACTTCTGTGCTTCATCATCAGTTGATAAGATGAATACAGGTGTTTTAATTTGGAAACTACATGGCAAAGATTATTGAATATAAATTTGATATTCGTTAATGTGAGACTGTGACGAGACATAATTTTGAAAAAAAAAAACATTATGGAAGTATTAAAAAATATCTGTATATAGAGATCTACTTACATGATGGTTCCATCAGCTCCTCTGACCATAGTCTCTAAAACGTATATCCTCAAACTGTTTACTTGAATAATATTTGCAAGATTTTTAGAAGGGGAGTGAAAGTATTGTTCTGGAGTTTACCATATTAGCTAACTTTAGCTTTCTTCTTCCTTCCAAGTATTAGGCCAAGGCCTGTTACGATCCTATAGAAAATTTTCCCTCCAGCGTTTTGATCCATCCGGGAAATTCACGTGTAAGACTTGAAAGCATAATAATAGTCCCTTCGATTGGTTGCTGGCCAAAGGAAGGCAAGACCAGTGATGGGGCTGCCATCTTATAGCCTCTAGTCAGGCTTTTCTGGAGAAGGAAAGAAGAAATGGAAGAAAGGAAAGACTCCCTAGCCCTCGGATGCCCTAATAGCGTCGGAGTCGAAAAAACAAGAGTTAACCAAGAGAGGTTAGATCACTTTTCAAAATACCATCTAAATATGTCCATTATTATTTGAAATAAATGTAGATCTTTCTCAAAATTAAATATTTTCTTTTAAAACCCAAAGATTTGTTTTATAAGTTACTGTATCTATTTAATTTCATTCTTTTTCCTTTAAATATTAAAGTGCATTTTATAACATTTAAAAGCAAAAGTCCGTCATGATAGAACTGTATAAACACATAGAGTTCAGTTGGACTATGTAATGCATCAACCGGCTAAGTGCCATTTTGTAAAAAATGATATTTTGATCCCTGTATTACCACTGAAATCTCAGATTAAATATCATTTTTCATGTCTTTGATATTACAAATCAAATTTGGGTTTAAAAGAGCCAACAACTTTTGTTCAGAGGCCTCATTTCAGGCTTGAAGTTCTTTTTAGTGGTGTAAATATACAAGAAGAAGCCATATCAGGATTTTTTGCCCTCAAAATATACATCATCAGCTGACTTTGTATCTACAAACCTCAGAAGCATAGTAATCTTTAGTCCACCAGAAAAATGACGATGATAAGAATGATAATAGGAGTAGTTTATGGTGAAATAAAATGTTTCTTACCTCTCCTCGTATGAATCTTATAAGTAGATCGCAATTTTGAGGCAGTTATGGTCTCGAAATCGCGATCTACTTAGAAGATTTATATGAGGAGAGGTAAGAAACATTTAATTTCACCATAAATTAGACCGTTATGGTCTCGAAATCGTGATCTACTTAGAAGATTTATATAAGGAGAGGTAAGAAACATTTAATTTCACCATAAATTAAACCTCATAGTGATTAATTCCTATAAAAGTAAAATAGGAGTAGTTTATTTCTATTATCTAAACAATACTGACAAATAAAACATTTATTCAGAAAGAAACTAACAGTTATACGAGTGATGTACTTCTTCTGTACTAATGAGCTATAACTATTGAGAATTTTAGGAGCAGTATCAGGTTTCATCATTGTAGGATTTTTTGTTGTTGTTGAGAAAAATCTCCATATGGTGTGAAAATAGATTAATTTATTCAAACCAAATAATTTCCTTATTAGAAAAAAAAACTTTTGATTTACAGAAATTAGTTTTTTTTTCAGATAATCCATCTGTAAGCCATATTTAATATAACTAGAGAGAAAAATTTTGACCTGAGCTAGGATTTGAATCCAAAATATCCAGCTTTACATGCAGGTGCTCTATCATTTAGCCACTTAAGCACACCTCTAGGACCAAGCACAAATTTCTCTCTATTCCAGTTTCAATACCGTAATTAGCTGAAATGACAATAAAACACTATCATAATAGCTTCTCTCAGTTGAAGCTCCTCCATTAAGTCAAGATAAAAGTTTTTCTAGTTATGGGAGACTCAGGAATTAAGAGAGAAAATTGTGCTTATTCCTGTAGGTGCATCTAAGTGGCTCAATGGTAGAGCAGCAGTGCATAAGCTGGAGATCTTGGCTTCAAATCCCAGATTGGGTCCAAATTTTTCTCTTTAGTTACATTAATGTTTGAGTTACATTTTCTTTTTTATTGGTGCTTTATTTTATATACTACTTAATAATAATTCCATTATATAAGAATTCTTTTAAAGTTATAAGTAAATATACAAAATAACAAGATATATCTAAATTGAACTAACATTGGTATAATTTTAAACATTACACCTTACTTTTTATATTTATTTTATGCTTCACTTTAAATGTAAGATATTCAATAATACTCGTACACAGCGCTCAAAATGGAAGTTTAGAAATGCCAATTTACAGTGCCTTAGAATGATAAAATTTGGTTATATCATACTACTTAAATGTTTTTATTATTCATTTCATTCATCTCAATGATGGATAAATCATATTTGAAGAGAAAAATTATATGCTCAGATTGAGGCTTGAACCCAGGACCTTTGACTTTCTAGGCCAAGACTCTACCAACTGAGCTATCTGAGCAAGTTTCAATCTAAATGCAAATTTTACTCTTGTAAATTTTGGAATTTCTTAGATTTGGACAGAGCGTGTCTTTCTAAAATTGCCATCGCTACCATTAGAGGATCAATTTCAATTTTAAGAAACCATCTTTACAAAATTTCTACTTATAGAATATACTTCAATTACAATTTTAATTTTTTAAATATATTTACAAAATGTATTCCATCAATTAAAAAAATTAATTGTCTGTATCACTTTGTCCTTGTGGCAATCTTCTAATGAGGAAATTTTTATATAATAAATACACTGTTAATAATCGCATATCAAATGCTATGAAACCTTTGCTTCTATCAAGATAGAAGCAAAGGTTCCATATCATTTGGTGTGCAGGAATTAACATTGGATATAAAAGAAAAATTTGCGTTTAGATTGGAACTTGCTCAGATAGCTCAGTTGGTAGAGTCTTGGCCTAGGAAGCCAAAGGTCCTGGGTTCAAGCCCCAGTCTGAGCGTATAATTTTTCTCTTCAAATACTATTTAATGACTTTATATCTCAGCAGTTTAGTCAACAATCGAACTTAATCAAATTGTCAATTTGGGTTGCTTCGGATGAAAAATAGAATTTCAATGAGAAAATTGGATCAAAAACTAGTTACTACTTCTAAAATTCATTATGAATCACCGCTAAGGTTGTGTACTAAAATGTTAATTATTAAAATAAGTAACTAATATACCAGTCATCCTCAACTAAATTTAATTTTTGTTTAAAAAAAAAACTTTGCCAAGTAGTTAAAACCAGTAGGCTTTTCAGAAACATGTTCCATCTTTGGCACGTTACCAAATGACATGCCAAAGATGAAACATGTTTTTGAAAGGCCTACATGGTTTTAACAAGTTTTTTTTTAACAGAAATGCATTTTAGTTGAGGACGACTGGTATATCAGGTATTTATTTTAATATTGTAACATTTTAAAACATCCACTGCTGTGGTCTCGAGGTAGCATGTGCCTTGTCACTTAGTGGGCCCAGTTTGATCTTCAGTCTGGACAAGTTTCCTGGGTGAGGTTTTTCCACAGCTATAAGACAAATGTCATCTTGGTCCTGAACATCATATGATCATCATAATTGTCATCATTCATATTTAAACGCCAAGCACGACAGGCCTAGAAGGCCCTTGGCTGACCATCCGGCTGTTGGCCTCACATCCACTTGTGTTAATCACAGAGGTAGACGATCATCTAGCCAGTGTTAGGGATGACATATGGTCAACATGTTGGATCCTCCAGCCGTTATAGCTGGTCTTCTCAACCTGGAGTTGCTACTTATTGTAGCTACCCCAAATGCCTCATGATGCTGGGTGGGCACCGGTCCCATACTGGCCGAAATTCCATGAGAAAAATTTCTTCCCCATGGAGACTCGAACCAGCTCAAGTCCCGTAACTCTGCGCCAAGATTTCTTGCCTTAACCAGTCGGCTATGGTGCGGGACCATCATTCATATTTGTATTAGATTAAGTTTATGGTTAAGGACTCTCCTGGAGCATCATTATCATCATCATCACCCATCATATCATTGGGCAGCATAACTATGCCTTCCAGGTGCCCCAACCTCAGAAGTGGGTTACAGTTATGCCAATGCCAGGAGAGAACACCAGAAATGTTGAAATGACAACCTGGGGCATTGAATAAAAAAAAATAGAAAATGAAACTAGTGTTCTTTCTTACATGCAAGATACTGTATGTAGATGTAAGTACAAGAAAATAAATGTTTATAGTAATTTTTTTTCGCTCAATCGGATGTGGCTTATTTTAGTGCCAACCTTTTTTCCCCTCACATTTTAAGGGTGTGCCCCGTGCCATAGCCGAGTGGTTAAGGCAAGATGCCTTGGCGTAGAGCTCTGGGACTTGCACTGGTTTGAGTCTCCATGGGAGAAGAAAATTTTCTCATGGAATTTCGGCCAGTATGGGACCGGTGCCCACCCAGCATCATGAGGCATTTGGGTAGCTACAATAAGGAGCGACTCCATATTGAGAAGACCAGCTATAACGGCTGTGGGACCCGACATGCTGACCACATGTCACCCCTACACTTGCTAGATGATTGTTTACCTCTGTGATTAACACATGTGGATGTGAGGCCAGCTGGTAGACTAAGGGCCTTCTAGGCCTGTCACGCTTGGAGTTTTAAGGGTGTGACTTACATTATGGCTTATTTTTAAGGCAATTATAAGATATTGAGAGGTATCTATAGAGGCATATGGTTGTAAGACATACATTTATTTTTACTCCCAGCCCCACATATCCTAGAACTAATGAACCACTACTGATAATGGAGTATATTTAAATAATATACTGGTATGAAATTTCTCTAAGGAAAAGTATTGGTATGAAATATGTTAATGTAAAAAAGTGCCAGTATACTGGCCCATTTTAAGCACTGGTAATGAATGTATAACTTATATTCTAAATCGGATTGGAAATTTTGGTATTAGTGGGGGTGGAGTTGGAATTAGTGAAGGTTTCTTCTTGGTTGTCACTCTTATATAGCTTTGTGTCACAGGATTAATGTAATTTTCCTGTGTGTCAACTGTGGAGGCCACTTCATGAGTATTAATAACATCAGGGGAGTTCTGGACTACACTTGCTCCAGTTGTCTTGTTTTGTTTTAGAGATATGGGTAAGCCTAGGCCTGGGAAACTAGTGTTTGCCAGTCCTCCAACATTTAATATATTTCCAGTCATTGTATTGTTGACTGCTGAAGATATGCCACTTTGTACTCCTGTTTTAGCTTTCTCCAGATTTCCTAATGCATCTTCGCTAAACTTTGTGATTCCCCAAAATGTTTTACAGGTACTTGATTGAAGTTGTGTGAGAATACCACCCCAAAGAGCCATCTGGCAGAAACGGAAGTTGCTTTGTTTACGTGGAGTACTTGAAATGCTTATATAGTTTGTTTTATCTCCAGAAAATGTAGGCCAGGGACCCAATCCTTCAATGCTTGGTTCACTGTAGAATAAAGTAAATTTTATGTATTAACAAAAACAATAAATAATAATCATCATCTGGAAGTAAATATCAATTAAACTAAATATATGGTCACACATTGAAATACATTATTAATTGGGAATGGACACTCAACAAATGAGGGATATTTTGAAGAAATAATGGAGTTCAAGTGACTAGGAACAATAATAACAAACAGGATTGAAAGAAATTAAACATAGATTCAATTGTGAAAATGTATGGTACTATGTATTTCAAGGACTCCTATCATTTCAATTCTCTCAAAAAATGTTGAATTAAAAATATATAAAATGACAATTCTTCCAATTATATGGTTGCAAAACATGGTATCTTACTTTTAAGAGAGGAAAAAAAGATTAACATAAGGTCAATGAAAAAAAAACATAAGAGAGGTACACAATGTTTATGGGAAACCAAATGTAATAAGATAAGTTCAGCCTTATAACTGTGATTGGCAGAAAATGTCTTATGAATGGGGAAAGAAGGAGGGGCAAAGAAGTGCCTTGTAGATAAATCACAGGGAAAGTGTCCAGTGGGTAATAATTAAAGTATAAAATTATGGAATATTTACCTAAAAGGTATGTCTCTAGTCCTGAAAGCGCTACAGTTAAATAACTAATAAAGTACAGGAGATGGACCTTTTAGATAAATATTCCATAATTTTATACTTTAATTTTGAATAATACCTCAACGGAATATATCATGAATCTTATAAAAGTTGGGTAATAATTATTCTACTACTACTACTATTAATAATAAAAATGTTGTATATACTTACAGTCTTTGGGAAAAGACCATTAGGAACGCCTAAACATAGGTACAAAGATAATATTTGGATGAGTGTGGGAACTGAATATGAACTGGATTCAGTTTCTTGAAGAGGGTCTTAGTTAATGCAACATCAAACCAATGGATATAAAATTAGTTAATTTACATAATTTCAATTTTAATAAATACTAGTGCTTTCTGATAATTCGTGAAACCAAGAATGAACAACAGCTGAATACTAGTGTTACTAACATAATCTAAAAACAGTTGAAATTGCATAGTTAATGCTAGTGAAAAGGAAGTTTTAAGTTGTCAGCAATTGATTCAATCAAAAATTAGAAAATTGCTAAATATAATTAGGAAATCAAATCATCAACATATTCTTCCTAACATGTAGCAATCCTTGAAGAAATGTTATAATTTACAAAAAGAATATTCAATGTCCTAGTGACACATATGTATACACCCTCAGGGGTCCCCATCTAGGGGATATGTGGATGGCGACCACAAGGTGCCCAAGCTGATCAAAATATTGCTTCCATTTATTTGTGTTTCAATCCTTACTTTTATCTTTAACCGATCTGGTATTTCTTCCTTTTCTAGTACCAGATTCCTTGTTTTACTTTCCTGTCCAGTCTCCTTTGCCTGACCTCTTGTTTTCTTTGATCCTGATGGTATTAGAGTATTTGAGGCCGAAGGGTTCATTTGTCTTTCTTATATCTCTTTCTTTTAACCTTATGGACACTCACCTTGAATGCCCACATAAGCTGCATGTTCAAATGCAACTTATAGCATAAGTATACAATGGACTCATGTCATCAGCTATGGCTGGATACACGTAATGAAGAAGAAGAATATATATATATGTTATATTGTAGATTTTTGCGGATATAAGTATGAATATGAAAGTTTTCTTGGGTTTTCCGCGTCTTGGATTCAAGTTTGGCTTCTGGCCACTGATTCCAACGTTTCAGCATGATCCCACATGCCATTATCAAGGAATGATAAGTTCGAGTCACAGGTTTAGGTCTTACATAATAAAATACATAGAGTTTTCGCTATGGTCCATTTCCGAAAATGTATACCCATCCAAGGTTTAATTCTTATGTAATTAAATCCTTCAGTTTTTAGTGTGGTCCGTTTCCGAAGCCGTACACCCATCTAAGGTTTAGATCTTATGTAGTTAAACATCTTCAGTTTTCAGTGTGGTCCGTTTCGGAAGCCATTCACCCATCCAAGCATCGACCACACTCAATGTTGCCCAACCGTGGTTTTCTTCATATCTTCTTCGCTGTTCTGGGGATGACATGGTGGGCAGCGAGAGCAGTTTTCCATGTAGATCTGAAGGTATTTAACTACATAAGAACTAAACCTTGGATGGGTATACGTCTTTGGAAATGGACCACACCGAAAACTCTATGTATTTTATTATATAAGACCTAAACCTGTGACTCGAACTTATCATTCCTTGATAATGGAATGTGGGATCATGCCAAATGTTGGAATCAGTGGCCAGAGGCCGAACTTGAATCCAAGATGCAGAAAACCCAAGAAAACTTTCATATTCATATATATATATATATATATATATATATATATATATATATATATATATACAAGGTTGATTCAGAAAGAAAGTTCCAATATATATATATATATATATATATATATATATATTTTTTTTTTTCCAGAAAACACTCTATTGTGGGAAAATTTCTTACATACCAGTGAAAAGTACACACTTTAAATATTTTTCATCATAATTTCTTTTTACATTTAAAGAATCCCTTCTCTATAAAGCTCTGCTGCCTGTGACTGTAGCAATTGACATTCTCCTTGAGCTCCTCATCCAATTGAAACTGCCATTATTCAAAACATTTCTTTATATTTGGAAGAAGGTAGAAGGTGTTTGCTCGGAGCCAAGTTAGGACTTTATGGTGAATGATCAAACACCTCCCACCAGAACTGTCTCAAGAGAGTTTTCTGCTCCCATCCTGGTTGTTTTCTGAGCTTCAAGCAGAATTTTCAGCACCCAAAGAGCACAAAACTTGTGTCATGTATGAATAGTCCAATTGATTTGCAGACATTTTTCTGAGAGTTCAGAAATTGTAAAACAGTGGTTTTGTCTGATCACTTCATCCGCTATTGCAAACAAGTTTATCATATATTTAACTTTTTTACAGGAATTAATCACTATGAGGTTTAATTTATGGTAAAATCAAATGTTTCCTACCTCTCCTCATATAAATCTTCTAAGTAGATTGCAATTTCGAGACCATAATGGTCTCATCTTCAGTACTATTTTGGTGACTGATGTTATCGGTCCACCAACAGAGGGAAGAAGAAGAGTTTCTTCCGATCGACATAACATCAGTCGCCAAAATAGTACTGAAGATGAGACCATTATGGTCTTGAAATTGCGATCTACTTAGAAGATTTGTATGAGGAGAGGTAGGAAACATTTGATTTACCATAAATTTATTATTCACAACAGATGGTCGGCCACTTCGTTCATCATGGACGTTAGTGCTTCCATCTCGACTCCAATATAATTTGTAAATAATAATTATATTGTAGACATATTATTTAATATTTATTCTTATTGTAACTAGATGTAAGAATCATTTTGTTATAATTCTGTAGAAAGGATTTTCATAAGCAGCAGTCAGCAGCTTAACAATTTCTATTAATATTTGAATGCAGGCTTTCATGGCCGGTAATCATAATGTTGAGTGATTCTGGGTTATGGGCCGTAGTCCATTACTAGTGTTCCTACCAGATGTTTCTCCCTCAACTGTGGAGGGCATCTTCAGTGGTGAGTACTTCTAGGTGTTATTTCTTGGTCGGAGGCTCGCCTGTGAATGAGCGGTGGACTGCTGGAAGCCATTATTTATAACTAGTGGTAGACACAGAGTGGCTGGGCATGGCTGCTGCTGATTGGCTCGTCGTTGTCAATCTAATATCTGATTGGTTCAGAACCAGTAATGGACCACGGCCATATAGTCCGGAATCACTCAACATTATAATTTCTATTAATAATGATGGAACAAGTTCTGAAAAGCCTATTAACTAACTAACTTTACTGGCATTCTATCGAACCTGTAGGTTAATGAGTGTGTGGACATAAGCTCTTAATACATTCCTATCCTGAGCTAATGTTTCTGAATCATCTCCTGTATAATTTACCTCCCACAAATCATGGTTAATGTTATTCTTCCACCTCATTCTTGGCCTATATACTGTTTTTCTCTCTAGTTTTCCTACAAGGAATTTTTATACCCCTTTTTCATTCTCCATGCATGCAAATACATTAGTCTCTAATAGTGAGTGACTCACCTCATACATTTCTTTGATACCAACGGTTTCAGACAAAATCATGTCCCACTTCAGTCATGGCTTCCACTGATGAAATTCCGTGATTGTTGATTTCTTTAGTGACATCACTTCTTGTGCTGCCATCTTTCGTTGGGATTATAAACTTTGTAAGTAAATTTTTATCCACCGGAATATTGAAATTTAAAAATTTAATTACAAAGTTTATAATCCCAACGAAAGATGGCAGCACAAGAAGTGATGTCACTAAAGAAATCAACAATCACGGAATTTCATCAGTGGAAGCCATGACTGAAGAAGGACATGATTTTGTCTGAAACCGTCGGTATCAAAGAAGTTTGAAAATGTATGAGGTGAGTCGATTAAAATATGTTCTCCACTCACTATGAATGATATAACCTCATAATGTTTACTTCCCAATATTAATTTCAATATAACATTAGTCTCTACTCAAATTACTTCCAATCATTGGTGAGCTGACTCACTGTGAGCAAGTGCAAAGATCAAATTAGCTACCCACTAACTGGTCATGCATGAAAGTCGTCATTTTCGTAATATTGGCAAGAAATTACCCAGAATTCTCAGCGATAAAACCACTTCCGTTATTTTCGTCTGCTAGAGGAACACATTTATGCTTGCGTCCCACAAATAATACCGTATACAACGACGTCTGCATCGCGCAATATTATGCTAATTCTCCTGTTCTTCCAGTTGAATTCTTTGGTAGACTCTATCAAATTCCTCTTCTCCGCGTATACCGAAAACATGATCAAAGTCTTCAAGGTCCAACATCTTGGATAAAGTAGCAAGGTACGCAGCAAGGTTTCAAACTACATCGGTTCCCTTCGGGATTCTCATGATTCGTTTCTCTCTTAAGTCACCTCGTCAGGTAGCTTACAAATTTCAACAATTATTATCGCATGAACAGATTTCTGGCAAAATTGTATTAGGATACAACTTTCTCAGCAGAGAGAACGCCTTTTACGGTCTAATGCGTTCACAGATTCGAGACTTAACTGTTCTTATAACATCTGGTTTTCCGTAAAGATCATGTAGCCCATTATTTTATTTAGGCTTCTCCATTTACATGTCTATTCATCTCACTTTGGTCCAAAAATTTTCCTAAGAGCTTTATTCTCAAATAGTTGTAACTTCTGAAAAGTCTACAGTTTTAAAAAAATCAAGTTGAGGATAATGGTACCTTACAGATATTAATTTTATATTTAAAATTTTAATTAGTTTGGTAGTTGTGAATGTAGTCTAATATTGGTTCAATTTGAGCTTCTATAGAATTTTTTTCAGTGTGTTTTCACTTATAAGAAAACAAATAATATTGATTATATTATTTTTGGTCTGGACATCTTACCTCAATATTAATGTTAATATCAATATTAATATTGAGGTAAGATGTCCAGACCAAAAATAATATAATTAAAATAACCTCAAAATATAACTTCCTAAAATTAAATATTAAATAATATTGAATTTTTGTATGTTATTCTTCAGAGACCTAAAATAGGCTGATCGGACAATAAATTGTTATAAACTAAGTCTGGTGTGAATGCAATCTTACAGCATTTTATTTTAAATATTATGTATAAAATACATCCCTTGATGTTGATCATCTGATCGTCCACATCTAGGGGGAAGTGAGAAGTGTTTACGTACCCAGTTCGAGCAAATTGTGCTACTAGCTGTGTGGTGATATTCTGAACTTTGTCTTTGTTAGGATCTGATGCTCCAGAACCACCAGTGGAACCATTGCCATATAAAGAAAGTGGATCAAAAACGAATGGTAGATCGTCACCATGAGCAACTCCTGAAAACAAATTTTCAAATTTAATTAATACAGGCATTCTATTCTATAGTAATTCTGCCCAAAGGCAGGTCTTTCACTGCAGTCATAGCATTTTCATGCTATGCTTTGCAGCTTTACTAGGGAATTATAGGTATGGTAGCATCCCGTTGCTTTCCACACCAGTGAAGGATGATGATGATAGTTGGATGATTTTCTTGTGCTGTTGGGCCCTAAGCTTCCTGACATTTGTCTTACAGGTGAGGAAAAACCTCAAAAAATTTCACCCAGGAGTCTATCCCGACCGGGAATCAAACCCAGATCTGCTGCATGACAAGGCAGCACACCACCTTGAGACCACAGTACAGCCTTTAATGAGAAAATGTTTCACAGTATTTCTTAATTTTAAGAGGAAGCGCTACTTCCTGTGCATATTGTACATGTACATGATCTGCCAAAGCTTGTATAAATTGAAAATAGGCCACATTAAACAGCATTGATCTCTCGGCCGCGGTGGACTAGTGGTTATACTCCTTGCCTCTGGTCCCAAGAGTCACGGATTTAAACCTTTTGAGGTCAATAGAATTTCTTTTTTTAGGATGGAAAAATCCAAGAGGAACTTGCCATGGGTCCCAAGTCTGAAGATTTTCAGGCTCATAAAAGATCCTTAAGCTTGATTAAAAAAAGGCCTCTAAGCAAAATTTACTGACATCCTAGCAATACCTCAGTTGCCTGCTAGATGTCTCATTGGATCAGTATGTTGACTGCATACCATTCATGACATCTGTGGGCAAATAAGCATATCTAAATTAACTTAGTCTAGTAACTCCTAACAAAGGAGAGGCTAAAGCTCAACATTGGGCCATGCCTTTGGTAGAACAGCGTTATTGTACTAACCATCTGTGCCGCTTAGAGATCGTCTTTTGTTTCCCGTTGCTTCTATTAGCGTAGATCTGATTACCTCCAAGGTTATTAATCACAAAATTACTTGTCTCGGGCCCATAGAAGGCAAGGATTGATTCATCTTTCTTTCCAAGGCGTATTAACATAAATCAATAATGATTCTCAAACCCACAGAGTGACTGAAAATGATTGTTTTCACTATGATTATCAATCAGGAAAGCTAGACAGCAAAATAAAGGGAGCTGGAAATGATCTCCTAAGTGAGTGAGTTTCCGTATAGGATTATACCAAACAGCTACGTGCACATAAATCAGATTGAACATTAATTATATAAAAAATGATATTTAATGCAAACAAGTAGTCTGAAGTAAAAACAAAATCAAGATAAACATTTGATCATTCAAGAACATAATATAAATAAATAAATGATAATACTTTTACAAGACAAAGACCACACCATACCTCATACTACACTCATGCTAGCGTCCGAGCCAGGGTGGCTTCTTCCCTGGTCTACAGGACCAACTAAAACTGCGCCGCTTCTTCGGCTTCAGACGACCTTGTCCATTTTAGAGTTCCAATCCCATCTCGGAATGGATCGATGAATGATAACGTTCTGCCTGTGCACCACGTATATGAAGGTTCCGAGGTAGAGGGGAGATGCGCCGTAGGAACAGCGCACCAGGAGAGGTAAAGAGGGAGAGTGGGGGTAGATGCAAGGAGAAAGGAATATTGGCATAGTTCATGAATATCACAGTCTAGGGAGGATAACGACGCTGCAGTAATGAGCCGAAAAACGCACTTTTGGTTCACTAACAAAGGAGAGGCTAAAGCTCAACATTGGGCCATGCCTTTGGTAGAACAGCGTTATTGTACTAAGTGTGGGATCCGAAGTGCAAGATCTGCTTAATGGAGCTTTAGTCTGCAAAAAGCATGATAATGTTAGTGATTCTCCCAATAATACATAATACAGAGATACAACTCCATTACACAACAGGCCTAGAAGATCCTTGGCCTACCATCTGGTGCTGACCTCACATATGTCAGTCACAGAGATGGATCATCACTCTGCCAGTATAGGTTTGACTTATGATTAACATGTTTTGTCCCCCCAGCCTTTATAATTGGTTTTCTTAACCTTCAACTGCTGCTACCCAAATTCCATACAATTCTGGGTAGACATTGGTCCATATACTGTTAAAATATTTATAACATTAAACACAATTAAATCAAGTTATATTGAATTGCACAATAAGATTTTCAATGTAAATGAAAATTCTAGCTTGTAGAGTAACTTGATCATTCTAGCTGCTAAACCTACACTAGTGGGTGATTTATTTTGGTAAATATGAATGTAGTTAATAGTCTAGAAATCAGAAAATGCAATGAGAAATTATCTTTCCCCATGGTACTTGAACAGCATACATCTCATTTCTCTACACCAAGACAGTTTCCTCAAGCTTCTTGGCCATGTGCAGAGTGGGACATAATGGACTGATACGAGAATCCAATATTTCAAATAGGATAATAAAAATTAATAAAATGGAAGAAGAAAACTAGGAATTTATCAGATCAAATGCAGGGATTATGACAAAATTTACATAGGAAAAACAAAAAGAAATTTGAAAACAGGATGAAAGAACATCTTAGAAATGTCAAAAATGGTGAAGTGGAAAAGTCAGCAGTAGCTGCTCATGCTTGGTCCGAAAAACATCTAATTGAATCAAAAGCCAGTCTAATTAAATAAATAGAAAAACAAAAAGAACTCACAGTTTGGGATTAAATTCACATTCAGAAAAACTTATGAACTTCAGAATTCCCGTGGATTCTGACTTGATCTGGAGGTTTGTCGGTCCACCTACAGAGGGAAGAAGAAGTAGTTCTTCTGATCGACATAACATCAGTTGTTGAAATAGTGCTGAAGATGAAGACGCCAAGGCTTTGAAATTGCGATATACTTAGAAGACTGGTTATGAGGAGAGGTATGAAACATTTTAATTTACCCAATATTTCGTTTGACTATTTAATTCCATAATATGCCGTGTCCACAAAAATAGTATCATACTTTAAACTACTACTACATCGCTTTGGATAATCGTATCTAAATGAAAGTGGTGGCAATCAAAGGAGAAACTCAAAACGTTTTGTGCATGTTAACAATGGAGAATAATGGACAACAATACAGAAACTAAACTAAATTTAATCATGTTTTTGTGGTCAATATGGGTTCATTGTTGGATATTTAGCAGACAGGTTAAATGTGAATGTCTGCAGCATCACTCGTGGGGCCACATTCAATGTCTATGAGGTATAGCAAAAACTTTTTGAGTTTCTCTTTTGATTGTTACCAATTTCATTTAGATACAATTATCCAAAGCGACGTAGTAGTAGTTTAAAGTATGATACTATATTTGTGGACACGCTGTATAATAATATATAATTTTATGAGGAACCACTACTTCCTTTGTGTAATGTATGAGTATACATCATTTAACCTAACAAAATCTGGCAAACTATTGTATAAATTATATGAAGTTATCTCTTATCATCTTCTTTCAAGTATAAGGCTTGTTACAATCTAAGGCTAGTTTCATCCATCTCTTCTTTGGACAACACGAAGATCTCTTTCTACGTGGATGGTTTGAAGGATGGCTTTTATGATATTGTTGGACATATGTTCTATATGAGTTTTCCTATTGTACTGGTAATTATTTATAAAATAGATAATTGATTCTAACTGAAATTCTTCATTTCTTTTGTGATGCCATCAGAAATAACCTGCTGTTGATATCATCTTGTTGACATGATTCGATGCATCTCTACATTTCTCATTGTCCATGCCTCACTTCCATAACACAGTATCGGTCTTGCTAACTTTTATATAGGCATATTCTTGTGTGCTTTTATACTATAGAAGGTTTCATAATTTTGTTAATTATTCTCATTGTTTTATTGTACTTATGAATTTTATCAGTGATATTTAATTCATCAGAAATATACAATTTGACCCAAAGAAAGACAATTCATTTACTTTTTCATATAATTTATTTTTTAAACACATTTCTTTAAGAGATAAGGCATTTCCCTCAAAAGGCCATCACTTTTTTCTGTATTCATCTCTATCTAATATATAAAAATCAATGTTTGTTTGTTTGTATGTTTATTGGTTTGTTTGTTTGTTCGCATTCTATGTGCGGCCAT
Source organism: Diploptera punctata (assembly GCA_030220185.1). Lineage (NCBI taxonomy): Eukaryota > Metazoa > Arthropoda > Insecta > Blattodea > Blaberidae > Diploptera > Diploptera punctata. The sequence continues at coordinate 3,997,987 of JASPKZ010000007.1, forward strand.
ACCGTTGATCCGATTTTGATAGGGTTTTTTGCAAAATGTTCAGAAGATTCCCGGGATGAACATAGGCTATAAGAGAGTTGTGATATTCAACCCCTTCACCCCTAAAAATCACCCTTTGTAGTGAAAAACGTGAAATAAAGTCCCTATTTTGATTCTTAAATGGCTTACGCTGCCTAAACCATAACACAAAACACCAAATTATGTACACAGAATTGAGCATCTCAAAAAAACTCTACAAAAAAGTCTGCGACAGCATATGTTTATCTTCTATGGATAACTCTCAATAACCATTTTTGTCTTTCATTGATGCCAAGAATTTTAGGATAAGCAGATTCCCGAACAGCGCACGGCTGGTGGTAAAAACAAATTATCATTTATTTATGAGTAGCAGCGCACGCCAGGTATTAGCTAGTATCATATATTATACAAGGGAGTTTTCATAAATTTGTTAATTATTCTCATTGTTTTACTATACTTTGGATATTACCAGTGATATTTAATTCATCAGAAATATACAATTTGACCCAAAGTAAGAAAATTCATTTACACTTTCACATCATTTATTTTTTTAACAATTTTTCTTAAGACAGGATAATTTATCTCAAAATGTCTGAATACTGAAGATCATCTTCATTAATATGAGAGTGTCATTAATTAAATAAAAATAAAACTTAGTTTTATTTTATTTTCATATTTATTAAGATATAATTCAGTGACAGCTGTTTCGGTATACTGTACCTTCTTCAGACACGTTAACAAATTATGAATTGTGTTATTATAGTACATATCAACTGATCTAAGCAACAATACAACAATAATTTTTTTAAATTTAACAAAGGCGATTCATTCAAATATAGTTATAGATACCAATTTTCTAGTACATTCTTGTGCACTTTATTTGTCAGTGGTTTTAGTTCCATATATAATGAACATTTTTTTATGGAGTGTTACAAATGTTTACTTTTAATTACATGAAGTACGAGTAACATACATTTTCAAGATGGATAAATTCATTTATTTTCATGATCCTCTCTATCAGCAGTTTTCTTATGCTATGGATACACACATTTGTTACGACATTAGCTAGGAAAAATAGTTTAAAGAATGGAAAAGTACCAAAGAAATTAAAGCAAGGCACACTAAATCTCATATGGCATGTCCTATATGTTTAATGGTTCACTGGACCCCCAACAAAAATAAAACAATTGAATAAAAATAGTGAATAGTTGTAATGATGAATAGTTTGTTGTGATAATTAAGATATTCGGTCTGTTTATTCTTACCTCTTATGGTTGATTTTGTTGAACATATGTTTCATGGCTTCTGAGCCCCATCTTCAGCGATTACATAAGAAGTAAGAATAAACAGACCAAATAACTTAATTATTAAATAAACCTCTTAATGTCCATATTATTCACTTTTAAACATATTAATGGTGGACAAATTATATTTGAAAAGAAAAATATATGCCTAGACTGGGGTTTGAACCCAGGACCTTTGACTCTCTATGTCAATGCTCTTCCAAGTGAGCTACCTAGGCCTCCAATCTTTCTTTTCAAATATAATTTGTCCACCATTAAGATGTTTAAAAACGAATAATATGAACATTGAAAGAAGCACTACTGGCTTTATAAGTATGTTTAAATTCCCAATAAAAAGTCTTCTTAACGAAGGAGCCGCCATTTGCAAAAAAATTGTAGCAACGGCTCATAGCATTTGGGGTTAGGGAATTAACTATGTATAAGAGAAAAATACGCGTTTAGATTGGAGGCCTAGGTAGCTCACTTGGAAGAGCATTGACATAGAGAGTCAAAGGTCCTGGGTTCAAACCCCAGTCTAGGCGTATATTTTTCTTTTCAAATATAAACTTCTTAATGTTACTTCCTATTGTATTTTTAAAATAAAAAAGTTTTCTTGCATTTCTAACAAGTCCCTTAAATCCCAGATAATTTGAATCAACCTGTGTTTCTGTGATTCTAAAGGTATGTTTTCTTTGTATGGAGCTCCTGAAAAGGAAGTAATGTTATGAGGTTTCTTAATAAATGAGGTGTATTCAAAGTAATCTTACCTCATAACTTATTGTGTTCTATTTGAATATGTTTCGATATGCCATGCATACCATCATCAGCTTTTCCAGATGAAAAACTGATGATGATATGAGGGGCTCATTTTCAAAACGTCTCTTGTCCACTTTGCACCAAAACTGGTTTATTGTATTTCTGTATTCTTCTGAGGTTCCTCTATGTACATATGCTATCATTTGGATTCAGAACTTCCTTTAAACGACTAAAAACTTATGTAAAATATGGCTATTCGAATCAAACTGACTCTTGTCCACAACAAAATGGCGACCATTCGTTACTTGCAGATTTGAAAACAAAATGTCTCATGCCCTTGTTTGTTGGTATACGCATCTAGACTCTTTGGTTTCAAAATGTCTCACGTCCATTTTCTGAGTATTTTTACAATCACATAAAATAACATGTTTTCTGCTATATTTGGCATTAATTATCTTTGTTTTATGGGAAATTTCAAGAGTGGCAGCACTGGTAGCCATTTATAAAAGCTTTTATTTAAATTTCAACGGAAGTTTTTGTTTGTATACTTCTCTGAATCTAGTGCTTATCAGTGAAAATTTCAAGTAGTGTAGGTTGCATTTTACAGCTAATCTAGTTATTGGTCCGGACACAAAGATAGCTTTGGGAAGACAGCTGGAAGTATGTGTTGTTACCGGGAAATACAGTCCAAAGTATTTTTGAATCGATGGTCTATAATGTCACAATAATTTGTTTCTGCAATAACCAATATTATATTGTAATTCAACTATTGTTAATTATCATTGTTGCGAGTCTGATTGACCATTATCCTATCAAGTAGAAACATTTTCAGTAAAATGGGAACTGACTGGCCTGTGTACGATTGGAAGCTCATGTCACAACACAGCGTAAAGAAACCTGGACAGTGGCATTTCAAATTTGCAACAACGAAGATATTCATCATCAGTCGTGGAATGACTCCGTCTGCACGCATTCTCGTTAGAGGGGAACCATGGTATCAGATGAACATAGAAATGTCGAGAAAGGTACTGAAACCAAATGTGGACTTTTCACTGTTCCCATCTCACATAGTTCCAATTGGGGTGCCAATAAAGAAAAACAAAATTTGTGACGTGAAAAGGCTTCTGAGACTTCATTTTGGTGATCGATGGGAGGGAAATGCTGACTTGCAGTTCTACCATGAGGTAATTAATAGAGATACAGTTGATGAAGACGTCTCAGAAGATGAACTGGAAGGAGGTATGATGGAGGATGCTGATGAATTATAAGACAGATTCGTTCATCTTTCTGATATCCAGTATTTTTTTGTTTGGTGTATTTCTGAGGGCACAATGTATAAATAAATTTTGCCATTATTTGTTCATTCATTAAATAGCATTGATCTTTCGGAATTTTCCTTTCATTATTTCGATATTTACAATTTTGGAAACAAAGTAACTCATGTCCATTACTTTTGTTTTCAAAATGTCCCTTGTCCACTCTTTAGAGTTTCAAAATGTCTCTTGTCCATATTATTTCTACAAATTACATGAAAACTATTAATTTGGGAATAGAAATCATGATAATACAGTACAACCTATGGACCTCTGAATGCCCAGAAACAAATTCTAAAGGAAATTGTGCATATTTCAGACCTAAAAATAATTTTCGTAGTTCCCCACAAATTTATGAAAATGGACAAGAGACGTTTTGAAAATAAGCTCCTCATATGCATGGCATATTGAAACATGTTCAAATAGAACACAAGTTATGAGGTAAGATGACTCCAGATTCACCTTATTTACTCCTGAAATCAGTTTGTTAGGTTGTAAGAGGCAAGGGGAAAAGTAGGCTGTTTCCATCTCTCTTGTCACCGATGTTACAACCAGTCTAACAACACAAATTTTAATAGAAACTAATGAATAAAACTGAAAGACCTGTGCTCTGAGTGTTTATATTATGATAAAAGAAATAAGTTTATTTTATTCCAATGATATTTGTTTGTTGAGACTTTCAATTTGTTTATGAACCTTCTACTGAACCCCCAGTTAGTTTAGGCAAGAGGCACCACTGACTTTCTCGGTTTGAAAAGGTTATATTCTTGTCACTGGGCAACTATCTTGAGCATGCAACTAAATTATTATAATGAGGTAACAATGACATATGAGGTATAATTTGTGTTTGAAGAGAAAAATATACTCTCAGACTAGGGTTTGAACCCAGGACCTTTGGCTTTCTTTGCCAATGCTCTACCAACTGAGCTACCTGAGCACTCCAATCTAAACGCAGATTTTTCTCTTACACAATGTTAATTCCCATTTAAATTCCCAATAAAAGTCTTCTTAAAAAAGAAGCTGTCATTTGTGTGATTGAGTAATAAATAGTTCATATCATTTGGCACTTGGGAATTAACAATGTATAAGAGAAAAATTTGTGTTTACATTGGTCAGGTAGCTCAGTTGGTAGAGCATTGGCTTAGAAAGCCAAAAGGTCCTGGGTTCAAATCTAAGTCTGAGTGTATATTTTTCTCTTCAAATATAATTTGTCCTTCAGTGAGAGTATTAAATCTAATGCAGTATATAAAAATGAATGTTTGTTTGTTTGTTCATTCGTACTTTATGCATGGCCATACCATTGATCCGATTGTGATGGGGCTTTTTGCAAAATGTTCAGGAGATTCCCAGGATGAACATAGGCTATAAGAGAGTTGTGATACTCACCTCCTACATCCTTAAAAATCACCCTTCATAGTGGAAAACGTGAAAAAAGTAGTTCTTTTGATGCTTAAAATAGCTTATGCTGCCTAAACCATAACAAATACACAAAATTAATGTAACCAGAATTGAATATCTCAAAATGCTCTACAAAAAAGTCCATGACAGCATATGTTTATCTCTTACGGATAATTCACAATATCCATTTTTGTCTTTCATTGATGCCAAGAAGATAGAAACAAGTACGTAGATTCCTGTGCAAGCGTAGCAGCACATGGCGGGTATTCTTTTATGGATAACTCACAATAATGAATTTTATCCTTTGGCTCATTTATGCCAAGAAGATCAAGATAAGTAGATTCCCAGGCAATACCGGGTAATCAGCATGGGGAATCTTAAAATAATTACGATAACATTTATAATTATTTTTCATTTTACTTATTCAACTAATCATAAGAAGTACATCAATTTTTGTCTTTCAGCTCATTTATGCCAAGAAGACTGGGATGAGTAGATTCTCAGACAACGCCGGGTAAACAGCACGGGGTATCTAAAATAATTACGATATAAATTTTTTCTTCTACTTGTTTAACTAAACATAAAACACATTAATTTTCGTATTTCAGCTCATTTATGTCAAGAAGAGCGGGATAAGTAGATTCCCAGGCAACACCGGGTAATCAGTTATCTAAAGAATATAAATTTATAATTATTTTTCCTTTTACTTATTCAACTAAACATAAAAGCGCGTAAATTTCCATTTATTTAGGCGTAGCAGCACATGCCAGGTATTATCTAGTTAATAATCAAAGCATCAATATAATTTGTATGTTTGTTGTAATGCCCACCCACCAGCACTTTTGTGCTTTGGATTCTGCACTGGATGAATAGATGGCATTAATGTGGTTTATTTTTTATTTATGCATCATTTTGGCAGATCACTTTACATAGTTGATATATACATGTATTGTATATAGAGAGGAGTGTAGGATGAGTATATGATTATGTGTTTGTATAGTGTAAAGTGTATTGTATGAGGGATGAAGAAGAAGAGAAGATGAAACTCAGTGCTAGCACATAGCCTATTCCTAGGGAGCCACAATGGTTAACCCCCCAACTGATAGATGAATTGCTATCAACAGTACCTCCTTAACATACATACTGTGGAGGAATTTGGAATTTAATGCAGGAAATTGGTGCACAATCTTACAATTAAAAATGTACACCTTCACCACTCCTGGCACCAAGATTGAAAATTTTACAATTAAATTAAATTAATTTTACAATTACAATTTTCAATTATTAATGAATTGGTTACTTTGACTTACCTCACATTTCTTGATTTTCATGCAGACCAGGTTTCATCGTTTTTTTCAACAGTTGGAATGCATTGACAATGTTGCACAAAAGCGACGAAACCTAATCTGCATAAAAATCAACTCATCAATAATTAAAAGAAACCTCATAGTGTTATTTCCTACATATATTAAATAAAATTTTCAATCGTGCCAGGTATTGAATCCAGGCACACTGTTAGAAAGCAGGTATGCTATACCTGAGCCAGCAAGACTGGTACTGAGAGGTATAATATAAAAATATTCTTTCTCTCTGAAGAATTTTTATATATACATTACAACTGTTTTGATGTAAATTCAAATAAGTGTTTACCATTACCAGTATTAGTATTATTGCCATCTTCCACTATTGGTAATCCTTGAAGGAACTGTCCACCTCCATGCATGTTCCTCTCTGACTGTTGGTCAAAAGAATAGAAAAATGTTTTTCCAAAGTATTTAGACCACATTTTAGCCATTTGGAATGCTGGGAGATTAAATAATGAATCTCCAGTAACCTAAAAAAAAAAAATTAAAATCAGAAAGACAATATTTTGTTATCTGTAAAACTGTAAACACATGATAGAAAGATAGATAAGTAATTTATTTCATGAACTAATTAGACATGTTGTTGTTGTTGTTTTCAAATGCTGGGCCTTGGCACCGAAGCCATTAGCGTTCTTGCTCTCCAATATTTCTCTATTGTGGATCCAACAGGTAATACTTCACAGCATAGAAGACATCAAAAGGGAGCAAAAGATGGCTCTTCAGGATAACAAATCAACGATCATGGAAGTACTGACGATGAAACCAAACAAAGTGCTGAAACCAGTCTAATAAAATAAAATGAGGTGAGTGATAAAAGTATTATACATAAATAGATAATACCAAATAAATGTCTTCTTAATAAAAAAGCTGCCATTTGCAAAGATAGAAGCAAAGGTTTCATAGCATTTGGTGTATGGGAATTGACAACGTGTTTAGATTGGAACTTGCCTAGATAGCTCAGTTGGTAGAGCATTGGTCTAGAAAGCCAAGTCCTGGTCTGAGCATATAATTTTTCTCTTCAAATATGAATTACCTCATAGTGTTTAATCCTTAAAAAAAGAAATTAAAAAAGTAATTGTATTGGTGTTTAATGCTTACCTCAACTACTTTATTTAATGTAGTAGAAGGATCTCCTTTCAAAAATCCAAAGTACTTTGATCCAACATTTTTAATTAGCTCATCTGTTCTGTTGTATAGTTCTCCAAATAAATCTGGAAATGCAATATTTAATTCTTTTTTTGAAATTATTGATTCGAGACTAGCCATCTTTAACTAGTCTCAAGCAAACCCTTATGGATGTCGGACACAGTCTCTGGTGAAACATTGGAGAATTTTAAGCCTCGCGACTATTAACCTACAAACCCACAAAATGTCTACAGATCATAATACAAACTCCAGCCATGAAAGCCTAATTCAATATATTCATCTATCTGTATCAAACCTCTCCTCTCCAAAACATCCCACTAAATTTCTTTCTGATGTTGACATCTTCTTCATCATCCAACCAAGGCCTATAGACTTGTTACAATCTCACTGATGAATTTTGTATCCAGTGTTTCCTTGGATGGCCCAGAGATCTCTTCCCTGTTGGATAATAATGAAGCATGGCTTTGGGAACTATCTGAGCTCATTCGTAGCAAATTATTCATCCAGTTGTTTTGGTATCTATGTATGTATTTTATTGCGACTGCGACAGGGCATAACCGCAATGATAATAGAAATATGATAAAAAAACATATACGATATATACTTGTTTATTATAACCAAAAGATAGGAAATACATAATCACCTTTAAATACAAATTAACCATGCTCAAAGTTCATACAAGGGCTTTTTAAGAAATAAAAAACTAGTAAAAATGTATAATAAAATAGAATATCCTGGACCAAAAGTGATTTCATATCAACATGTTTTTCAAACTATGGGGACACACTTACGAAAGCTTATATAACCAAATAAATACTTATGCCAGTAAACTTCAAACTATGGGGACACACTTACGAAAGCTTATATAACCCAGTAAACAATTTTACCTTTTGACTAACACATTATATAAGTGAAAAAAACATCTTATACAATTTGGCCCTGACAGAACCAGAATTATTGCTAAAGGTTAGGTAATAAAAATAGGGTTTCCAACGATTTTGAGAGGAGAGAAAGGAAAAAACTATCATATATAAACTCACAAATTTTCGGGAAAAAATCAGACTGGAATCGGGAACCGAAGCATTCGGGGACGAGTGGAGCCTCTCCATGGGTAAGATTGAATTTTTCTAATATTTCCATATGAAAAACTTCATGCTTTTTTCAAAATGATCATTTCTTGAATTAAAATAACTTTAGAGTAATTGAACATGCTTTGGAAAATAATTAGACCTAAGGGTCGAACTAAATTGCTTAAAAATTAACATTAATGAACTACAGTTGACTTTAAGGTAGAATATTTTTATCACTCACCTCATATTGTTCTTCTTATTTGATTATAAACTAGTTTCGGAACATAGTTTCTGTTCCATCCTCAGTATCGTCACGACCGTTGTTCTGTCGTCTTGAAGAGCTGTCCTTCTCTCCTTCCATTGGCTGACTGAAAAACCTCGAAACCAGGTCATTCTCACCGGGAATTTCAAAGTTCATTAATTTCTTCTTTTCGCTCTTTTGAATGTAGATCTTTTCCCAAACAGTAAGTTCTTTAGGTTTTTCTATTTGTTTTAATAATTTAGCTTCTTTCTCGATAAGATGTTTTTCAGACCATGCATGGGCAGCCACTGCAGATTTTTCTACTTCCCCTTTCTTGACATTCCTGAGATGTTCTTTCACTCTAGTTTTCAAATTTCTTTTAGTTTTTCCTATGTAGAATTTCTCACATTCTTCACATTTAATTTGATAAATCCCTGATTTGTTTTCTTCTTTAATTTTCTCATTCTTATTAGGTCTAATCAGTCTACTGATGCTGTAGTCATTTTTGGGTGCTAACCTTATGTTGAAATCTTTAAAAATTTTTGAAACTTGTGGTGTTTTAATGGATGATATGTGAATTTTCTAAATTTTACATTATCTTCTTTTACTTTTAGAAGAGTGCTTTGATTAATAAATTTTTGTCTTTTGAACTTGTTTATTTTTTTGAGTATCATTTTTATTGCAAAACCATTTTTCGTGGCTAAGTTGATTATGTGTTCTTTTTCTTTTTCATAATTTTCTTTGTTCATTGGTATGTTCACTAATCTATGTGTCAAACTATTGAAAACTGCTTCTTTGTGAGCTATGTGATTGAAACCTAAAGCTTTTATGTAGTTATCTATATGTGTCTTCTTTCTGTAAATTCCAAATTCTATCTTATTTTCTTCATTCCTTTTTAAGTTGAGATCTAAAAATGGTATTTCTCCATTGATTTCCTTTTCCATAGTGAATTTTATAGTTTGACTTTGAATGTTCAATAATTTTAATGCATCATCTATCTGTTTATGATTAACTATTGCAATTATGTCATCCACATATCTGCACCAGAACTTGAAAATTAAACGATGTCCATTAATTATCTTGTGTTCAAAATTCCCCATGAATAGATTAGCTAAGAATGGAGATAAAGGGTTTCCCATCGAAAGTCCTGAATTTTGTTTATAAAATCTTCCATTGTAGGTGAAAAACATATTATCGATACATAATTTCGTTAAAGTTTTATATTCGACTATCTTTACTTTTTCAATATTATTATTTTTCATCCAAATCTCTAAAATTTCCATAGTTTGGTCTTTTGGAATGCTTGGAAATAAGGAAACAACATCAAATGAAACTAATCTGTGTGAAGATTGTAGTTGTATGTTTTCTAGTTTATCTACCAATTCATAAGAGTTTTCTATTGCAGAGTTTTCAAATCCATTCATTTTATTAAATTCCTTACATAACCATTTAGATAAATGATATGTAGGAGACCCTATGTTGTTAATTATCGGCCTCATTTTCTTCCCTTCTTTGTGCACTTTCGGGAGTTGACTTCATTGATTCTCTCATATTTTTCATATACATAGTTAAGTTTCAAATCAAAGTTCGGCACGATTCAACATGGCGACTTATAGCTTCCTTTATTAAAATGGTTTATCTAATTGTGTTTTAATATATTTTTATATCTTGTTTTATTTAAAATAAATATGTTTGTTTTATGGTTTAATGTGTTTCTGTGTACAAATGTGATGTTTTCCCGTCAAAACCAAGGCCAACCGCTCGGGCCAAAGGTCACTTAAAATATAGATACCTTTTTTATGCTATGTTATGGCTGAGATAAGCTCGGTTGTAACATATTCAATGACCGGTTCTAAACATGGTTCCTTCAAGACATCATCATTGCGTTTCTGATCCCATTTGGTAAATCCTGCTGTATATCTCATGAATCTCATTTAACTAGAAGTTATTCTGTTCTCTTCTCCTTTACTCAAAGTCCATGCTTCACTGCCATAGCAAACCCCATCACTTTACCCTTTTGGGCTAGCAACCCGCTGGGTAGTACTTTAGAGTTGCTTTCAATTCTCACAACAAGTCTCAGATGGACTGGAGGGATAATTCTGATGCTGACATAATGATTAGAAATGGCCTTAAATAAATTCACCAGTTACCTACTGACATCCCTGATTAATGATATACTCTACCCAGAAACAGAAAGAGTTGGGTGTTTTCAGGATGACATGGGAAGTCTTTCTTCAGCATATACATTCCTGTAGGAAACTTCTACATTTTGATTATTCCCACATCAATCATATTTGTGATTTGACAGGAGAAATCAAAACATGTGTATAAAAGATAAACATCATTCATCTTGAAGATACTTCATTAACAGCAAAAAATCCAGAGAACAAATTAATGAGACAACAGGAATTTGAAAAAAATATGTAATCTTCTGCATAAAGGAAATAGTGTTGTTCTATTTTAAAGAATATACTCCAGCAAATCATTGGATCAGAAATAGAATCAATCTACCTTCTTCTAAATGGAGAGATGCCATAAAACTGCAGGCAAATGTGTGTGCAATTGTAACCATTCCAGACATTTCCCAAGCCAGTAACCATTGTAGGTGCTGCCTCAACAGGCTGAAACTCTTGCCCATGTCTTGCCCCTAGGAGAAATCTTGCATATCATAAGACACAATAGAGTAAGAAGTCTCATCACTGGAACTCTTCGAACAAAACAGTTCATGTTCTACAAGGAAGTTCATGGGATAGCTGAGAATGGCAGTACGTGTCACAATGATATGATTGTTATTACACCCAACAATTCTGTTTTCATCATCGACTATAACAATTTGAATCCAGCCTTAAACGATGAGATGAGATGAATTTGGAGAAGAAGGTGATATATGAGCCTACTATCCCTTATTATGAGTATAAATAATACCTGGACACCATCTCCATTCAAGGTTTATTTGTAGGCATAAGAGATGCAGTACCTAAAAACAGTCAACCCTGCAGCAACTAGGAACTAGCAAAGATCTCATATAATAATTCTGAGCTAAGTTCCAGTTGTACAGTAAACAAACTTGCATAAGAAATTACTCTGCTGACTCTATCTATTGGGGGACCTGTGGTACTAACCGCTATATGACGAAATTGAGTATAATAGAAATATTATGAAAATACATTACGAAGTAACATTATGAGGTTCAACTTAATAAATAACGTTGTGAACGTGACGCAGCATTGAGAATGTCACAAAAGATGTGAAGAAACCCAGGGTCTGCTATGAATTATGAAGTATGAGGTGAGTGAAATAATAAAAAATAAACAATATTAATAAATAAGTTTGGTCTGCCTTCATCTTATCTCATAATTTGTTATTTCTTGTAAGATGCGTTTCAAGCTCTTACAAGAAACAACGAATTATGAGATAAGATGAAGGCAGACCAAACTTATTTATTACTATAGAAGTATTGTTCTTAGGCAACATCGTTTTTACGGGAAATAAGACTGAATACAAGGTAAGATGTTACCAATAATTAGGAACTTCCTCCATTTCTTATTTATTTATGACAAAAAATTATATATAGGCCTACTTAAATAGACATTTACACTTTTTCCATGATGTAAATCCATCCATCCATAGTAATTCTGCCCAAAGGCAGATTCTTCACTGCAATCATAGAATTTTCATGCTATGCTTGCAGCTTTACTAAGGAATTATAGGTGTGGTAGCTTCCCGTTGCTTTCCACACTGGTGAAGGATGATGATGATGATGGCCATATGATTTCAGGGACCTTTTGGGCCTTAAAGTTTTCCTGACATTTGTCTTACAGGTGAGGAAAAACCCCGATAAAAACCTCATCCAGAAAAACTGCCCCGACCAAGGATTGAACCCGGGCCCGCTGCATGATAAGGCAGCACGCTACCTCGAGACGACAGTGGTGGACATGATGTAAATAGATAACCTTTATATTTGAAGAGAAAAATTTTCGCCTAGACCGGGACTCGAACCCGGGACCCTTGGCTTTCCGGGCCAAGTGCTCTACCAACTGAGCTACCGAGGCGAGTTACGATCTAGACGCAAATTTTTCTCTTATGTACGTAATTGTAATTCCCTCACGCCAAATGCTTGAAACCATAGCTTCTATCTTTGCAAATGGCGGCTTCTTAGTTAAGAAGACATTTATTGGGAATTTAACACTACTTTATAGCCAGTAGGGCTTCTATTGACGATTTTATTATTAATTTAACACTTCTCATAGAAGGATAAATTATATTTGAAATTTACCAGCACAATTTCATTATGAGCAGATCTATGTTCCCTGCTGATTCACCTGTAAATTCTGCTGTTATTTTCACCACATTCTCATTGATTAATGTGGGATATTTTTCACTAAACTGTTTGAAAATATTCAAAATATTTTTTTTCTCACCACTTTTCAAATGTTTTGCTTTCCAATGTTTAAGAAATTTTACAGAAATTTTACCATTTTGAAACAATTGAAATTCCAATGTATTCTGCATTGTGCATGATATAAGAATAAAACAGTGCTTATTTAATTTAGGCCTATTAAAATTGTATTTATATGTTTTAATATTCTCCCATATAACTTATATAGATATGTGCTAGATATTACATATTTTTATTTCCTTCATTTTGAGTGTTAGAGAGTGAACTACATTTTCTTATATGCTTAAAAGTAAAACTATTATTCAAATGAAAATAAATCATGCATCTAGTTTGTTTACATTACAACTAGAACTTAGCTCAAAAGAGGTATAACACACATTGTAACAACCATGCTGTATGGTCTATTTCCATCTTAAGAAATCATATATATATATATATATGGCCAGTCTCCAAATCCTGGTTCTTATTTTCCCTTTCATTCAGAATTATCCTTTCAACTACTCTGTAATTCCGTCTTGTTCTATACCTATTGTACACATTAAAAAAATTGATATTTTTGTCTCTATATGATCTAATCTTTTATTGTGATGTGATATTTCTCTATTTTTAGGTGTACTTTGTCACTTATGACAAACCCTATTTGTATTAGTTTGTTAAAATTAAATTAAAATTATCTATATTAGAGCCATTCTCATTTTATTTAAATACAGAACAACTAATTTTTATTGATCCCTACTGTAGTAAATAGTGTAATTTATTAACACTTACCTGAACCCTTCACTATATCATTTACTAGATTATCAAGGTATTTTGGATCTTTCTTCACATTTTCCAGAACTTCATTACGATATTGACCTGAAATGAAGAAATATTTCATTATATTCAATGAAACTTTGATAAAAATAATGTAAGTTCCATTTCTATTTTCGAATAAAATTCCGAAACATATGTTTTTTTTATTTCATTCTTACTTATAGATACTTTAAACATCAAGGACATATATTTTAGGATTTTTAGGTGTCATGATTAGTCTGTGTGTTTCTATTGTATATTGAAATATATTTTTTCTTCTTCTTCATCCAACCAAGTCTTAGGCTATATGCCTGCTACGATCTCACTGATGAATTTTGTGTCCAGCATTTCCTTGGACAGTCCAGAGATCTCTTCCCTGTTGGACTATAATGAAGCATGGCTATGGGAACTCTATCTGAACTGAAATGTATTTTAAACAAGGCAAATATAATATGGATGATTATGATGGCCCGAATGGCATTCGTAAACTATTTGGGACTTAAAGTTTTAGTAATTATTAAGAAATGTAATAATAAAGGAGCTTTTTCTGTTTTTTATCCACAAAAACCTAGCGGCTTCTTGAGAAATGAATTCAAGCATGCACATATAATGCATTTCAATTTATTACACATCAGTGCATAAAGCTGGAGATCTTGGGTACAACTCCCGGTTCAGGCAGAATTTTTTCTCTTTAATTGTATTATTGTTGGTCACTCAAAAACTTACAGTTAAAAATTGTTATTTACTAGGTTCTTACACTTACTTAAAATTGCTTAAAACTTGTCAGAATCACATTTACAAAATACATTTTATTTTTCACATGACAAACATTTTATGCAATCACTATATATCCTTCTTTCATGTGTTAAAGTTTCAGAAGACATGTCTATCTGAAGTATGGGTGAGATGGCAGAGATACTAGGAAGAGGGACTACACAACAGATTTTCCTCAGGGCCCAGAAAAGACACATGCCAAGAAAGCAATGTACTTGGGTTTCTCACATTCAGATGCTATGTACTTGGGTTTCCTGATTTCATAAAATCTGATTTGCTACAAGGAGTAAAAAATGGGCACTGGAAAATTTTCAAAATTATAACATTTTTTTTAATTATAACTTTTGGACAGATACTGTCTACCTTGTCTCCCCTGGTTATGCATCTGTTAATCAGTAGCCATCATTTCATTAATAAATTAATATTCAATGAATTTGCACAAGATACATTAATACAGACAGTAAACAAATCCTACACATAAATTATAACCACAATAGACTAAGGGCACACAGTATACTGAAATATTTTTTTCTATCGTGTTCTGCCCAAGGGCAGTTCTTTCACTGCAATCCCAACATTTTCATGCTATGCTTTTAGCTTTACTAGGGAATTATAGATGTGGTAGCTTCCCATAGCTTTCCACACCAGCAGATGATGATGATTATGATGGCCAGATGATGTTTGGGGACCACTTGGACTTTAAAGATTCCTGACATCTGTCTTATAGGTGAGAGAAAATCCAGAAAAATCCCTCACCCAGGAAGCTTGTCCCGACTGGGAATCGAACCCGGTCTTGCTACGTGACAAGGCAGCATGCTACCTCGAGACCATAGCATTGGACTACTGAAATATACTAGATACAATATGATCATAGACATTGAAATATTTCAAAATAAAATTGAAGTAAAAACATTAAATTTAATTGTTTTAACCATTAACTTAAAAAGATTAATATTGTACAAGATTGGCATTTTCAAAAATCAAACAAAATTATTTGTACAGTTCTTAATTAAATTATTGGCCTGTGTGTAGAACAAAATCCAAATTTTAGTTCTATTCAGGAAAGAAATTTAGAGGTGTAAAGCACTTAGTGGATTCAAATCATAATTCTGTTACAAAATTATACATTTTTACATTAAATTGTCAACTTAGTCTGGGATATTTTCTTCTTTCATTTGATCGTGTTTTTATTACTATTTTATATATGTTTTGTCATCTGTTTAGGAGGAATTCAAATATTTATACTTAACTGGTGCAAGACAGGTTGGTTTGTATCTATAAAATTTTATGATTCTTTAGTACGAAAGGATCAAATATTGAAAATAATTTTTGGTTTTGCTATTATTAACTATTTTGGCAGAAAAGTGCATCAGAATGAGAATCTGTAGTGAATTTGAAGAAAGGAAAAGTGATATAAACCAATGCAGGTCTAGTGATTATCATTATTATCTTTGGAAATTAAAAAAAAATTGATAGCATGGTTATCCTAACATCAATCAAACTTGGGAAAAGGCAACAATATTTTGAAATACAATAAGAAGTAACATTATGAGGTTTTACTTAATAATAAGTTTGGTCTGTGTAATTCTTACCTCATATTGGTGTTTCTGTTATACATATGTCTTGAAATATATGTCTAACAGTAACACCAATATGAGGTAAGAATTACACAGATCAAACTTATTATTAAGGCAATGACAATTGATACATTGATTTATGTATTTTTTTATTTCTATAAATATATGCACTTTAGTAAATGTGACTGTTATATTATCTCACCATTTAGTGCAGATGAAGTCTCATCTCTAGTAACTCCAGTTAGAAGAGGTATTTTAGGAAATTTTCCTGATTTTAATCCATCTAAAGGAGATTTATCAAAAAAATTTGGTAAGAAACGGCCATCATTTCCACCTTCAATACATGGAGCTGGACCTAATAAACCTAAACATTGAAAAGAAAAAAAAAACTATCATTCCCTGACTAGAATAATACAACAATACTATATAATAACGAAAGAAATAATAATAATAACAATAATTACTTATTTTAGGAATTCTCACTATGAGGTATATTCATTAAGGTAGAATATTTTTTATCACTCATCTCATATTGTTCTTCTTATTTGATTATAAACTAGTTTCGGAACATAGTTTCTGTTCCATCCTCAGTATCGTCACGACCGTTGTTCTGTCGTCTTGAAGAGCTGTCCTTCTCTCCTTCCATTGGCTGACTGAAAAATCTCGAAACCAGGTCATTCTCACCGGGAAATTCAAAGTTCATTAATTTCTTCTTAAAAATTTTTTTAAAAAATTTTAAAGATTTCAACATAAGGTTTAGCACCCAAAAATGACTACAGCATCAGTAGATTGATTAGACCTAATAAGATTGAGAAAATTAAAGAAGAAAACAAATCAGGGATTTATCAAATTAAATGTGAAGAATGTGAGAAATTCTACATAGGAAAAACTAAGAGAAATTTGAAAACTAGAGTGAAAGAACATCTCAGAAATGTCAAAAAAGGGGAAGTAAAAAAATCTGCAGTGGCTGCCCATGCATCTGAAAAACATCTTATCGAGAAAGAAGCTAAATTATTAAAACAAATAGAAAAACCAAAAGAACTTACTGTTTGGGAAAAGATCTACATTCAAAAGAGCAAAAAGAAGAAATTAATGAACTTTGAATTTCCCGGTGAGAATGACCTGGTTTCGAGGTTTTTCAGTCAGCCAATGGAAGGAGAGAAGGACAGCTCTTCAAGACGACAGAACAACGGTTGTGACGATACTGAGGATGGAACAGAAACTATGTTCCGAAACTAGTTTATAATCAAATAAGAAGAACAATATGAGGTGAGTGATAAAAAATATTCTACCTTAATAATAATAATAATGATAGAAATGAAAGAAGAAGGAATTGGAAAA
The DNA here is from genome assembly GCA_030220185.1 of Diploptera punctata. Taxonomy (NCBI): domain Eukaryota; kingdom Metazoa; phylum Arthropoda; class Insecta; order Blattodea; family Blaberidae; genus Diploptera; species Diploptera punctata. The sequence goes on from JASPKZ010000007.1 coordinate 4,015,459, forward strand.
TAGGAGAACGTGTGAACAAACACGCCCAAAGGAGGTATTTGTAAAAAGTTCCTCCCTTCATTCATAGACTGAAATAAAACATCAAGATGATTAGAGATTTAACAGTACTATTAACAGAACATGGTAAAACTAGGGTATATGTGCACCGGTTTGGGATACAATCACTATGAGGTTTAATTTAAGATTAAATTAAAATGTTTCATACCTCACCTCTTATTCAGTCTTCTAAATAGACCTGTTTCAAAGCCTGGGCAGCTTCATCTTCAGTAAATTTTGTTGGCTGATGATATGTCGATCAGAAGAACTACTTCTTCATCCGTCTGTTGGTGGACTGATAAACCTCTGGATTAAATCAGAATCTGCGGGAATTTCAAAGTTCATAAGTTTTTCTTTCTTGTTTTTTTTAATGTGGATCTTTTCCCAAACTGTGAGTTCTTTTTGTCTAAACTCACAGTTTGGGAAAAGATCCATATTAAAAAAAAACAAGAAAGAAAAACTTATGAACTTTGAAATTCCCGCAGATTCTGATTTAATCCAGAGGTTTATCAGTCCACCAAAGACGGATGAAGAAGTAGTTCTTCTGATTGACATAACATCAGCCAACAAAATTTAATGAAGATGAAGCTGCCCAGGCTTTGAAACCAGTCTAGTTAGAGGACTGGATATGAGGTGAGGTATGAAACATTTTAATTTAATCTTCAATGATCCTCTATGTTCCTGTCTCAAGATGACCAAACAGTTTATCACCTCGACATTCTATGTCGAGTGCAGTTTGCTAATTGATTCTTAGAGTAATGTGCAGTCAACCAACATTTTCCTGTTATGATATTGTACACAGATGAGGCTATGTTTACTACAGAAAGCATGTTTAACAGTCGGAATAGCCATATCTGGGAGTATGAAAATTCACATGCTGTGTTGTAATGAATCTACCAACAACCAACAAACATTTTCAGTGAATGTATGATCCGCTATCATTAATGATTATGTAATTGCGCCTTATGTATTAACTGACAGATTGAATGGAATAGTCTACAAAAGTTCCTTCAAAATGTCCTCAAACATTTTCCATTTTCTGGAAGATGTGCCACTGATAATTCAAAGGTTATGTCGTTTTTACATGGTGGAGCACCAACATATTTTGCAGTGAATATTAGGGTATATCTTGATGAAAAGTTTGGGCAAAAATGGATTGGTCAAGGTGGTCTTGTTCCATGGCCAGCTTGGTCACCATGTGCTTTTTCTTCTGGAATCACATGAGCCTGGTGTATGTGACTCCTGTCAAAACATGTATGGCCTGGTTGCTAGGATTGTAGCAGTTGCTGACAATGTGCACCAATCCTCAGATCCTAGAGCATGTGTGACAGTCCATGAAGCATCACTATGAAGTTTATCTTGATCATGGGGGTAATGGATATTTTGAACAATTACTTTAAACAGTGTAACAGTGTAATTTGGAAACAATCATATTCTAAGTAAACAGTTACAAGGTATTCGTAGTTGAATATGGGAAATAACATCATGAGGTTCTTAATTCAATGAATGAATGAGTCATTTTCTTATCTTACCTCATAGTTTATGTTTTCTTAAACATGGGAACTGCAGTTTTCAAGAAGACATCCCTCTCATTTTCAACCGATATTATGACTTAGTTGAGTTATACAAAATGAAAACAATGAAATTATTTGATAAGAGCCACAGGAGATCATAGATTCCTTATATCAAAACACTTACAAATATTTATTTAATATTTAAAGGAAGAGACACAATGAGGTTTATTTTAAATAATAGGAGTTATATATGCATGACTCATCTCATATTTGCAGATTTTTTGAAGACCCAGGGTTTCAATGCTTTAAGCATCATTATCAATTCTTTCTAACTACTACTGGTAACTATAATTAGAAAGAATTGATAATGTTGCTTAAAGCATTGAAACCCTGGGTCTTCAAAAAATCTGCAAATATGAGGTGAGTCGTGCATATCTAACTCCTAGTACTTAGAAATATACCTGAACACCTTGGGAAAGTTTGTCAGTAGAGTTTGGATTCACCCTGCATACCACATCAGATGTTAATAATTGTTTTTATGTGCAAAATCAATAGAATGTACTCTAATTAATTAAGGATCAAATTAAAACTATAGAATGTAAATTAACAAGCACAGAATTAGTAAGTACATGGTGGTAAGAGTCAAAGAAATACATTTATTATTTTCCAAACAAAGTAAGAAAGAATAAGCTATTTATTGTGCAGTTTCCTTACCTGTTAATCCTGCTAAAACTCCTTGAGCAGCCAGTCGTAACTCCTGTAGTTACATAAAGTAATTTAATTCTTACAACATTATTACTAAAGCAGGGATTTTTATGTGCTGAAAGTTAAGATTGTTACATACTTATAATGAGAGGTAAGATTTCAGACTATCCTTTGTCTTGGTTTCATGCAATAACAGTTAAAAACATATACTGTAATCAATTGTAAAGAGAAAAATTTCTTCTTGAACCGGGAATCAAACTCTGAACATTCAGTTTTATGTATTGATGCTCTGCCCACTGAGCTTCCTTCCCATTCAAGCACAAATTCTTCTCTTAATTTACTCTCTTTATCCCACTTCCAATGCGATGAACCATCATTCACAAATACACACCGTATTGCTTTTACATGAAGAAGAAATTATGGGATTTCACATAGCTATAGCCATAATCAATTTATTAAAATAATATCAAGCCAAAGGTATTATTATTTCATTCATTGGAAATGGGGTCAAGAGAGTAAGTTAAGGATAAAATTTATAAAATTAAAATGAGTCATACTCTCCTGGCACGACAGGCCTAGAAGGCCTTTAGCCTACCATCCGGCTGTTGGCCTCACCTCCACGTGTTAATCACAGAGGTAGATGATCAGCCAATGTAGGGGTGACATGTGGTCAGCATGTCGAGTCCCCCAGCTGTTATAGCTGGTTTTTTCAACCTGGAGCCGTTATTTATTGTAGCTACCCAAATGCCTCACGATGCTGGGTGGGCAGCGGTCCCATACTAGCCGAAATACCATGAGAAAATTTCTTCCCCCATGGAGACTTGAACCAGCGCAAGTCCCATAGCTCTGCGCCAAGGCTTCCTGCCTTAACCACTCGGCTATGGCGTGGAACTTGAGTGATACACGTGTGTTTTTTCACAGCACCGAGTGAGTGTATGAGCTGAGATGATGTATGACTTATTTTAATTTCATTAATTTGAAAGCCTGATAATGTTAATTCTCATCGTAAGTTTCAATTCCCATCGCAAGTTTTATGAAATAGAATTTGTGCTTGAATGAGAAGGAAGCTTCAATTAGGTCAGTAGTCAGAGCATCACCATGTAAAGCAGAAGGTTTGGGGTTTGATTCCCAGTTCAGGCAGAAATTTTCTCTTTACCATTGATTACAATAGTTTAATTATGTACATTAATTTACTTATTTCAACCATAGTAATAGCTTTAGATTCTTATATTAATTTAATTTTATACACAATGTTGCAATTTTAAACTTTTAGTACATAAAAGGCACATATTTCATCATCATCCATGCAAGTATTAGGCCATGTGGCCTGTTACAATCTCAAAGAGAAATTTTCCATCCAGCACATTTTTGGATGTCCCAGCGATCTTTTGCCTTGGGAGCAGTAATGAAGCATTGCTTTTGGAATTCTGTGAGATGACATTCGTTGAACATGGGCTTTCCAGTTGTTATGGTAGTTTATTTTCTATTAATAATTTCTTGGAGAAATAACCATCACAGCAGGATCGAGATTGTTAAGATGAGGAGGTTGTTAAGATGTTTGTATAGTTTGTTCTTAATTATATTGGCATAAATTTTGTATCCAGTATCTAATAAACTGATGCCTCTGTAATTTTCACAGTTTTTCTTGTCTTCTTTTTTAAATATTGGTATTTACATACATATGAAACTGTCGAAATTTCAAATGATATGCGGAACTATGCATAAAACATTAAAGAATAAAACAAGAAGAGATACTAGATTGAAGTTTTATAAAACATTGGCAGTTCCTGCATTACTTTATGGGAGCAAAACTTGGGTAATGACCAAAAAATTGCAAAGTAGAATACAAAGCGCAGAAATGAACTTCCTTAGAAGAACAAAAGGCTGCACAAGATTGGATCGGATAAGGAATGAAGATATAAGAACAGAGTTAAATATATATCCATTGGATGAGAAAATCAGAGAATATAGAAAGAAATGGTTTACACATATGGAAAGAATGAATGTATCAAGATTACCAAGAGCAGCATTCCACTAGAAGCCAAGAGGTTCAAGGAATGTAGGAAGGCCAGTGAAAAAATGGACAGAACAACTGTGAGGCAGAACAGGCAATTTGCCTAGCCCGTGAAGTGAAGAAGAAGAAGGTATTTAATAAAAATATTGGTCCCCGGAACACTCTTGTATCTAATACCATATCTGATAGTTTCTGGTTACAAAGAATATAATCTATAATTGATCGAGAATTTCTGGCTTCCCAGTAGGTATACTTAAGACTATCTTTATGTTCGTACACGGAATTCATTATTTTTACTTGATTGTAAACTGCAAAATCAACAAGTCTTAGGCCATTTATATTTAGCAAATTTTTTATGCATTAAAATTTAATATTTCAGCATATCATAATGAGAAGTAAGACTTATGGATGTCTTTTATCTTTCTTCTACAAATAGTTAAGAAGTATATATTATCTGTGTTGCAATCATAACTTTTAACACATGAAAATCTGTGCCTATCTAATTATTACATTTAAAACATTAGATATCTTACTCAAGAAATATTGTATTTTTTGTTATAATTTTCAAATAGTTGGAGACAATAAGAAGTAAAATTGTTATTAATAATAAAATATTTGAACAAGTAAACACATTAAAATATCTCAGAAACTTTATTTCATGTGAAGAAGAAAAATACGTTGTGACTCTAAAGATCACATTTTATAAATTTTTAATTCAAACATATCAAACCTAAACTGACGTTTGACGAGTCATATGATACACTGGACATTAAGGTTGTTTTTACACAAACATTTCCTCTGTTGACTGCATATTGTACTCTATGTAACAATGGCATTTCTGATGCTGAAAAATCTTTCTGTATTCTTCAATTTGATATAAAACACTGTGCTATGTAAGTGCAACATTCATGTTGGATTACATATGAAAAGCTGGTTCCCTTCAGGAAGTCCATATAGAAATGATGTCACCAATTGGTAGTTTACCTCCACCGTCTCCAATCAATGTGTTGAGCATGTAAAGAAGATCTTCCAATATAGTTCTTAAAAGTCCTTGTGAAAAGCTTCTTGTGAGTTGGGAATACAACACCAGACAGTGTAGAGGGTATCTAGAAAATGGTTGGATATGAAACCATTAAAATTGCACCTGCATCAGAAATTTAAGGATCTGGATGTAGAGGAAAGATTTTAAAATTGAAATAAATTTTGTTCACTTCTCCTCATATCCCATCTTATAATTAGACTGGTTTGAAAATGTACCGTAGATGGTTTGATCATCGGTAATTTGATGACCAATGTTCTGTTGTCCAGGAGCACTGCTTCTTATTCCATCTGTTGGTGATCTGATGAATCTCGAATCAAATCAACTTCCCCAGGAATTTCAAAGTTCATTAATTTTTCTTTCTTGTTTTTATGAATGTGAATTTTTTCACAAACCAGGAGCTCTTTTGGTTTTTCTATTTGTTTTATTAGACCAGCTTTTCAAAAAAAAATTGATGTACAATTTTTCTCTGTTTATCTCCTAGCAAATTGCTTGGAGTAAAAGATATGCTTCTCTTATAAAATAAGACCGGGGGCACACAATAGCATAGTTGGTTAAGGCACTATGCAATAAGCCAGAAGATTGAGGGTTCGAGTCCCAGTGGTTCAGGATTTTTAAACCTTCTAGCAGCACCATGGCTCTGGGATTGACTCATCCTCTAACTGAAATGAGTACCAGACTATTGTACTGGGGATAAAGGTGGCTGCCATACAGGGCTGATATCCCAGCTGACAACAGTGCCAATTGTCTAGAGCCTTAACCTCCTACTACTGCAAGATCCTTCTATGATCTATAATGGGATCGCTTTACTTATAAAATAAGACCATACGTCAGAAGATATTAAATTTTCGAATCATGATTAAGGAAACTTTTTTTTTTGTTTTGTCGAATATTATCTCCTGTATAAATATTATAACTTTTTTCAGAACACTACATATATATATTGTAATTAAGTTTTAAGATTTGGAATGTGTTTATTTGGAGTTCCATAGCCGAGCAGTTAGGACAAGATGCCTTGGCACAGAGATACGTGACTTATACGGGTTCAAATCCCCATGGGAAGACATTTTCTCATAAAATTTTGGCCAGTATGGGACAGGTGCCCACCTAGCATCATGAGGAATTTGGCTAGCTACAATAAATAATGGCTCCAGGTTGAGGAAGCCAGCTGTAACGGCTGGGGGCCCAATGTGCTGACCACATGTCACCCCTACACTGTGATTAACACATGTAGATGTGAGGCCAACAGCTGGCTGGTAGGCCAAGGGCCTTTCAGGCCTGTCGCGTCATGGAGTTTGTTTGTTATGTAGAGTTATTGACATGCTATATATTAACATATCTCATTGGTATTATATTGTTCCTGTAGAATTTTATAGTCATATTAATACTGATTATTACAAGTAATGCAAAATGCATTGTCTATGTGTACTTTGACACTGTTTATAATTTACCAGTTACTCACTTTAAGATAACTTCTTCTTCATCCAACCAAGTCTTAGGCCCACAGACCTGTAACAATCTTACTGATGAATTTTGTATTCAGCATTTCCTTGGACAACCCAGAGATCTCTTCCCTGATGGACAATAATGAAGCATGGCTTTGGGAACTCTATCTGAACTCATTGATTGCAAATGATTCATCCAGTTGTTCTGGTATTTATGTATGCATTTAATGGCTGGTTCTAAACGTAGTTCCTTCAAGACATCATTATTGTGTGTTTGTGATCACATTTGGTATATCCTACTGTATATCTCATAAATCTCAATTCACTAGAAGTTATCCTGCTCTCTTCTCCTTTCTTCACAGTCCATGTCTCACTGCCGTAGCAAAGTGTAGGTCTTGCTAAAGTTTTGTATAACCGTACTCTGGTATATCTCTGGACTAGTGAAGGTTTTATTACTGAATTTATTATTCTCATGGTTTTATTAAAATTAATAATTTTATTTGATATGTCTACTTCATCCAAATATGTTAATGTATATCCAAGGGAAATTAATTTACTGTTTCCAGTATTTTTGAACCTACACAAATGTTGCTACATACAGGGTATTTTCCTTGACTATTTAACTCATGCCCCAAATGGGAGTCAATGACCAATCACATTACAATGATTTTTGATTTACAACCAATCACAGTTGTATTTTGCCTAGAATTTACCAACTAAAGTTTATCATAATAAAGAAAGCATCTCCTTTTTAACATTCTGAATAGGTCATAGCATTATTTTGCAGTGAGTGACTCACTAAGAAATACGGCTACCAGATTGTATATATAGTGCATGAATGTCACACATACCCCATGCGGAAGTTAATATAAGAACATTTGTAGCAATTGATTATACCACCAAAAAAGAAACCACTTTTTGCACTTTCTTAAATGTATTTTTTTCCAGAAAAATATAATTGTCATATTTACATCATAGGTCATCATAAATGAATTAATAATACAGTTTGATGTATTTAATTTTTTTCTCCACTAGAGTGCATTCTTACAATATTGCGTTCCTTTGGCAATAAATAATATGATCTGGTTGCAGTGACGAACAAACAAAGGAAATTAAGCGTACCAATCGTTTCTCATTTGTTTTCAAACATCGCTGTTTACATTAAATATATAAATATTTTAAAGTACCTATATTTAAATAATGATTTGTGAGTAAACAGCTTCATTTTATTCGTTAAATAGTCCTAACAAATGCCACTCTTGATTTCCAAATTCTCTAAATAAATCCACTCCTCACTTCGTGAGTCGTGAATTTATCGATAATTTGGAAATCACTCGTGGTATTACTTATGAAAAGCCATTACTTTTGTTTTCTCTGTATTGATTTTGATGTTATATTTGATGGCTATTTTGTTAAAATGATGTACTGAATATTGTAATTAGCCCTCTGAGGGTGCCACTAATGCTACATCATCTGCAAAAATTAAGGTATCTAATATCATATTTCTATTCAATTGTATACTTTAAGATAACACCCTATCTAAATAGATAATTTGGGCCAACTATGGAAGTTCTCTGTAGCAGATTATAGCTATAAATGTATACCTGAAGGCCTGAATCAGCCTGAATGAGAGCTGACACTGGAAGTTCCTGTAAACATTTAACCATTTCAAATGTTGGTGAAGTAGGACAACCATTCTTCTGAGCTACTTCACGACCTGTAGCTATAGGATTTTTATCAATAGCAAATGCAGAAAGTGCTGATCCACTCATTGCCATCACTCCACTAAGAAAACCTATGTAACAAAAATTTCAGATATTTTTGTTATTATAACAACAATTTTCATTGACTATTTAACTCATGCCCCAAATGGGAGTCAATGACCAGTCACGTTTCAATGAATTTTGTTTTACAACCAATGACAGTCATGTTCACCTCGTTCTTTATCGAATTCTCTTTACCAGCTCCTGCTTTTGTGATAAAGAAAGCTCCTCCTTTTTAATATTCTGAACAGGTCAGAGCATTATTTTGCAGTGACTGACTCTCCAACAAATACATTGAATATAGAAAATAATGAACAGATTCCTTCAAACTACACATTAGATAAATGTGTATTCAATAATTGTGTTTTTAAATAATGATTTTACTGAGTTGTTTACTAAAAAAATAAATTAATAACCTATAATGTTGGTTATAATATACAGTTTGATATGTTTAATTTTTTGTCCACTAGGGTGCATTCTTACAATATTGCGATCCAGTGGGTTATCGCTGATTGCAATCCTATTTGGCAATAAATAATATGATCAAGTTGCAGTGAATAAACAAATGATACATAACCACACATTTCTGATTTGTTTTCAAACTTTCCCATTTACATTAAATATATAAATATTTTAAAATACCGGTAACTATATTTAAATAATGATTTTTGAGTAAACAACTTAATTTTATACGTTAAATAGTCCTAACAAACGCCACTCTTGATTTCCAAATCACGAAGTGACGAGTGAATTTATCAATGATCTGGAAATCACTCATGATATTACTTATGATAAACTGAAAAAACATGATATTGATAAAATAAATTTAGTTTTAATTGAAAAGCAGTTCTTCATTTTAATACAATTTTTAGTCTGCTATTTTCCAGATGTCTTATGAAATTCTCAAACAAAGTCATTCTAATTTATAGATCCTTTAACATCTAAGGTTTCATCACATCTATAAATCTTTAGTTGTATCCTGTAGGCTCTGTGTTTCTATTATATTTGAGTTTCCTCTATAACCAAATTTAGTTTTTTTTTCTGGTTTTTCTCAGTCATCAAGACAAATGCTTGGTTGGAATTTCATTACCAGAATTCATTTCATCATTAACACCATTTCATATTATAATTAAAATTAAGCTGTATCCGTGAACTATATAGGAAATATGTTACAAACATAATATAAATACAGAGTCTACTGCATATAGCTAATAGATTTTAGATGTGATAAAACTTTAGATTAAATTAAAATGCTTCATACTTCACATCATATCTAGTCTTCTAAGTAGATCACAGTTGCAAACCCTTGGTGGCTTCATCTTTTCGTATAAACGATCAAAATCTTAGATGTTTAAAGGATCCAAGAACCTCCTGTATTGGAGTCTCAAATGCTAAGATCTGAGCTAAATCGCTTGGTAAATATTTCATATTGGTTGATTCAAGTAAAGTTGTATATTTTAACTTACATATGAAGAGTCAAATGCAAAAACGATGAATGTCACTTACCTATGACTGTCCAGGAAATCAATTTTAAAGTTTTGTTCTTCTTCTGTGCAGTGTATTTTAATTATGCTTATATCTCCTAGACTATCATTGTTACCTTGAAACTCTATTTAAAAAATTCTATGGCACCAGTAGTACAGGCTGGTTCAGTTAGATGAGAAATGAAAAAAAATAGTGACTTCATCGTTTTTGCATTTGACTCTTCATATATCTATAGACATAGATACATTACCTTGTGTGATTTGAGATAATGAAAGGAGTATAGCACTACTGGCTCCGGTTCCTTGTCCAAACACTGTAATTTTGTTGGGATTTCCTCCAAAAAATTTAATATAGTCTTTAATCCACTGTAGAGCTAGAGACATATCAAACATCCCTGCATTTCCTGGTAGCTCTTTTGTACCAGCACTGAGAAAACCTGTAACAGAAACATCACCTTAAAAGGGCAATCATCATTGGGTAGTAGGTGATGATACCATTTACACTCTTGAATGCTAATGTTTAAAAAAAAACTCCAAACTCCATGGCGCAAAGGGACACCAGTAGGAAACTAAGCTATTACTTGGATGGAGGATGATCAGTTATATTTTGATCAGAGGCCTTTTTATTCAGGCTTGAGGTTCTTTTACAAATCTGAAAATCTTCAGACTCAGGCTCCATAGCTTAGAGTTCCTCTCTTTTGAGGATGTGCCCTTTGGATTTTTCCATTCTAAAAATCCATCGACCCTGGCAGGGTTTGAACCTGTGACCTTCAGAACTAGAGGCAAAGAACATAACCACTAGACCAGCATACAAGCATAGCTGACACATACATACATGCATGCATATATATGTATATATATATATATATATATATATATATATATATATATATATCTCCATCCATCCATCCATAGTAATTCTGCCCGAAGACAGGTCTTTCACTGCAATCATAGCATTTTAATGCTATGCTTTGCAGCTTTACTAGGGAATTTTAGGTGTGGTAGCTTCCCGTTGCTTTCCACACCGATGAAGGATGATGATGATAAGATGAATATGAATGATGATGATTGCGATGGCCATATGATTTTGGGGACCGTTTGGGCCTTAAAGTTTTCCTGACATTTGCCTTACAGGCGAGGAAAAACCCCGATAAAAACCTCACCCAGAAAAACTGTCCCGAGTGGGGATCGAACCCGGGCCTGCTGCGTGACAAGGCAGTATGCTACCTCGAGACCACAGCGGTGGACATATATATATATTAAATTTAACTCCACATCTGGTGGGCATAATGTCCTACAGTGATGGTACCAAGCCCAGATAAGAGGAGGGTGAATGACTAGTGTATGCTCTTGAGAGTACACCAATGTCGAGTATATTGATAGCATGATATCTGCTTGCAAAACTACCAAATTCTACCCAACAGGGGATGGATGAGGGCAAGTTCACGATGCCTTAAAACTCAGACCCTTGGATATTAAGGTAATTCCAACAGAGGAGTCCCTGGTCCTCCAATTCGTGGGTTGGGCAAGGAGCTGCTGGTTACTCCATCCTGTAAAAGCCCCAAAGAGCCTTGGAACAGTAGATCACCATTAAGACGACAACGGTTGAAGGTTATGGATATCCAAATTGGTACTTGTAATATTTGGACCGTGAACACTAAAGAAGGCTTAGAGAGCAAGTTTCTTGGAACCCAAGGTACTAGAAGACCTAAAGGGAGATGAAAAGATGGAATTAAGGAATTTGCTGCTAGTCTACTTCATTGCTAAAACTGGAAACTGGCCACACAAAATATAACTACATGGAGACAAAGACTTTGGGAGGCCAAGTCTCAGATTTGAGCCTTAGCGTCATAGGATGGATTATCCATCCATCCATAGTAATTCTGCCCAAAGGCAGGTCCCTCACTGCAATCATAGCATTTTCATGTTATGCTTGCAGCTTTACTAGGGAATTGTAGGTGTGGTAGCTTCCCGTTGCTTTCCACACCAGTGAATGATGATGATGATGATTTCGGGGACCGTTTGGGCCTTAAAGTTTTCCTGACATTTGTCTTACAGGTGAGGAGAAATGCCGATAAAAACCTCACCCAGAAAAACTGCCCCGACCGGGGATCGAACCCGGGCCCGCTGCATGACAAGGCAGCATGCTACCTCGAGACCACAGTGGTGGAAAGGATGGATATATTAAATTTAATTAATTAAAGATTTGTTATGAGTTTTTTAAACATAATTGATGTTTTGATAAAAACTTACCTAAAGAACCAAGTCTGTATTGTATTGTGACTACGACGAGTTTCTGATCAACAAGATGACTCACTCCATACTGGGATGCAGACCCTCGTCGATAACCTCCTCCATGAATCCACATTAAAACAGGAAGACCTTCACTGCTATCTGGAAGCTATATTTGAAATTACTGAGAAATAATTCTTGGTTCATAAGAACTGCCCTGATGGGTAAAATATAAAAAATTAAAAATTAGTAAACTTTAAAACTCCAAGCGTGACAGCCCTAGAAAGTCCTTGGCCTACCAGCCGGCTGCTGGCCTCACGTCCACATGTGTTAATCACAGAGGTAGAAGATCATAAGCCAGTGTAGGGGTGACATGTGATCAGGATGTCAGGTCTCCCAACTGTTATAGGTGGTCTTCTCAACCTGGAGTTGCTAATTATGGTAGCTACCCAAATGCATCGCTGCATCGCAATGCTGGGTGAGCACCGGTCCCATACTGTCCGAAGTTCCATGAGAAAATTTCTTCCCCCATGGAGACTCAAACCAGCGCAAGTCTTATAGCTCTGCACCAGGCATATTGCCTTAACCACTTAGCTACGGCGCGGGACTAAAAGCTAGTGAGCCTTAGCATAAATGAGGGCAGAGTCATATCATAATGGTCTTCTTCTTCACTTCACGGGCTAGGCAAATTGCCTGTTCTGCCTCACAGTTGTTCTGTCCATCTTTTCACTGGCCTTCCTACATTCCTTGAACCTCTTGGCTTGTAGTTGAATGCTGCTCTTGGTAATCTTGTTACATTCATTCTTTCCACATGTGTAAACTATTTCTCTGTATATTCTCTGATTTTCTCATTCAATGGATATACATTTAACTCTGTTCTTAAATCTTCATTCTTTATCCGATCCAATCTTGTGCAGCCTTTTATTCTTCTAAGGAAGTTCATTTCTGCGCTTTGTATTCTACTTTGCAATTTTTTGGTCATTACCCAAGTTTTGCTCCCATAAAGTAATGCAGGAACTGCCAATGTTTTATAAAACTTCAATCTAGTATCTTTTCTTGTTTTATTCTTTAATATTTTATGTATAGTTCCACATTTCATTAGAAATTTCGACAGTTTCATATGTATGTCTCTTTCAGTTTTTGTGTTTATAGTAAAATTATAACCCAAATAATTAAAATTTGTTACTTGTTCCAGAGGTTTGTTGTCTATTACAAATTTGATCTTATATGATCGTTTCCCCAAAATGCCATTATTTTTGTTTTTTATTTTGATATTTTGAAATTATATTCTTAGCACAACTGATTTAATTGAAGTAAAGAGTACTGCAAATTATTTTCATTTTCTTGAATAATAACCACATCGTCAGCATACATTAAAATATTTAATATTTTAAAACGGTCCATTCTTATACCTATAATCATAATGGTAATACTTTTTATTAAGTTTTTTATCAGTTTCATAATATACAATTATAAACAAATACTTCTAAAAAAATTAAGAGTAAAAATAGTAGTTTGTGAAAGTATTTTAATCAGTTTTCACAATCATTACTATTGCTGAGCTTCTTAACAAACTGTGCACTTTTAGGCTTCTTACTTACCCATTTGCTTCATATATAAATATCCAAACATAGAAGCAAAGACTTCGTAGCATTTGGTGCTGGGAATTACAATGTATATAAGAGAAAAATTTGCATCTAGATTGGAACTCGCCCCCCAGTAGCTCAGTTGTGTAGAGCATTTGACCTGGGAAGCCAAAGGTACTGAGTTCAAGTCTCGATCTAGGCAAACATTTTTCTCTTCAAATATAATTCATCCTTCAGTGAGAAGTGTTAAATTAATAATACAAACATCAATAGAAGCCTTACTGGCTTTATAAAGTAGTGTTTAAATTCCCAATAAATGTCTTCTTAAAATAAGAAGCCACCATTTGCAAAGATAGAAGCAAAGGCTTCATAGCATTTGGTGCTGGGAATTATAATGTATCTAAGAGAGAAATTTACATCTAGATCGGAACTTGCCTCGGTAGCTCAGTTGGTAGAGCATTTGGCCCTGCAAGCCAAAGGTCCCGAGTTCAAGTCTCGGCCTGGTAAAAAATTTTTCTCTTCAAATATAATCCAATAGTTTATTTAAGTAAAGTTTTATCGTCTGCACCGTAACCGAGTGGTTAAGGCAGGAAGTCTTGGCGAAAGCTATGGCACTTGCGCTGGTTCAAGTCTCCATGGGGGAAGAAATTTTGCCATGCTATTTCGGCCAGTATGGGACCGGTGCCCACGGAGCATCGTGAGGCATTTCGGTAGCTACAATAAGTAGTGGTTCCAGGTTGAGAAATCCAGCTATAACGGCTAGGGGACTCGACATGCTGACCACATGTCACCCCTACACTGGCTAGATGATCATCTACCTCTGTGATTGACACATGTGGATGTGAGGCCAGTAGCTGGCTGGTAGGCTGAGGGCCTTCTAGGCCTGTCGTGCTATGGAATTATTATTAAAGTTTTATTACCTCACCTCATATTCATATTTGAGGTGACAAAATTTTACTTAAATAAATAATACCGCATAGTTCAGTGAATGAATGAGCCAATTCTTATCTTACCTCATATTTCATGTTTTTTAACATGGGAACTGCAGTTTTCAAGAGGAGATCCCTCTCATCCTCAGCCGATATTATGACTACTGTACTGGATTTTTGTTTAAACCTTCATCTATATAATGTTGCCATCTGTTGCTGATTTGATGAAGTTTGAGATCAAGTCCTGTTCATCAGGAATTTCAAAATTCATGGATCTAAATTTGTTCTTCTGAATATACATCTTCTCCCAAACATCAATTCCAAAGGTTTTTCCAAATTTTTTTAAAGGTTAGCCTCTTTTCAATTTTATGTCTCTCCAACAAACACATGTATCTTTAACAGTATATTTAACAGTGATATGACTTTGTAAAAATAACCAATTAACATACATGGAAATATGTCTGCAAAAGTATAAAACTTACTTTTTTTAAAAACTGAGAGTGCAGAGAAAAAATAAATACAGTATTAAATTCAAAGATAAAATCTATTGGGGATGTAGCTTTACTTATAGCTATTGCTTGAATATTAAATTTTAGGAGATGAAATTTTATTTATTATTTAGATTGTATAAAAAATAGAGTAGAGATAGAATTAATTAGTTTATTGGTTGTTCTGGCTGCTATAACAAAGAGAGCTCAAATGAACGATTAGGGAGTCATAGATTAATAATTAATAAGCGGTTATTAAATTTTATACCGAGCATATCTTTATGATGATTTTTGTTGAGATCTTGTAATATGGCTGCCCCTCCCTCTATTAATCTTTTGAGGCAAGGATAATTAATACAGTAAATCCATTAAAATTGATTGTATATGAAATTGATATTAATGGGGCAATTTTTGAATAGTTATGAGAATAAAACAATTATTTCATCTTAATCCTTCTATAGAGACCATTACTTGTTTTCAGTCATCTGATAATTCTCTTAGCTTAGAAATTCAATTGACTATTTAACTCATGCCCCAAATGGGAGTCAATGACCAATCACGTTTCAATGATTTCTGTTTTACAACCAATCAGAGTCGCGTTTCACGAAATATTTATCAGTATTAAATTTACCATATTAAAGAAAGCTCCTCCTTTTTAATATTCTGAACAGGTCTGACCATTATTTTGCAGTGACTGAGCCCATAAGAAATACGGCTACCAGATTGTATATATAGTGCATAGATGTCAACACATAGCACTTGCATGAGTTAATTTAAAAACATTTGTAGCAATTGATTATACCACCAAAAAAAGAAATCACTGTTTGCACTTTCTTAAATGTATTTTTTCCCAGGTAATAATCCAGAAAAATATAATTGTCATATTTACATCATATGACATCAGAAATGAATTAATATACAGTTTGATGTGTTTAATTTTTTCTCCAATAGAGAGCATTCTTACAATATTGCGTTCCTTTGGCAATAAATAGTATGATCTGGTTGCAGTGATAAACAAGAGAAGCAGATGAAGCGTACCTATCATTTCTCATTTGTTTTCAAACATCGTCGTTTACATTAAATATATAAATATTTTAAAATAACTATAGTTAAATAATGATTTGTGAGTAAACAGCTTAATTTTATTCGTTAAATAGTCCTAACAAATGCCACTCTTGATTTCCAAATTCTCTAGATAAATTCACTCCTCATTTCCTGAGTCGTGAATTTATCGATAATTTGGAAATCACTCGTGGCATTACTTATGATAAATTTATTTGTTGAAATTCTCTCAATAACAATTGCTATAAATCTATGGTCAGCTCCATAGATTTCAGAACATTTCTCTTCTTGATTGCCGGCGGCTATGGCTGCTTCTGATCTAATGTAAAACATTTTTAGCTATTTTTTTTCAGTGTCCTTATAATTTTATAGAATGAAGATTATCCCCTTAATAGTTTTATTTTTTTGAAGGAGCTCTTTTTATGAAAGGTAATCTTCTGAAATGATAAAACTCTGATTTCATTTTCTGTGTTATATTTAATTTTTGAGTTTTAATTTTATTAATTCAACATAATTGAGATAATAATAGCAGACATACCTATAGTAGTTTCTAGGTTGATTTTAAAATTGTGTTGTTATTGCAACATAATTCCAAGATCAATTTCTATGAAGAGACTGAATCAGAAATATATACTTCACCTCATATTTTGTTTTCTCACATGTGCATATTTCATGAGGCAATTGTCTACATATTCAACTAGTAACTGCCTATTTTTTAAGGGGAATGTTTTTTGCTTGAACTGGGATTTGAACCCAGACCTTCAGTTTTGCTCACTGGCACACTGATCACTTTATTCTGACACAAATTTTTCTCTGTTATTTTCGTATTATCCCACTTTCCCATAGCAAGAATAAGAGAGAGAGAAAAATTTGTGTCAAAATACAGATATATGTGTAACACAAGTGTTAGTGTACCACTGCATAAAACTGGAGATCTTGGGTTCAAATCCTGGCTCAGGCGAATATTTTTCTCTTAAAAATATTTAGATGATGAGCCTGAGTGTATAAATTTACATATTAATACCGTAGTATCTAACTGTAGTGTTAGATTTGGGATGTCTAGTATATTCTTTTCCTTTGATTCAAATTGTATGGCACTCTGTTACCTTATGAATCTTTCCAACTTGAAACTCACATATATCACTGGAGAAGGGAAGAGAGAGTGTGAGAGAGAGAGAGAGAGAGAGAGAGAGAGAGAGAGAGAGAGAGAGAGAGAGAGAGAGAGAGAGAGAGAGAGAGAGAGAGAGAGAGAGAGAGAGAGAGAGAGAGAGAGAGAGAGAGAGAGAGACGGAGTACAGAAGAAGAGGGAGGATTAGATTGAGAGAAAGGGATAACGGGCAGGAGTAGAAAAAAAAGTGAGAAAATAGAGAACAAGTCAGGAATATGACTTAAACATTTCAAAGAGATTTGAAAATTTAACTTTTAATAAAAACTTACTGTAGCAATAAAGTGTGCACTCATACTTACTGATGGAGTATAATACATTAAGGAAGAGACAGTCTTCACTTCCTATGATTTTACTTCATTTTGTGGATCTGGTTGAGGACATGGTGGACACGGGGAGAGTTGCATTTACATCTCCCACAACTTAAGTTTTCTTGCTCTCTGCAATTGTAAAGAAATAATTGTATTACAATGATATTGTTTTCATTACATACTAAAGTGAAATTAACAGAAACATCATAATAGAGTGCCTAGAACAAGGATCCCTAGAGACATCACATGCTGTAAACTAAATGACCAAGAGAAAGTTGGCCAAGAAAGTGATGGCTCAGAAACACCAGCGTTCATTCAGATCTTAACATTATTCTAAATTGGGTGGATGATGATATACCAAAGTCTATTTAGTTGATGAGAAACATTTAGTTTTGTATGTTTCTTTATATTTTTATATGGGCATCCATTTAAGCCTTAAATGAATGTAAACATTTGTAAATGTAATGATTTTAATAAATAACATGAGTCGTATTTATCCTAAAATAAAATAAGTTAAAATACCTTCTTAGATAAAATCCGTCGTCCTCACTTTTAAAATATGTAATCTTTATGCCTGTAGGCCTTTCAGGACATCCGCCCCATCTTCAGCAGTTCATTGTCGTCACGACAAAGCCACATTAGGACCAGCAGCATCAAACATCAACCTGGATGCTGTAGCGAAGAATGAACTGCTGAAGATGGGGCGGATGTCCTGAAAGGCCTACAGGCATAAAGATTAAATATTTTAAAAGTTGAGGACGACAGATTTTACCTAAGAAGGTATTTTAACTATTTTATTTTATGACTCACCACCTCAAAGGTTTTTAACAATGAATTTTATTAGTATTGACTCGTATTTATCCCACTCATAACTCTGTGTTTTTCACAGCACACTATCGTTATTTCTATCTTAGCCATATTTCTGACTATTGAATTTTGCCTATATCATCATCTTCTAAACTGCCATCTAGTGTTGAATTTGATGAACTTTGAGATCAAGTCTTGCTCACGAATTAAAAAATTCATGGATCTAAATTTGTTCTTCTGAATGTATATCTTTTCCCAAATTGTCAATTCCAAGGATTTCACCAATGTATGTTTTATGAAATATAATGAATTTGTTTATTTAGAGAAAAAGAGAGATGACATTAACTAGTATAACAATCATCATTGCATTATTTGAAAACTTGATTGATGTAAGGATAACTGTAGTATCAAAATTTGTTTAAAGTTTCCAAATAAGGTAAATGGTGATTTTATGTCACTTCTCTCTTTCTCTAAATAGACTACAGCTATTTGACATTTCTTCATTTGATATATTATTTTTCAACCCATGAAGACTTCAATTAAGTTTTTGCATAAATGTTGTTCCAAATTATTTTACATTTCTCTGAGTACCAAGGAAATCTAATTTGTCATGTTAGCATGATAAAAAGTATCTTGTGGTAGGCTTTGAAGTTCCATGGGGGATTCGGATGCAAGTCTCCACACATTTTTAGGAAAGAACACCAGAAGGAAATAAAGTAATATAAATTAAAATAAATCAAATCTATGGATTTGTAGTAGTAATAGTAATAGCAAATAGTACATATTTATTATGTAAATTCTTATCACTCACCTAATATTCTTCTCTTATAGACAAGTTTCAAAACTTAATCTGTTCCATCATCACTATTTTGGCAACCGTTGTTGTGTCATCTTGAAAGAACCATCTCTTGCTCCGTCTCTTGATAGACTGAAAAAAACTTGAAATTAATTCATTTTCTGCAGGAATTTCAAAGTTCATTCATTATCTTTTTCGTTGTTTTGAATGTAGATTTTTTTTTTCCAAAATTAGTGAGTTTCTTGGTTTTTTTTGTTTTAATAATTTAGCCTTCCTTTCAATAAGATTTTTTTCTGACCATGCATGGGGCAGCTACTGCATTTTTTTCTCCTTCCCTTTTGTTGACATTCCTGAGATGTTCTTTCACTTTGGTTTTCAAAATTCTCTTTGTTTCCTATGTAGACTTTGTCACATTTTCCGCATTTAATCTGATAAATCCCTGATTTGTTTGTTCTTCTATTTCTTATTTATGTTAGATTTAATTAATCTAATAATGCTGAAGTCGTTTTTCGGTGCCAATCTGTGTTGAAATTTTAAAATTTTTTTTTAAACTTATGGTGCTTCAATGGGTGGTATGTGAATTTCTTGAATTTTACATTTTCTTCTTTTCTTTTAGATGAGTGTTTTGATTAATAAATTTTTGTCTTTTGAATTTGCAAAACGGTTGTTCAAGTTGATTGAACAACGGTCATCAAAATACTGATGATGACCCCAATTAAGGTTTTGGAACTAGTCTATAAGAAGAAGAAGAAGAAGAAGAAGAAGAAGAAGAGAAGAGAAGAGAAGAAGAGAAGAAGAAGAAGAAGAAGAAAGAAGAAGAAGAAGAAGAAGAAGAAGAAGAAGAAGAAGAAGAAGAAGAAGAAGAAGAATATGAGATGAGTGATAAGGATTTACATAAGTAAATAAATCTCATACTGTTAATTTCCTAAAAAAAAGTAACATATTTATTTACTGATACTCTCCAGTAGATATTACAATTTAAAAACAGGGCATGAAAGGGCAGAAGAAAACATTTTATTCAGAGGTCTTTTATTTTTAAGTTTGAAGTTCTTTTATGTGCCGTGAATCTATGACATAGGGTTCCTTCTGAAGTAAAATATATTCAGGATTTTTATGCCCTTAAAAAGTCCATTGACCCCAGCTGGGTTTGACATGGTGAACTTGGAAACCAGTGGCATGCTAGTCCACTGCAATGATCCTATGATTTTAACCTTCACTTATTTAATATACACGTTCAAATAAATAAAAATGAAGGAGAAATTACTTTCATAATTTATTTATTATATCTTTTGATTTGGTTAATTTAATTCTGATTCTTGTTATACCTTCCTTGTATGCTCCAATATTTCTCTCCCAAATGTATCAATGTAGATGATAATGAATAATATTTTATTAAAATCATGTTTCTCTGTGTCAAATGAGAAATTTTATAGTATGGTACTCAATGAGTCACAGGATATGTAAAATGATAAAAGTCAAAGGGTGGTCTAGACAGGAAGTTGAGATAATGTGGAAAAGCAGAAGGATGCTGTATTTGAAATTACAGAATACATTACATGCGAAGAGAGTATTGAGAAAACATTGAAATATGCAATACACTGTAAATTTGTTTACTTCTTCATCTTAGATGTAACGGCCTTCTTAGGCTAAAATTGAAAATTTCAGTGTCTTCTCATCAAGTGGTCCTTCCTACTATAACTATGTAGTTATAATTAAATGTAGATAGAGATAATTCCCATTATTGTAATCAATGGTAAAGAGAAAAATGTTGCTGAACCGGGAATCAAACCCCGAACCTTTAGCTTTCGTGCTAATGCTCTGACCCATGAGCTAATTCAGGCTTCATTCCCATCCAAACATAAATCCTCGCTTTAGCTTACTCTACTGGTCCCACATTCAAATGCAAAGAATCATTGTGTTCATTAATTTACTTATTTGTATCACCGCTGTGGTCTAGAGGTAGTGTGCTGCCTTGTCATGCAGTGGGACCGGGCTCGATTCCCGGTCGAGACAGGCTCCTAGGTGAGGTTTTTTAAGGATTTTCCTCACCTGTAAGACAAATGTCAGGTAGCTTAGGACCCAACAGTCCCCGAAAATCATCCAGCCATTATCATCCTTATCATTATCATCATCATCCTCATCAGAGTGGAAAGCAATGGGAAGCTACCACACCTATAATTCATTAGTAAAGCTGCAAAGCATAGCATGAAAATGCTATGATTACAGTGAAAGACCTGCCCTAGGGCAGAATTACTATGGATAGATGGATGGATCATAGTAATAGTTTTAGCTTCTCAATATTAATTTAATAATTCCCATTATTCACATTTACATAATTAAGATCTTATGTCTAAATCATATATTATCTTATATATAAAAATTACATGTCACGTTGTTTGTCCGCGATGGAATCCTAAACTACTGAACCGATTTTAATAAAATATTGCACACTGTGTGCTGTTTGATCCAACTTGAGACTTAGGGAACTTTATAACTAAATTTATAGTCACATTATTTTTATTGCAAATTATTTGTTTATTATTTAACAGAGAGTTATAATTATCTGTGAGTTCCATACGATTCTAACAGATGGCCGTGTAAGGTAATTGGTTTATTATTTACCAGGTGGCTGTGCTTTTTGTTGCAACCGCGAATTTCAATTGAATTACAAATATTGATTATTTCATAATTTAGGTGTGTTTGTGTTTATTTTATTTTCAATATATTGATAATAATATTAATTTCGTGTGTAAGTATTAGTTTTAAGTAACTGGCTGGAAGACAGCAACTTAATTTAAATTTAACTGGACCGAGAAGGGGCATTGAAACAATATGGCAAATCAGTTCTAGAGACCATGAATGATAAGATATCAAGTGAATTTCCGCAAATTGGTATAGGTCTATGTGACATAAATCTTACAGTTAAGAAGAATGTCAATT
The DNA here is from genome assembly GCA_030220185.1 of Diploptera punctata. NCBI lineage: Eukaryota > Metazoa > Arthropoda > Insecta > Blattodea > Blaberidae > Diploptera > Diploptera punctata. Next base: position 4,037,775 of record JASPKZ010000007.1, read on the forward strand.
AAAAAACATATGAAGGTCCTAAGGAACGGAATAAAGAACTGTAAGTAAGTCTGTTAGTTATAATAATATGCCTAATATTACAGAAACAATCTCAATGCTCAATTAAATGAAAAACAAGATGACTATAATATATCACAAGATGATATTACTATACAGAGACTTCTTGATGATGATGAGAATCCAAACTGCCAACAGTTCGTAGAAAAAAACGAAAGTATAATGAAATCAGCAAGCCTCCTCAAAATATTCCATCAATAAACGTATATAATCCTTATGATACACTTATGGATCAACCAAAACCACTTCCACATAAACCACCACCCATGTTTATACCGGGTGTAGTTAACGTACCAGAACTAAAAAATTGTGTAAAACAAAAACTTTCTGATTTAGATTTCTCACTTAGTTTACTACAACATAATTTAATGTATACCTTAGCCACAGCAACGTGTGGCCGGGGCTTCTATATATATATATATATAAAACAAAGTCGGATTAGTTACACTATTATAACTCAAGAATGGCTGGACTGATTTTATGATCTTTGATTTGTTGGATTTGTTTCCGCCTCAAATAGCAGATAACTATTAAAACATCGGAAAAATTAACGTACAAATATTTAAAGGTGATACAACGTTCGCCGGGCCAGCTAGTATATATATATATATTTATCTTACAGACTCCCAATTTCAAGGTATGTGGGCATAAGAATCTTGAGTTTAATGATCACTGCTCTAAAGAAAGGCATCTACTAATCTCCATGGTACAATCATGGCTAGAATACCCTTGGTTTAACAGCTGACTGCTGCTGTCACATCCACATGTGTTAATTGCAGATCCTGCCAGTATAGAGGTTATATGAGGTCAGCATATCAGATCCCCAGCTTTCATAGCTCGTTTTCTCAACCTGAAGTTGCTATTTATTGCACCTACTCAAATTTCTCTTGATGTTTTGTGGGCACTGGTCCCATATTGGCCAAAATTCCAAGACAAAATTTCTTCCACCCATGGTGAGTTGAATCCACATCTCTGCATTATGCCTTAAACCGGTCAGCTATGGCTAACTAAACATTTTCAGGCTTACACATTAGTCCAGGTGGTGTGGTAATGACTAGTGGGTTTGGGTTCGATTTCTACAGATTTACATAGCATCACATCAAAAGCTGCTCTAAATTACGGAAGTGAAATTTGGATTTTAAATAAAAGAAACTCTCATAAACTTCAAGTAAGCCAAATGCGCTTCTTACGATCATTGTTAGGAGTTAATAGACTGGATCACCAAAGGAACACTATTATCAGAGGAAAACTTGGAGTAACAAGTTTAAATGAAGATATAAAAAGATACCAACAAGAATGGAAAATCATCTGAGGAGAATGGCAAGAAATAGACTTCCAAAATTGGCATTCCAATATACCCAACTGGACATAAGGACCAAGGAAGACCAAAACATCGGTGGAAAGATCAAGACCATCTTTGCTAGGTTTACCGTACAGGCCACATGACCTAAAACGAATTTGTTCATGATGATGATTCTACAGATTTTGATTAAATTTTTTTTATTTCTGGGATTAGAGGGATGGTAAATAAATATATTTAATCACTAGATTGTAAATATATATTCCTGAATTAAATTCCAAATCCATCTGTAATATGTATGTGGTTCTGATGGTAGCAATTTGACCATCAGATGGGATCACAAAGTCTGATAGTCCCCTTGAGACAGAAGTAGGGTATGTGCTAGAACCAGATTTCACCTTCTTCCTTCTCTCCATCATCATTTCTCACATAACACACATTACACAGAAACAATTAAACATACACTCATCCTACACTCCCCTCTGTAGGCTACACAATACATGTGCATATGTAACACAGTCTGCCAAAGTGGTACATAAATTGTAAATAGATCACATTAACACTATTTATCTCCTTAGTGCAGAACCAAAGCTTGAAAACTGCAGTGCATGATATTAGAAAACATATACACACACATATTTTCTTTCAAGAAATTGTTTATTATGTGGATTTCTAAAGTTTTTAATGGTTATTTATATAAAAAGGAAGGTTAAGTAATACAGAAGTTTTTGTTACTGTTTGTATAGAGTTTTGATTCTTAGTGGCTGAAAAGATCTGACTTTGTTAGTTTTCCTTTAGAAAGATAGCAAAACTCTAGGCATCATGAAAGTCAAATGAGTTGTGAATTCTTCTTACCTCATACATCTATTTATTTAACACAGAATGATGTTTTCCGATACTGTGGTTCTGAGTTAAATAACATAGATGTAGATGTATGAGGTAAGAAGAATTCACGATTCATTTAATTTTTATTAAGAAAACCTCATAATGTAAAAATTCCCAACTTTATTATATGAATCTAGGCATCATGTTGGTACATTAACAACACATAAAAAAATCTGAAGTTTGAAATAAGAGTAAATTTTAAGCCTTAACTTTAAATCAAGATGCTAATGAGGTGTGGTGTAAGAGCACTGTTAAATATAATATGACTTTACACTTTGTAGAAATTAAAAATATGAAATAGATACCTCAGTCGTACTCAACTTATAAGGCTGTAAAATGTGAAGAACTTTCGGAACATATGCACAATCCTCAGCATGTAAATTTGTATTAATTTTGTTTGTAAGAACAAGTCAGGCAAGGTTGTGGCCTCTCCCCTCTACTTTTTAACAATATATATATATATATATATATATATATATATATTATATATATTCTTTAAAAAATTTGTTTAAATAACAAAATTTTAGAGAGAGTTAATGAGTTTACTTATTTAGGATATAAACTCTCTTTTGTTGAAAATTTGGATTTATCAGAGAAAATTGTGAAATTCAACAAATCAATGGGAATCATTAATAGAGTTTTAAAACCTTCATTAGTGCAAAAATCAACTCGTACTCGTCTTTATCAAATAATGGCTCGACCAGTCCTATGTTATGGGAGTGAAGCGTGGACTATAAGGACGAGAGATGAAAGCAGACTAACAGCTTGCGAGATGAAATTTATGTGCTGAACAGCTGGCTACACCAAATGGGATCGAAAGAAAAATGTAGAAATCCTTCAAGAACTTAATGTGTCACCAATACTGGACTACATCTCCAGATATCAGCTAAACTGGAAGGAACATGTCTCAAGAATGGCTAGATCCAGGATCCCCAAGGCAATAATGAACTACTGTCCAAATGGGAAACGATCACTTGGTTGACCTATGAAAAGATGGCACGAAAACCGCTTTCTCAGGCCGTAACAGTTCTTCTAGGACTAATACCTGGCAGGATGATGATGTAAGAACAATAGAAGAACAATTAAAAGAAAAAAAAGGAACAAATCTATATAAAACAACTAACTAAAATGATTAGCTCGGTACTAAAAATTTTTTTTAAAATTTAACAATGAATTTTTCATGCAAGAAGATGGTGTACCAATGGGTAGCCCTACATCCAGCATCATATCGGAAATCTTTTTACAAAACCTAGAAGATAAACACTTGGGCAAATTAAAGGAACAATTCAATATAAAATTATTAACAAGAATGTGTCAATGATCTTCTTATTATTTATGATAATGAAAATTCAATACAAAAAGAGATATTGACAGAACTGAACAAGATGCATGAAAAAATGAAATTCACAGAAGAAAATGAAAAAATAATGCAATAAATTATATAGATCTCACAGTAACAAAAAATATAATAGCAATTGTTTAGACATCAGCATTTATAGAAAACCAACCAATAATACAATTACCATTCACAAAAAATCCGGACACTCCCCACAACAGAAAATCAGTACCTTTACCAGCCTCATTAGCAGAATAGAAAATTACCGCTGAACCAAGAAAATTATAACAAAGAACTAAAATCATTAAACTTCTAGCCTCCAAAAATGGTTACAATGAAGAAATGATTGATAAATTGATCAAAAGCAAATAAAAAAAAAGAAAGAAGAATTAACAAATGTAACAACATTAAATAGGGAAATTGATGAAAATCAAATTAAGTGGTTAACTCTTACATATACCGGTATCGAAACACAAAACTGACAAACCATAAAAAAAACATGATAAAAAATATGAGAATTGCATATAAAACAAACAACAAATTAAATAATGTAATCTCAAAACAAAATAGAAAAAACAGACTTATATAAAATCAAGGGTGTTTACAAACTAAAATGCAGTACCGGTAGCTGTAAAAAAAATGTAATTGGTGTAGAACAATAAGAAATTTCAATGTACGATTCAATGAGCATCTTAAGGACTTCTAATTTATTGAGGCTAAATCCAATTTTGCAAAACATGTAGAAACGGGTCATCATTTTAATACTATTGACAACTTATTATCCATTATTCATAAAGAAAACAACTTGAAGATCAAAGTTCTTGAAGAGATTGAGACATTGAAGGAGGCCAGAACACTCACTTGCTCAATGAGAACACACCCATGACATCAACCCTCTCTACAGATTCTTACAAACAACAATTAGTATCAATTTACATGCTGAGGATGGAGCATATGTTCTGAAAGTACTTCACATTTACAGTCATATAATATTGAGGACAACTGAGATCTCAGGTACCTATTTTATATTTAAAATTTTTACATCATGACCTCAATGATGTTTCATAATGAATTTTAAAGTATTACTACACTTAGTCCTGGAGGACTAGTGGTAACCATGCTCTCCTCTGTGGGTTCATGGGTTCAACAATAATAGATTTTAAGAGTATAAAAGTCCTAAGCATGACTTTCTTCAGAAGAAAAGTAAACCATGAGTTGTATGTCATAAATTTCATCATCATCTTTAAAGCATCATGATTTTAGATCTAGTTATCTGTTCCAGTCTCATTGTCCATCCAGGATTCTTTTAATCAGGTGACCTTGACTTTATTTCCTTTTGGGTGATATTTCAAAAGTAAGTTTGGAATCTCTCTTTAGACATTGTGTTCATATATTGACTCCATTTATTCCTATAGTGGTGGATTTTTCTACAACTGGTTTAACTTCAAGTTCAGATTACATTTCTGCATTTGTTTTGCGGACTCTGCCATATATATCCTGCTGCTCATCTTATAAATTAAATTTTTCTGCAGTAATGCGATATTCATATTTTTTGTTATGCCAAGGTTCAGATCCATACAATAATTTAGGTATTGTAGCAAGGTCTCACATCCATATAATAATGTAGGTATTGCTATAGAGTATCAATCATCAACAACAGCACAACAGCATTATTTGAGCCTTGGCTTCCCTCAGAACCTTCTTCCACACATCTCTGTCCGTCTGGTTTTATCTGATTCATTGGGTTTCCTAGCAAAGGTATTTTTACAGAGCAGGGTAGCCAGCCCTATGCCCAACCACCAAGCAATCCTGAAGGACGATGATTTTCTGTTGGGGTTTTGTCTCCTAGCTGATAGGTGATCCTCACATGACATTATAGGGTGTCCCAAGACATAAAGGAGGAATTTTTTGGCAAAATCAAATATGCATACCCTCTACTTTTTTCTGTTTGACCTTAATAACTCAAATAACAAATATTATTGCCATTGGATCATGACAACCCTTGCCGACTTCATGTCAAACAAAGGACATGTAAATTTGTACTGGGTTAGTATACAAGGATTCTAGAACTAAACGTTTATTTAGTAAATAAAACATCAGTATGCCCAAAGAAATAACTATTTACTATTAAATTATTGTAATCAAATGGTAAAGAGAAAAATTTATGCCTGAACTGAGAATCAAATCCCAAACCTTCAGCTTTCCGAAATTTTTCTCTTTACCATTTGATTACAATAATTTAGTTGTATACTTTAATATACTTATTTCAATCATAGTACAGCTTTAGCTTCTTAATATTAATTTAATAACTATTTATTATTTTACAATAAAAAAACATTATTGTTCAAATTTTGTTTGCCTTAGTTTGCAAGTACTGACATGTTTCAAAGCAAGTCAACATGGGTTGTTGTGGTTCTACATACCACCAAATTATACTTACAATTGTTTTAATATTATACAAATAAATTAAGAGGGTATGTGTTAAAAATATATGGCTTTAATTTTTTTGGGACACCCTAATGATGGACATGCATGCATAGGACTTGGTAGGATTAAATGGCATTTGTCAAGTTTTAAGTGGTACACATTCATCAGCAAGATGTGCACCCTTGAGGCCACGTACTATCTCTTTGTCCCCTGCTCGTATAATTTGCTAGAGTATTATACATTTTTAATCTTTTGTACTTTTAGACTGAGAGGGTTTTAAAAATTAATTTATAATTCTAATTATTTTAAGATGTTTTATGGTCTCGGCAGTTATAACTTTTTTATTCTCATAAAATATTGAGCATATTAAGAAGTTACAAGTTTGTATCTGCTCTATGTATTGTTATTTTACTTATGATGTTAATGTCTACTGTTACCACAACTATAATATAAGCAGAGAAAAATAAAACTTATAACCTGGAATCTAAATCTGCCCACTGGAGGCTCAGCATATCTTATACCACGGAAATTGTAGTAACCATTGGGCCGATCTCTATTGCCAAACACACGAGCATCTTGTTCATGGAGGTAAACAAAGACAACAGGATCATCTTCAGGTGGAACAGCAGCAGGCATCCCCCCTACAATTCTTTTCACTCGATGATTAGCTGTAATTTGACAAATTACTGCAATAAGCAGCATTACATTGAGTAGGACACGAGCCATGTCACAAACTAACTGCTCACAGGATATGAAGATAACTGATGCTTCCTGGCAAATCCTCATTAACTTCATTTCTCCTAATTGCAAGATAATGCTAACTGCTAATCTCATTGTAATTATAAATGAACATAAACACTAGTTTAGTAATTATATCTAATTTACTAAGAGATTACTAATTATATTTTTAAAAATAAATAAAAATATTTGTGTTTCCATTTTATTATTTGAAGACAAGAAACAAGCAAAACCAGAAAAATACAAATGTAAGATTTCTAGTGGCATTTATGCTTAGAATTCAAGTGATTGTTAACATTAGAAATTATTAAAATGTCGTTTCCCAATTTATTCTCACATAGCAATGAAAACTGAACTTCGATATTACCTTACACAAAGTCAATAAAAACCCAAATCACCAATTTAAAAAGTTCTTCTTCTTCTTCCTTCCAAGTATTAGGCCAAGGCCTGTTACGATCCTATAGAAAATGTTCCCTCCAGCGTTTCATAGGACGGCCCAGTGATCTTCGTCCTTTTGTATATAATTATAAACAGTTTTGGGGATCCGATTTGAACTCATTCTTTCAAGATGGTGTTTCCAATTTAGTTGGTACTGTTTAATATATTCCAAAATTAGGGGTCCTCATCTAGGGGATATGTGGATGGCGACCACAAGGTGCTCAAGCTGAGCAAAACATTTCTTCCACTTACTTGTGTTTTGCACTCTTTTAACTTTACTATCTACTAACCTCTCTTGGTTAAGTCTTGTTTTTTTCGACCCCGACACTATTAGGGCATCCGAGGGCTAGGGAGTCTTTCCTTTCTTCCATTTCTTCTTTCCTTTATTTTCTTTTCTTCTCCAAGAAATGCCTTACCAGAGGCTATAAGATGGCAGCCCCATCACTGGTCTGGCCTTCCTTTGGCCAGCAACCAATCGAAGGGACTATTATTATGCTTTCAAGTCTTATACGAGAATTTCCCGGAAGGATCAAACTAATGATGAAAGCAGAATAACGGCTTGTGAAATGAGATTCATGCGCAGAACAGCGGGTTACACCAGATGGGATCGGAAAAGGAACACCGATATCTTAAAAGAATTGAAGACTACGCCAATTTAAAAAGTTAAAAGAGTCAATGCATTTCAGTAGAGATACTACCATTATCAAGACTTCATATTGACTACAGACAAATGAACTGAAATGTGTAAACTAAATATCAGATAAAAAATAAACTACGTCTCATGAAATAATTGATTTTAAATAAGATTTGACATTATAGAATTAATCCTCCTCTCTTTTAATTAACAATAAGAGGGTCCTGACTAGAATAGGGCCCCTGTCGTTATTCATAATTTTATCTTGGTTTTTTTAAATTTCTGAACTTTCAAGGACATCAACAAATTTGAAATTAATGACAGATCTAACCAGCCTGCGATTACTTTTATCAATAATGTGAAATTAGAAATACGTTAATCAACCTTAGATATATCAATTATATTCAATCTAAAATGTGCAATATGTCATTAAATATGGTTTAAAATAGATCTTCTTGTTTGTCCAACATACTTCTTATCACAGTTTTTACATATATACTGGATTTTTTTCAAGAAATCAACTTTATTCTTAGGATTTCTGAGAATACTATTTAATGACGACCGGAAGTATAAACTAATTTAGTATCTAATCCTTTAAAAATCTTGCTCAAACCTCTAGTTAAAGAGGGAGCATGCGGTACAGTTATAAAATAATCTTATTATTAATAGCAGAATGGAAGGTCGTGGAATCATTAATCAATTTTTTGAATTTGAACTTTTGAATTAAATTATCAGTAATATTTTCATTAAAATCATTACATTTAGCTATATCTTCAATACCTTGTAATTCTATGCAATATCTAATTTTACTTAATGGAAAAGTAAATTAACTGTTTCAAATCCTTTGCTGCAGAACCAGAAAACAGATAAGTGAGATGAATCTGATAATTTAACATTCTAAAAAGGTAACAAGCGCCTGGTACTCAATTCTGTTAGGGGCTGAATCGAACCCAAGGTCATTATGCCTCAAGAAAATTTGGATCAGTTTAGGAATCCTGATCCCACCGGGACTCGAACTCTCGACTTTCGGCTTGTAACGTATTGTCTTAACCAACTAAGCTACGGCGTGCCCTCAATAATAATTTGTCAACAGCATATGGTGTTCCCGAGCGGTCATCCTTCCAACTACTAATCACGGTCAATCAACTTAACGTTGGTGATTGGACGAGAACCACTCCAAATCCGGGTAGAGTTGAAATGTAGACTTCCGGGTGCCCCAAGAAACCAAATAATTTTCAGCATTGTGTGGCCGTTGACAATCTAACATTCTCTTCTGTCGAATTCCTCGTCTGCGGAGCAACTACTCTGCAATATAGACATGGAATTTGACAGGCTGTCAAAGTTAAGTCACTGTTTTGTGCTAGTTTCATGAAACAATGTACACACGAAGAGATTTGGCGTATAATGAATTTATTTCACATTAACTGCTTCGATCTGTATTATCTTTATTGTAAGCCTAGGTCTACTCGCGTGTATCAGGTGCTCGGATAATCTAAATTTATAGAAACTTATTCCTCCAGGGGATTGACCAATATTTATGTTTAACGCTGTACAACTCACACCTTACTAACGGAAATTCTCAAGTGTCTTCCACTCGAAATTTTTAAAACAGTTTCTCTGCCATCTATTCAGTTGCTTAATACAATCATACGGTATCAATTTCTTAATTTACCTGCCTATAATATAATTCTGTAGTTACTCATTGTGAAACTTTTTTCTTCTTTAATCTCATTCCTTGTCAGTCCAAATATTCTCTTTAGCATTCTATTTTCTAAGAATCTTCACTTGTTTAATTCCTTCAATGTACAGTATGATCGGCGGGCCAATCCCTGGCGCATGCGCAGTATGTAGCAAATTGCCTATTCCGCTGAAACCCAGGCTGTTTAACATCGTTTTTCGTTCTTTATTATAAATGTACTTAATTATTTATTGCGTTTTCACGATTTTTTTATTATTGTGGATAATTACAGTGTTCTATTTTAATGTGGAATAAAAGTTGCTATTCGTTCTAAATTTGATTAAAAAACGCTGCATATATGAACTCGAGAAGTTGTAAACATCGTATCACATTGTTTTATAAGAAGTTCATCCATCAGCTTCTGTCGACTAATACCGCTGAAAAAGTGCAAGGAAGAATAAGTGCAGCAACAACAAAGTATCCGAAAGAATAAGAGAAGTTGTGATGAATAACAATGGACACGGCCATGTCAAGGAGTCGAGCGCTGCAGAGAGGTAAGTTAACTGATTACATCTTATAAACTTATACCAATGCGCTAGCGAACAGGATCTCCGTCTCTTCCAGTGGCGGCTAGTGGATTGAGAATGTGGGTCGGCTGTCAGTGGCCTAAGTATACTAACATACATTACTCTTAAATTGGAGATTATATGTCACATACAAGTCTACGTAAATTCAAATTTTAAAAAAAATGTAGCAGTAGACTATGTGAATACTTCATTCATACTATTTTTTTTAAATCCAGAAAATACGTGAAGTTGACAGAGAAGTTGATGTGTAACTAACAAAATATGTCATATAAAGATTGGAACTTATCTATTAGAATTACCGAAACAGAGTAGCTAACTTATGATAAACAAACTACAGTATATTATAATGCGAGTTTGGGAAGTGGTTTTTACAGAAGCGAGGTTTTTAATTTTCGAGATTCTGTAAAACACTTCAAGAAACGTGCGTTGTACATACATTTTTGCACGATGGTGTTTTCAAAATAATAAATATTGGTAAAATAATAACATCTTTGTTGGAAATATTTGCATTCATTATAAACAACTGACTAACGTTAACAACTGGCCAATGTTTATACAGTAAATGTCTAAAATAGCTTAGTTGAGACTATAGCAGGCCGTGATACCAATCAGGGATACAATGGCGGCAAATACGAATTTATTGTTTTATATTGTTTCAAATAAAGTTTAGTTCATTTCCTATAATGTATATTAACACTACCTTTTGGATATATTTTTGTATATACATTGTACGAACTACACATAAAGGGCAATGGTTTTACTTCCACATGGATATGTAATATTACAGTATAGTTATTTAGTTATTTATAGGTTGGCAACCCCGAAATTTAGGAAATTGAACTTTCAACCATTGCTCTAAGTACGACAGAACGCACTATCGTGCGAAAAAAAAATTAAGATCTCCGAGTCGATGTGGTTATTATTTAAGAAAATGAAAATAATTTGCAGTACTCTTTACATCAATTAAATCAGTTATGCTAAGAATATAATTTTAAAATACCAAAGGAAAAATCGAAAATAATGGCATTTTGGGGAAGTGAACATATAACATCAACAATCATAATACACAACAAACCTCTGGAACAAGTAACAAATTTTAATTATTTGGGTTGTAATTTTACTATCAACACAAAAACTGAAAGAGACGTAAATGTGAAACCGTCAAGATCTCAAATGATATGTGGAACTATAGGCTACAAAGAACATTAAAGAACAAAACAAGAGGAGATACTAGATTGAAGTTTTATAAAACATTGGCAATTCCTGCATTACTTTTTGGGAGTGAAACTTGGGTAATGACCAAAAAATTACAAAGTAGAATACAAAGCGTAGAAATGAACTTCCTTAGAAGAACAAAAGGCTGCACGAGAATGGATCGGTCAAAGAATGAAGATATAAGAACAGAGTTAAATATATATCAATTAAATGATAAAATCAAAGAATATAGAGAAAAATGGTTTAGACATGTAGAAAAAATGAACGTAACAAGATTACCAAAAGCAGCATTTAACTACAAGCCAAGATGTTCAAGGAATGTAGAAGGCCAGTGAAAAGATGGACAGAACAACTGTGAGGCGGAACAGGCATTTTGCCTAGCCCGTGAAGTGAAGAAGAAGAAGATCTCCGAGTACGTACCTAATCTAATCTATTTAATCAAACCTAACCTACCTAATCCAAGCTAATCTATCTTACCTAATCTAATCTGTATAAACATTTGGCAAATTACTATTGCAGACACGTGAATAAACATGTTGGCAATCATGTGGCTAGGACGAATGGTATCCATGAAGTAGTGGATAGCTATCGAAATCATAACTAGTGAACATGGAATTTCAGCCACTATGGGACCGGTGCCTATCCCGCATCGTGAGGAATTTGGGTAGCTACAATAAGTAGCGGCTCCAGGATGAGAAAACAGCTATAACGGCTGGGGGACAGATATGCTGACTACATGTCACCCTTACACTGCCTGGATTATCGTCTACCTCTGCAATTAACACATGTGGGTGCGAGGTCAGCAGCCGGATGGTAGGATAGGGACCTTCTAGGCCTGTGACGCCGTGGAGTTTGTTAGAGATCCGTTGCAAATTTCATAGACTGATATCTGATGTAGAACAGCCCATAAATATAATATAATTAAGGCATCTAAAAGTCAAGGACGTTTAGTGCGCTTTTTGTTCAATATACCTAATGTCAAAACTTAATGGCTCAGAGTGTCAGGTGTTTGAAGAGTATGGGAGATATGCTATAAAATATGTGGTGATTGAGTTCATAATAAGAGGATTATTAACTTTGAGAATAAATTATTATCAATGGTAATTATTGTCACTGACCTAACTTTAAACTTCAATTTATCAAAACCGTTTAAGCAGTAACATTCCCTGGCTTTTAAACTAGCTAACTAACTCACTGGCACTATCGAACCCGTAGGTTATGGCCGCCCGGGCATAAGCTCTCCATACATTCCTATCCCGAGATAATGTTTTCCAATCACTCATTGTATAATCTACTTCCTCAAATCATGGTTAATGTTATTCTCACACCCCATTCTTGGTCTACCAACTGGGCGTTTTTCTTCTGGTATTCCATGGCTTCTAGATGGCTCAATTACACGTATGTACAGTACAGGGTCCCTTTAGTGCCCGAATTACTTTTTTGTTGATTGTTTGGGTTTTTCTTGATTTATATACTAGTTTATCCACAAAGCAAAAAAAAAAAGTAATATTAAATAAGGTTGTGTTATTAGTTGTCTAAAAATGACCGTGACATATTTGTAACGCTAGGCACATATGGGAGCAAAAATTAATAACATTAAACACACCATATAACTTATCATTCACATAATTAATATTAGGAGATCAATTATTTCAATCATTTATCGGGTGTGGTATACAGAAAAACAATCAATACACAATTCCACGTTACATTTAGGACATTGCTTTACCACCATTTTTCTCTGTATCAATGGTCCAGGCAGGTGATTTACCTTGATGTTTGTTAAAGTCAACAAGATATTCTTTAGGCGTGTTTAAAGACCAGACTTTATATCCGAATTGGATGGGTTTTCCTCTTATAAACGTATTCAACCCATATATTCCAAAATATTTGGTCATGCTTTCATCGTACGATAATTTATTTTCAGGTACAAAGAAAGCACCAAACTTACACTCGAGTCAATTTATAAGCGGTTTAATTTTCCACAAGTTGTCTTTGTTTTCAGGGTTGAAGTCATCATTATTAGAAAAACGTATGGATCTGAAGATCTGTTCAAACCTATTCCTTCTCATTGCATTGATCACTAATTTATTGTGAGTGTCATCATTGTTCTCACAATACATTCTCTTAGAATGTACCCAATAAGAATGAGAATAGCTATCTTCTTCTTCTTCACTCCTGGTTTAGGCAAGAGTTGCCTGTTCCGTCTTCACTAATAGATCTAAGACCATCTCTTCCGAGGACGTACGACATCTCTTCTTCCTCTTGGAAAATAATGGAAGATTTTATTTGGTAATCTTCTTTCTTCCATTCTTTCTACATGTTCTTTCCACTGTATCTTGTTGTTAAATATCTTTTCTTTTATGGAGTAGATCTGCAGTTCTTCACGGATATCCTCGTTTCTTATCTGGTCCATTCTAGTGCAGCCTTTTACTCTTCTTAAAAATTTCATCTCGGCTGCTTGGATTTTACTTTCTTGTTTGGTAGTGGTAATCCAAGATTCACTCCCTAGCTATAAATCATCTAATTTCAGCTGCTGATATGATAGGGTGGGGACAGTTACATAACTAATTACATTCTTCTGTTATGAAGTCAATAAGTTCGTGAGTGAGGAAAAGTTCTAAAGCTTCAGTTAGATTTTTTTCTTCATGTGAAGGTACATTTTTAGCGTCAAAATCTCCATTGATATTTTGAAAATCACCATCCACCCAATGTACAGTTCTGTGTACCGTGTATACGATACCGGAGGAACTCGTGTTCAGGTGAACCTGGCAGGGAGGGCTTTATTAATGGCTATTGCTTGGATACTAAATTTTGGTAGATGAAATTTTGTTTATTATTTGGTTGCTTCATTTTGAGCTGGTTCAGGTAGTATTTCTCTTCCATCGGTAGTTCGTACTTCAGCCTCAGCAAGTATTAGTTGTTTTCCACTGAGATTATTAGGAGTCCCATCTGCGTCTCCATCTCCTGAATCTTCATCATTCAAGACATTAGAATCAGGAGGGGCAATAAAAATACCTTATACGTCATCATTTTCCCCCGCCAAATAAAGTGTTTAGAGCTTCCTTGACTGTAAATCCTGGTCCTAGGCCTTAGCAAGTTCCATAAAAATAAACAAGGATTCTAAAATCTATTGCCACAAAATTATTTTAAAAGAAAAAAATAACATTTTATAAATTTTTTGGGGAACATAAACTGGCACTTGATATAGAAATCTGCTCTTACATTACTGCCTAGCATAACATTTATGTTACAGCAAACTTCAACACCACCCTGTGCCAATTCATAGTATTCATAACAACTAAATGTACCTGAAATGTGAATACTATTCAATTTTCAATACTTTTGTGATTAATAAACTTCATTATTTAATATATTATTTAATTTATACTTATTCTTCTTCTATGGTGTAGTATAAATTATGCAATCCGAAAATTAGGCATAAATAAATATACATCCACTGTTTCACACTATAAACTGATACAATGAAAAACAAACGCCAGACTTCAACTTTTATAAGATTCATGATGTGTTCCGTTGAGGTATTATTCAAAATTAAAATATAAAATTATGGAATATTCATCTGAAAGGTCCGTCTCCTCAACTTAATTAATTAGCGCTTTCGCTACAGTTAAATAATTAATTAAGTTGAGGAGACGGACCTTTCAGGTGAATATTCCATAATTTTATATTTTAATTTTAAACGCCAGACTGAAAGGTCAGACTTCCTGGATCGCAACAACGTGTAATTTACATAAACATTATACTGCCAACAATGAGTTTGAGGTATTATTGTTTAAAGATGCAGGTGTTACATTTATGTAACGCTGGACACTAATGAGTTAATTATATATTTACCTTGTTAGTTGTTATTTTTAAAGGAACTTCTGAATTAGGGTTTCTCACAAAACAGTTATATCACTAGTTTATGAACTTAGGAATTTCTGATACTTTTTTTTTCAGATGGACAAAATAGCGAAAGATGTAATTGTATTTTCCCATATGGCTCTTCAAGTATTAGGAAACTTTAAGGCCCAAACGGTCTCGAACATCATCTGGCCATCATTATCATTATTAACATATTAATTAAGTTTAGTACTAAGGCCTCTCCCGACGCATCATTACCACATCATCATCTATCATATATCATCGGGGCAGTGTAACTTAGCCTTCCAGGCGTTCCAATCTCAAAAGTGGGTTATTATATCACCATGCCAGAAGAGAATACCAGAATTTTGAAAATGACAACTGGTGACATTGAATAGAAATATATTTTTTCTGAGACAAAACCGAAAAAGATAGAGGTATTGAACTGGACGGTAATACGAATTTCCTACTTTAGGTCGGCATTTAATTACTTCGTGTGTTCGATTTTGACGTCCTCTCAAAAAAAAATATATAATGGTTATTCTTATAATTATATTATATGGATGCGAAACATGGTCTCTTATTTTAAGAGAGGAAAAATATTACGAGTATATAATAATGTAATTCATAGGGATTTCTTTGGACCAAAGAGAGAGACGAACATACAGATGAATGGAGAAGACTACATAACAATGAGCTACATGATATTTATGGGAAACAAGATGTAATAAGAACAGTTAAATGTCGTAGACATGAGCAGAAAATGTGTCATGAACGGGGAATGAAAGAAGGAGTGGAAACTTCTTGTAAGAAAACCAGAGGGAAATCACCCAGTAAATAGACCAAAATTAATAATATAATAATAATAATAATAATAATAATAATAATAATAATAATAATAATAATAATAATAATAATAATAATAATAATAATAATACTTTATTTATTCTGGCAGAGTTAAGGCCATAAGGCCCTCTCTTCCACTCAACGAGCACAAATACAAATAAATATTCGACAAATATAGATATACACTATACCAATTATAAACAGTTAAAGATACAATAAATGTAGCAATGTAAATGTCATGTACAAACAACATTTTATAGGGTAATAACAATAATGATACGATAATAATAATAATAATAATAATAATAATAATAATATAAATATGATACATTATACGGGAAACACCAATTAATATATATATCTTACACTGGATAATAATGAAGTCGAGTTTAGAGCAAATATAAATTTAGATTTCTTTTAAAATATGCCAATGTCCGGCAGCCCCGTATTTCTTGTGGTAGGGAATTCCAGTTGCGAGAAGTGGAGATGGTATATGACATGGAGTGATGTGATGTCCTATGTTGCGGTATATTAAGTAAGAGACTATGTTGTGATCTTGTGTTTAAGTTATGGTTTGAGGATAGATACTGGAAACGGGATGATAAATAATTGGGAATCGAGGTATGTAGGATCTTAAATAGGAGAATTAGACAGTGCGATTTTCTTCTCTCTTTTAGATGTAGCCATGATAATTCGTGGAATAATGGAGAAATGTGATCGTATTTTCGAACATTAAATATGAATCTGATACACATATTATGGACACGCTGCAGTTTGTACGACAATCCGTCACTTATGTCAGTTAGTAGAACGTCACAGTAGTCAAAATGCGGCATCACTAAAGTTTGGATTAAAATTCTTTTAAGAGTTGTAGGAAGAAAATGTTTAAGTCGCTTTAGGGAATGCATTATGGAGAAGATCCTTTTAGATGTTTGTTTTACTTGCTCATGCCATTTTAAATTAGAATCTAAGTAAAATCCCAAGTTTTTAACGACATCGGTATAAGGAATTTGTTCATTATCTAATATGACAGCCGGCATATTGCCATTGTTTATGAGGTGTAATAGCCTTGGATGTCCGATAATTATTGCTTGCGTTTTGTTTACATTTAGTTTCAGCCCATATTGTCTGGACCATAAAGATATATGCCTGAGGTCAGTGTTTACTTTGTCAATATATTCATTAATTTCGTCAGGCCTAAAGTGTGTGTGTAAATCTGTAGGTCGTCGGCGTAAAGATGATGCTTGCAGTTTTGTAGTTTCTTGGTCACGTCATTAATATAAATCGAGAAGAGAAGAGGAGCGAGGACGCCGCCTTGAGGTACCCCTTTCCTCACCAAGCGCCAGGAAGAAATGCGATTATTAACAGAAACTGATTGCTGACGATTAGTGAGGTAAGATGCAAACCAATCAAGGCAGTTTTCCGACAGATGTAGTGTCTTTAGTCTCGCTAGCATTAAGTCTATATCTACTGTGTCAAAGGCTTTGCTGTAGTCGAGTAGGACTATTGCGGTGAGTTTGCTTTTGTCCATTGAGTCTCTTATGTCCTCTACAACAACAATGTCAAGTAGTGCAGTACTTGTGCGATGTCCTGTTCTAAAACCAGACTGATGTTCATCAAGTAAGTCGTGTGTGGTGAGGTAGTCTGTTAACTGTGAGTGTATCATGTGTTCCAGTGCTTTAGATAAACAGGGAAGAATACATTGGTCTATAATCATCGAGTGTTGTGGGAGTGTTTGATTTCGGTGTAGGACGAACTAGAGCCATTTTCCAGAGTCTGGGATAAGTCCCAGTCATTATAGAGGCATTAAAAATGTGGGTTATTGTTGGGAGAATAATGTCTATTATTTTTTGCAGGAGAGTTATTGTTATATTGTCTATTCCTTGTGCTTTAGATTTAATACGTAATACTGCCCTTTTGGCGTCATCAGATGAGATATAGGAAAAAAAGAATTTGTCTCGGGTAGGCTGGGAATATGACATTAATTCATCTATTGTCTGTCGTAAGGAAGGACAAAATGAGGTGGGAGAATAACAATAATCACGATTTTAAGAGAGGTTAATGATGCAGGGGATGACTGGAAAAATCTCAGAATAGGGATGTATGGAGAGCTTATGTCCGCAAGCCAGAAACCTCCGGGTTTGATGGTGCCAATGAGTGAGTATGATTTTGGAGAAAGAACTAAAAGAGAAATAGAGAAAAGTAAGAAACAATATTTAAAACAAATGTGTTATGAAGAAGAAGCGAATCACCATTGAATTTGATTTGATTAATATATAATTAGTGGGGAAAGGGTTTTAAGGTGCAAATTTTGGTTGTAAAGGGGAAAAAAAGGTTCTGAAAATACATTCAAAAAGGTGCAAAAAAGGTGCTGCTGAAACAATTGAATTAAGGCTTAAACCAGTTACATTAACTCAGTTTATATAATATGCATGTCATTTTGCACCAAATTTTTCTTCTTTATAGAGTCCGTAAGAGGTAATTCATAGTTCTTTAATTTATTGCAATATTCACTTTGCAGATGGAACATCGAAGAATGATGCCATCAGTTTCGATAAATTGCGTTTTGAATTCTGAAAGTGCATATCATTTTGCACCAAATTTTTCTTCTTTATAGAGTCCGTAAGAGGTAATTCATAGTTCTTTAGTTTATTGCAATATTTACTTTGCAGATGGAACATCGAAGAATGATGCCATCAGTTTCGATAAATTGCGTTTTGAATTCTGAAAGTGCATATCATTTTGCACCAAATTTTTCTTCTTTATAGAGTCCGTAAGAGGTTAGTTTATTGCAATATTTACTTTGCAGATGGAACATCGAAGAATGATGCCATCAGTTTCGATAAATTGCGTTTTGAATTCTGAAAGTGCATATCATTTTGCACCAAATTTTTCTTCTTTATAGAGTCCGTAAGAGGTAATTCATAGTTCTTTAGTTTATTGCAATATTTACTTTGCAGATGGAACATCGAAGAATGATGCCATCAGTTTCGATAAATTGCGTTTTGAATTCTGAAAGTGCATATCATTTTTTTTCTTCTTTATAGAGTCCGTAAGAGGTAATTCATAGTTCTTTAGTTTATTGCAATATTTACTTTGCAGATGGAACATCGAAGAATGATGCCATCAGTTTCGATAAACTGCGTTTTGAATTCTGAAAGTGCATATCATTTTGCACAAAATTTTTCTTCTTTATAGAGTCCGTAAGAGGTAATTCATAGTTCTTTAGTTTATTGCAATATTTACTTTGCAGATGGAACATCGAAGAATGATGCCATCAGTTTCGATAAATGCGTTTTGAATTCTGAAAGTGCATAAACTTATCCTTCTTAATATTCGCCATGCTGCTGTTGTGAAAACCCACTTGTAATACTAACAAAATACACTAGTAAAACGCAGCCAACAAAAAGTCGGTAGATAGAGAGCTGTTAAATTATTGCCAGTACTAATTGAACTTATTTTAAATTGTTTCAGCAACACTGCAGATTGGCCATTGTTGCTGGGATATAAATTACTGGTGCTTTACATAAATTATATTTTAACATTTATTATTTACTATTGTTGACTTCACACTGCAGATTGGCCATTGTTTCTGCGGTATAAATTACATAATAAATTATATTTTAATATTTATTTAATACTGTTGACATCTGACTGAGATTTTAAAAACTGTTAAGAAGAAAAATATACATTTTTCTCTCCCATCTTTTAAAACCTCAGAGAAGAGTGGATGAAAAGCTGCTGAAGCATAAAAAATAAGGGAAAAAGGGACAAAATGTAGTAACCTCGCAAAAAAGGTGCAACAAATTGTGTTAATTTCGCTTCATTTCATCCCCCCAAATACAAATATTGGTATGAAAACAGCTATAATTTTGGAAAGGTGCTGTACCTCAAAATCCTTTCCATAATAATAATTAGAGTCAGATATTCTGTACATTAGTAGAAGGTTACCCACAGCTAATTTGTTAATTCGATAACATTATGCATTGTCATTCGAACGATATTATCGGCCTCACAGCAATTCGAGAGATGGATCGCCGCAGAATTAACCTCATCAGTTCATGTGTGCTATGTTATGATTTTATTATTTTTTTCATTTTATGAACAATTCGAATTTAATTTGATTGGTTATATCATCTAATACGTAACTACGTTTAATACAGATATTTTCGTATTAGGATGCACTACAGACAAGATCTTCAGTTGGACGATGTTGTACACCAACCGGCTAAGCACCATTTAAAAAATGAGATTTTGATACCATCTGTTGCACTGACTCATGAAGTAAGTGCAAGCACACTTTTAGCGCCAAATCTTTAAATGTGGCCGTATTATTAAAGAAAAATGTAAACGCCATCAGTCCTATCAGATATTCTATATTTTGCAACAAACGGCTATGAAACCAAATCTTCGTAAATGCTAATCTAAATTTTGCATCATGCAGCTAAGCGCATGTTATTCCAGCTCGTAGACTGTTGATGCATAACTGTCACACAAGGAAAATTACTTGCAATATCCAGTATTGTTAGTTTGGCGCTACAGTAAATAGTGAAGATTCACTTATAGGCTACTTTAAACGCATTTTTCTCGAAACTTACATAATGGCGCATAGCCGATTAATGCATAACGCCATCTACACTCTACACTGGGGTAACATTCCATTGTTAGCCTTAGCCTCTCCTTTGTTAGGATTTACTAGACCAAGTTAATTTAATTACGCTTACTTCCCAAAGTTGTCACGAATGGTGTGCGGTCAACATATCGATCCAATGAGACATCTAATAGGCAACTAAGGTATTATTAGGATGAAAAAGTTGGACAAATTTTGCTTAGAGGCCCCTTTATTTAGGTTTAAGGAACTTTTACGAGCCTGAAAATCTTCCGATTCGGGACCCACGGCTTAAAGTTGGATTTTTCCAGCCTAAAAAGTCCATCGGCCATGGCTGGGTTTGAACCCGCAACCCTCAGGACCAGAATCAGGGAACAGAACCGTTAATCCATCAAATGTATAATTTATGATAGACACCAAACTTACACCAATTTTTTACATTGAAAAGTTTGTTATTTTTCTTCTCGACAACCTGTAAACATAATTAATTTAAAATGGTCTAAATCTCGTATTTGGGCCCATACCCTAAAGTATGTGTTAAAAATATAAGCGGTAAAAAAGTTTATCTACTTATATACTGACACATATATAGGCCTATTATGAATTGAACATTTGTATCGAAACGTCATTCATTTCCATGAAAAGATTTCTGAACTTTTGTTTTGAAACATTCAATGATCCACAATTGCCAATAATGTGTGTGTGTGTGTATTTTAAGCCAGCAAAATTTGACCATTAGAAGAGAGACTTAATTTAGAGTGAACATTTTTAAAATCGTTCTATCGGCAGCACTTTTCGGTTCATTGCAACGAAAATCAGTATATGCTATTGACATAAAATTTAAAAAAATATTCTCCGAAAATCAGCGAAATAGATCCTTAGGAGTGAGGGTGCTTACTGTTGTGAATGTCAAAGTGAAGACATTCAAGCAAGCGCGGGTAAACGACACGATTAACTATGGCCCCACTTCTACTGAAGCTGCTTTCACTCTGCCGGATGAACGTAGGCTCAAACCCGATCTCACCGTAAAGAATTGGATGTAACAGTCCGCTATGAGGATGGCCCAAGTCTCCATAAGGCACCAACAGAAAAGTTCAGCTAATTTCAGCCAGTCCTCCTTCAAGTGACTAAGATGCACGGCCCCTCGGAGATCGATGGATCAGTTCTACCCATTGTTGAGGGTAATGCGGGTGCAACGTCCAAGGCCATAATCCAATTCCAAAAAACAAAAAAAAAAAAAAACAAAAAACTGGGTATCGACCAGTTAGTGGATCACAAAACGATCTCGCTTATAGCTCTATGTTGTTCCATTGAACAGTAGAGAAACTTCGGGTAATTTGGACCCCTGTTTTGAATTTGTTATTTTTCTTCTTTTAATTAAGGGATTTGAATTTTGTTTAATTACAGTGATTATAACTAGTGTTGTAACTATGAAATAACATTGTTATTTTATTCAAATATGAAAACATCTTCATAATTTATCAACTTTTTTACATTACAAGAAAAGTCCACTTTAACTTCCATATTCGGATAAAGTGGGCCCCAGAGTTCACCTTAGCTTTTAGTCTATTTTAAGTTTATTTACTCTATTAATTTATACAGACAGGCACAGATTAGTCTGAAAATATTTATGACTGATCATAATTAAAAGCGTTGATATTTATTTAATGTTTTAAAAAAATATTGTTGATTATAACATTCACACGTCATTCAACTGCAGAAAGCGACGGTCTTTGGGTTTAGTAAAATTACAAGAATTTTAAATAAAATTAATTAAGTGGATGGTTTTTACAGATAGCATCCTCATTGATAAAATATACATATTCAGGTAAAGTGGACCCAGGTCCTTGTGGAGGGTCCACATTAACCGAATTCCTTTGTTATGTTTAATTATTTTATACAGCCACCATGTCACATAATATCAAACCAAACCCGTCAGTATATTAAAACAGCATCTACGTAATATACTACATTTAGGAGTTTTTTTTTTAACATTTGTAAAATTGAATAGCAGAAATTAAGAATTGATTCTTAGCTTGAAAAACTTTTAAAGTGGTCATTTTCATAAACATCACAAACACACCCTTCTTCGAACAAAGAATAAAATAAACTGCCTTGAACCCGTCAAAGTTGAGGGGAAGAAGTTAAAATATTTTCTGTTCGAGGGCAGCACCAATTAAAGAAGATATTAACAGGGTCCACTCAAATAGAAGAGTCCATATTACCCGAACTTCCCTGTATCATTCGTTCTTGGAATATATAAAGTTAGTGTCTTAAGAGTAAGCTAAATCAAGTGGTTATTGAAGAAGGGCTGTCGATAGGATACATGAATCTCAGTTAGGCTACCTAGTTTTTTCAGAAGAAACTATAGGTAAACCTACCAGGCTCTACGAACCATACCTGGGTTATTATACCTCAAAGTGGGAAGTTTGCCTACTGGTATAGGGACTAGCCAAATGTCTCGTCACCTAATTAATACTGCAGATTAATGGATTAACGAGATTCCCTCTATCCCTACATAACTTCAGTGACTACATTCCAGCAGGATTCGATCTAACTTATGGATGACAGATTGGAATTGGCTATAACACGATGAACTTTAAGTAGCTAGAGAAGTGGAAATCGAAGGTATTAATTGCCTCTGTTAATTTTATGCCGAGACAAGATACCATAGACTGCTCAGTTACAATTCAGAACTTTGTGCATAATGGAATAATTCGATTTAGGGTTTGGTTTCAAGTCAATACGTAATGGTATTAAGTGTATGCCCTACTTTATAAATGTCCCGCGCCGTAGCAGAGTGTTTAAGGCAAGATGCCTTGGCGCAGAGCTACGCGACTTGCGCTAGTTCGAGTCTCCATGGGAGAAGAAATTTTCTCATGGAATTCCAACCAATTCCTAATATAATGAGTCATTTGGGTAGCTACAATAAGTAGCAGGTCCATATTGACGAATCCAGCCATAACGGCTGGGGGACCCCTACACTGGCAGGATGTTTGTCTACCTCTGTAATTGACACATACTGTGAGGCCAGCAACCTGCTGGTAGGCCAAGGGCTTTCTATACCTGTCGCGCCATGGAGTTTAATTTTTTTTAAGCCAACATGTATTGATATTAAGTTTACGATAACGATGTTTTAAACTCAATATTAAATTTGAAGAGAAAAATATGTGCCTAAAATGGGATTTGAACCCAATATCTCTGGTTCCGTACACCAGTGCTTTCCAGTGCTTTAACGCACTGGTGTATAGAACGAGAGAATTTGGTTCAAATCCCGTTTTAGGCACATATTTTTCTCTTCAAATTTAATTTGGTCATTCAGTGAGAAGTGATGAATTTAGTATTAAACATCTTCTAAACTCAAGTTAAGTAATGGTGAAATTAAGATTATATTATAAAGATCAGTTGTTTTAGAGCTTAATTTAGAGCTTGGAATTGTTATACAGGCAAGATAGAAACTATCGTTAAGTAGAATAAGCAACCTTTGCCAAATGCATCTTCATGAAAATTTATGAGCCCGCAAATAAATCTACAGACACCCTTGCCCTTCATTTACCGTTAGTATGTGCTGACATTGAAACATCCCCTTGTCTTGCTAGCTCGCCCGCCACTTCATTTTCCTCTCACACTCTCGCAAGCTCCACCATTTTCCAGTACATAGGGGATGAACTAGAAATTAAAACAACCGACATAGTCTTTATTTTTAGGACTGTAATATTATTGAACTGTAACCACAAAAATACCGAACACTCTTAAGTTATTCATAGGGTGAAGTGGGGGAATACCGATCACTTTAGCAATTAGTTGAATAACTGTAATATTCGTAAAAATAGATTAAGAAAGAGAGAATTCTTTATATTCTACTACTTACTAAGGTATCTATACAAAATACAAATATATTGTCTGTCCAACGGATCTGTGCCCCCGTAAGATATGCGAACTAAAGCCTACTTCCTTTTCTGTCTCAGCAAATCATTTCCCTCTCTGCATTCCTATCTCTCTCTCTCTCTCTCTTGCACTTGCACTCCAGTGTTGTCAACTAAACTCCAACTTTGCATTATTCGATATTCAAGAGCCATGACACTGGGGGAAGTTTGGCAACATTCCTACTCGATAAGTTACCGTGGCTGCTGTTTGCGTAGTTGGGGGAGGGGGGAGTGCGGTGAAATAGTGTGAGTATAGACCTGTACTTTTCTAGAAAGATGTCAGCGCTACAAGGGCACAGACCCGTTGGTCCGAGTACTGTACTAACTAATCTGGTAAAAAGTGTACTCTAGTAACCGAGTTTGATCGGAGTTTCCCCGACACTTCGGTAATTCCGATCGCCTTAATGAAAGCTAAATATTAAGCTGAAATACACAAAAATGCAAAAGTTAATCAGGATTAACTGAAACGTAAAAAAAAAAATCATGTACCATGTAATATATAAGGGCACGCCATAGCGTAGTGGTTAAGGGACTGCGCTACAAGCCGTAAGTTCAAGGGTTCGAGTCCCAGTGGGGTCAGGATTTTAAACTGACCCAAACCTTCTGGCGGCACTATGACCCTGGAGTTGACTCAGCCTATAACGAAAATGAGTACCGGACGCTTGTTCTGGGGGTAAAGGCGGTCGTCACGCAGGGCTGAGAACCCGGCTGACATCAAGTATCGATTGTCTAGAAAAAAGTGGGAGCCTTAACCTCCTACTACCCCAAGGGCCTCTTGAGGCCTGTAATGGTATCACTTTACCATGTAATACATCATAGCTGCCGCTTTGTTTTCACCTTGACTATAAATAATGATTATTTCCTTTTCACAGCAAGAATGAGAATGCATTTTTAGGAACGCAGCTAATCACACTCACATTGTAAGGGATTATTATTATTATTATATACAACTTTCCTCATTAGAGTATTGCCTCAAGGACAAAGTGATAAAGACAATTAATTTTTGAAATTGATGAAATACATTTTGTAAATGCATTACTGGTCACTATTCATGTCAATAAAATTGCTGCATTCACCTTAATTCAAAATAATAATTGATTGACTGGATAACATTGAATTCCTCGGAAATAAAGTAGACTTATTCATACATTCGTACAAAACACATACTATTTGAAAGCAACCTTTTTAATAATTACTTATCTCCACAATGGTAACTACTTTTATGATTTTAATTTTGTGACTAACATCTCAACTGAATTTTATTAATGTTAACAGTAGGCTATTCATTTTTTATTCAATGCCCCAGGTTGTCATTTCGACATTTCTGGTGTACTCTATTGGCATTGGCTTAATTGTAGCCCACTTCCGAAGTTGGGGCTCCTAGAAGGCTGAGTTACGTTACCCCGATAATATGATGGGTGATAAATGATGAGGAAGCGCCAGGAGAGTTTTTAACCTAAACTTAACCTAAATTCTAGAATATGAGCAACCTTTAAGGAAAAATCCCTATGGTTTGACCGGGAATCGAACCGGGACCTCATGAACAGTAGTTAGAAACGCTGATCACTATCCCATGGGGGCTGGTCAGCAACTTGAATTTTGATATACCGCATTGGCCGGAATATAAGCCGCGTTTATTTTTCAAATTTCGTACATGGGAATTAAAGGCGCAGCTTATTTGCCCATACGATAAATTTTCATATATAATAGAAACTTTAAATATAGCGCACGTTGCTAATTTTCAAATTTTTGAAACGGAGTAACAATGCCGCGAGCTTTTGTTTGGAATTGCCAGCAGTCGTATGTTATAAGATGTTAAATATAAAATTGGTACCTGGTAAGTCAGTCGTCCTCAACTAAATTATTAAATAGTTCCAATATGGAGGCCTTTCAAAATCAATGTTTTATCTTCTGCATTTTAACTGGTTAAAACCAGTTAAAATACAGGAGATGAAACATTGGTTTTGAAAGACCTCCATATTAAAACCAATTAAAATACAGAATATAAGACATTGATTTTGAAAGGCCTCCATATGGGAACTATTTAACCAGTTAATATGCAGAAGATAAATCATTGATTTTGAAAGGCCTCCATATTGGAACTCTTTAATAATTTAGTTGAGGACGACTGACTTACCAGGTACCAATTTTATATTTAACATCTTATTACATAACCTCAACTGTGCTTTAATATGCATTTTAAAAGTGTTGATCGTATGGTATATGACGCAACAATGTATTAGTATTCGTATTTCGGTAATCGTGCTCTTTTGTATGATAGGATATATTAAAACCGTTACTGCAGTATGTACCTCCTACAGTAAATTTATTCTTCAGCAATGAGTGAAAACGTCGAAAGAAAAGCATCAACAGACTTGGGAATTCGGAGCAGTTATGACGCTGGTTTCAAACGTTGCAGCTAGGAGTACGTCCAATAGAGAAGTCGGCAAAATGTTTAGTTTGGATGAACAGCGACATTGGAGAAGAGTCTGATTAGTTGTACCGGGTGATTTACCCACATTATAACTGAAGAAAAATGTGTTTAAATAGTGTAAACAGTTTTGTAACTGGATATGTGACAGGTACATTTCTCTGCACTCATTTTTTTCTCCTATCCCCCTTAAAATTAAGGGTGCGACTTATACTCAGTTGTGGCTTATATTCAGGCCAATATGGTATTTGTTTTCTCTGTAGTTGGACTCATTTAAATAAGTTGGCATAAGAAATTGCGTTTCTCCAATTTAACAAAAATAACTATATATTTTGTAAAGCAGCGAAATCGGAACATAATTTTAATTTGCTGAGGAATTCACTTATTTTACGTAGTTCCCGCAAGACGGACTTTTAAAATATCTAAATATTTTATTTTGTAATTAGTCTCTCATCAGAATAAATTACGGTATCTGGCTTTTCTGTTTCTCAATAGTATTAATCTTATTAATTTTAATTTAAATATAATTTGTGTACATCCATTTGTTTTTACTTATCATTTTAATTTATTAATTTATATATACAATTTATGCACTGGTTTCTAATATTTTGTTCACTGATTGAATGAAAGAGAATTCCTTATTACCTAAAATATATCATTTTATATAAACTATTATTATATATATATATATATATATATATATATATATTGTTATTTTCTTATCATCTGTATATTGTACAGTCTAAGCCTATTATATATTATCGGTATTAATCAAGTTCTAGATAATTTATAATTATTAATATCTCTATAATTTACCCTGCTGAAGTGAAAGAGAGACCTTACGGTCTTATTATTATTATTATTATTATTATTATTATTATTATTATTATTATTATTATTATTATTATTATCATCATTAATGTTAAACTACTGCTTATAGAGTGTACGTTTTCTCAGAATATATTCTTACATTAGTAGGATAATAATTGACTAGTCATTTATGAAAACTTAGACATTTTAACACATGTTTTTTATAGTATATTGCGATACAAGTGAGGTAAGCACTTGTACTGATCGAGAAAAAGTTTGAAAAAAACGAGGCGCTTGCGCCGAGTTTTTATTTATTTATTTATTTTTTTAAATTTTCGAGATCTGTTATGTGCTTACCTCATGTGTACTGCATACTATTTGTTGGTCTATGTGACTAATTTTTATTAGATATAGTAATAAATGAATTAAAATATTGGTTGGATGTAAATTACTTCAATGAAAAAAAAAATTTGGTGATCGTTGCTATGTAGCTTTTCATTTGCTTTATTTAAGCAAGGATTGTTGGCTGTAGAGACATTCTCATATGTAGTACCGTGATTAGAATCTGTTTGATAATTTTATTATGGAAGGAGTCATGGTAGATGATAAGGAAATTGAAGAAGCCTGGAGAGTGGGTTGTTCTGCATTAATTCCGGAAAGTCTGAAGAAAGATACGAGTTAGTGTACAAAACATTCAAGAAATGGTTAAATGAAAATTCGTGCAGATTAACGAGATGCATTGTTGGCATATTTTGTTCTGAGGAATGAGAAATTAAAAGTCTGCATGAAGTTTATGGTCAGAGTACTCAATGCTCTACTATATCAAAATAAATGTTGCTACTATTATTTTACTTACCGCACGTGTGTTTTTTAGAGCCCATATTAGCTTTTAGATTTCTTTTGTTTGCATAGCAACCAGGTTAGATGTGGGAACGTTGACTTACTTCCAGGAACAACAATATTAGTAAGTATAAGAAATTAGTCACATCGACCAAAAATGCTGTTTTCATTAAGTACAAATATATTTTATACACTAATGTGATTTTATATGTAAAGTCAACAACAATCAGTTGAATGAAAACCTCGTGTTGAATTGTGCAAAATATAACTAATTAAATGATATCCTATGACAATTTTCAGCAATTCTATTCAGTAGATGATGAGAAAACATGTAACTTATTAGCAATGTAGGGTATATCAGTTCCACTTAAAACAATAACTGGAAAACCCGAAATGAACTTAAGTCAGACTTTAGAAAAACTGCTGATATTTATTTTACGTTGCCTGTGAACATTTATCGTTCTTATACATTTTGGGACTTCGCCTTTGAAATGTTAACATGACACGTAAAATAAATACATTCTCACTCGTGCTTCCTTCGGTTAGACTGGGGATCTACATTAAACTCTCTTGTTTTCGTTGGAAGCTACCCTCATTTCCCAACAGACTTGGCTGGATCTAACTTACACGTCGAGTATCCTGAGAGTGCAGTGCAAACAAATGACGAATGTGTACAGAGCACATAACATGTCAAGCACTTCCTTCAGTTAGTACAACTAGATTTTATTCCAGAAATACCTTCATTAATATTTAAAGTACAGGTACAATTTATATATTTTTAGATGGAAATATGGAAGATTATAGTAACTCCTTCTTAAATAACATATAAGCTATTTATGATGCAAGAATCTATATGATCTATAATATGAAGATGTGGACATTGTCACATATTTAAAAATACAGTATCTGGAAATGTGATAAGATATAATGATCACTTATTATAGAAAACAAAAGAGCGTACAGCAACTGTGGAAAGAAAAAGATTCAAGAGAAGACTGAAATTTAGATGGGAAAATGGCAAAATTATAATATACCAGTTCTATTATATGGATGCGAAGCATTGAGTCTTATTTTAAGGGAGGAGAAAATATTACGAGGATTTGAGAATAAAGTTCTTAGGAACATTTTTGGACCAATTAGAGGTTAACAAGCAGGCGAATGGAGAAGACTGAATAACAATGAGCTACATAAACTTTATAGGATACCAAGCATAATAATAACTGTTAAATCTCATAGACTACGATGGTAGGACATGTAGGATGAATGGGGAATGAAAGAGGGGCATGGAAGTTTCTTGTAAGAAAATCAGAAGGAAAACGCCCAGTTAGTGGATCAAGAATGAGGTGGGAAATTAACATTAACCATTGTTTGAGGGAAGTAGATTATACAGGGGATGATTGGAAAACATTCGTTCTCTTGGAATTTCGGCCAGTACAGTGCCGATGCTCCTCCGAAATAGTGAGGAATTTTGGTAGCTCTATAAAGTAGCGGCTCAGGGTTGTAGAAATCAGCTATAAACGACTGGGGACCCAACAAAGTGACCAAATGTCATCGTATACGGGCTAGATATAGTACACCTTTATAATTGACACATATAGATGTGAGACCAACGGCCAACTAGGCATGTCGCGCCATTGAGTTCTAAAATAACCTGAAGCCTGAAAAAAATGTCTCTGAGGAAAAGTTATTGGCTCTTTCACGCCAAGATTAGAATTTCGACGTTAATGACTTGAAATATTAAAGAGCGTGGTTAAATTAAATAATGTTGTGTGTAAGAATGCGAACAGATGAAGGCTATTGTCTCAACTCGATCATCATTTGGAGGACGCGAGGATAGATGAAGATAGAATGTTGTAAGTGTTGAACTGCAGTTTTAGCATAATGAGGTAATAAAGTTTTACATGTAGGCCTACTACAATATATTGTGAAGTTGTTTTGTCAGAAGCAAGAAGTAGAGTAGCTGATGTCACCACAAACAACAAAACATTGTTAGACTTTTATGAAAGTAGTGATCAGTGGAGTAGAAATGAAAATGTCCATGACTGTCTCCGAATGCTGTCAAAACTTTGTGGAAGGAAGTGAGCCAAACGTATAATACTGTTTCCGATTCTTTCAGGATTGACAGATGGTTTTAACCACCAATAATATGGCGATGGCAAAACTCAGACAAAAAAATGTAAAATATTTCTTTAAAAATACATTGCTCTCTTGGAAAAACAATATTATCAGAAATGATCTCTTTCCTTTTTCATAGATATGACACTAAATTTTTAAAATTTTAATTGAAAATAATACAGCAATGTTTTGGATTAAGACTTCAATTAGAACCCTTAAATGGAGTCACTTTTGGCCTCATTCACGAAAACCCTCAATTGATCTCTGTCTTAGGTAGAAGTAATATTTCCTCCTTTAAGGACTTGGCCATGTCATCAAAATCGCGGTCTTTCCAAAGGCCTCTTACTTGATATATTATTCTCAGTCGCACTTCAAAAAAACTTATTTGATCTCATCCCACTCATCAGGAATTCTCTTTTAACCAATCAATCAAAACTCCCATAATTCCTGCGTGGAACACAGGGCTCTCAGAAAACTTCTCCATCTGACTCTATTCTTGACCAGCTCCTCGATCTCATTCTATCATCACATCTTTTCAGCTTCTGTGAGAACAGATCGTTTCCATGTTATTTTGGGTCCGTCAATCCCCCTACTGCCCTGTGGGTTCCAATCCATTGCCATCCTGGCGGGGTCATCTGTAGGTCGGCGAAATGTATGTCCCAGTCATCCCCCACTTCCTATGCCGAATTTCAAGCTCAACTGGTTTTTGTTTGTTTTTTTAACCACAGGTTTTCATTAGATATTTTGACTGGCCAGAATATTTGTAATATATTTCACAAACATCTATTAATGAAAACTATTAATAACCTGGTTGATTTCACTTACAATAATACTCATCATAATTAACTGTAGCTCACTGACACTATGAAAATCTGGAGGTTTATGGATGCATGTACATATAAAATCCCTATCTTGAGCTAATATTTTTCAAATCTTCTTCTTCTTCTTCATCACGGTTTAGGCTTTTTGCTAGCCTCTTCCGGCTCCAAATTGCTGCTCATTCCATCTTTTCTTTGGTCTTTCCAAACTTCTTCTTCCTCTTGCTTTTGGTATTCTGTTCTCAGTAATCCTTGCTAAGTGTTATTTCAAATTTGTTCTGTATTTCACTATTGTTATGTTCAATTCATCTACTTTTAGCTGCAGTCTTATTTCTGTGTTGTGTTTTTTGTCTATTCTTTGATATCCTGCTATTGGTAAGATGAAATTCATTTCAGCATGTTGCGTTGTCACTGTCCATATTTCGGATCCGTAAGTAATAATGGGAACTGCCATTGTCTTGTATAATTTTATTATTGAATCTCTTCAGGCTTTATTTTTCAAAGTTCTTTTTAGTGTTCCTGTTATATAATTAAACGTATTTAGTTTGTTATTTATATCTGTTTCCGTTGTGTATGATATTTCGCAACCTAGGATGTTATATCTTACCACTTGTTCTATTGGTTTATTTTCTAATATTATCTTTGTGCGAACTGGATGAGCGCCCTTGAAGGTCATTTTTTTGGGGTTTCTGATGATATTTCCATGTTGTATTGTTTTTTATATATCATTTAGTTTATATAGCATTCTTTGTAGTTCGTCCTCTGTTTTTGCTATTGCAATCTGGTTATCTGCAAATGCTATTGTTTTATTTGTTTTATTACTATATTTCCTAAGTTAATTCCCCCAGGCGTCATTTGCTTCCATAATCTTATCATGTCGTCAAAATATATGTTAAATAAAGAATAGTTTAAAAATCTAATAACTGAAAGAAATTATATCTTTTACTTAGTTTAATCTGTTCCTTTTTAGGTACATATAAGTCCCCATGATTATTTAATTGACAAAATGGCAACATCTGTCGGGAAAGGATTTTCAATACTGCATCACATACAAAAATTAATAATTAGTTAATAGGGCAAGG
The DNA here is from genome assembly GCA_030220185.1 of Diploptera punctata. Taxonomy (NCBI): domain Eukaryota; kingdom Metazoa; phylum Arthropoda; class Insecta; order Blattodea; family Blaberidae; genus Diploptera; species Diploptera punctata. The sequence continues at coordinate 4,070,414 of JASPKZ010000007.1, forward strand.
ATTTTAATGCACAATAATGCATTATAAAATGCAATAATGCACCAATAATTTCAAAATGCGATATGATATTTATAAAATTCACATTTGCAGGTAAATATAAGGTGTTCACTTTTTTAGTCCTGCATTGCAATGTACAAGAAACAACTGCTGTAGATTGCCGAAGGAGAAACATTTTTGATTATCTCTTAATAATGACTTGTACATCGAGAACTTTCATTCCACTTCTAGTGATACTAAATATGAATATTTAAAATAAATTATATCACTGGATTGTAAGCCCACTAGTGGTACTCCTACAGAATAATTTTCACCTGATAGAATATCAGCTATTGATGATGGCATATGAAATATTTCAATTTTACTAAAAAACCATTATAATTTTCTTCAATAAATCCTTTCCCATTTCTCCACTCACTTTTTCTAGATAATGTACTATAGTTTTCACTAGGTTCCTTTGCTCCACTAATTGAACTCCTGATTTCTACAAACGAGTTATATGTACAATTAGTTGGAATATGGGAAGGCGGAACCTCTTTTCGTTTCATAAAATGTAAGTTCATGTCAATTTGAATACTGGTAAATTATGTTTAAAAATGCACATTTCCTCGCGAAAACACATACAGCTGCCAAAAAGTATGTCTGAATGGTTAAAATAAACACTAATATGATAGAAAATTCACAAAAAATGTAATATGAAAAAAATTGACAAAAAATGCAAATAAATGAAGCCACAAAGTTGCCTATTTAAGATCCTTTTCCGCCAAAACGCATTTATATCTAACTGAGCATTTTATAGTTCTCGTAAAAACATATACAAATGCATCAAAATCCTTGTCCTATTAATTAATTATCTTTATTATTTAATTAACAAAGTGACAAAAATTGTCAGGAAAGGATTTTCAATATGTCCACTGCTGTGGTCACGAGGTAGCATGCTCGGAGATCATGGGACTGGTATCCATCTTCCAGTCCATCGACCTGGATACATGGTATCCAAATGTGTCCTCACATTGGCATGGAAGCGAGCTGGAGCTCCGTCGTGTTGCAGCCACATTCTTTTGCGAAGCCAAGTATCATAGGTTCTGTACCTGTGACGTGTTGTCAAGTAATGAGTCTTCAAATCCTTCGAACTAACACTGATCTTGAGACATAATTACGTAACTAGTCATAGTGTGAAAACGCATCATTTCCGGACATTGGTACTTTATTAAAAAATGATCAACATATCTGAATATAGGCCTACTATCTCATCTCCGTTGTCGGAGTTTTTTTGCAACACCCTATATATATATATATATATATGTCTATCTGTCCTTTATAGACTTCTAAACCGTTCAACCAATCATCATGAAAATTTGTATATACGTGTTTTTATGTGCGTCAAGTGTTTAGCCGTTATCTATTATGTTCTAAAATCATTAAGTTAGGACTTCACCTGAAACGAACGTTTAAAAATCGCTCTAGGGATTGTAATTTTCAATGTTTCACAACAAAACTCGGAATATTCTATTACAATAAACCAAAGTTTGGTATTATAAAAAAAAAGCGAAATCCGACCGTTAGAAGTGGGTATTTACCTGAAATTTTAAGTTAAACATTTACTCTAGCAACCGCAATGTTTGGTTCGTTGCAGTGTATATCATATAATTAATTAACACTCAATATTTAATTCATTTAGGCGTAGCAGCGCACGCCGGGCTTTAGCTAGTCTACTATAATGTTGTGGCTGTGTGTCTAATTTAGTAGAATAGTCAAATCATCTAATTATGATGATGACTGTTGCGAAGGAGTGAATGAAGAGCTTCACAAGCTAAATGGCATTGTGGATGAGACATTGCTGTATGGATGAGTAGTCTGTCCAGCCAGTCCCGTCACAATCCGGGCCTTAATGAACGACAAACAATTGATACGCATCACTGCGCTCTTTAAAGCGTCGCAATTTGTATTGTCTCTTCTAATGGTAATGTGATACGCTAAACGTATTTAGTTTCCATTAAACTAGATGTTTTTTGTAGCAGGCGCTTTTCAAAAACAACTCTCATCTGTTTTTTATTTTCAAATCAACAGAATTAATTACAGAATTAGCGGTGTGGACCTAGTAAATCCGTTAATAATTACTAAATAAAACGCTCATTTTCTAAGCTAATGTAAAAATGATATAAATACCTTACGCTCTGACAGCCTGCAATTGATTTCCAATTACGAAGGAAACTTTAATTGGTTTACCTTGAAATTGAGCGTGTTCCTAATGTATCGTGCTGTATGTTGACTTTAGCGATGACTCTGGAATCCTACTAATCACAGGTTCAGGAAGGTGTATCTGTGTAGTGTGTGTGGTTCATATCACATTGTTTTCTGTCTAGGATACACACCTAGATCTTATAGAAGTGTGAGGATATAATAATAAAGAATAAATAAACTAACTAACTCATTGGTACTATCGAACCTGTAGGTTCATGGCCTCATGTACATAAGCTCTGAATACATCCCTTTTCTGAGTTAATGTTTTCCAATCATCCCCTGTATAATGTACTCCCCTGAAATCATAGTCGATGCCATTTCTCCCACCTCATTCTTGGTCTACTAACAGGGCCTTTTCCTCTGGTTTTTCTACAAGAAGTTTCCATGCATATTTTTCAATCTCCATTCGTATTACATATCCTATCCATCGAAGTCTACAGGACTTAACTGTTCTAATTATATCTGATGTCCTATAAAGATCATGTAGCTCACTGTTATGAAATCTTCTTCATTTGCTTGTCTGTTCATATTTCTTTGGTCCAAAAAATTTTCCCTAAGAAGTTTATTCTCAAATACTCGTAATCTTTTCTCCTACCTTAATGTAAAAGTCCATGTTTCGCATCCATATAATATAACTGGGAGATTAACAGTTTTATATTTTCAATTTAATGCTCTTTTAGAAAACTTGGGACGACAAGAGTCCCTGCAACGCATAATAGAATGCATTTCAGAATTGAGCATATGTTTAATTTCTTTCTTCACTTCATTCTTATTTGTAATTATTGTTCCTAGGTAGGCCTATTTGAATTTAGTCACTTATTCAAAATTCCCCTCATTTGTTATTAACTATCCATTTACATTATATAATGTATATATATATATATATATATATATATATATATATATATATATATGTGAACATATATTTACTTTTATTGATGTTTATTTCCAGTCCCAATTTGTTAGTTTTACTTAATCGAGCGTGCGTGTTGGTTCTTAGTATGTCTTCGTTATCACCTAATAAATAAATAAAATATTGTTGCAATCTCCGCAAGTTAGACCATATGTAACACTTTTTAACTTGGTTGATATTGATTTGTTGCTGGAAATATTAAAATTATTTCGCTTATCTGATTATAACTTGAGTTGGATAGATTCCTACATACACTATCATCAGGAGTGTGTATCCATAGGAAATATATTTTTTGCTGGTATACGATAATGGGAATGCCTCAAGATTCAATTTTGGAACCTCTTTTATTTGATATATGTGTGTGTGTGTGTGTGTGTGTGTAAATTAAGTAGAAAATGATTTATAGCTCTGTTAATATCATGTTTATCTAGATATTTTATCAATTTACTTACATTTGAAACCAAATATAAAATTTGTTGTAGTTCCAGATATTTTCATTATGCATCGAGGTATACCTGCAAGTCCTAGGAAGTGTTGAAGAAAAAAAGTTAACATCACAAAATCCATTAAGATAATTAATAATGATGTGTGGTATTACATTGGAAAAACAAATTAAAACTTTGGCTACACCCACAAAAATCACAATATATACAATTTGGACATAAAAGACTATCATCAATCGATAATTTTTCTGTCATTTTATTAGGTGCAACCCAGTACTTTGTCAAACAAGTTACAACGTGTCCATAACGCTTATGTCAGATATATGAGTGGGTCCCGGCAAGAAAGTGCCAAGCCACATTTTTCTGATTCTGAGATAAAGCAATTTGAATATTTGTTTAAATCCTCAAATAAGAGGCGTTATTAAATTTTGATTATAGAGTTGAAAGGCGTTTTCCTAATATGTTTTTAATCAAATAGTGACATATATTATAAAGTTTATCTTATTTATATTCAAAAAGTTATATTTGAAAATATGATGTGTGGTTTGACACTATCTTGACCAAAATTTTCACAACATATGTGGAATAAATATTTTTCAACATAAGAAATGTTTAAAATAATTATATTTCCCCTATTTAATAAAATAAAGTGATATATACTCCACAGAAGATAAACAATGCCCTAAAAATCCTTCATCATATATTCCACCATTTAAAAAAAAAGTTGAATAAATAGTTAGTAATATAAGATTATTATTATTTGCCCTATTTAATCAAATAAAATAATATACGTTTCACAAAAATTAAACAATTCCCTAAAATAAGTCTTTCACATCATTTACCAGATCATTACAACATCATTTGGTATCAAGTTCAGGTAAAAGACATGATAGGCTGGGGGGGGGGACATACTCCATCACATCATTCTGTAAGTTTGCTTATTTTTATCATAAGTTGTCTTACATTTTTCTGCTTTAGAGTCATGTACTTGGGTTTCCTTTCTTTCTTGTATAAATCTTTTTAAACTCCATATTCGTCTTGTTTCTTAATTCATTGATCCTTGGTTTCAGATTTTCAAATCCTAAGTATAGCTTCTGAGAATCTGAGCTCCACATCACTAATACACACACTTTAGCCCACTTTTGAAGCTTTTATACCGAAAAAAATCAGTGCTTTCCATTTCTACTACATAAAACTTGTGCTTACGGCCATAATTCTATTATTTCTCTCCAATTGGATAAAGAGCATATATTGGATTGTCCCTATGATATTTTTCAATTCTACCAAAATCTATATCAGAAGGTAAGTATGGAATCCAGAAATTAGAAAATAATGTTCAAATTCTTCAAACTGCTTTGTATGGACACATAATTACAAATTGCATTATATTCCAATTCTTATTCTGACCCCCACATTTGTCAGAAAATATAACCAGTTTCTTTGAACAAATGCATATAGTTTCTACGTATTTTCAGGATGCAGCTTCGAATCTCATCGCTGTCATATCCCGCAATACTCTCATCCCATACAAACATATACCCATATACAGAGTGTAAATGAATTTACTGCACACATTTAAATGTGTATAGAGGGATATTATATATGCAATTTGAGATAACCCCTCAGCGTGGTTTGCCGTACATATTCGAGACCGGTTTCCTCCCTTCTGTGCGGTCATTTAAAAGTCCATGCAGTACCCCTGTGCGATAGTATTTTTAAACTCTACTCACCCAGTAACTTATTTTAGATACATATCAAATTGTGATTAATAGAATGTAAACAATGAATGACCATTCTATATTGTTCTGCCCAAGGACAGGTCTTTCCACTGCAATCATAGCATTTTCATTATATGCTTTATAGCTTTACTAGGGAATTATAGGTATGGTAGCTTCCCGTTGCTTCCACACCGATGAATGATAATGATGATGATGATGATGTCCGGATGATTTTCGGGGACCGTTGGGCCCTAAACGTCCTGACATTTGTCTTACAGGTGAGGAAAAACTAAAAAAAAAACCTCACCCAGGAGCCTGTCCCGGCCGGGAATCGAACCCGGACCCGCTACCTCGAGACCAGTTCTAGATTCACACAATTCATAAGTTTTAAAATCAAACTTGGCATATTTTGAAGAGAAAAATTATACGCTCATACCGGGACTTGAACCCGGGACCCTTGGTTCTCTAGACCAAGTGCTCTACCAACTGAGCTACCTGAGCAAGTACCGATCTAAACGCAAATCTTTCTCTATATACATTGTAATTCCCATCCACCAAATGCTGTGAAGCCATGCTTCTATCTTGAAAATGGCGGCTCCTTTATTAAGAAGACATATTTTGGGAGTTATACATTACAGCCAGTACGGCTTTTTCCAAGTTTTTATTATTGATTTCGTACATCTCAATGATGGATAAATCATATTTGAAGAGAAAAATTATACGCTCAGACCGGGACTTGAACCCGGGACCTTTGGTTCTCTAGACCAAGTGCTCTACCAACTGAGCTACCTGAGCAAGTACCGATCTAAACGCAAATCCTTCTCTATATACATTGTAATTCCCATCCACCAAATGCTGTGAAGCCATGCTTCTATCTTGCAAATGGCGGCTCCTTTATTAAGAAGACATATTTTGGGAGTTATACATTACAGCCAGTACGGCTTTTTCCAAGTTTTTATTATTGATTTCGTACATCTCAATGATGGATAAATCATATTTGAAGAGAAAAATTATACGCTCAGACCGGGACTTGAACCCGGGACCCTTGGTTCTCTAGACCAAGTGCTCTACCAACTGAGCTACCTGAGCAAGTACCGATCTAAACGCAAATCCTTCTCTATATACATTGTAATTCCCATCCACCAAATGCTGTGAAGCCATGCTTCTATCTTGCAAATGGCGGCTCCTTTATTAAGAAGACATATTTTGGGAGTTATACATTACAGCCAGTACTCCCAAAATATGTCTTCTTAATAAAGGAGCCGCCATTTGCAAGATAGAAGCATGGCTTCACAGCATTTGGTGGATGGGAATTACAATGTATATAGAGAAAGATTTGCGTTTAGATCGGTACTTGCTCAGGTAGCTCAGTTGGTAGAGCACTTGGTCTAGAGAACCAAGGGTCCCGGGTTCAAGTCCCGGTCTGAGCGTATAATTTTTCTCTTCAAAATATGATTTATCCATCATTGAGATGTACGAAATCAATAATACAAACTTGGCAGTTTTTTAAGTGGAGGGAATTGTTTGCCCCTCCATAACCATAATGATTCATCAATTACAATATATTGATTTGGAAGGTAGAGAGATTGGAATTTATTATTAAAATATTCAATGAAAGGGACAATTTGAAAAAAGAATGAAGGACATTGGAAACCAAATTGTTTTGTGTTGACTTGAAATTAATGGCACCATCGAACATGGTCATGTTATGCATACATAACATCTTCATACATTGCTATTCCAAATAATGTTTTCCAATTATTCCTGTATAATTTATAATAATATCTTCAATTCGTGTCCAAGTCAGGGTCGAGGGATGAGATGTGAAGAAGTCGCTACATATAGAGGTCTGTGTGGCCGACCACGACTGACACACCAGTGCAGAGGCAGATGAACGAAATGAAACGAATTGAATGTGGTGAGATGAGTATGGAGAAATGGTGGAATGAAATTGTGGCAGGGGAAGGCGGGAGAAAACCCCGAGAAAAACCTGCCCAAGCTCCGTTTTTTCCGCCATGAAACCAACATGGAGTGACCGAGACTCGATCTCGGGAATCCAGCAGTGAGGGTCCCGTATAATTTATCTCCCTCAAATCCTGGTTAATATTTTTCTTGCACTTTATGGTTATCCCCCCCCCTACTGGGCACTTTGCTTCTAGTTTTCGTACACGATGTTCCTATATAATTTCATATTCGTGCCATATGCCCTACCCATAGCAGCCTATGAGACTTGCAATGTTTTATTACATCTAGATTACATAGATATCACGTTGCTCAGTGTTATGTTCGTCTTTTTTCCAAGTTACACCTTAATTTCCTAATAGATCTCTCATTGAGGCGATGTGCTAACCACATGTATCTTGTTGACATGTTGGTAAACAAGTGTAAGTGTCAATAAATAAAAAAATAAAATGAAAGGGTCAATAAAATAGTAATTATTATATATGTGGTCTCGAGGTAGAATACTGTCTTGTCATGCAGTGGGCTTTTGGGCCTAAATGGTCCATGGACATCATCTGGCTTTTATCATCATTGTTACCATCATTATCATCCCCTGGGTGGGGAGCTACCTCACCTATAATTCCCTAATGAAGCAGCAATCATAGCATGAAAATTCTATGATTATAGTGAAAGACCTGTACTAGAACAGAACACTATAGAACAGGCATGGGGAACTGTCGAATGAGGGGTAGTATGACATCCTTCCTCATCCCACCCTTCATTGAACTCGTAACTGTTGTTATTATCGTCTCGCATACCATGCAGTATCAGTGGCGGTACACCCTTATAACCCGAAACATATATACTGCTCGGGACCCAGCTCCGTGTGTCTGAAAGGAATTTGCTGTCTCAGCTGTTAGTACTATGAGAAGCATAGAAGTGTACCTCCTCCCACTCCCCACACTTCTCCCCGCAAACACACAGAGCTTGGTCTCGAGCTGTACTAATCCCTTCCATTCTTACGTACATTACGTGTAACGTTTGAAGAGCGCGTAGAGGACCGCTGATGCCATTTTCTTTACACTAATTTGTCTATGTCAGGCTGGATAGTACTCTTAGAGATGCGTAATACTGAGACTAGGGTGTCATCGTTTATTCTGGAGCGTATTTTAGATTTGGTATGGTTCAACTTCGAAATAGTTGTTCGCATGTATAAGTCGAACCAAACATTGCGACAATGTGGCCTGCAAAATCTCTCATGGTGGGATACGAGTCTATTGACAACAACCTGTATAGTTCCAAGCCTTCCGTGCCACAAACAACTTCCGTGCCATTCTGAATACAAAAATAATCATTTTCCCAGTCAGTATTAAAATGGTATCGGTGTTTAGAATTTACCATACTCACGCTGAATTGTACGCCACTGACTCTCACTGCGTATTGTCAATCACTGTATACCTGCGTCTGCAGTGCAAGTACAAATGAGTGGAATGGATATTGGCGGAGAGGATTTGTTATGAGCTCCCGGAGCCCCAGTTCCCCATGCCTGCTATAGAATATAGAATCGAAACAAATAATTGTATATAATGGTGTCTTTCATCGGTTAATTATACAACGGGCCTTATGGTCGGGGGTAGGTTTTAATTAGGTGTCCAGGATTATGGTACAAGGACAATTGTGCTCCGGACTAGTTGGGTTCAGGTTTCGGTAGAACAATGGACTTATATCTCGGGAATCCGTGAGAAAGGATGCCACTTGGGGAAAAACAGTAGGCTTCCTGTGGTCAATTCCACTGGATGATGCACGTGTATTGTAGTTAATGTTACAATTGTCGTATTGGACGACGAGTTGACGAGAAGGGTGTTGGCGGGTCAGAACTAACAATATCTATATCACTCAACAAAGCGCTGAAACTTATACCAAGCGATGTGCCCTGTACTGGCACACTCGCTTATCGCTACTCCACTGACTCTCCACTAACATTGGTTTTCGCCAAGTAAAAATATTCATTATTTCTGAGTGGGCCGGCGTTAGTCCCTTCCACCAAAAGTCTTAGCGTCTCACAAACAGTTTATATGTTACACTAATTTTGATTGGTAAATTATATCTTAAGGGCGTTATCGGGGGTGTTAAACTTAGACGTTTGTGGCCTCGTCCCCCTCCCTTTAAATTAGTTGCACCCTAATATAAAATTTTCAGGGTTGACCAAATGGAGTGGTCCTTAATAGGACGGCTATCGTCAGTCGGCATCTACCTTATGTCGCCAAAGAAGTCACCCGCTATATGCGACATGTCCTAGTTAAAATTGGCTTGGGGATAACTCTTTCCACAGTTTACCTAGGAAAATCCAGTTGCTTGTTTGCGACTTCCCAGCCTTTTGTATGAAGTTTTTGGGCTTAACATTGTTATAACAATTTGATAATAGTGCAGTCTTGTAAGTCCTCTTAACAAAGGAAACTGCAGACTTTTTCCCCATTGTATAAGGGCTTACGGTTCCATTGTATGATGTTTACTAGTTTCGTTCGCTACAATAGCAGAGGTCCAGGTCTATGACCGGCGCTAATTGCTTGATACTAGTGTTTTATTTCTTGCTTATGAAATTATTTTGTGGTAGGTTATATCATTTTAATTTTGTTACCAATGAATTCCTGTTTTAATTCCAATTCATTTGAATATAAGTATGCCCTACTTCTGATAATAATTACAGGTTGATACCTTCTTCACCCTTAATAAAAGTACTTATTTTCTGAAATAAGAGGCTGAGCGAATGACTTGACACAATTACAAGTTATATTTAATTGTAGATGGTGCTTTCCTTATACTTTCATCAAGATATAAGTTAAAATGCATTCATTTTTTAAATTGTTGCTAATGGTTTACTTATAATTCATAATTCTAAACGTCATCTATTTATCATTCATTCATATTTTTAAATTAAAGATTTTTCATAATTCAACACATCAGATTCACTATGTACAATATTTATAAAAGTTGGAGAATCTAAATTTTATTTGTGATATAAATTCATTTATATAATTACAGAAATTTATTCGCGTTGAATGGATTACCTTGGTTAATAAAATCCCGCTAGGGAGCACCTGTTTTGGAAGTGTGCAGTACATACATTACTATTATTGCTATTGCTATTATTATTATTATTATTATTATTATTATTATTATTATTATTATCCTTCTATTATAATTTTTAATTTTTTTCATAGTTCTACACATCAAATTCGCCACGTAAATTTGTTGTATGGTTTTTGTATATACACACGATCCACGTCGGTTTTGAAAGAAAGGTTAGTTATGAGACCACACAGTGAGACACTTTACAGATATTTCTTTTCGGCAAAATAGGACATTCACTAGTTCGAAGGAAGGGCGTAGCTGAAGAGAAAAAAAATACAAAAAGTATCTCCTTTCACTAATAAGTTGCCAACTCACCCACATGCCTGTCGTAAATTATGTCATAACCTGAAGTGGAGATTTCCCTACCACAGCAATAAAAAATAAGTTCTCCAGAATGTTTAACAAACTCCCTATAGGCCTTGAAAATCACAGATGCACCAACGCGTGATGACATGGCAATCTGCATTTGGATATTTAAAAGTCCAGGCGTTTTAACACGTCCTTCTGCATCTGGGAAGGGAACGCCATGTTTAAATGCCCACGCTGATGGGCGCTGCCATATCCCGCAATACTCTCATCCCATACAAACATATACCCATATACAGAGTGTAAATGAATTTACCGCACAAATTTAAATGTGTATAGACGGATATTATATATGCAATTTGAGATAATGAACAAATGGTCTACGAATAATATGTCCAAGTTATAATTCAATTTGTAAAATGGTTGGCACGCCACTGAATATTTCAAATTAAAATGGAAGTAATATGACATAGAGACTGTAACTGGCAACATGTATGCGCCTTTAGCTCAGTGGTTCATAACAGTCTTACTATCGAAGCAAATGTAAGATTGATGCATCCCGTTCGAAACTACCTAAAGTATGTGTACATTTTTTCCATCCTTTCTTCCTTTATTATGCCGGTTCAATCGCTCCAAGCCGGTTCTGTCGGTTAAGGATGGATGTTGGAGGCCACGTTGGGTAAGGTTAGGCCCTCGGGAGCAACTTTGGGTAAGGTTAGGCCCTCGTAGACTACTTTGGATTAGGTGAATCCCTTGAAGGCAAACTTCTGGTCAGGTTAACACCCTCGGAGGCCAATTTGGGTCAGGTTACGGACGCCCTGGAGACCACGTTCGTTAATGTTAGTCCCTCGGAAGCCACTTTGGGTAAGGTTAGGCCTAGCCGGCCACGTTGGGTTAGGTTAGGCCCTCGGTGGTCACTTGGTGTTAGGTTAGGTCCTCTGAACCTCTTTGGGTTATGTTAGGCCCTAGGGGGCAACTTGGGGTTAGGTTAGGCTCGTTGAGGGCCACTTGAGATTAGATTAGGCTTTCGGACGCCACTTGCGGTTGGGTTAGGCTCTCGGAGGTCAGTTGGGGTTGTGTTAAGCCTTCGGGGCAACTTTGGGTAGGTAGGCCCTCGGGGGCCAATTTCGTTTAGGTTAGGCCCTAGGGGCCACTTGGTTTAGGTTAGGCCCTCGGCGGCCATTGGGAGTTAGTTTAGGCCTTCGGAATCACTTTGGGTAATGTTAGGCCCTCGAGGGCGACTTTGAGTTAGGTTAGGCCCTCGGGGGCCACTTAGGTTAGGTTAGGTCCCCAGAGGTCACTTTGGGTTAGGATAGGCCTTCGGGGCCACTTTGATTTAGATTTGGCCCTCGGGGCCACTTTGGTATTAAGTTAGGCCATCGGGGGCCACTTTGTGTTAGGGTAGGCCCTCGGGGCCACTTTGTATTAGGTTAGGCCTTTGGAGGCCACTTGAGGTTAGGTTATGCCCTAGAGTCCACTTTTGTTATCTTAGATCCTCTGGGGCCAGTTTGTGTTAGGTTAGACTCTCGGCGGCCACTTGAGTTAGGTTATGCCCTCTGGGGCCACTTGGGTTAGGTTTGGCTCTCAGAGGCCACTTTGGGCTAGGTTTGGCCCTCGAGGACAACTTTGGTTTAGGTTAGGCCCTCGGGGGCCACTTTGGGTCACGTTAGGCCCTCGGTCCACTTGGGTTAGGTTAGGCCCTCGGGGGCCACTTGGTGTTAGATTAGGCCTTCGGGATCACTTTCGGTTATGTTAGGCCCTCGGGGTCACTTTGTATTAGGGTAGGCCCTCGTGGGACACTTGGAATAGGTTAGGCCCTCGGATGCCGCTTGGTGTTAGGTTAGGCTTTTGGGGGCCACTTGAGGTTAGGTTATGTCCTCGGGTCAACTTTTGTTATCTTAGATCCTCTGGGGCAACTGTGGGTTAGGTTAGGCCCTCGGGGGCCACTTTAGTTATGTTAGGCCCTCGGGGACACTTGTGTTAGGTTAGGCCCTCTGGGACCACTTGGGTTAGGTTAAGCTATCGGGGACCGCTTTGGGTTATGTTAGGCACTCGGGGGCCACTTTGAGTTACGTTAGGCCTTCGGGGGCCACTTGGAATGGTTAGGCCTTCGGAGGCTACTAGGGTTTAGGTTATGTTACGTGAGGTTAGGTTAGGTAAGGTTAAGTGAGGTTAGATTAGGTTAGGTTAAGTGAGGTTAGGTGAGGTTAGGTTAGGTGAAATGAGGTTACGTTAGGTTAGGTTAAGTGAGGTTACGTTAAGTTAGATTAAGTGTAGTTAGTTTAGGTTAAGTGTGGTTAGCTTAGGTTCAGTGAGTTTAGGTTAAGTTAGGCTGAGTGAGGTTAGGTTATGTTAAGTGAGGTTAGGTAAGGGTGAGTTTCGGTTAGGTGAAGTGAGGTTAGGTTAGGTTAAGTAAGGTTATGTTAGGTTTGGTTAAGTGAGGTTAGGATAGGTGAATTAAGGTTAGGGGTGTGCCCTCGGATCGGCTCGGTTAGGTTTCAATGGGAAAGATTTTTTGTGTGTGTGTGTGTGTGCCCGCGCTCGCGTGTGTTAAGATGCGTATGTGCGCGTGCGTTTTTGAGAAAAAAAAAAGGACCATACGTTTTGCACTGGCGTTTACCTTCCATGTCTCATGCTCCCGCAAACGCCTATCAACAGTGTCGAAGGTTGTTCGTTGAGCCTGGCGTCTATTCGGATACTACGGGGTATTCCGCGTACATGACAGCAGCTCTTGCACCATTACCTTGTGCTGCACAATATAATATATTGAGATGCAAGGTTGGGAAGTGGTTTTTAAAGTATCGAGATTCTGTAAAACACTTCACAAACGTGCGTTGTACATTATTTTTCCTGCGATGGTGTTTTGAAAATAATAAATAATAGGAAAATAATAACATCTTTGCTGGAAATATTTGCGTTCATTATAAACAATTGACTAACGTTAACAGAGTGGGCAATATTTATTAGTTGAAACAACAGGAGGCCGTGAGACCAATGTAGTAATAAAATGGCTGCAAGTACGTATTTCCTGTTTTATATTGTTCCAAAAAAGTTCAGTTCAATTAAAATGCAGTGATTTGTTTCGTATAATGTATATTAACACTATATTTTGGATATGTTTTTGTATAAGTATATGGTATGTAGTATACATAGAGGGCAGGATAGTTATTTTTATAAAGGATAGTTATTTTTATTACGGTATAGTTATTTAGGTTGACAACCCCGAAATGTAGGAAGTTGATCTTTCAATCATGGTAGTCATTGCTGTAAGTACGACAAAACGCGCTATCGCGCAAAAAATCAATTGCATATCGGCAAGTTCAGCGTAAGTGTTAAGATGTTCCATGATGCTTTCATGAATGCGACTGATACTGAAGTAACTTCTAATCAGCTGTTAATGTAATCACCAATTAAAAAAAAAAGTGGCCTGCCGTGACTTGAACCATCAGCGTTCGAATCTCATATACGTCACCTTAACCATTAAGCCACACATTAACTACACAGAGTCTGCGTGTTTCACTCTAAGCTAAGGGACTCATTGCGTACCGATTCTACTGTAAATAGTACAGTGGCGTGAAATCATCTGCTAAGTTCGACATTTTAATGAATTTGATAACCCATTATTTCATAAACGTTGTTGATGTATCTCGGAATTAATACTAAGATCTGAAATTATTCTAATATAATTTTCTCTCCTACTTTGCTCTCCTGTTGATTTCATCATCATCATCATCATCATCATCACCATCATCAAGGCGTAGGCCAAATGGCCCGTTCCGACTTCAGGAGATTTGATCTCTCCATCTAGCAAAATGTCTTCCTTGACTTCTATATCCTGCAGGTCTGTAGTTTAAAATAATTTTAGGATGTCTGTCATCTGTCATTCTAAGTAGATGTTCGTACCAATTTTGTCTTTGTTTGTCAATTTTTTTAAAAATATTCAATTGATCTCTTATCTTTAGCCCGCAGTTGGCCTTAAAAATCTCATACTCTCGATTTATCTGTATCAAATACCGATTGCTTTGAATCTCTATAACTCGCCCATATCAAATTACTTATATAATACCCCTCTGTAAGCAGATAAATTTGTGCGGTATAATTCATTTACACCTGTATATTATTGATGTAGGCCTATTTATTTTTATAACCTGGAAAAAAAGCTTTTAATTCCAATAATATAGTAATAATATCAGTTCATTATGTTTCATTATGTACTACTCGTATCAGAAAGTTAATTATCCTCCTATCATAACGCTAACACTACATCTCAGATCAATGAAACATTAAATATACTGTATCACAGAACATCTCATTGTTCTTATTATTTCACTGTATCCCTCTCCCATTATTGGAATTCTCTACCAGTGGAAACCAGGATTCTCGGTAAATAGTCTCTTTAAAAAAAAAGTTGTCTTAATTCCTTAAAGCTCTATTTCATCGTAATTCCATGTTACTTGATAAATCATAAATTGATATATGTATTTAAAATAATTATATGTAAGTGGATTTTATGTTAATGGTATTTACCATTAGTTAGATATTTAATTATAGTCTGTAGATGATTCAATTGCCTACAGAAGATGTAAATGTAACTTTTATAATAATAATAATAATAATAATAATAATAATAATAATAATAATAATAATAATAATAATAATAATAATAATTGTATATTATTATTATTAATAATAATAATAAATGAGAGGCTAGAGGAAAGAAGGGAACAGGTAAACCAACAGAAAGTTAGATGAATTGATTAAGAAAAAGCATGGAAGGAAGCGGTGTTAGGGAAGAAGATGTATCAGACAGATATCTATGGCGACAAATCACTTTTGGGTTGGAAGAGAACCATTGTAAAGTGCAATATTCATAATAAAAAATATTATTTAGCGATTCCATGAAAATGTCATACCGAGGTGAAAATTTTGAAATTAACGCAGGAATAATTTTGTTGACGTAATACATATCTTTAAATATCTTCTTCTTCCTTCCAAGTATTAGGCCAAGGCCTGTTAGGATCCTATTGAAATTTTTCCCTCCAGCGTTTCATAGGACGGCCCAGAGATCTTCGTCCTCTTGGTACATATATAATTATAAACAGCTTTTGGGATCCGATTTGAACTCATTCTTTCATTCTTCCATTTTCATTCTTTAAATATAAAATTTTATAATTCTATAAGACAATGTTGAAATGTGTATTATTTTTATCTAATATTAATGGTAGAACTTGTCATATTCCAAACCTGTAAAAATATGTAAAATTTTACTAATTTCTTGTTTAATGATTTGGTCGTATTAATTAGTTTATTTCGAAAACCTTTTTGTTAAACCATACTTTGATCCTCCTTTGTCGTAAATGTAATAATATTAATTGCATTCTAATGTTATATATACCTTAAATGTGTCTTATAGTTGATAAATTGTAAGTTATGGTCAGTCAGCCATGGAAAACGTAATAAAATTACTGCACACAACATAATAATTGATAGATTAAAATTTCCTCTTGGATTCTACGTTATCTGTACAACTAACAAAAACATATTGATGACGTTTTCTTGTAAAGTCATTATTTGTCCCGCTAGAGTCCCGTGACTGACTGACTTTTTGTCTCCTCATTTATATTGCTAATACGCAAAGCGCATTCAGTTGCTTGCTATACTCTGCTGAGTATTAACATAAATATGGTTTAGGAAAACTGGTAGACTCTTCGCCTCTGCTGTTCCGTAAAATAATTACTGGCCCTTTTTCTGTGTCAATTTGAGCTAAAAGGCGGTCAGCGGAAGCATTTAAATATATTTAGGAAAAGGTTACACTCGCCGTCTTTATCTAGGGTTTTCACAAATTGTTTATTTGAACCTAATTTTTCATGGAGAGGTGGCAACAATATTTTTGAGGGATCAATAAGAGGTTCACTTCTTTTATTTTTTTCGCCCGGTATTAAATTAGTCCTACATGCCCACTGTTCCCTTTTCCAGTGTTCTGACCTAGCTCTGCTATCCCATTCACATACGAAACAAGGGTATTTTGTGAAACCAGATTGCTAACCAACTAATAGTCCAGTAATCATGAAATCTCCACAGACTAGCATAGATGGTTTTCGTACTGCAGTTTTTGTAACAAAAACTTTACATTTTCATATGTATCCTTTTAAATAAAAGAGTGGGCCACAGGAATGGAAGGATGAATGTTTCCATTATGAAACAAAACACCTTTTAGACTTTTTTTTCTCCACTCTTTGGAATTATAATTTATGTTATACAATTTTAAGACAGCAGGGATGTCTTGGCAATTTTAATAAAGAATATTAATATAATAGAAATAAGTTTTACGTTTCATATAGTAGCTATTATTTAAATGGATTTATTGTATAACAATATTTCGGTAAAATGTGCTTCCATATTCTTTAGCTTACAAATCAAACTCATTTGCGAGTCAGGTTCGACAATTTCCGAACAATGACCTATCAGATCAGGCAATTTAATATTTCGACACCGTTTCAGCGATAGTTGACCATGTTTGGTTCAAACTGACACGGTCTGTACATCTGAATAGCCAATAAACAATGCCTAGGATATAAAAAAAGACTCTTTCTCCTTTCAAGCTTCTACAATATGCCGTTAAGTTCCGCTTTATTTCACGTTGAAAAGAGTCTTGATATGAAAGTGTCATTATGTAAGAGGATTAAATGTTCCAACCGCATAATTTGTCAAATTCTCAAACCCTAATAACAATGCTTAATTACATGTTTGTGTCGCGTCAAAGTAGATGCTGTTATTGTTCTAGAATCCAATTAAAAACATCTTTCCTACTTTAGCTTGGAAGAATAGTTCGAATCCATTGTTTTACCAACAAGCTTAATTTAACACCGTCTATTGATGCCAGCTCTCTGAAAACCATAGTAAAAGCATATATATGATACTTTACAGAATGCCTTTAACTTATCTATACTGCAATTATTATTGTTTAATTAACGTCTAATTATTTAATACTTTTTAGTACTATTTTGTGCGACCAACTTGTAACATGGAAGTTATGTCAGTCTATGCCGAATTATTAATCTTAACCTGATTAACGGATCTGTCATATTTTAATGGACCTGCCGGCTCCCGAATTATAACGGAGAGTGAAACTATCAAACATTGTTTAAGAGACTGTATGTTAGAAATAAGTGTAAGGTCCTACGGTTTGTCTTTCGTGCGCAGCCCTGTTCCAGGACTCCACTGATCAAGTTATATAACATCAATAATAATAATAATAATAATAATAATAATAATAATAATAATAATAATAATAATAATAATAATAATAATAATAATAATAACAATAATAAATGTGGAAAGGAGACGAGTATTTGAAAATAAAGTTCTTAGGAAAATTTTTGGATAAAGAGAGATGAACTGACAGGTGAATGGAGAAAACTACATAACAGTGAACTACATGGTCTTTATAGGAAACCAGATATAATAAGAACAGTTAACTCTCGTAAACTGCGATGGGCAGGACATGTGGCACGAATGGGGAATGAAAGACGTGCATGAAAACTTCTTGTAGGAAAACCATAGGGAAAACGCCCAGTTGATAGATCAAAAGTGAGGTGAGAGAATAACTATGATTTGAGGGAAGTAGATTATACAGGGAATGATTAGAAAACATTAGCTCAGGATAGGGATGTATGGAGAGCTTATGTCCGCGCGGCCATGAATCTATGGGTTCGATAGTGCCAGTGAGTTAGTTAGTTTAACAATAATAATAATAATAATAATAATAATAATAATAATAATAATAATAATAATAATAATAATAATAATAATAATAATAATAATAATAATAATAATAATAATAATGATGATGATGATGATGATGATGATGATAATAATATATAAATAAAAATATCCTCATATCGTGTCCAACTCAGGGTCGGGTTGCGGGATGAGATGAGATGAATCCCCTTATATAGTGGTCTGTGAATAACAAGAGTGCCGGCTGACCACGCCTGACGCACCATTACAAGGACAGATGAACGAAATGAAAGGAGATGGATGAGATGAGTATGGAGAAATGGTGGAATGATATTGTGGCAGGGGAAAACGGAAGAAACCCCGAGAAAAACCTGCCCAAGCTCCGCTTCGTCCACCACGAAACCTCATATGGAGTGACCGAGACTCGATCTCGGGACCCCAAACGGCGTAATAATAATAATAATAATAATAATAATAATAATAATAATAATAATAATAATAATAATAATAATAGTAATAATAAAGGGGCACGCCGTAGCGTAGTGGTTAAGGCACTGAGCTACAAGCCGGAGGGTCGAGGATTCAAGTCCCGTTGGGGTCAGGATTTTTAAACTGACCAAAACCCTCTGGCGGCACTATGGCCCTGGGGTCGACTCAGCCTCTAACTGAAATGAGTACCAGACGCTTGTTCTGGGGTAAAGGCGGCCGTCACGCAGGGCTGACAACCCGGCTGACATAAAGTGCCGATTGTCTAGAAAAAGTAGGAGCCTTAACCTCGTAGATCACAAAATAGTAATAATAATAATAATATTAATAATAATAATAATAATACTTACTTACTTACTTACTCACTGGCACTATCGAACCCGTAGGTTCATGGCCGCACGGACATAAGCTCTCCATACATCCCTATCCTGAGCTAATGCATTCCAATCATTCCCTGTATAATCTACTTCCCTCAAATCATAGTTAATGTTGTTCTCCCACCTCATTCTTGGTCTACCAACTGGGCGTTTTCCTTCTGGCTTTCCTACAAGAAGTTTCCATGCACGTCTTTCATTCCCCATACGCGCAACATGTCCTGCCCATCGCGGTCTATGGGACTTAACTGTTCTTATTATATCTGGCTTCCTATAAAGACCATGTAGTTCATTGTTATGTAGTCTTCTCCATTCACCTGTCTGTTCATCTCTCTTTGGTCCAAACATTTTCCTAAGAACTTTATTCTCAAATACTCGTAATCTCCTTTCCTCCCTTAAAGTAAGAGTCCATGTTTCGCACCCATATAATATAACTGGTAGAACAATAGTTTTATATATTTTCAGCTTAACGTTTTTTGAAAGGAGTTGGGACATCAAAAGTCTCTGCAATGCATAATAGCATGCATTTCCAGAATTGAGCCTATGTTTAATTTCTTTGTGCATCTCATTCCTATTTGTGATTATTGTTCCTAGGTATTTGAATTCAGCCAATTCCTCAAAATTTCCCTCATTTGTCATTAGCTGTCCATTTCCATTATATAATGTATTTCTACGTGTGACCATATATTTAGTTTTACTGATATTTACTTCCAGTCCTAATTTCTTAGTGTTACTCAATAGTGTGTGCGTGTTGGCCTTTAGTATCTCCTCGCTATCGGCCAGTAGTACTACATCATCAGCATAAACTAACAGCTTATTAATACCATTCAGTTGTAAGCCTTCCTCATTCTCTAAAGATTTAATGGCATGCTCTAGTACAAAATTAAATAGTAGAGGAGATAGTGCATCTCCTTGCTTCAACCCATTCTGGATTTCAAAAGTGTCTGAAAACTGTTTGCCTACACGCACCCTACTCGTTGAGCCATTTAGACACATTCGTATAAGTCTAACTAACTTTTTAGGAATTCCGAACTCCAGCAGGATACTATATAACTTCTCCCTCTTAATTGAATCATATGCTTTTTGGAAGTCTACGTATAGTTGATGTACAGTACCATTATATTCCCATTTCTTTTCTAAAATCTGTCTTATACTAAAAATCTGATCTGTTGTAGACCTGTTTCTTCTAAATGCACATTGATGATCTCCTAGAATGTCATCAATATAGGGAGTAAGTCTGCTTATATAATAATAATAATAATAATAATAATAATAATAATAATAATAATAATAATAATAATAATAATAATAATAATAATAATAATAATAATAATAATAATAATAATAATAATAATAATAATAATAATAATAATAATAATAATAATAATAATAATAATAATGATGATGAACCGAAAGTGCATTTTTCGGCTCAGTATGGTAGCTTCGTTCTCCTCCCTACACTGGAATATTTATGAACTGAGCCAATATCCTGTTCTCCTTGTAGTTACCCCTTCCCTCTTCACCCTTCCTGCCGCGCAATGTCTACGGCGCATCTCCCCTCTACCTCGGAACCTTCATATACGTGGTGCACTAACAGAACAGTATCATTCGATCATCCTAGCAGTCATCGTTTTGTTGTTTAAAAGGATTCAAGATTGGAATCCGATTCCAGGTCGCGATGCGACTGGAATTCTAAATAGACAAGCTGACCTGAGGCCAAGAAGGGGCCTGTTTGAGTTAGTCCGGCAGTCCAGGGTAGAGGTGGTCCCTGAAACTCGGACGCAAGTATGAGTGTTGCGTGATGTATGGTATGTTGTTCATTTATTTATTTGTATGGCTATTTTGATCGTGTGATCAGTATTATTATTATTTTTGTTAATTTATTTTTACTCAGCCAACTTGTTTATATTAAATGTTATCTTTTAAACAACGCCCCTGTTTCGTCATTTAAGTATACGTAGTTGTTTACTATCCTGTACGGAAAATCACTCAAGTAGGAAACTATTCCGAGCTCCTTAACTATTATGCTGTTTAGCGTTCCTGAAACACAATTATTATCTTGTTCACTCACTGTATGTATTTAAAAATCAGTATTCTTCTATGTTAATATATATATATATATATATATATATCTCAGAGAAAGAAAGATGAATCAACGGCTGCCTTCTATGGGCCCAAGGCAAGCCACTTCCTGATAGATAACTTCTTTGGAAATGAGATCCACATTAATAGAAACAGCAATTACAAAACCCGATCCCGGATTAGAGGTAGCAGTTGCGTGGTAACTCGCCCGCACAAATGGTAGCAGTCTGCGTGGTTTCTAAAGAAAGCTACAAATGGTAGTCAGACCGTGGTTATGGAGTCCCAACAGCTACAAATGGTAGCAGAGCGTCTGGTTTTGTTTATTTCGGCTTGGAAAGATATGCTGTATTCTATTGACAGTGGTTCAAGTGGGTATCGATTTAAAATTTTCAACTTAAGTTTTGGAGTTTTGGATTCAAGTGCCAGAACAAGGATATATACTCTGTATGATCGTAAATGAATTTTGGAATTAGAAAGCATTTGGAGGTCGACATTTTTCAGAGATATTACCCCGTGAATAACTATTTGTTTTCGATACTTAGTATCTATGTAAAAGTTATTGAAAAGTACTTATTTACGCGTTTGAACTGTTTCACGTAAATGATATTGATTCATCTCTCTTTGTATGTAAACAGAGAGTGACTTATGCATACTGAACTACGTTCTCTTATAGTTGTTTATATCTTTTGTTCATTGTATTTTGTAAACATGCCTAGTTGGATAGATGTAATATCCAAGCACAATTTGGTCCGAGAATTGAGTTTACTAGGTATGGATATCGAAGACAATGTAAACATGTTACGAGATCTATATTCTAGAGTATGTTTCGGCGTAGTTTATATATATGTTCTGGATATCAGGAAAGCTAGTTTTTGGACATCGGTATATGGGCTGATTGAGCCATTTTTGTTTATGGGAAATCCTTGAGTGACTTTCGGTATATGTGGTCCAGGTTTTGTTAATAAGACGCAGGCTAAGTTCTAAAACAAGGGTAACTAGAAATTAGTAAGCGTCGATGGCCACGTTATAATACAACACGTTAGTGAGAATATGTTCTGTAATGGATTAAATCCAAGTACGTTTGTTGCGAAGACATTTGTACTATGTCATATGTTAAACTAGAACGTTTGAGGTTCCGTTTTCCTGTCTTTGCCTGTTTTTTGTTTCAGTTTACCCTTCCTTAATATTGACATAGCAGCGCAGCCTGGTATGTTCGGCAGTCGAGCACTTGGTGGATCCGGCCGACCCCGAGTGCCCAGCTGACCGACATGGTGGTTCTGTAACTACAGATTCCTGGATAGCGGTTGAGCGCGATTGCGATCCGGCAATCCAGTTATGGTATCGTCACCCTGTTCTTCACCTGGAACACCGCAGAGTTGTACTATGGCGACTGAGTCAAGATGGAATTTATTTTCAGCGCCTGTATAGTCGACGTAGAAGCGAGTGTGGTGATTGTGATTTTGGGGACGATGGAAAATTGTGATGAAGTTTACCGCTCGGAATCTGATAGTGTCAATGTGCCCCTCCCAACGTGGGATTTTTCTACCTAGCATTGTTTTGAAGTTTATGGACTGTTTTCTTTTACCCGGAGGGCGCAGGAGGAGATATTGAACCGAAAGTGCATTTTTCGTCTCAGTATGGTAGCTTCGTTCTCCTCCCTACACTGGAATATTTATGAACTATGCCAATATCCTGTTCTCCTTGTAGTTACCCCCTTCCCTCTTCACCCTTCCCGCCGCGCAATGTCTACGGCGCATCTCCCCTCTACCTCGGAACCTTCATATACGTGGTGCACTAACAGAACAGTATCATTCGATCATCCTAGCAGTCATCGTTTTGTTGTTTAAACGGATTCAAGATTGGAATCCGATTCCAGGTCGCGATGCGACTGGAATTCTAAATAGACAAGCTGATCTGAGGCCAAGAAGGGGCCTGTTTGAGTTAGTCCGGCAGTCCAGGGAAGAGGTGGTCCCTGAAACTCGGACGCAAGTATGAGTGTTGCGTGATGTATGGTATGTTGTTCATTTATTTATTTGTATGGCTATTTTGATCGTATGATCAGTATTATTATTATTTTTGTTAATTTATTTTTACTCAGCCAACTTGTTTATATTAAATGTTATCTTTTAAACAACGCCCCTGTTTCATCATTCAAGTATACGTAGTTGTTTACTATCCTGTACGGAAAATCACTCAAGTAGGAAACTATTCCGAGCTCCTTAACTATTATGCTGTTTAGCGTTCCTGAAACACAATTATTATCTTGTTCACTCACTGTATGTATTTAAAAATCAGTATTCTTCTATGTTAATATATATATATATATATATATATATATATATATATATATATATATATATATCTCAGAGAAAGAAAGATGAATCAACGGCTGCCTTCTATGGGCCCAAGGCAAGCCACTTCCTGATAGATAACTTCTTTGGAAATGAGATCCACATTAATAGAAACAGCAATTACAAAACCCGATCCCGGATTAGAGGTAGCAGTTGCGTGGTAACTCGCCCGCACAAATGGTAGCAGTCTGCGTGGTTTCTAAAGAAAGCTACAAATGGTAGTCAGACCGTGGTTATGGAGTCCCAACAGCTACAATGATTCTGTTTTATGTGTGGAAAAAGCATACAATGGGTGAAAATTGGGATTGATGGAAAAATTATAGAATAAATGTCTGATTTCATATAATACTTAGGAAGTGTATTTGCAGAACATTGATTCAAAATTTAAAATTACAAAAGTATGATAACATGAATGGGACAATAAGAAAATTTTTGTAAACAGATGAGGACATATAAAAAACTAAGATTACATAACATCACATCAAAAGCTATTATATTATACGGAAGTGAAATTTGGATCTTATACAAAATACCTTCTCATAAACTTAGAGTAAGCCAAATGCGCTTCTTACGTTCTTTGTTAGGAATTAATAGACTGGATCATGAAAGGAAGGCTATTATCAGAGAAGAACTTGGAGTTCCAAGTTTAGATGAAGATACAGAAAAATACCAACAAATGGATAAATCATCTGAGAAGAATGGAAGAGAAATAGACTTACAAAATTGGCGTTCCAATATACTCCAACTGAACATAGGGACCAAGGCACCAAAACATCGGTGGAAAGATCAAGACCATCTTTGTCATGATGATGATGATTATGATGATAATAATGATGATAATGATAATAACGATAACACATACATACATAGTATTCTGCCCAAGAGCAGGTCTTTCACTTCAAACTCAGAATTCTCTACTATTTCCTTAATACACTTTTCTTAACTCAGCCTTCCTGATAATAATAGATTAGAATTCCTAAAAATCTAGTTAGACTTATTCGAATGTGTCTAAATAGCACAAAGAGTATGGTGCTTGTCATGATTCAGATACTTTTGAAATTCACTATGAATTAAAGCAGGGAGATGCATTATCTCTTCTAACAATTCAATTTTACACATTGAACATCCATAAAATCTTTAGAGGCTGATGAAGACCTACAACTCAATGTTGTTTGTTAATAAGTGTTAGTTTGTGCTGATAATGTATTAATAGGCGATAGCGAGGAGATAATAAGGGCCAATACGCACAATCTATTGAATAACACTAATAAATTGGGACTGGAAATAAACACCAATAAAACTAAATATATGTTCACACATAGAAATTATAAATTCTCTCATTTGTTAATAACTGTCCATTTCCATGATATAATGTATTTCTGAATTCAAATACATAGGAACAATAATTACAAACAAGAATGAGACGTAGAAATAGATTAAACATAGACTCAATTCTGGAAATGCATTCTATTATGCATTGCGGGGACTGTTGGCGTCCCAGCGTCTCAAGTTATCTAAAAAATATTCAAATGATAATATATAAAACTGTTATTCTCACATTTATATTATATGGATGAGTAAGATGGACTCTTACTTAAGGGAGAAACAAATAGTATGTGGGAATAAAGTTCTTAGGAAAAATTTTGGACCAAATAGAGATGAACAGACACGTGAATGGAGAAGACTGCATAACAGGAGCTACATGATCTTTATGGGAAACCAGATATAATAAGAAAAGTTAAGTCTCATAGGCTACGATGGGGAGGACTTATGGCAAGAATGGGGAGCGAAAGAGGGGCATGGAAACTCGTAGGAAAATCAGAGGGAAAGAGCCCAGGAGGCTGGCCAAGAATGAGGTGGGAGAATGATATTATCCGTGATTTGAAGGAAGTAGATTATACAGGATGACTTAAAATAATTTGCTCTGGATAGGGATGTATGGAGAGTTTATGTACGCATGTCCTGAACCTACGCGTTCGACGGTGCCAGTGAGTTAGAAGACAATTCTTCTAATACCCACTAATATACACTGAATCACTACAAAAAAATGGCATAGCTTGCAACTAGCCAGCACAATATGTTCCCTACAATTAAACGTTCCTTGCTGTCTACTTAACAATGACGCATGAGCGATGCCTGCAAGAGAGGGAGTAGGCTTGCGCAGGGGCAAAAGTTAGGTCTGCCACATTATTACAGAAAGAACCTACGATATATATATATATATATATATATATATAAATTAAAGTAACCAACATATTAAAACAAAATCACAAATTGATCCAAACAAATAAGTTTAAAAACTGAACAGAGACACTATAGTAGGGCTTCGAGAAATTGTGTCAATTTTTGCTTGAAAGTGGATCTTGATTTCTTCTGGTAACGAATTGCAATAACGGACAAACTAGACAATGAAAGAAAAAGAATAATGAGGTGTTCTGTGTAGTGCTTTTTGGAGGTCCACCTAGATGAATTGGAGAAAAAAAAACACGCACTTAATTTTGCGGTTTGAGAATTACTATCTGAAGAAAATGTGATTTTCCCAAAAATGCAGGAAATGCCTTAGAATTGAATGAGAAGTTGAAAATATGTCACTTAAAATTACTATATTTGCAATGGAAAACATGTATTAGCCATTGTTCAAACCGAATATCCAACTTAACCGTATGGACAGCCAGATTATCCAGTAAGCTGTTTACTAATGTGGTGTTCAGTAATTTGCCATATTCTCACCTTAGCTTTCCCATTTTCTCACCTAATGAAATAAAATTAGTACAGAATATTATGTGGCAGAAGGACTTAGTAATGAGTGAGTAATATATACAAAATGAAATAAATTTAAGACATTTTCGCCTTTTACTCGTATATGTAGATAATCGTGCTGCCTTACCTATAAATACATTTATTCGTATTATCAAATCGAAAACATTTATTGAGTACATTGTTGAGATTAGAATTTATTGTACTCTTATTTCATTTAATTTTATACTCAATACATAGTCCACCGCTGTCTTGTCACGCAGTAGGCGATTCTCGGTCGGGACAGGCTTCCTGGGTGAGGTTTTTTTACCCCGGGGTTTTTCCTCAACTGTAAGACCAAATTCAGGTAGCTTTATGGTCCAAGAGGTCCCCTGGGCATCTTCATTATCACTCTTTCACCGGTGTGGAAAGCAACGGGGAAACTACACACACACCTATAATTCCCTAGTAAAACTCTAAAGCATACCATGAAAATGCTATGATTGCAGTGAAAACCTGCCCTAGGGCAGAACACTAATCCTATCCTATTTAATCTATTGATTGAGGCAAGTGTAGGCTAACATGACACTAACAGTCAATTGTTCTCTGTTTAAAAAACATTCACAGGTGGACTTCTGGCATTTAGCTTATGTATAGATTTAGGGACTTATTTTTTATGTTAGAGGCAATCCTATACACTAGGGATTTTAAGAATAACAGAGTTGTCAATACTGAAGCGGTTATGATTTTATTGTCATTTGTGTGCTTGATGTTGTGTCTTGTTTAAGATAGCGGTGGTAGTGAAGTGACCTTGTTCTGAACATTTGAGTGTAAATCGTAGTTTTATTGAGTACGTTCCTTACACAAAGTATTACGAAGCGAGTGCACTATAAGAAAACGAATTGCTGTATACGTAAAGTTCATTTTATGTTATTTACTTAAGTAAACCTATATATTCAGAATAAAATGATCTGGCGTGTGTTTTACATGGCTGTAGCTACTAATCACAGTTCTTGAGGTAAGATTTGTTTTCCCTGTTTAGGGTCGGTTTCACCAACAGATGTAACTGTATTACGTCAGTTTAAGCTATGTATTAGATATGGAAACAAATGACGTAATACAGTTACCTCTGTTGGTGAAACTGGTCCTTATTAGTGGTTTGATTATGCAGGTTATGCCAGTTTTGGGTAATTTCTTATAATCGTTCGGTTCCTGTAATTATGGAACTTATGCCGCTTTTGGTCCATGATATTTAATAGAAACCTAACTTAGCTCGATATGTCCATCGCTGTGCTCTCGAGATAGCGTGCTGCCTTGTCACGCAGCGGCTCCGGGTTCGTTTCCTGGTCGGGAGAGGCTCCTGGGTGAGGTTTTACCTCACTTGTAAACAAACGTTAGAAAGCTTAGGGCCCAATGGTTGCCGAAAATCATCCGGATATCATCATCATTAACATCATCCTTTACTAGTGTGCAAAGCAAAGGGAAGCTACCACACCTATAATTCCCTAGTAAATCAGCAAAGTATAGCATGAAAATGCTATGATTGCAGTGAAAGACCTTCCCTCGGACGAACAGTGTAGATAGATAAATCTATATATTTAAAAATAAAGACGATATACTGGACTGAAAGTAATGCAAGAATTGTCGTATGTACATCAGATAATAATTGTTGTATAACATTAACTTAGGAAAAACTGCATTTAAACTTACGTGAAATATTTTCAAAGTCCTATAGAACAACAGTGCGCATTAACTTAGGAAAAACTGCACTTAAACTGACGTGAAATATTTTCAAAGTCCTATAGAACAACAATGCGCATGCGCCAGAGTTTATAGAGCTAGCGATAACCCACCATCGAACCACATATCGATTATCATCCTCGATTACTATCGACATCGTACTAAAGTTCAAAAATCTTATGCTAGATGGCAGCATGTCGCTATGAAATTTAAATGACAATCTTTGCTTGCAATAAATCCCCAAATCTATGTTAAAAATATGTTAATCATATTAAAATTACCAAACGTTTATTAAAAATGTGTGTACACTTACTTATCACTCCCTAACGCCGATCCAACCAGCGATACAAAAATCATAGACTAAGTAATATACTCTGTGGGGAAAATAGCAGTTAGCATCACAATATTGTCTAACAGTGTCAAAATATTGTGATTTGCATATATAAATAAATACTTGAAAATTGTCTGATAATGTTATAAAAATTGTTTGAAAAAGTTTAAAATATTAAAAAAATGTTAGTAAATACGGAAGAAGAGCAATAGTTTAAAACACTAAACAGAAAAATCAAGAATAAGTAGAAGTGCAGTTCAGCCTTAACGGATTTCATTTGATTGTCTTTTCGTCGTATGAAAGTGTTTTGAAATACAGTGTTAAACTGTCTTACATTCATTGGCTCAACTGCACTTCTACTAGCGCATAATTTTTCTGTTATATTATTGTAAACTATAGCTTTTGTTCTGTACTTACCATCATTTTCTAATATTTTAAAACTATTAAAACAATTTTAATAACATTATCAGACAATTTTAAAGTATTTATTTAAATACGCAAATCGCAATATTTTGAGACTGTTAGACTGTTGACGCTAACTGCTATTTTCTCCACAGAGTATATTACTTAGTCTATGATTTTTCTATCGCTATTTTGGGTTATCACTGGTTGGATCAGCGTTAGGGAGTGATAAGTAAGTGTACACCCATTTTTAATAAACGTTTGGTAACTCACTATGATGTTTGTGGGTTATCATTCAATGATAACGTTATCGCTGCTACTTCTAACTGCTACCGTGCATTCGCAGTTCTTTGCAGTTTTGAGATAGTGTAAGTGCAGTTTTTCCCATTCATTTTTTGATACACGAATAAATTGTAAATAGTATTTCATTTGATTAATTTTTTTTACAACTCAAATCATTACCATCACTATAGAAAGTTGTATTTGTAAGGATATATACATTTTACGCTGAAATCTCGCACCAGACTTCATTTTTAATTATTTTTGGATATTATCAGTGAAATGTGCAGCCCACTTCATGTTAGAACGGACTAAAGTTAACTATATCGAACGCTAGCGATTACATGACGTACGCACGGTTTGTGGTATCAACATCCTCTTTTTTTTTCTGGACATCTATCGGTATATTCCTTATTGTGAAGTGCACGGTAGATCAATATTCTTATGTATTATGGTGAAAATTATGTGATATTACGTACTTTTTCATAATACGCAATGTACTTCAGATGGAAAAAGTGTTTATATTGTTTGTTAATATGTGTCCATTTGCGGGATTGCCTTGAAAATTATTCATTGTACTAATGTAATGAAGTATATGGAAATTTGCATCGATCTGAAATGATTGGTTTTCTTATTTTCGGGAAGTCTGAAAGGTAAGTACCTGAGGTTATGACAACGTAACATTTCCTTACGTTTCAGTACATCACAAAAAAAAAACACAAATTGCCATCCTAATAGAATGTAGTTACTGATCGGTGTTTTTTAATTTGTGATTTTGTTGCTTGACGAGGGACCCAACTTGGTGCTTCAGTGTCAGGAGGCCGGCAGATGTTTGCCGCAGATATAAGTAGATAGCACCCGCATTCGAAAAAAAAATCTCCGATATTGGATATGTTCGCACTGTATAAAGAGCCTCGTCATTGTGTATCTGTGTAGTGTATATATTCATAGTTCGTTCCCTGTTTATATGCGACTCGTTCAGGGAGGGTAGACCTATAACTAACTCACAAGCTTGTATTATCGAATCCGGGAGTTCATGGCTGCTCAGATAGAAGCTAATATTTTCCATACATTCCATGTTTAATTAATCTCCTTCAAATCATGATTGTTATTTTCCCACCTTATTCTTGGTAGCCTATACATTCTGGGCGCTTCCCTCTGTCCTCATGTCTCTCTTTTATTTCCCAATCGTACCACATCTCCTGCAATAAAATTAACGAGGTTCGTATTTCATCTGGTTTTCCATAAATATGATGCAACTCAGTGTTATGTAATTTTCTCCATTCACCTCTCTGTTCCTCTCTGTTCTGCCCAAAATTTGGAAAAACTCCACTTAGTGAAATATTTTCAAAGTCCTATAGAACAACAGTGCGCATGCACTGGAGTTTATAGAGCCAGCGACAACCCACAATCGAACCATATATCGATTATCATCCTCGATTACTATCCGTCGCTATAAAATTTGAATGACCAATATTTGCAATAATTCCCCAAATCTATGTTAACAAAATATATTAATAATATTAAAATTACCAAACGTTTATTAAAAATGGGTGTACACTTACTTATCACTCGTTAACGCTGGTCCAACCAGCGATAACCCAAAACAGCGATAGAAAAATCATAGGCTAAGAAATATACTCAGTGGAGAAAATAACAGCATCACAATATTGTCTAACAGTGTCATAATATTGTGATTTGCATATTTAAATAAATAGGTCCCTACTTGAAAATTGTCTAATAATGTTATAAAAACGGTTTGAAAAAAGTTTAAAGTATTAAATAATGTTAATAAATACGAAAGAAGAGCTACACTTTACAACAACATAACTAAAAAATCAAAGGCAATGTTTCGCATCCATATAATATAACTGAAAGAATCGCCATTTTATATATTTTATTTTAACATACAGAGTGCAGCATAAGTCAGTTAAACGACAATGTAAATATATTATTTCCTGTAGCTTACATCTATGCAAATAACGACTACCGACATTTTTCCCGAGTTAGCAAATTACACAGTAGTGTTTGAGATTACATTCTGAAGGTTCCATATTCAAACCCAGTTTCAACCAATCTGATTTTTTCCCCTTGAAACCATGTGCAGTGGTTAATTGACTTGTGAATTGGGATGACAAGGGTAGGCCTTGTAATGCATAGGATCATCTGATTCCAGAGTTGAGACTATGTTCAATTTCTTTCTACATTCTTTCCTGCTTGTCATTAAAATTCATAGCTTTTGAACTCTACCACTTCTTCCAAATTTTCTTCATTTGTTTCTACAAAATGTAGGTAAAATAAAATAAATCATTGGGTTTACTTAAGCGTGATATGTCTGTGCAACGGCTTTGGGAAGAAATATAGTTAGAGGTTATTATTTTGTTTTATATAGACATTACGAGAAAGTTTATTTTTTAAATAAATTATGTTCCGCTTATAAGGGAATTTTAAAGCACATGTTTGAAATGCTTGTCATAGCCCTTTTCTTCTCCAACATATTTCATCTCTTTTCGTTGCTGTAAAGTTCGACGCACCTTCAGTGATCCCTGTTCTCCATGCTAATGTATGTTTTCTTTATCATAAAACCTTAGCTCCAAGATGTTTACATTATTTATCTTCTACTTTCATTTCCCTTTTGTAGCTTTCATTTTTATTAGGGTATGTCATGTCTTCATCCCATCTAAAGTAATCTCCTTTCCTGCTTTTGCTTGTAATATCTGGGTGGTCGATTCCTTCTATAATTATAAGGATTATTTTTAAAGTATAAATAATAATCAAAATAAGTAAGAGTTGTGTCAGGAGGTGAAGATCGTCTTGAAGTTCTAGTAGATATCTGTAAATTTATAGATTAGGAATCAACCCCAGGAATTCTTCGGAAATGTGGTTAGTAGATAGGATTAAACCTAACTATAAGAAGACACAGCGGAGCAGTAGTGAGAAACAAACAGACTTTAATACAGAAAAACGTGAGACAGGGTATCGGTAACACCGATGAAAAAAAACTGTCTAACTTACAATCATAAGTTTCATACATATATACCAGTTGAGTAATGACGTAGTTACAATGTATACGTGAGAATCAATTTGGTTGTATTGTACATGTAACCAGATTCTCCCTTTCTGAAAAGCATATTGAATGCGCTTAACCTATGACCTTTAAAAGCTAAGTCATCATTAGGTAAGACTACCTATTGTGTAACAATCCCTTATGCTGCATGACTTTTCCAAATAACTACAAAGGTAATACCTATTTAAATATTCATGACAGAATTCTTTAAAATCATTCTTCAGCATATTTTAACAAAAAGATCAATTAGGTCAATAATTGTGTTAATTTAGGACAGTCATACATTATAATGAATGTTCATATTATAAAATATATATATATTATGATATACTTCAATATATATTATGATATACTTCAATATATATTATGATATACTTCAATATATATTATGATATACTTCAATATATATTACACTCTTCCCCCTATAGAAAGTTTTGAATTACATAATTCGAAACTTTACTAACGAAATGTTTTATTTTTATTTCTAGTTCTATGCGCAATACTATCTTTATCTTCTTCATCTTTTGGGGATACATTCTGTGGACAACTGGGGTCTCTAATTCTTTCTCCGATAAGCGGTGATGACTTGAGGGACACGACAGGTGAACTCTCATCATTACCTGTAGTTTTAGTGTATACTACACGATCATGCCCAGAGTAATTATGTATGTTAACACACAGCCTCTCGGTCGTCTCCTTCCAGCATTTTCTTGGAGTCCATTTATCCCATAACCAAAATATTAAAGTTCTGTAGCTCTTACAACAGCAAATGCAACAACAACAAGTCAAGGTTACGAATATGATCGTACCCATTACAGAACTCCATGTGGTTATATGTATATACCACTTCGAATAATCATTTTCTTCTTGCTGTTTTATTAACTTACCTAAATCATCGGCCTTCATACTGGCCATTCTCAAATCATCTACCGATGACATTAGGTTAGACATAGGCATGTCCAATTGTAATTTCTCGTAGTCGTTAGTTTTATCCATATCAAAGCAACAGTCGAAGTCAAGAGGTGCTGTCGGTATAAAATCTATGGTTAAGTTACTTACCAAATTACTCATGGCATGTAAGGTTACGTGGGCATTAAAAGCCTTGCAATTCTGTCCTAGCGATAATTTACCTTCCTTTTCAATATTGAGTTGTGTTGATTTGTCGCCACATAACACAGTCATACGATCTGGTTTTTGGGGTGACAAATAACCATTCATTAGATAAATATAAGGGAATCCAGTAGGATTTGTTCAATGTGAAAATTCTAGTCTCGCAACTTTTTGGAACTTTAGTGGTGGATGGATGAAGAAGTGAAGCTTCACAATCAGCTTCAGGGGTGTACAAATAAATCGGTATATTTTCTTTACATACATAATGCAAAAGATTAGGACGAAAACATCCTGTTAGTTCATTAGTTGTCATTTTTCCGTAATGTTGTCTCAACGGGTCACTGAAAATATATTCTTTGTTTGCGCTTAGAAAAATGTAAATATTACCTTCCTTCTTGACAGGAAAAGGAAGTGTTTTATACAAGTGATACGGAGTAGGAGAGAGAAGGGGTATTTGTAATACATATACTAGATATTGTTTATAAGAATAGGTGTGAGGTGTAATTAAATTTTGAAGTTCTGAAAAAGAAAAATTAGGGTAGTCCAGACCAGTTGGTAGCGTTTGGGCTTTCATAACATTCTTAATTCTTTCCACCGTAATTAATTGAGGTTGAAGAGTTCCTTGCTCTGCGTGTACAAATGCGTCTATAAGAAGTTCAAAAGAATGCTGGCATTCTTCCACACCTCTAAGAGAAATCCTTATTTGTTCATTGGCTAAACTAATACCTTCTATTTCCTTCTGCAGTGCGTTAATCCTATTAGTGGTATAATTATTTAATTTTATTAAACCATTTTTTAAAATATTTTCATTCCGGTTCACCCTTGCTATAGTTAAGTTAACTGAATTAATGGTTGATTTAATCACTGTAATTTCATCCTTTAGAATATGCAAAAATTCTGCCTGTTCCTTCTCTAACTGTGAAATGTGCTTATTATATTCCTCTGCATCAGATTGAGTCAGAGTACCGAATAATATCTTAGCAATATCTCCCATAAAATTTAAAACGCCTCTCTTGCTTCTAGTATTCTGTTCATTAGGTGTTTTTAAATATTCTGTGACTAATTCTTTTAAATTTTCAACATACCTGACTTTTGGTTTTACAAAGTGATTTAAACTCCCACAATCTGTCAAATGATACCACTTTTCTCCCTTTATCTTATCACAATAATCAGTTATCAACCGTAAATGATTTTTTGTCTGTTTCCAAAGATCTCTAGTTGGTTCCAAGTTTATATAACTTACCACTTTCCATTGTATAGGGTAAAATTGTATAATTCCTATCTCGTCAAAGTACACACCGGTCTTCGAATCCAGAGCTTTTACTTCTTGAGCGTCTGTAAGCTTCCCCAACCAAAATGGTATTAACATTTTTAGCATTACCCATGTGTTATGAAGTTTCATTTTCTTTTCCCTGCAAAGGAAAATATGGCTTTAATCTATTTGAATGTACCGTCTCATATTTGCGTTTACCTAACTTTTGTATTATCACGTTGTGACCTTCAGTAGTCTTAACCTCATATGGACCTTTCCATATTGGATCTAATTTATTCCTATTTTCTACTCTGAGAAGTACTAGATCATCCTTCTTGAATTCAACATAATTGCTTTTCACACGCGATCGTTGTAGTTCCTTAAACTTAATAAGCCTTTCTCTAGCTATCTCATGACAACTTTGCAATTTATTCCGTACATTTAGAATTAAATCGTCGTAATTATATAAAGGTTGTGATTTAGTTTGTAAAATTCCTGGGATATTACATTTTCTTCCATACAATAATTCATAAGGAGAGTATTTAGTAATACTATGGGGGGTAGTGTTGTACGTAAAACTGGCGAAAGGTAACCATTTGTCCCAATCGGCTCCTCTAGGATTGCAAAAACAACGTAAGTAGTTTACTAAGGTCTTATGAGTTCTTTCTAGAGCTCCATTACTTTCAGGGTGATAAGCAGTAGTGCTTAGTTTCTGAATCTTAAATAGTTTACATATTCTTTTAAATAAATCTGACATAAAATTTGTTCCTTGATCAGTTAATATGATATCAGGAATCCCATAAATTAAAATAACATTGTTTACGAAAGCTTCTGTCACTTCTTCAGCTGTTTGTGTCTTTAAGGGTATGACTATTAAATATTTACTTAAGTTATCTTGACAAGTTAATATATATTTATGACCTCTCTCGGTTAGCGGAAGTGGTCCCACTACATCTAAATAAATTTTTATCCAAGGTTCCTTTTGTGTGTCCGTGACCTCTAAAGGTTGTTTTACTTTCTGCTTCTCGTCTTTATTAAATTGACAAATCTTACAAGTTTTAATGTAATTGGTTACGTCTTTCTCTACTCCCGGCCAAGTTATGTATAATTTAATTCGATCGGTAGTTTTATTGATTCCAAGATGTCCTCCAATTGGACAGCTGTGAAATTCCTTGATTATTTCCTTCTTACGATCCTCAGTTAAGTGCGTATTATCCAAGGTGCAACATTCTACAGGGTGTCTACTCAAACTATCTGCGTTTACGTGTCTTTTACCTGCCCTATAATGAATTTCGAATTCAAATTCTGAAAGTTGAAGTTTCCAACGTATTAATCTCGAACTAGGGTCTTTCACTTTAAATAGCCAGACCAATCCTTTGTGATCTGTCACTACTTGAAATTTACGTCCTAGTAAATAAGGTCTAAAATGTCTGCATGCCCATACTATTGCTAATAGTTCCTTTTCTACAGTGCTGTAATGCGATTCGGCTTGATTTAAAGTCCTGCTAGCGTAAGCAATGGGTTTATCATCTCCTAACGTTCCTTGACTAAGAATTGCGCCTAAAGCGTATCCACTCGCGTCTGTCGTTACTATAAAGGTTTGTGTGAAATCTGGATACTGTAACAACGGAGCTGTCGTTAATTTATCTTTCAATTTATTGAAGCTATTCTGTTCCGTATCTTCCCACTTCCATTTTTTTATCTTTCTTTAACAATTCAGTCAGAGGTTTTGCAATCGCACTAAATTCTTCTATAAATTTTCTGTAATATCCTGCCAAACCTAAGAATGATTTTATGTCTTTAGGTGTCTTTGGAGTTGGAAATTCGGTAACTGCCTGTATCTTATTCGGATCGGGTTTGACACCTTGAGCGGTAACCACGTGTCCTAGATATTTTAATTCTTCTCTCAAAAATTCACATTTATCAGGTTCGATTTTTAAATTGTGTTTCCGTAACTGATTAAACACTTCCCGTAATTTTTTATTATGTTCTTCTAAGGTTTCGCCCATTACTAATATATCGTCCATGTACACAAAGCATCTATTGCCTATTGAGTCTTGGAGTACCGAGTTCATCATCCTTTGGAATGTAGCTGGTCCCGACCTAACTCCAAAAGGCATTTTCTTGTACTCGAAATGTCCGTTAGGGGTGCTAAAAGCGGTTTTACATTGGTCTTCCTCAGCGATCGGCACCTGAAGGTATCCACTTGCGCAATCTACTGCTGAAAAATATCTAGCCTTTCCTATTTTGTCTAATATATCTTGTATATTAGGAAGAGGATAGCTGTCTCCTACGGTTACTTCGTTTAACTTTCTAAAATCTATACAAATTCGCCACTTTTTCTTTCCAGAAGCATCTTCCTTTTTAGGTATTACTATTAGTGGAAAATTCCATTCGCTCTTACTATGTGCGATAATACCGTCTTCTAACATTTGTGTAACTTGTTTGTCAATCTCCTCTTGATGAGCCTCTGCTAACCTATAATTCTTCAAAGTTATAGCTCTTCCTTTAGGAATTGAAGGTGTGGGTATGGAATGTGTAGCAGCTGTTGTGCTTGTTAGTCTATCTCCCGGAAGCTTAAATATGTCCGCGTATTCTGTGCAAATGTTTCGTATACTATGGGCTCCTTCTTTCACGTGTTCAAGTCTCAGATTTTTATTTAATAAATCTAATCTTTGAGGTACGAAATTTTCAACTGATACTTCCTGTTCCTTACTTATTTGAGTGGGCGGTTTAACTAGTTCTGGTATTTTCTTTATTATCTGTGCGTCAGCTGTTAAATTAATTACTAGGCATGTGAATGTCTTATCACATTTTGTTATCCCGTTAGCGCAAATTAGCCCTGGCTGTAAAATTTGCCGTTCTATGAATCTGTTCCCTCTTTCGTTCGTAGGAAATTCCATTAAATTTTCACTATACGGAGGAATAATCATCTTTTTATTTAACATATAACCTTGTTCCATGAGCCAGTCTTGGCCTAAAATTATATCTAAATCTCTGGGTAATTTATCTACTATATGACAATTAACAACTGTATGATTTTCACAATTATTCAATACTAATTGAGTTATCCCATTTACTTTTATAGAGTTCCCACTAATACCTTGTATTTTCATATTACAGTTATCCTTTATAACGTTTCTCTTTAGTGATGTTTCTTTAACTAATGATATTTGTGCACCAGTATCTATCAATACTAAACCTAGGCCATTTTTTAATTGTTCACTTAGGATATACATCTCCCAGGGTCTCGGTTCATAACCAGAGGCGTCCCACTGATTAATAGCATTAAGAGTCCCTACTTCGATCTCACAACACGCTGTCTCCATTGAGGTAGGTTTGGTGTCCTTGGATTTTTCCTTAAATCCACTATCCCAAGTTCTATCCCTTGTGGACGACTCGTAGCGTTTCCCTCTATTATTCCACTGTTTCGAGCCTACAATCTCTTGGCGTTTCTCTCTATTATTCCACTGTTTCGAGCCTACAGTCTCTTGGCGTTTCTCTCTATTATTCCACTGTTTCGAGCCTACAGTCTCTTGGCGTTTCTCTCTATTATTCCACTGTTTCGAGCCTACAGTCTCTTGGCGTTTCTCTCTATTATTCCACTGTTTCGAGCCTACAGTCTCTTGGCGTTCCCCAACCACGCTAGGCCCACAGTCACAGAACCCATTTATCGGCGTTCTAGTCAACTTATGCAGTTCGCCTTGCGACACTGCCCAACAAACACTGTCATCTGGGGATTCGTTTGCGTCACTAACTATTTTAGCGGCTTTATCTATCCTATCCTTAAACTTCTGATCAACTAGTTCAGGTAATTCCCCTTCCATATTTACCCTAGTATGATCCCTCAGGCACTCCATGAGTCCTGGCGCGCAGTCAGACGGGAGGATTACCTGCGACTGCTCAGGTAACCCGAATTCTCGTTTCCCTGGCGGCCTCCCAGAGCTGCTCTGTCCCGTCCTCCATGCCTACGGGGTTGCGGTCTCTTACCACATTCTCTACTAATGCGCCCTATCTCATTACAATTATAACACCTTATTTCTTTTGTGGCCAGGTTAACCTCTCTCTTTATCTCTGATCCGTACGGTCTTCTAAATTCCCTTTTTACTGCCCCTGTGATTGGATGTCCTTGTCCATTTTGATTACCCCTAAATCTCGTGGACTTTACCTCGCTTTCTTCCTGTAATGCGGTTTCGATTAGTTGCGCTAATGATTCTTCTTCACCCTTAGCCTTTACTATATACTTAATCTTATCGTCCTTTAACCCTGCTACGAAAGTACCTTTTAAAAATTCTCCTATCAGCTGTAGGCCTCCTTCTACATATCTCGAATTATCGCGTCTTTCTAACCTCTCCAATCTATTTCTGACTTCTCTTCTTAAATCCATGGCTATTCCATCTAATCTTGAACCCCACTGTGCAACTGTTTCATTTGTACTTTGTTTTGAATTAAAGAGTATTCCTGCATAATATTCTAGCGTTCTCCTTACAGAAAAGTTCTCCTCCAATATTGCTTTAACTTGAATCCAAGTTTCTCTCTCTGTCCTAGCTAAAAGTCTATCTTTAGCGTCTCCTGAAATTTTGGATTCTATAAATCTTAACAATAAGGGTTGTTTGGTTGGATGGACTACCTGAACCGCAGCTTCTACTCCTTCTATAAATTCTCTTAAATGTTTGGGGTTTCCATCGAATGTTCGGGGTATCAACTTAACTGCTTGAACTACAGGGATATAGCTTTCCTCGCTAATATCAATATCGCCCTCGCTAGCCATAATGGAATTGGACTCACCTAAAGAAAGATGTAGGGTGGTCTGAGATGCACAGTTCAGAGTCGTAGTGATGGCCTTTCAGCTCCCCTCAGGGTGCGACTCCTCTCGCGGTGCAGGCTGCCAACGGCTGAACACCAAGGACGTCCCTCGAGCGCGTCGGTGGCTGCTGGTGTTGGCCTCAGGACCACTGTCTGCTTTCCTCTGGTGCGTTTACGGGTACCACGGCGCCTGTGGATTACTCTGGAGCGTTGATCCCTCGAGATAGGCTCTGAATTATCTGGGACTAATTGAAGAGTCTCTCCAGCTCGTTCGCACCTTCGGATGTCTCACTGCTCGCTGGTTTTCCAATCCCGATGCGCTGCCACCATGTAATATCTGGGTGGTCGATTCCTTCTATAATTATAAGGATTATTTTTAAAGTATAAATAATAATCAAAATAAGTAAGAGTTGTGTCAGGAGGTGAAGATCGTCTTGAAGTTCTAGTAGATATCTGTAAATTTATAGATTAGGAATCAACCCCAGGAATTCTTCGGAAATGTGGTTAGTAGATAGGATTAAACCTAACTATAAGAAGACACAGCGGAGCAGTAGTGAGAAACAAACAGACTTTAATACAGAAAAAACGTGAGACAGGGTATCGGTAACACCGATGAAAAAAAACTGTCTAACTTACAATCATAAGTTTCATACATATATACCAGTTGAGTAATGACGTAGTTACAATGTATACGTGAGAATCAATTTGGTTGTATTGTACATGTAACCAGATTCTCCCTTTCTGAAAAGCATATTGAATGCGCTTAACCTATGACCTTTTAAAAGCTAAGTCATCATTAGGTAAGACTACCTATTGTGTAACAATCCCTTATACTGCATGACTTTTCCAAATAACTACAAAGGTAATACCTATTTAAATATTCATGACAGAATTCTTTAAAATCATTCTTCAGCATATTTTAACAAAAAGATCAATTAGGTCAATAATTGTGTTAATTTAGGACAGTCATACATTATAATGAATGTTCATATTATAAAATATATATATATTATGATATACTTCAATATATATTATGATATACTTCAATATATATTATGATATACTTCAATATATATTATGATATACTTCAATATATATTACATGCTTCTTCTATTTCTGTTTGAG
Source organism: Diploptera punctata (assembly GCA_030220185.1). Lineage (NCBI taxonomy): Eukaryota > Metazoa > Arthropoda > Insecta > Blattodea > Blaberidae > Diploptera > Diploptera punctata. Next base: position 4,110,989 of record JASPKZ010000007.1, read on the forward strand.
CTCTAGGGTGTTAGATAAATTATGTTTGTGTGTTTTATATCTACAATTGCTTTAACTTATAATGGTAATTTCAACTATTCTCAGGTTTTACAATGTCTTGATATCTTCCAATTACCATTTAAAGGTTATATAGCCAATCTCAGCCCATTTCTCTTAGCCCCTTTATTCCATTTTTTGACTAGGCCTTCTCCTTGTGTCCATGCTAGTTTTGGTCTTCTTTTATTTTCCTTTTTATTTTTTAATTTTTTATGCATTTCATACATACATCTTCTTCTGTAATCTGTCTTCCATCATCATTTTAATTTATCCGAACATCATTGTACCGAAAGTCCTATTTCGGTACGAAACATCTGTACGGTTATCCGCCCTCTACAGTGAGATTAATGAACTATGCCAATTTCCTTTCTCTTTGTGTTTACTCTCACTCTCCTTCCTATCCCCCCCTTTGCTCTGTTTGTACTGCACAACTTCCCCTCCACTTCGGAACTCTCAAATAGGCCAAGCAAGTGGAAAACTGTATCATTTATTTATTTATTTATTTATTTATTTATTCATTCATTCATTCATTCATTCAACATTAGTTTGGTTATCGTCTGAAGGACGTGAGCTCAAGGAGAGCTGTGTTGTTTTGAGTTTGGTCCGGTAAGCCAGGGTAGGGTACTCTAGGCGGGACTAAAAAGGTATGCATGGGTGTTTGAGTGTGTAAAGATGATTACTTTTGTTATTATTATTATTGTTTTCTTTAAACTTTAGAATGATCGAAGTATAACTTATGTTTAGTATTTTTTATATTCCAACTTCAGACTTACAATTGATATATATATATATATATATATATATATACATTAAATCTTATTTTAAGTAAATAAGAATGTCTAATTATTGCAATTTGCTAGTCATGCTACTGCTGTCTTGTACGATTCCTGTCTACGAGCTTTCTCAAGGTTACATTAGCTCCCCCTTTCCGCCTAGCTTTCATGGTTGAAAATAATATGCTGAAATTAATAACGAATCATAAATTACTACAGTGTGTTTAAGGAATTATTGTTAATTAATATATGTTAATGAATCTACATAGGAACTATGAATCAATCTTTGCCTCTGATGGACCCGGGTAAAGAATAATAAATAGAACTGACAGTTATGATCTGGACGCTACTATAAGTGTAACTAAACATATGAGTAAATTCTCTATAGGCCAATGCAGAAAAGGTAACATAATGTAATTCTGTAAACCCAGGGGGCACATGTTGTTTTTGATGGTTTATACAGTTCATCCTTCCACTTTCATATTTTCTCTTATAACATTTATAATTTTCTCTCTCCTTGAAATCCTTGCCGGTCTTTTCCTAAAGTCCTTTCATGTCGAGTGAAATTCATCATTTTTTGTTTTTTTTGCTTTTTTTCTTTCAAATGTCATGTGTCTGAGTAATAATGATATTGCCATTAACAATTGAATTATACATTTTCGTTTTTGTTTTTGTATCACTTTAAACCTTACTTTTAACGACTGAGAAGTAGGGTTTGAACCCGAAACTTCTGAATCCCTTACGAGTCTATAACTATTAATGTATGTACATAAAGAGTCATTAAAATATTTGGCCTCCGCTTTTACGGTATGGATCCTGAAGGAACGACCACATGCCACTCACGACATATACCAACAATTAAGCGTAACTAAATCAGATTGGTTAAGTAATAAAAACAGTGGTGGGGGATCTGAGCCTGACTTGGGCTATAAGAGCCATAGGAAGGAAGGGCGGTCAGAAAATTTGGGGTACTATTTTATTGAAAAATTGTTAACATCCTATTGTATATTCATTAATTTGCCATAGCCGGTACCAGTCGAATAAAGGGCGACAAGTAAGCCATAGTTAAAAAAAAAATGTTCATTGGCACCAAATGATTGTTCCTGATAAGGGCCCATATCTAGGCTTATAGAGTAGGTGAAGATCAACGGTTTTGATGCTGAATGAAAAGTCAGTTACAACAGCGGAAAAGGCGGACGAATCTCTCTTCCTTATAAAATGAGAAGTGCTAACAAAAGCACGCTGCAGAAGACAGAAGATAATATGTTATCAACATAGATTGTGGCTGATTATCTGGCATGCTCAGAATGACAGTAAAGCTGCGTTGTAGAAAACAACCACATTATATTTAAATTCCCTCGTTATAGGATACTGTGTGAATAGTTGGATACTTGATTTTAATATTACTTATCTCAGACATATGGATTAAAGATTCGATAGGAGTATAGAAGAGGTTCTCCAGGCCGTCAGTTTACGAATGACTTTAACATTAAAATTTAGCGCGAGAATATATGAAATTATTGGTAATAAATAATAGTTTTAAAAAACTAAAAGAACACGCTTTATTAGAAAACTAAAAAATGAAAAATAATTTTAATTTCCCATACGCTTGGGATAAAATAAAGTGGTCAACAAAAAAATCATCTCCAACACATATAGAATAAAATTAGAGTTATCAACAAAAAGAAAATAATTTTACCATCAAAAGCGTGGGGTGCTCTATATCAATTAATATATTTGATAATAAACAGATATTGATAAAAGTAAGCTCTCTAAGAAGAAAATGTAAAAATCATAAAAAGCACCCCACGCTTTTGATGGTAAAATTATTTTCTTTTTGTTGATAACTCTAATTTTATTCTATATGTGTTGGAGATGATTTTTTTGTTGACCACTTTATTTTATCCCAAGCGTATTGGATATTAAAATTATTTTTCATTTTTTAGTTTTCTAATAAAGCGTGTTCTTTTAGTTTTTTAAAACTATTATTTATTTTTTTATTTTTTGGTTTTAATATTTTACAGAATAAGATAAAAATGTAAATATCCTTAAATTCGATATTATTGTAGTATGAGCTAAAAGTAATACTCTTCTATGAAAAAAAAACCCTCCCAGCCGGATTTGAACCAGCGACGTGTGGATTACTGAAATTATATAAGAGTTCACTGCTCTACCAACTGAGCTCTTACAACGATTGACTAAAAACTCGACAAGTCCGCAACCTATTATAACAGTTTTCATTTTTTTTTTGATTTTCGGATGATTCTGGCCAGGATTTTAGAAGCAAAATATGAAATTATTGTATTGTCACGGGTCCTCTACACGTATACAAAGTTTCAAGTCGATCCAATGTTTCTAAGTGGGTGAAAATCGCGTTGAAGGATTCCGTTACATTGATACAAAAACCCTTTTTTTATTTTCTGATGATTATGGCCAGGATTTTAGAAAATAAATATGAAATTATTGTATTGTCACGGGTCCTCTACAAGTATACAAAGTTTCAAGTCGATCCAATGTTTCTAAGTGGGTGAAAATCGCGTTGAAAGATTCCGTTACATTGATACAAAAACTTTTTTTTATTTTCTGATGATTATGGCCAGGATTTTAGAAAATAAATATGAAATTATTGTATTGTCACGGGTCCTCTACAAGTATACAAAGTTTCAAGTCGATCCAATGTTTCTAAGTGGGTGAAAATCGCGTTGAAAGATTCCGTTACATTGATACAAAAACACTTTTTTTTTTATTTTCTGATGATTATGGCCAGGATTTTAGAAAATAAATATGAAATTATTGTATTGTCACGGGTCCTCTACAAGTATACAAAGTTTCAAGTCGATCCAATGATTTTAAGTGGGTGAAAATCGCGTTGAAAGATTCCGTTACATAGATAGATAGATAGATAGATAGATAGATAGATAGATATATAGATACAGGTCAAGATAATATATAGCGTGTAAAATGGGACTGAATCCGGCGTAAATAGGTCACGGAGACGGTTAGCTAAATAAATCGGAGAGAAGAAAACAAACCAACGAGATTTAGAGGAAATAAAAGGAGATAATTAATTACTATTCATTATTATCGGTGTAAAAATATCCTTTTTTTTGGCTATATGAGATTAGAACATAGAATGACTTGGGTTATGAACGCTCATAAGACGACAACCTTATAACCTATAGATTCATTGTATTTTAGGACTCATCGCTCTTTGTTATGAATGAATGGAAATTAAATATATACTGCGGTGTTACAGTCTGTTATGGTGTTCCTGGTTTCTGCTCAGCAAATATTCACATACGACTCATATCACTATTTTCTGGGCTGTTCCCAGGGCCTCAAGGTGGGACTACAACCTTTCATTTGGCTCTCTTCTGCCCTAAATTGTCACATAAGATCAGAATCGAGAAGAAAAACATGAACGTGCTGCCCTCTGAATCATTTTACAGTCACATATTTTAAACACCTATGATTTGCTAGATTTCCTAAACGAGATGAGATGAAGGGTGACATGAAATGAATGAATGAATGAATGAAGACGAACTTACGTGATAGGGGAGGGAAATGAAATGGAGAGTATGGTGAGATGTAATTTGGGTAATGGGTGAACCCTGAGAAAAACCCTAAAAATACCGGTATGGTCCACTACCAATGTCCCGCCGGAACTCACAGTATTCGAACCCGGGATTCCAGTCGAGACAACCGCGCACGCTATCCATGCGTCTACTGATATGGCTTTTGGCTGTATACATGGTCACAATAGACTGCTTTTGAATGCAGAACTTTGGGGAAAATTAAGAGGAAGACAAAGGAAAATTATATCGGAAGATACAACAGAAATAATAGGATATAAGACTATCAAGAAATGAAATGGATAGCTGAAAGAAGAGATGAATGGTTTCAGTGACAAGATTTTTGCCTTTAGAATAAGAAGAATAAGATATTTATTACAAATCATGTGAAGTCGTCATATTAACAATAGAACCGAAGAGGTCTAGGCACCGTGGTATTCGATGGAGTGTAGATAGTGTGTCTCTTACTGAAGTTAAAGAGTCCATTTATCATACAGGATAATGTAGAACTGAGAGAGTACTCCGATCGGGACGCTGCGTCGTGTAACCTATGTCCAAAGTAAGAGATGAAGCAGACATTCACAGAACAGACATGATAATTACCCATAAAGTTCAGAAAACTCTAATTATTACCTTTTTAAATAATTAACAAAGAGCATGAAATTATCCTTTTACTGATTTTTTTACTATTCAAAATAAAAAGGTAAAGTGATCCCACTACAGGCCTCAGAAGAACCTCGGGGTAGTAGGAGGTTAAGGCTCCCACTTTTTCTAGACAATCGGCATTTGATGTCAGCCGGGTTGTCGGCCTTTACCTTCAGAACAAGCGTCTGGTACTCATTTCCGTAAGAGGGCCATAGTGCCGCCAGAAGGTTTGAGTCAGTTTAAAAATCCTGACCCAACCGGGACTCGAACCCTCGACCTTCTGGCTATAGCATTTTGCCTTAACCACTACGCTACAGCGTGCCCTCATATTCAAAATAATATTTATTAATTTTTTAAAAACTAACTCACTGGCTCTATCGAACCCATAGGTTCATAATCGCGTGGACATAATTTCTCAATACATACCTATCCTGAGCTAATGTTTTCCAATTATCCCCTGTATAATCTACTTCCCTGAAACCATGGATAATGTTTTTCTCCCTCCTCATTCATGGTCTACCAACTGGGCGTTTTCCTTTTCGTTTTCCTACAAGAAGCTTCCATGGACCTCTTTCATTTCCCATTCGTGCCACATGTTCTGACCATCGCAGTCTACGAATTTTTTAAAGACTATTTAACAATGTTTAACTTTCAATTATAGAAACATACATAAGTATACATGGCATCGTCAGGACTCAAAATCAATCATTGATTATTTCATTGCAAATAATAAGATTTTAAAATTGTTTCTCGATGTCAGAGCCTACAGAGGATATATTGGTTCAGATCACTACCTAGTAGAAGCAAAAATAAGATTTCCACCAAGATGATTAAAAAAGAAGAAACAACAACAGAGCATAGAACAAAAGTACAAGGTAAAATTATTTTATGATGACAGCATTAAATGGTTATATTCGAGAAGAATTCAGCAATATATGGCTACAACTCCAGAAAGTAATGATGTCGAAGAAGAATGGAAAAACATTAAAATGACTATTTAACTCATGCCCCAAATGGGAGTCAATGACCAATCACGTTTCAATGATTTCTGTTTTACAACCAATCAGAGTCGTGTTTCACCAAATATTTATCAGTGTTATAATTACCATATTAAAGAAAGCTCCTCCTTACAATATTGCGTTCCTTTGGCAATAAATAGTATGATCTGGTTGCAGTGATAAACAAAAGAAGCAGTAGAAGCGTACCTATTGTTTCTCATTTGTTTTCAAACATCGCCGTTTACATTAAATATATAAATATTTTAAAATAACTATAGTTAAATAATGATTTGTGAGTAAACAGCTTAATTTTATTCGTTAAATAGTCCTAACAAATGCCACTCTTGATTTCCAAATTCTCTAGATAAATTCACTCCTCACTTCGTGAGTCGTGAATTTATCGATAATTTGGAAATCACTCGTGGCATTACTTATGATAATTCAAAATGCAGCTAATGAAACTTTAGGAAAAGTAAATATACAACAAAGAAGAAATAGAACTCTAAAAATCTGGGATGATCAAATAAAACAATTGATTGAAGAAAAAATGTAGCTTATAAAAAATATTTGAACACAAAGAAAGTAGAAAATGAAATAGAATTCAAACGCTGTAGAGCTATTGTTAAGAGGGAAATAAGAAAGAGACATAGGAAAACATGGTTAAATTTTGTTACACATTTAGAATCAGATTTGCATAAGCTCCAACCTAATGCCTTCAAAATATTAAAACATTTGAATAAAGATATTAAAGAATCTACCAAAATTAATTGCGGAGTAACAAAAGAAGATTTTTTCAATTATTATAAAAGTCTTTGGACTGACAATAGCTATGAAGATACAATTTTCCGAAATAATAATGAGACAGATTCCATAATATCATTGGAAGAATTGAACAATAGTTTAAAGAAATTGAAAAATGGGAAGGCAACTGGCACAGATGGCTTGAATTCTGAATTGTACAAATATGCAGGCAAACAGTTCCATGAAAGACTGTTGTCCTTCTTTAATAATGTATTCAAAAATGCAGATATACCACAAGAATGGAAGACAAGCATTGTTATATACCCCTGTTCAAGAAAGGAGACAAGAGAAAAATGGACAACTATAGGGGAATCAGTTTGTTAAACACATGCTACAAAATTTATGCAGACATTTTAAATGGAAAATTGAAAAGTTTCAGTAAAAAATTCCTTATGGAATGTCAAAATGGATTTAGGAAAGGACGATCTTGTATTGATTCAGCATTTTCTGTTAAACTATTGCTTGAAAAAAGAAGAGAATTCAACTTAGAAAACACATTTTGCTTTCATAGATTTTGAAAAAGTATTCGACACAGTCAAGAGATCAAAACTCTTAAATATATTGGAAGACAGAAATATACCAAATTTACTTCGGCAGAACATACAAAATATTTACAAAGACAACACCATAAAGATTAAATTAAATAACAGATTTTCTGAAGAAGGAATTATAAATCGTGGTGTGAGACAAGGCTGCCCCCTATCCCCAACACTCTTTGCAATTTATATCAATGAAGTAATATGTTGCTGGAACAAAACATATAAATTTGGAATAAGAATATCAGAAAATAGAAAATTAAACACCCTATTGTTTGCAGATGACCAAATAATAATAGCAAATTCCGAAGATAATCTACAGAAAGGTCTGTATGAACTAAACAAAATTACAGAAGAATATGGATTAAAGATATCTACAGAAAAAACAAAAATTATGACATTTCAAGGTGTAGATCCTGTCAGAAGTAAAATTGTACTGGACAATAACATTTTGGAGCAGGTGAATAATTTTACATATCTAGGATGCAATATCTCATATGAAGAAAAAAAGGATGTAAATGCAAAAATATCTAAATTTTTAAGAATTTTAGGGTTAATAAATTCTATCTTCAAGCCACAGTTAGTACAAAAGCATTCAAGACTGAAAGTGTATAAAACACTGGCTCTTCCAACTCTTTTGTATGGTAGCGAAGTATGGACGTTGAAACAGAAGGATATACAGAGACTTAGATCTGCTGAAATGAGATATCTTCGGAGGACTGCAGGATACACACTACTAGATCACAAAAAAAAAATGAAGACATCTTAGAAGAATTACACATGGAATCTTTAGAAAACAAAATTTCTGATTATAAGTCAAGATGGATACAACATGTTCATCGAATGGAAGATCACAGAATACCCAAACAAATGTTAAGATATCAACCTGCAGGAAGAAGAAGACCAGGACGTCCACTCAAAAGACTTTTGGATGGTGTTTCTCTTGAGGCCGAAACAGGTCAACAAATGACCTAAATTCGTGAATGTACTATGATGATGATGATAACTTTCTTCTTTAGATTACTTGATGTTTTAAATTTCAACTGCATTCTTAACGCACTGTATTTGAAATAAAAAAATTATAACATATTATATTTAAATTAGTAGGCCTATTAGGAAATACGTTAAAATCATAAAAAGAAGGAAAAGAGTATAATTGCATATTTTAAGAGAAAAATGAGTATAAAATATTTTAATCTTCGAAATAATGTCTGCTCAATCTATATTTGTTATCCCCTGTCCAGCTGTAAGATGAGCATTGTCAGCAGTTGATAACTTTTAGCAATTCATATCTATTTTATTGCGCAAATTAATCTCTTTTTAAGCACAATGGCCTCTTGTCTCTAATAAGTTAGCTGAGTTTGCTGTTTCATATGGTTCATACATTTTATCAAACAAGCCTGCAGGGTCTACATGCCCTACATCTATCATCGACAGATTTTACACATTTGAGTTATTTATATACTTTAATACAGTAGAAACTGGGGTAAATGAGGATATAGTTTTAATTGAAACAATGCATAAAATTTAGCCATCTAATGTGGCTTATTTTAAAATTAATTTCTTCAATTAAGTATAAACCATAATCTATTACATACCTGTAATCAAATCACCATAAATTAAACTGTTACATAATCTCTTACAAGAAATCTCGATTAGTGAATCTAGTGCATTTTTTCATACTGAATTCATATATGTAGTCAGACTTTTTCCATCAGCCACAGATTTTTTTTGGTGTTGACAGACTACTTTTAAACAATATGTGCATTATTTAGAATATCTCTTTAACCTGCCCATAGGCAAGCATTCACCCTGTAATATGTAGCGATTTTAATCAAGCTTGTGTTTACTTAAATAAAATTATATTGTAATGTCATGCTGAACCACCCAAAGACAAGGACTGTGCAGGTTCATGTGTGTTTTTACCATGCCCCTCAGACCCGTTGAATCTGCATATGCACATGTGCCACTAATCAGTTGAGGATGACAGTGTGAGCACACGAATATCACTAGCTGAAAATATATTTCCTTCCTTTCTGTTTAGAAGTGTATTGTTGTGTGTTGTGTGTTAGAGTTTTCTTCTTTCATCATGCAACGAAAAGGTGTATAAATCATGCCAGATAATTTCTGCTATATTTGAGGTGAGTTGGCCTTCAAGTCTCAGAGGCGAAATTTCACACCACTTGTGAAAGAGTGTTATGAACTTTACTTTGGCTGTCAAGTGGGTGATTTTGATAAGAGCTGGGCCCCAAATATATGCTGTTTCCTCCTGTGTTAGACTGTTGATTGGGTGGAAAAATGGTACATCCATCATATGCCATTTGCAGTCCCTGATTGGAGAGTGGAAGACAGAACCGCAAAGGATCATCTGAACTGATTGTGATATTTGTGTTTAACAAATAATTAAAGGAAAACTACATGCTAGAAAATCAAAATATTCAGTTAAGTATCCGAATTTACCACTCGCCAATGAGCCCTAGTATTACACAATATTCCCTGCCCTACTAGTATATGCTAGATATAACCTTCAACTCATAAACTCTGAATTACTGACCTAGCTATCAAACTGGCAAAATGATTCAGATGAGACTTAAAAATGATACTATACATATGCAAGGACGCGGTAGCTGTTCCATACAGAACCGATACCTTATCTACCATATCCAACAAGACCTCCAACGAACTCTGATCGTCGTGATTTTAAACACTGTCTAAACAGCAAGCAGCAATTTTAACTTCCAGAATACCAAAGCGCTAGCCCGAATACTACTTTCAAAAATAGTTGATATAGAACTATGAATAGTTATCGTAGCCGCCATAGTAGCTCTTCAGCAAATGTGTCTCTGAAGAAAATGACCTAATTGCTGCATTGCAATGATATGTGTTATGCTTATGGAAACTCTTGGGCATAAACACCAGCCAAATGAGTGGAATTAGTGAATCCTGAAAAATATTTACCTCCATTGCATATTAAATTAGGAGTAATGAAACATTTTGTCAAAGCTATGGATAAACTTTTTGATGCATTCTTGTACTTGAAATGGAAATTACCCAAAGTCAGTGATGCTAAACTGAAAGAAGGAATTTTTATAGGGCCCCAAATACAGTCAATAATGGCTGATGAACATTTTGAAGATCTGTTAAATCCTCTGGAAAAAGCAGCCTGACAAGTCTTTCAAAAATGTATGTTGCAATTTCCTTGGAAACCATAAAGCAGAAAACTATCGTGACATAGTGGCTGATCTTCTACATTATTATAAAGCTATGGGATGCAACATGTCCTTAAAAATGCACTTTTTGGACTCTCACTTAGACTTCTTTCCAGAACATTTTGGGGTTGTCTCTGATGCGCACAGTGAGCGTTAACCCGTCAGCGCCGACATCCATACGTGGTATAGACCCTCTCTTCTTCACTTATTGCCGACATCTATACGTGGTATAGACCTATGCAGGCGTGTTTTCTTTTTGTTCTGGATCGTACATTTTTGAAGCTACAAATATGTAATTTATTTGTGTTTAACGTAGAAATTATGAGCTTTCAGGACATATGAATAAAAATAATATTTGTTTAAAATTTAATTTCATATTATTTTTTTAAAAATCAGATGAGATTGAAGTAATCGTAATTTTCTCTAAATGCGCGCGACCTTTTCATTTTTTTTTACTGCTGTATATTCTTATATTTGCGTATGAACAATATAATTTTGAAGCCTAAGATCTTAGCTTTCTTTCTAAGTGTATGAATCAGCTGTGATCACATTTTGTGCATGTGGTATTGAGGTTGAAGTAGTTTCTTACTTCAACACTCGATGGCACACAGACCTAGCTTTGTGCTGCTTTCTGCAGGGCTTCTAATAAACTTATACACAATCTAATTTTTCAGGTCGATAAAATGATATACAAGCTATCGATTGATATATAAATCGACCTGTTTAGGGGAATACCTGATTTATTTTGCCTCTTTCAAATAGATGTTACTTACAAGGAATCAGTCTGAGGCGCGGTGTCGTGCGTTATATACGTAATTATGGCCAGTCGTAACCTAAAAGACACTTCATCAGAAAAATTACCCCTAAAAGTGATAAATTGAAACCTCAAAGGAGGTGTGTTGTTTGTACTAAACATGGGAGAAGAAAGACATCTGTTTATTGCTGCCAGGAATGTGATGTAGGTCTGTGTATTGAAGAGTGTTTCGAGCTGTATCACACCAAGCTCAACTACTAAGGTTATGTGATTTTTTATTTCTAAAATTAATAGTACTAAAATAAGAGAAAATTATTTTTATGGTCTGTGTAGTTGTAAATAACTGCTGTAGAATTTTTATACGAATCCAAGCAATAATTCAGATTCTAAGTATAAACATTGCTAGTGCTTTGACACAAGATTGAGCTTGAGTTCACTCTTCTAAATATTCATTCTGATTTTGGTTATGTCAGCTGCTTTTGTATATACAAGTTACAGATGAATCAGCACTATGCCACACAATATATTTAGTGTCTCACAGAAAGAAACAGGGATGTCCAATGTGAGCAAATCAAATTATTTAGTAAAAATGTGTATCATGAGAGAGAAATTCAGATTTCAAAATTTTTTTTAATAGTTTATAAAGGCTACTGAACTCCATACGGTATGTATTAAATTTCTCATTTATTTCTGAGCTAACAAGTAAAAATTTCGTTCAAATCCATCGATATTTAAAAAAGTTATGATCGTTTATACAAATCAGTGTTCTAGGAATACTAAAATGTTAAAATGGCCTCCGTCCATGCAGTAGGAAAGCAAGTAAAAGGGTGCGTCACTGACGGGTTAAGAAGACTTGTAAAATCTCATATTTTTATTTTGTGAAAGAAAAAAGTTCATTTTTGTCGACCAGTGTTATCATAGATTAAATATTAGTCTTGTTTCAACAATCCTATGCTCTAATTACCTCAGGTTCTCCCTGTACATTGGATTATTTATTTTATTTTTTAAATTTGCGCAGCAGACAGTATGTTTTTTGTTTTACTGTGATAGTTATACTACATAACTCGTATTTTGACATTCACCGCTATTTTTAATTAATCCAGCATTAAATAAGTAATGTAATACTGTTAAAAATCTAATGGTCATAATATTAATGAGAGTTACTGCATGTATATTTAATTTTTTTTGGCATTTCTTGCAAGTTAATATGCGTGTTACAATGTAATAAAGAATAAAGTTTTATGGTATTGTATCCAAGTGTTTCTCATTAATTACAAGAGTATTATATTTTTTAAGTGCAATACAAAGTTGAAATAACTAGACGCAGAGTTGTGTATAGATACAGGTGGAAGACATTTCCAACATATTCTCTGAGAAATCTCCCACATTTACTCTGTAATAATTGAGAATATGGTTACCTTTTACCTTTACTATAATTGAATCGGAAACTATAACACAATAAAGTTGTAAAAGTTTATTTGGATCGTCCTGCACTAATAACTAGAGCTGAAAAAAGTAGGCCTATCGGTATCAGGGTAGTAACTAATTTCTATACACATTGTTTACAAAGTCCACCGCTGTGGTCTCGAGGTAGCGTGCTGCCTTGTCACGCAGCGGACCCGGGTTCGATCCCCGGTCGGGGCAGTTTTTCTGGGTGAGGTTTTTATCGGGGTGTTTCCTCACCTGTAAGACAAATGTCAGGAAAACTTTAAGTCCCCGAAATCATATGCCTATCATATCATCATCATTCTTCACCGGTGTGGAAAGCAATGGGAAGCTACCACATCTACAATTCCTTAGTGAAGCTGCAAGCATAGCATGAAAGTGCTATGATTGCAGTGAAGGACCTGCCCTCGGGCAGAATTACTATGGATGGATGTTTACAAAATGCGTGTCTTTGTCGAGCGTCTCCACTGCCTGCTCGGAGTGGAGAGTTTGTATGTTCGATTCTCCTCAGCAGTAGATCTGTTTACGTGACGTAAGGTTGTTTCAAAATTCCGAAACAAAAATTGTGCGAAGATGAGTTCATTCTTACACAAAGCGAACTGAACTAGAAGTCTGTCCCGAGTAGCGCGTGTCAACGTGCAGTTTGTAAACACAGCGGTCTAAGTACGATGCAGCCTGGCTTGTAATCCATACTTTTTTTTTTAGCCTGCTAATAACACTACTTTTACGAGCTTGAAAAGCTTCAGACTTGGAACCCAAGACTTAAAATTCATCCCGGAGGCTTTGTCTCTTGTATTTTTTAATCCTAAAAAATCCAGCGACCTGGTTTGGTTTGAAATCGCGACCCTTGGAATTCCTAGACCACCGAGTCGGTGGGTCACAATTGGTATATAGGCTATTAATTCATTACAGTTTATTACTTTCTTTGTATTTTTTTAATTGGAGCTGTTCTTCCGTTGTGTATATATTGTTTTATTAGTATTAATTTAAATTATCTTTAAATTCGTTGTATTATTTGATATTTTTATTATTGTCCAGTTTGACCAGCTAATTGTTTAGTAAAGTAAAGTAATCCCACTACAGGCCTCGGGAGGCCCTTGGGGTAGTAGAGGTTAAGGCTCCCACTTTTTCTAGACAATCGGCACTTGATGTCAGCCGGGTTGTCAGCCCTGCGTGACGGCCGCCTTTACCCAAGAACAAGCGTCTGGTACTCATTTCCGTTAGAGGCTGAGTCGACCCCAGGGCCATAGTGCCGCCAGAAGGTTTTGGTCAGTTTAAAAATCCTGACCCCACCGGGACTTGAATCCTCGACCTCCCGACTTGTAGCGCAGTGCCTTAACCACTACGCTATGGCGTGCCCCTAAATTGTTTAGTATCTGATATTAATTGATTTTTGTATTTTAATGTAACATATGGTTGTTCTGGTGAATAGAAGAAGAGGCCACATGACTTAACTCCACCAGGCTAAATAAAAAAAATAAAAAGCTGTAACGACTGAGAGATTCGAGATGCTAACAATAAATCACCTCTATACGGGCTGTACAATCGTCTACCTCTGTGGTTAAAATATGTGAATGTGAGGCCAGCAGTTGGATGGTAGGGCTTTCGCGAGACGGAAAGGAGTTAAAAATGAAATAGCCTACAATGAATAGAAGTGATGTTAAAAACATCTATAAAGAAGCTAAATAAATAGTATATTACAATGCGAGGTTAGGAAGTGGTTTTTACAGAAGCGAGGAAATTATTAAAACCGAACGACTACGAGGTTTTTAATTTCCGAGATTCTGTAAAACACTTCACAAACGTGCGTTGTGCATTATTTTTTTGTACGATGGTGTTTTCAAAATAATAAATAATAGTAAAATAATCACATCTTTGTTTGAAATATCTGCTTTCATTATAAACAACTGACTAACATTAACAGCCTGGCCAATGTTTGTACGGTAAATACCGAAAATAAATAATTTAGTTGAGACTACAGCAGGTCGTGACACCAATCAGGGATACAATGGCGGCAAATACGAATTTATTGTTTTATATTGTTTGAAATAAAGTCCAGTTCATTAAAAATGCAATTATTTGTTTCGTATAATGTATATTAACATTACATTTTGGATATATTTTTGTATATACATTATATGTAGTATTACATAAAGGGCAGTGGTTTTACTTCCCACACTAGGTAGGTAATTTGCAATATTACAGTATAGTTAGTCCACCATGTGGTCTCGAGGTAGTGTGCTGCCTTGCCACGCTGGGGGCCCGGGTTCGATTCCCGGTCGGGACAGGCTCCTAGGTGAGTTTTTTTTCGGGTTTTTTCCTCGTCTGTAAGGCAATTTCAGGAAGCTCAGGGTCCAACGGTCCCCGAAAATCCGGCCATCATCATCATCCTTATCATTATGATAATCATTCTTCACCGGTGTGGAAAGCAACGGGAAGCTACCACACCTGTAATTCCCTAGTAAAGCTGCGAAGCATAACAAGAAAATGCTTTGATTGCAGTGAAAGACCTGTCCTTCTGCAGAATTACTATGGATGGATAATATAGTTATTTAGTTACATATATAGGTTGGCAACTCCGAAATTTAGGAAATTGAACTTCCAATCATGGTCGCTATTACTGTAAGTACGACAGAACGCACTATCGTGCAAAAAAGTTTTTGAAGAAGACATTGCTGATTGTTGTATGATTTACGGCTATTTTTTTGTATCTCTAAATAGACTGGGCTTCTCTGCATGCGAACTCAGATCACGTCTGGTACAGAGATGATATATTTTGCTGACACCTCGACTGAACGTGATTGGTATAACGTAAGTTGTGACATTTCCTCAATTGAATAAGATAACATTTAGAATTTGAATTTCACTCAAAGAAGAACTTGAAAACAAAAAGGCTTCTCTCCACCCTTATTTAATAACGCTAGCTAAACCAAGCTCTCCACCCTTTTCCGGAGTAATTTCAACTTCTCCCCGTTAAGGCTAGGTACTTCCGGGAATATTCCGGTTATTGCACTACTTATTCGACAGATCTCGCGTTTTGTATGAGGTTTTCTTTTACCATTTGTCTTCTTCTCCGATGTAATTTCCTGAAGAACTGAAAAACAGCATGAAAGTGAAAAAAAAAGTCTTTGTGTTAAGGAAGAGGAGGGAGATATTCAAGTGAGAAGGGGTGAGTGAATGAAAAAAGGAAACCGATATCGATTTCCTGTGTTGCAGGCATTTGTCTTGCTATGTGAGGCTGAGTGAGGCCTCGGCATGCGATAACATGACTTTTGTGCTCCAATCTTGTCTCTTCGCATCGTCTGTAGCGGACCAACCATTGTCTGACAGATACTTCACTTCTAACGAAATGTCGCTATTATGGTTATATCCATAATAAATATGATTTATTTAATCTTCATACATTGTTCTTATTATATATATATATATATATATATATATATATAATAGCTGCAACGCTTCTTTATTTATATGTTTTACATCTAAGCAGCCCCGTAGCGTAGTGGTTAAGGCACTGCGCTACAAGCCAGAAGGTCGAGGGTTCAAATCCCGGTGGGGTCAGGATTTTTAAACTGACCCAAACCTTCTGGCGGCACTATGGCCCTGGGGTCGACTCAGTCTCTAACGGAAATGAGTACCAGACGCTTGTTCTGGGGGTAAAGGCGGCCGTCACGCAGGGCTGACAACCCGGCTGACATCAAGTGCCGATTGTCCAGAAAAAGTGGGAGCCTTAACCTCCTACTACCCGAAGGGCCTTTTGAGGCCTGTAGTGGGATTACTTTACTTACATCTAAGCAGCTGCCCCCCCTGATAGAGATCATATATATAACATCTAAATAAAGAAGCGTTACAGCTATAAGTTATTATCTTTAAATGCTTACAGTTATAGAAGCTAGGAGATGGCAGCTCGACCAATGTCCCACTGCCCCTCCTGATAGAGAACTATATATATATATATATATATATATATATATATATATATAAATATATATATAAATTCGTGTCACGTTGTTTGTCCGCGATGGAACCCAAAACTACTGAACCGATTTTAATAAAATTTTGCACACTGTGTGCAGTTTGATCCAACTTGAGACTTAGGGTAGTTTATAACTAAATTTATAGTAGCATTATTTTTTATTGCAAATTATTTGTTTATTATTTAACAAAGAGTTATAATTATCTGTGAGTTCCATACGATTCTAACAGATGGCGGTGTAAGGTAATTTGGTAAGGTAATTGGTTTATTATTTAACAAAAAGAGATCCAGAGGTCTGTGCTTTTTATTGCAGCCGCGAATTTCAATTGAATTACAAATATTGATTATTTCATAATGTAAGTGTGTTCAGTGTTTATTCTATTTTCAATATTATTAATTTCGTGTGTAAGTATTAGTTTTAAGTAATCTGGCTGAAAGACAGCAACTTAATTAAAATTTTTAACGTATACCTTAGCCACAGCAACGCGTGGCCGGGACTTCTAGTATATATATATATATATATATATATATATATATAAAGAAGCGTTACAGCTATAAGTTAATATTATCTTTATATGCTTACTTGTTATAGAAACTACGAATTGACAGCTCGGTCGATGTCCCGCTGCCCCTCCTGATACAGAATCATATATATGCCTTGCTTTGCTTGTCAACGGTTGAATCTGCCGGCATTTTCTATCTTGAGACTTGGAAAGTATATATTGATGTCCCCTGGAAACGTTACTGGCGTCTCGCAGGACAAGTTATTTGATTGTGCTGCCATATACGACTCGATATCAAAGTCGTCTGTTGTATGAACCCCAACAGAAGAAGGGGTATCACTTCCGTTATGTCGAGGATTTTCTCCTTGTTCCCCGGGCATGGGTCTTCATATTTGTCCCTTGAAGAGTAGGTGCTTCTTCTGCGTAGTTTGTGTGACACCATAAAACGAAGTCTCAAAGAAATTAGAAAGGAAACCCTTTTAAAATTGTATAAAACAATGGCGGTTCCAAACACTGTTATATGGATCGAAACACTGGGTCTTAACCTAAAACCAGAAACGAAGAATAGAAACGTTAGAAGTTAGGTTTCTGAGGAGTGTGGCTGGCTATACAGATAACAGATCGAAAACGAGATGAAAATATACGAGGAGAACTAAATATATTCAAACTATTAGATAGAATTGCACAATAGAGAGATAAATGGATGGACCACATCCCAAACAGAATTCTGAAACAGATTCTTCATTACAAACCACTAGGACAAAAAAATTTAGGAAGATCCAGTAAAATATAGACAGATCAATTCTAGTATGAGATCGGAACAGACCTTAAGGCCCAATCCTCGATGCTGCTGATTATATATATATATATATATATATTATATATATATATATATATATATATATATATATGAATGTTTGTTTGTTTGTTTGTTCGTACTTTATGCGCGGCCATACCGTTGATCCGATTGTGGTGAGACTTATTGCAAAATGTTCAGGAGATTCTCGGGATGAACATAGGCTATAAGAGAGTTGTGATACTCAACTCCTACACACTTAAAAATCCTGAAAAAAGTAGCTATTTGGACACTTAAATGGCTTACGCTGCCTAAACCATAACAAATAGGCCTACACAATATTTATGTACGCATAATTGGATATCCCAAAAAGCTCTACAAAAAAGTTCGCGATAGCACATGCTTATCGTTTACGGATAACTCACAATAACCATTTTTATCTTTCATTGATGCCAAGAAGATCGAGACAAGTACGTAGATTCATGTGCAAGTATAGCAGCACATGGCGGGTATTCTTTTATGGATAGCTCATTTATGCCAAGAATATCGAGATAAGTAGATTCCCGGGCAACATCGGGTAATCAGCACGGTTAATCTTAAAATAATTACGATATACATTTATAATTATTTTTAATTTTACTTATTCAACTAATCAAGAGAAGAACATGTTCATTTTTACCAAGAAGATCGGGATGAGTAGATTCCCAGACAACGCCGGGTAAACAGCACGGGGTATCTAAAAATAATTACGATATAAATTTTTCCTTTTACTTATTCAACTAAACATAAAAGCACATTCATTTTAATTTATTTAGGCATAGCAGTGCACCCCGGGTATTAGTTAGTATATATATAACTGATCAATGGCAAAACCAGATACGTCCAAAACTGACACAAACATGATAGGTCGATATATTTGTTGTTCCCAGTGAACTTCCTCCCTTTTGGACTTACACTCCTACAAACAAAAATTGTGTATTATAGCTAATAGAATGAAGAATTGACTTATATTCTTATTACCATATGAATATATAGAACAGTACTCATTAATATATATATATATTATAATTAAATGTTTAACATTGAGCAATGCAAGCTTAATATGGTATAAGTGTTGACGCCTCAGGTTGGCTGCCTTCAGTGGTTGGCGGGAGTTGTCAATGTTGGCCAACCTGAGTCCTCTCGTGGTTTGAACCGCGTGGCGTACGCACCCTTCCCTTGTGCTTGTGGAGCTCCTAGCGAGCGGTCGTGTGTGTGTGTGTCTCGTAGATGGCGGACGTGTTTAGTGGTGCGCCTCTGCACATAGTGTTTAAGCATCTACACGAGCACATAAATAACTGTGAGTGATAAATTAAGGCTGAAATCAATAGCCACACATTATAAGCATTATTAAGTGAATTAGAAGAGGGACGCTCTGTGTAAGTACTTTGTGAGAGAACTGAAAACGACGAGAGCACGTGGTAAACTTACTGTACAAGACGTGAGCACGTGTAAATTACTTGTTTAAATATAGTCTTATCTTCATATGTTTAATTATTTGTGTCACAGCATTTCCTAAAATACAGTCCACTTTCCAGAGAGAAGAACTTTATCGCTATTTACAGGTTAGAAATAAAGCTCAGTGAACGATTACCTGTATGTGTAGTAGGTATTATTCTGCTACATATTTTTGGTCCTCCGGGCCGGATATGACAGTCGCCTTGTGAAAAATCGTGATATTGTGACACAAAAAGTATTACTTACGTGAAGAACTATATTAAACAAAGAAACAGTGAAAGCGTTACCACGTGGTGTTTCGGTTATCAACTAGTGGACCGCGACCCCCTCGCAGATCTTCGAGTGAGCTATCCTTTGATATCAACGGTGCTGTGACCTTCTAGCAGCGTGGTGTCCCATTCTAGAGTACCACAGATGTCTGGTCTATTGGAAATCCTAGTAGAGACCTAAAGATAAGTACTACTGCATGCTTGTATCTCCTATCTTAGAGCTGATATCCTACCTCATTCAGTATTGAGTCGAGCTGACATGATATTTCAAATTTCCATATTATTTGTGTGATTTATATATATATTTTAATTATTTTATAAAATATTTTGTGTTATAGTGTTCGGTAATTTGTTATTTATCAAAATGTCATTTGAAAGTGAGGCAAAGGCTATCCAAAAGCGAGGCATTCTTAAAAGAAGCCTTACTAATTTGGAAAATTATATCAATAGTGAAACCATTTCCCTAAACACCCTAGTAGCTAGACAAAGTAAGCTAGGAGATATTTGGGAACAGTTTGAGGCAGTTAGGAATTTATTAGAGCCTGAAGTAGATTCAAAGCCAGGTCAGGATCATGCAAGGGATCATGAGGATTTTGAAAATGAATATTATGAGTTGTGTGGCAAGGTGCAGGATTTAATAGAAAGTCTTCAAAAACCTACAGATAGTCATGGTTTTGATGAGTCACGTGCATCTAGTAGATCGAGTTGTAGTTTTAAATTACCGGCTATTCAGATTCCCCATTTCCAAGGAGAATTGACTGAATACCTCTCATTTAAGAATACCTTTGAGTCCCTGGTGATTAACAATACCAACTTAGATAATGTTCAAAGGCTTCATTATTTATTATCGTCACTTGAAGGCGAACCTAGGCAATTACTCAGTAATTTAACGATAACTGAAGGCAATTTTGGTACCGCCTGGAAGTTAATTCAGCAAAGGTACGACAACAGACGCATGATATTGTCTCAGCATGTTAAGTGCTTACTCAGCTTACCTTCTTGTAGTACAGGTACTGCTGCAGAGTATAGGAAAGTACTTAACCAAGTAAAAGGCAATATTAATGCCATAGAGAATCTTCGGAGTGATGTTCTGTTATCAGATCTAATGTTGCAGGAAATTATATCGAGTAAAATGAAAGGTATTCATAGGTCAGAGTGGGAAGCTAAACACGGTGCTACGGATATCCCTAGCTTAGTCGATTTTATGGAATTTTTGGAGAGAAAAGCTCAAACCTTGGAGCTCAGTGAATGTAAAAACATTGTAGTAAATGAGAAACCAGATGTAAAGCCTAAAGTCAAATCTTTCCATATTGCTAATGACAACAAATCAAGATATTGCCATAATTGCAAATCAAATAAACATAATTTACCAGATTGTGAGGAATTCAACCAATTAACAGTAGATGAAAGAGTACATTTAGTTGGTCAGATTAGATTGTGTTATAATTGCTTTTCAAAGGGGCATACAGCGAGATTTTGTAAAGAGAAACCTTGTTCCAAATGTCAACGCAAACACAATACTCTAATACATTTTGAAAGAAAGCCTAATGTTGAGCATCCAGCTATTGTGTCTCCCACTGCTATGAAGATAACCTCCGGGCTAGGCTCAAACGTACTTCTTAGCACTGTCTGTGTTAATGTGAAAGATAAATTAGGGCGGTTAGTTAAGGTTAGAGCGTTACTGGACTCTGCCAGCCAGTTATCCTTTATGACTACAAATCTGTTGAGCAAGTTAGGTCTTGCAACCCAATCGTGCAAACTTCCTATTGTAGGTATTGGAGACTCAGATGTCTCTCCAGTCAGTCTTACTTGTAAGGTGCAATTGTTGTCCAGAGTATCTAACTATAGGTTGAACTTGAATTGTGCTGTCGTAGAGAATATCACATCTCAATGTCCTGCCACCGAGATTGATCATTCAAACTGGAATATTCCATCTAACATTGTGTTGTTGAGTGATCCAAACTTTAATAAACCTGCTACGATTGAACTTCTTCTCGGCGCAGACGTGTACCATGATATTGTTTGTTCTGAGACTTTGAGAAGGAAGGGATACCCCACGTTGATCAAAACAGAGTTTGGTTACATATTTTCAGGTGCCTTTCCTGAACTTTGTATTAAGAAAAGAGTAGATCATCGTTCGGTAAATTTTGTGAAACTTGATTCTCTGGATAAAAAACTGGAAAGGTTCTGGCAGCTAGACGAACTGCAAAACCCTGTTCTTAGTCCAGAAGAGAAAGCGTGTGAACAACATTTCGTTGAAAACATCCAAAGAGATGAATCTGGTCGTTTTATTGTGAAGTTACCTATACGTCTTGATGTTCCTTCGGTCGCTGAATCTAAGCACACTGCTATTAAGAGATTTAAGCACATTGAGAGTAAGCTTGATAAACATTATCAATTAAAGGAACACTATGTCGGATTTATGAGAGAATACAGCGATCTGGGACACATGGAGCTTGCACCTCCCGTAGAAGGAAACAAGAGTACGTTCTACTTACCGCATCATTGCGTAATTAAAGAGTCTAGTTCAACGACAAATTACGAGTTGTTTTCGATGGAAGTTGCGAATCTTCTAATGGAGTTTCCTTGAATGCTACGCTCATGGTTGGACCGTCTATACAACCAGAACTGTTGTCTACTGTCATGAGGTTTCGTACTTATCAGGTTGCGCTATCTGCCGACATAGCTAAAATGTATCGTTGCATATTGGTGCACCCGACGACAGGGACTTGCAACGCATCGTCTGGCGTGAGTCACCTGATGAGGCTTTAAGGGAGTATCGTCTTACTACGGTGACCTATGGCACTGCTCCAGCGTCGTTTCTAGCAACAAGATGTTTGCTTGAATTATCTAAGCAATGTAAGGAATCACATCCTATCGCTTCTGATGCCATACAGTCTTGTTTTATATGGACGATTTCATTTGTGGGTCGGATACCGTGGGAAAGTGCACAAGAATTACAAGGTAAAGTGTCTTCTGTGCTAGATAGTGCCCAATTTCATTTAAGAAAATGGAAGTCAAATTGTCCAGACGCTCTTGTTAATGTTCCAGAAGAAGACAGAGAAACTCTAACCCCTTGTAATCTTACTAAGGAGGAAGCAGTCAAAACTTTAGGTATCATTTGGCATTCCTTCTGATGAATTCCAAATTCAGATCAAGATCAATCCAGATCAAGGAAGGATCACCAAGAGAAACATTCTTTCCACTGTAGCTTCAATATTTGATCCTCTTGGTCTCTTAGGGTGTGTGGTAGTGAAGTGTAAACTCATCATCCAAGCTCTTTGGCAGTTAAAGGTAGAATGGGATGAGCTATTGGAACAATCTTCTTCTATAGTGCAACGTTGGTTGGAAATCTGTAATGAGTTGTGTGTGTTAAATACTATTCGGGGGGGTAATTAGGTTCCTGCTACAAATGTTTCAGAGTTAAACCACCCCGAACTAGTCAGATGATGGGACAACTTCCTGAGTATAGAGTAGAGCAAAGTCTTCCCTTTGTTAAGGTAGGTTTGGACTACGGGGGTCCAATTGTAATAAAGGGAGACAACCCAAGATCTAAGGTGAAATTCAAGGCTTACATAGCACTTTTTGTATGTTTAGTAACTAAGGCTATCCATTTAGAAGTGGTCAGGAGCCTTACTACTAAGGACTTTATTGCTGCCCTCTATAGATTTGTTGCCCGCAGAGGACGCCCTTGTCTCATATTGAGTGATAATGGTTCAAATTTTGTGGGTGCCAATAACGAGTTATTGAATTTTGTCAAGAATCATGCGAATGCTATTACCGAGAACATAGCAAATATGAATATTGAATGGAGATTTATTCCTCCTTCTAGTCCCCATTTTGGTGGACTTTGGGAGGCAGGAATAAAATCGCTTAAATCCCTTATGAAAAGGACTATAGGCAAAACTATTCTTAGTTTTGAAGAATTGTGTACTTTGTTGTGTCAGATCGAGTCTGTACTAAATTCTAGACCTATCTGCACGCCCAGTGAATCCCATGAAGAAATGTACCTAACTCCCAGTCACTTCCTGGTCGGTAGAGACTATTAACTAGCACTATCCCTCCCGATATAGCCAACTGTCCCCTTTCCTACGATACAAGGTGGAAGGTAGTTCAGGCTCTCTACAGGTCTTTCTGGCAACAGTGGTCCAGACAATACCTGCAGTCACTTCAGCAAAGGAGGAAATGGCTGTCTGCCGGAAGATGGTGCCCAGCTGTCGGTGATCTTGTGATCCTTCGGGACGACAACTTACCACCTCTGGTATGGAAGACTGGTGTGATCCAACAGCTTCACCCTGGGATCGATGGTGTGGTGCGAGTGGTCACCCTTAAGACTAAAACTGGATTATTACGACGAGCAATTGTGAAACTTGTTCCCTTACCCAGTTGTGTTGAGAGATTCACCGATGTGTTAAATCGTGAGATCTCTCAAAGGGGGGAGCATGTTGACGCCTCAGGTTGGCTGCCTTCAGTGGTTGGCGGGAGTTGTCAATGTTGGCCAACCTGAGTCCTCTCGTGGTTTGAACCGCGTGGCGTACGCACCCTTCCCTTGTGCTTGTGGAGCTCCTAGCGAGCGGTCGTGTGTGTGTGTGTCTCGTAGATGGCGGACGTGTTTAGTGGTGCGCCTCTGCACATAGTGTTTAAGCATCTACACGAGCACATAAATAACTGTGAGTGATAAATTAAGGCTGAAATCAATAGCCACACATTATAAGCATTATTAAGTGAATTAGAAGAGGGACGCTCTGTGTAAGTACTTTGTGAGAGAACTGAAAGCGACGAGAGCACGTGGTAAATTTACTGTACAAGACGTGAGCAGTGAGCACGTGTAAATTACTTGTTTAAATATAGTCTTATCTTCATATGTTTAATTATTTGTGTCACAGCATTTCCTAAAATACAGTCCACTTTCCAGAGAGAAGAACTTTATCGCTATTTACAGGTTAGAAATAAAGCTCAGTGAACGATTACCTGTATGTGTAGTAGGTATTTATTATTATTCTGCTACAATAAGAAAAATAAATGCCTGGACGGGATTCGAACCCGGATCTCTGAGTCTGTACCTCAGTGTGATATCCATTACACCACCAGGCGAATCCAATTCAAGCATTCATTTTTCTTATATATGTATTATATTCTCCATTATTACTAGATGTCGCGAGAACTCAGTCTTCACTGCCATCTAGTAGCTGACTATAACAAGTAAGCAAATTAAAGAGAACATTTTTACTTTATAGCAGTGACGCTTTATCGATGATTTAATTAAATGTTTAACATTTCACTGCTATAAAGTAAAAATGTTCTCTTTAATTTGCTTACTTGTTATAGTCAGCTACTAGATGGCAGTGAAGACTGAGTTCTCGCGACATCTAGTAATAATGGAGAATGTAATACATATATAAGAAAAATGAATGCTTGAATTGGATTCGCCTGGTGGTGTAATGGATATCACACTGAGGTACAGACTCAGAGATCCGGGTTCGAATCCCGTCCAGGCATTTATTTTTCTTATACCATATATATATATATATATATATATATATATATATATATATATATATATAATGAAAAAAATGACTTATGTGGTTTTTTCCGGGGATGAAGAAGACAAATATAAATTATCTTGAAGAAAATTTCCGAGCTGTAGGCATCCTTGATGCTTGAGGATGCCAGACGCAGTCTCTGGCGAAACGTCGGAGAACTTCAAGCCTTGAGACCACGGCCTACAGCCCGGAAATCTTCTTCAAGATCATCATAGCAACTCCGGCAGTGAAAGCCTAAGTCAATAAACAAATATAAATGTTTGTGCTGGAATGCCTGAGTGGCACAGTTAGGAGTTCGCTAACGTATAGAGTTAGTGGTCTCAGGTTCAAATCCCGATTCAGGCGTATATTTTTCTTTTCATGTCATATGTATTAGAAGCTCCTTACTTGTGGCTCCTATATTCGCGTTTTCATTACTGGCGGGTTAAAAATTTGCGACACATTTCCTGTATTCGCGATTAAAAAATTCTTTATTCGCGGATTTAGTAGGTAGGCTACCTATATTAGAAGGATTAGTATCCTTTATTAACGCATCGGCAACTTTTTTACTGCAGGCACGTACCGAGGCGACTTTTACAAAGAGCAATTCAAACCAAATGGACAAATAAATATATACGAAAAACAAACCTTATTGTCATTAAGCCTAAAGTTCTTTGTTAAAAGCCACAGCCGTCGTATTTCACGTGCGGGTAGATCCGTTAAAAATGTCGCTCTCGCCACGTTCGGTGTTTTATTATTTCAGCTTGTCGTTCGTTGCAATAATTTTGATTGAATAACACGTGTCTCTTTTGATGTCAATTTATAATGTCGAGTTAAAGGAAAAAAAAATAGTTCTGAAGCGGAAAAAAGTAGTGTTGCCGCTTAAAATAAAAACAGAAATGCTTGACCATTTACGCATTGGCGAGTAGTTTGCGTCTATATCACGCTGTTTCAATGTTAATGAATCAACTGAACGATTCATCAAGAAATTCGAAGACAAAATAAGGAATTCTATCGCTGAATCTACAGCTGAATATCAATCTGAATTTAAAGACTTTGTTGAATGCCAACACGGTCTACTTTTGATTCCCTTTCCTAATATTCCTCTGGGGTGCTGGATTTTTATAAAGGTAAATTTAGTTATTACAACACTTGTAATCGGTGAAAATCAAGTTTATTTTGCGCTAACTTACTACGTAGATACAATTAAAGCAGGACCAACTGTTGAATCAAAGTCCGTTCTTAGGACTAAAGGGGTCTCGAAGTGTATTAACTTCGGAACAGGCAGCACGTGGCCCTCAATAACCACGTAAGTTTGAAGAATTCCAAAACTCACAAAGTTCAATTATCACCTTCGATGGCGATCAACCAACAGTAAAGATGGAGAATTCGTCAATAGTCAGTTGTAAGCTGGGGGAGATCCACCTCCCACGAATCTCTATACAATTACTTAGTAAGGACTACCGTCCATGATGAGAGTGCCTAACGCACACTGCGAGAGCCTAACACACAATGAGAGAAAGTGCTGTAGTCATCTGCCAGACCTGAGCACAATACGCAGACGTTGGCAACAGTATACAACAAAATGCTACCAACACAACTCAGCGTTACTGTATTCAGGTGCCTACAATCGGAAGTCAGATGAACTACATCATTAGCGTAATAACCGACGGCAGGTGTCTGCTATTACCGACAGAGAGAGCGACTCTTGTCGCAACAGACTTTTTAAAAACAGTAAAACAGGGGGAAAAAATAGTAACATATTTAAGCCCTTGCCTAAACCAGACAGTAATATTTAATATAAATTGTCAAAATCTATCATTAATTGACTTGATTTTGTTAATTTTGATTTTATTCTGTAACCTTAGAACGTATCCCCTCTACACCCATACAAATTACCATTCCATATTCGCGGCATATTTGCGGAACGTATCCCCCCCCCCGCGAATAAGGAGCTTTTACTGTATATCGAGTTCGCTTAATAGGCATAATCGTACATTAAGAGCGGAATTATCATGACAGCTGAGAGCACTGGAATGGAGTACACAGGGATTGCTTTGAAAAAGAAAGAGGAAGACCACAAATTATATGACGAAGCAGCACTGTAACAACAGAAATTCAAGAAAAAGGAAAAAGTTGGAATGGAATCAGGTATTTGGCAAAAAATAGAGTTTGGTTGCACGCTTTCACAAAGGATCTATGCTTCCAAGAGGCATGACAAGAACTACTAAAACTACTTTCATGAAAGCTGAAATTTTAATTAAACATTTTTTATATATCTAGCGGCCACAATATTTGTTTTCTTGTAACGAAACTTGGCATATACAATTTAATTATAATTACTAAAAGAAATGCATATCAAAATCAGTAAAATCGAGCCATTAAGGATTGGGGGTTTACCTGGAACAAAAAAAATTGGAAATAGTTTCAGCAGCAACCATTTATATTACTTCTGAACGAAACGGACTTCATACGATTTAATAATAAAAAAAACTCGTACCGTAAATTCGACTTGCTAAGGAATTCGCTTTATTTAGCGCAGTTCTTATGTGACGTGTTTATTTATTAAATATACGTAAATTATATATGTAAACAAAGTAACACGGAAAGTAACATTATTTGAGTTGTGTAAATTGATTTGATGGACACGGAAAAAAACAGGTATGTGTCATATTCAACGCGTTACACAATTAAATATGCTGTGTTTTATCTACTATGCTTTCACGCTAAATTTTTATATTCCTTTATTATATAAATACTTCCAAATGTTAGGAAACTATTGGGGAAATGGCCTAAGGGTAGGTGGGAGAGATATATAGCAAACTCGGCTAATTTCGTGATACAAAGCGTTTAGACTATTATACCTTAATATTATGAACATTTCTGGTTAGAGTCTTAGGAATATTAAAGTTAAGGATATATATGAAATTAAGTATAATTATAACAAATTAAGAAAATTATTGGTGCGAAAAACAATTCGGACATCATAGATATTATAGAAAAGTAAATATTACAGTGGTATGACCATGCCAGAAGAATGCCAGAACAAAGATTGACTAAACTTACTATCAAATGGATCCCAATGGAAATGAATCCTCTTAATTAGTTACACAATTCATTGTTACTGATCACCGAATTCCTTGTCCTTCATAGCGACAGAACCCAGACATAAGCCTAATCTAAAACACGCCCTGAAGAGACCCTCGTGTCTACACTAGAGCCTGCTGCAAATGCCAGAACAAAGATTGACTAAACTTATTATCAAATGGATCCCAATGGAAATGAATCCTCTTAATTAGTTACACAATTCATTGTTACTGATCACCGAATTCCTTGTCCTTCACAGCGACAGAACCCAGACATAAACCTAATCTAAACACACGCCCTGAAGAGACCCTCGTGTCTACACTAGAGCCTGCTGCAAATGCCAGAACAAAGGTTGACTAAACTTATTATCAAATGGATCCCAATGGAAATGAATCCTCTTAATTAGTTACACAATTCATTGTTACTGATCACCGAATTCCTTGTCCTTCACAGCGACAGAACCCAGACATATACCTAATCTAAACACACGCCCTGAAGAGACCCTCGTGTCTACACTAGAGCCTGCTGCAAATGCCAGAACAAAGATTAACTAAACTTATTATCGAATGGATCCCAATGGAAAGGAAGAAGAAAGAAGACTAAAGAAAACCTTATTAGAGGGTGTACAAGCGACTATGATTGGCAGAGGATTGGAGGAAGATCAATGGAAGGAATGGCGTTTGGTTTCCGGAAGACAGCGGCAGCTGTCATGATACCGGATGATGATGGCGATGAAGGATGTATGAAAGATTATACACACATATATATATATATATGCTGAGTTCTTGAATATTTATTTTATTACCAATATGACATGAATTATATAACTATTTTTTTTCTGGAGGTTTGAAGAACTCTGGTAATTTCGTGATAGTATTAGAGTAAATTCATAACAAACATTTTCATCACTCTCCATGTTACATCCAATGCAATTGAAATCCCATTTATAAACACTTAACCCTTGACACTTTTCATGGAACCACAGATAAGATTTTCGACATTGTATCCATTCACCTTTAGTGCCGAGGAATATCTACTCAAAAATGTTCTTCAAATACAGACAATTATTAAATCTAACAACTGCTAACATGAATGAAAACACTTAATCTACAAGTTAACAAAAAATACACCCAAGGAACGTTGTTATCACAAATATGAAAACACAGCAAAAAAAGTAGACTTTCAGCCATCTACGAGACAGAAAGATCATTTGTTTTTCTTGCTAGTACAACTTCGTTACAATCGAAAGAAAAAAAAATGTAACGAAATTATCCGTGCCACGAAATTAGTCCAATTTGCCCTATTCCTTTGGATCTTAGAGAATTGGATATCGGATATATGAATTGTTGGCTGAGGATAGGGACTGGTGGAGGGATTTAGTGAAGGCGGTATTGAACCTATGGGTTCCGTAAACCACAGGGTTAATTAGTTGTAGATTACACGAATTGTCGTTGATAATCTTGGAGTTCAGCAACTATCTGATATTCGAGATTTGCGTGTTTGATTCCTACTAAGGCGATAGAATTTTCGGTGATGGTGATAGAATAGTGCCATTATTCTTCCGATATGCAGAGAAAGATCTGCGGACTGGAAACAATTTATCATATTTAAAATTGTAATCCTCAATCCAAGCGCACGGATTTCTCAATTCCGTTAACAATTAAAAATAATCAACTACTTTGCCAAAAGATATTTCGAAATATATCTCTCTTGTATGGCCTCACATTTATGGCATCTTTTAAGAAAGTTCGAATTTACACACATTAATTTTTCTTGTGAAATTGTGAATTCAAACTTTATTAAAGTATGCCATAAATGCATTGCGGTACAAGGATATCAGTTTCAACATATTATATGACAGAAGTAGGTGATTATTCTAACTCTAATCGAAGTTGAAAAATCCGTGATTTGAATTGAAGGGTTATGTACGTGATACTTTACCCGTCGATCACTTGCTTTTAGATTGCGCGTTCTCGGCACATGGGGGTGACACAAGGATCCTCAATTCTTATCTAACCGAAATCGGAGGATACACAATTTACCTGAGCTTCATTTACTAACTCACTGGCATTATTGAACTTGGAAGTTTATTTCCACAAGTAAAAAAGCTAACCACATATACCTATCCCGAGATGTTTTCCAATATTTCCCTGTATAATTCACTTCCCTTAAATCATGATTAATATTATACTCCATTTTAATTCTTTTCCTGCCTACTGGGCACTTTCCTTCTGGTTTTTATACAAGAAGTTTCCATACGCGTCTAAAATTCCCCATTCATGCCACATATCCTGTCCATCGCAGTCTATAGGACTCAATTGTTCTCTTATTACATCTAGTTTACATTAGGATAATGTAACTTACCAAATTCTCTCCGTTCACCTGTCTGTTTGTCTCTCTCTTTTTGGCCCAAAAAAATCCAAAGAACTTTATTCTAAAATACTCCAAATATTTTCTGCTGCCGTAAAGTAAGATACCATGTTTCGCACCCATATAATTAAAAGAATAACCTTTTCATATATATATATATATATATATATATATATATATATATATATATATTTATTTAGAGAAGTTGGAATGGCAAGTGTTTCTGCTGCGCATAATAACATTCTTTTCCAGAGTTGACCTATGTTTAATTATCTCTGCACCTCATACATGTTTGTACTTATATTTCCTAGATATTCTATCTCATAGACTGCGATAGGCAGGGCACATGGCATGAGGGGCATGGAAGCTTATTGTAGGAAAATCATAGGGAAAACGCCCAGTAGGCAGGCCAATAAAGAGGTGGAAGAATAAAATTAACTACGATTTGAGGTTGAGGTAATTATTATACAGGGGACGATTGGAAGACATTAGCTCAGGATAGGGTGTATGGAGAGCTTATATCCGTGCGGCCATGAACCTATGGGTTCGATAGTGCCAATGGGTTAGTTAAATAGGCATTTTAATTCAGCCACTTCTTCCAAATTTCCCTCATTTTTATCAACTTTCCATTTCCATCATATAATGTATTTATACGTGTGACCATATATCTAATTTTATTGATATTTAATTCCAGTCCCTGTTTCTTGGCGTTATTTAATAGTGACCCTCATTTTCTCTAATGAAGACTTTTAGCATTTCCTCGCTAATAGTACTTAATAATCAGCATATAACAGCTGGTTATTGTCACACTGACTTAACTTGGCAAAAAAAGTAGAAAGAGACAGCTGTACTCACCTCTCTTATCGCACCAGTGTTATTGGAATTTCTTCACCAGATGTTAATAGAGCAAGGAGGAAGAGGAAAAGTCACAGGAATATTTCGAAAACTGACAATTTATTCTCTAAAGATATGCTATAAAATGAATAACAGAGGAGATAGTGTATTTCCTTGCTTTAAGTCATTGTGAATTTAAAAAAAAATATGTCAAACTATTTTCCAAAAGCAATACTTGGTATTTATTTCTTTGATGGGAGAGTGTGACCCACTAGTATCTCCACTTTTCGGCTGTGCGGGTTCGAAACTGTATGTAGTGTAATGATTTTCGCTTGATTCAACAAATTACATGATAATGCACGTGTGTTTAAGAGCCATCCATTGAACGTTTCGTGCTTTTGTTCCGCATTCAGCACACAAATGACGTTTATATAGTCTTACTTCAGTTTATGCACCACATGGCATATAGCAACTCGACTAATTTCGTGATAAAAATGTTTTAGACTCTTATACCTCAATATTATGAACATTTCTGATTAGAGACTTAGGGATATTAAAGTTAAATATATATATATATATATATATTTATTATCAATATGGCATAATTTATATATCTATTTTTTATGGAGGTTTGAAGAACTCTGACAAATTTTTTAATCACTCTCCATGTTGCATCCAATGCATTTGAAATTCCATTTATAAACAGTAAACCCTTGACACTTTCCATGGAACCAAATATAATAATTTCGACATTGTATCCGTTCACCTTTAGTGTCGAAGAATATCTACTCAAAAATGTTCTTCAAACAGAGACAAGTATAAAATCTAACAACTGCTAACATGAATGAAAACACTTCCTTTACAAGTTAACATACACCCACGGAACGCTGTTATCACAAATTATGAAAACACAGCAAGAAAGTAGACTTTCTGCCATCTACGAGACAGCAAGAGAATTTGTTTTCTTGCCAGTGCAGCTTCGTTAGAAACGAAAGAAAAAATATAAAGACACTATCCGTGTCACTAAATTTGCCATGTTTGCCCTATATGATGTGTATTTGTATTATGTTGATATATATATATATATATATATATATATATATATGTGTGTATGTTTAAATGTTTTGTTAGCGAGTGTAGTGAATTACAAGGAAGTGGACAAAAAATTAAATAGGAAACAGGCGTAACTTTTGCCGAACTGAGCAACTCAGTTTTCATACCGTGAATTTATCTCGAAGATTTGGAAATCAAGAGTGTCATTTGTTAGGGTTATTTAACGAAAAAATTAAGCTGTTTACTCAAAAAATCATTATTTAAATATCGTTACCGGCATTTTAAAATATTTATATATTTAATGTAAACGGCGATGTTTGAAAACAAATCAGAAATGTGAGGTTATGTATATTCACTGCAACTTAATCATATTATTTATTGCCAAATATGATGGCAATATTGTAAGAAACACTCTAGTGGAGAAATAATGAAACACATCAAACTGTTTATTGTAATAAACATTATAGATTATTCATTAATTTTTTTAGTAAACAATTCAGTAAATCACGGTATCTGTTCATTATTTGCTATATTCAATGTATTTGTTGGAGAAAAATAATCCTCTGACCTGTTCAGAATATTAAAAAGGAGCTTTTATTATCACAAAATTAGGAGCTGATAAAGAGAAATCAATAAAAAGCGAAGTGAGAGACGACTGTCATTGGCTGTAAAACAAAATTCATTCAAACGTGATTGGTCATGAGTTAAATAGTTATTGAAATAAGTTTGGTTGGATATATTAAAGTAAATAAAATAAAAAAGCACGTAAAAAATAATATTTATTATTAGCTCCCTATAAGATTACCTGAGGCAAATATACTGAATGCAGGGGTAGATCCAATTATAAGTAACATATTTTTAATGTAAAGGTAATACCTCAAGGCAGTAATGCATCATCTTAATGTGGTTGCGACCCCAATAACCAATTATTTTATGAAGGGGACTCAATATTATCGTATAAACATATTTTAAACTTTATTATTATTATTATTATTATTATTATTATTATTATTATTATTATTATTATTGTGCCTCCATGACGCAAGCGGTTAGACGCTTGCCTCTCACTGCTGAGGGCCCGAGATCGAGTCTCGGTCATTCCATGTGGGTTTCGTGGTAGACGAAACGGAGCTTGGGCAAGTTTTTCTCGGGGGTTTCTCCCGTTTCCCCTGCCACAATTTCATTCCGCCATTTCTCCATACTCATCTCATCCATTTCGTTCATCTGCCCCTGTGATTGTGCGTCAGGCGTGGTCGGCTGGCACCCTTGTCATGCACAGACCTCTATATATAGGGGCTTCATCTCATCTCATCCCTCGACCCGACCCTGAGTGGT